>CM053029.1:582073241-582753241 GCA_028564925.1 Lithobates sylvaticus
GGGCCGCAGGGCAGTATTCCAACATGATAACGAACCCAAACACACCTCCAAGTCGACCACTGCCTTACTAAAGAAGCTGAGGGTAAAGGTGATGGACTGGCCAAGCATGTCTCCAGACCTAAACTCTATTGAGCATCTGTGGGGCCTCCTCAAAAGGAAGGTGGAGGAGTGCAAGGTCTCTAACATCCACCAGCTCCGTGATGTCATCATGGAGGAGTGGAAGAGGACTGGGGAGCTACAGTTCATTGAGGGAACCATGAATGCCAACATGCACTGTGACAAACTGAAGCAGAGCATGATCCCCTCCCTTCAGAGACTGAGCCGCAGGGCAGTATTCCAACATAACGACCCCAAACACACCTCCAAGACGACCACTGCCTTGCTAAAGAAGCTAAGTGTAAAGGTGATGGACTGGCCAAGCATGTCTCCAGACCCAAACCCTATTGAGAATCTGTGGGGCATCCTCATATGGAAGGTGGAGGAGCACAAGGTCTCTAACATCCACTAGCTCCATGATGTCGTCATGGAGGAGTGGAAGAGGACTCCAGTGGCAACCTGTGAAGCTCTGGTGAACTCCATGCCCAAGAGGATTAAGGCAGTGCTGGAAAATAATGGTGGCCACACAAAATATTGACACTTTGGACCCAATTTGGACATTTTCACTTAGGGGTGTACTCACTTTTGTTGCCAGCGGTTTAGACATTAATGGCTGTGTGTTGAGTTATTTTGAGGGGACATCAAATTTACACTGTTATACAAGCTGTACACTCACTACTTTACATTGTAGCAAAGTGTCATTTCTTCAGTGTTGTTACATGAAAAACACAATAAAAAATATTTAAAAGAATGTGAGGGGTGTACTCACTTTTGTGAGATACTGTATGTAAAGTGTTGCGTAAATTGACGGTGCTATAAAAGTACCTGAAATAAATAAAGAAATATTTTTTGTTTATTAGTTACATATGGTGCTGTCATGTTGGTATAGTATGTAACTTTATTCTTTTTTTTTCTTTCTTCCTTTCCTTCTATAACTATTTGTTAGCATGTTGACAGTACTTGTTCTCGTATTTTTGTGATGTTATTTTTCTCAAACTATTTTCAAAATAAAAATTGAACAAGAAACAAAAATCGACTACAGTAAATACATTTCTCCCAGGGTTTTTTTTGTAGGAAACTTTGAAAAGTGAGATAGGAATCCCAACATGTCTTTCCTTGTAAAGCCTCTTTATATAAATAAATAGCCAGGATGGATGTTATCTTGCTTAAAGAAAATATTGTATACAGTGGAATGGTATGGGAGTGTTACAGTCGGTTCTCTGTCTATCTGATGTAGACTAATATTTATTATGGTTCATACTAATTGCTCCACTATGTACTGTAATCCCACAGTTTACTTCTGCTATGTTAATATTAAATATCAAGAACTGGCGCATACTAACTTTACTATTTAGAAATAATAGTAACTTTCAAGTTCATGATAGTAAATAATTATTTAATTGAAATATTTAATAGACATGTGCGATTAGTTTCGTACAAATCGGAAATTCGTACGAATTTTTCGAAATTCGTACTTTCGTACGAATCCGAATTACAAATTTTTACGAATTCTGTACGAAATACAAAATTTTGTTTACGAATTTCGGATCCAAATTATCCGAATCCGAACTACCAAATAACTAATTTCAACTAATATGAAAGAAATTATAGCGGATATAACGAATGATTCGAATGAATTTGAGATTCAGTATAATGAATATCGACACTCTACGAATATTAATGAATTATCCGAAAACGTATTAATGTTACATAACACAAGTCTATTGTCTATTGTTCACCAATCACTCAGAGGAAGTACGAAATACGAAATTTCGTATTCGTAAACAAAATTTCGTATTTCGTACTTCCTCTGAGTGATTGGTGAACAATAGACAATAGACTTGTGTTATGTAACGTTAATACGTTTTATTTATTTATTTTATTTATTTATTACAGGATTTATATAGCGCCAACAGTTTACGCAGCGCTTTACAATATAAAAAGGGAGACAATACAGTTATAATACAATAAAATACAAGAGGATTAAGGGGGCCCTGCTCAGAAGAGCTTACAATCTAATAGGGTGGGGGAGGTGATACAAAAGGTTGTAACTCTGGGGAATGAGCTGATGAAGTGGTAAAAGATTAGTTGGAGACATGATAGGCTTCCCTGAAGAGATGAGTTTTCAGGGATCGCCTGAAGGTAGCTAGAGCAGGGGATAGCCGGACAGGTTGAGGCAGCGAGTTCCAGAGGATGGGAGAGGCTCTGGAGAAATCCTGGAGACGAGCATGGGAGGAGGAAACAAAAGAGCTTGACAGGAGGAGATCTTGAGAAGAGCGGAGAGGACGGTTTGGGATATGTTTGGAGACAAGATTGGTGATGTAGCTCGGGGCAGAGCTGTGGATGGCATTTTTTTTTTATGTTTTCGGATAATTTGTTATTATTCGTAGAGTGTCGTTATTCGTTATCCAAATTAACGATTCGTAATGATTCGTACGAAATTCGTATTTCGTACGAATCCGAATTAAATTTCATACACGAATTAAGAATTACGAATTTTTTTTTTTATACGAAACGGAACGGAACGAAACAAAACAAATTAAGGTGAGGTAATCACATACTTACACTTCCTTTTTTTTTTTAAATGACTGTCAGCAATCATATGTATTAACCACTTCAGCCCCGGAATATTTTACCCGCTTCCTGACCAGAGCATTTTTTGCGATTCGGCACTGCGTCGCTTTAGCTGACAATTGTCGGGTAATGTGACGTTGTACCCAAACAGAACTGACTTTCTTTTGGTGGTATTTGATCGCCTCTGCGGTTTTTATTTTTTGAGCTATAAACAAATAAAAAACGCCAATTTTGAAATAAAAAGCAATATTTTTTACTTTTTGCTATAATAAATGCAGCACTTACCCCCGAAGTAGCTGCTGGTTTTTGATTGGGCTTACCGTTAACTCACCATTCCACCATGTCCGTCATAGGGGTCCCATTAAAGAGTTGCTCACAGATTTTAGCTCTGACACTTAGCCCCCGTACACACGGCCGGAAATTCAGACGGAAAATGTCTGATCGGACCATGTTGTCGGAAAATCTGCCCGTGTGTGGGCTCCATCTGATCCTGCTCTCAAATCTTCCGACAACAAAATCCAATCGGACTTTTTCCGATCGTGTGTAGAGAATTCTGACGGACAAAGTGCCACGAATGCTCAGATCAAATTACGAGACCAAAGCTATTGGTTACTAGCCTCTACGTGGTTCCGTCGTACGCAACAAATGTCGCACGAACCAATGTCGGACAAAATCCGTCGTAAAAAATCAGACGGATTTTGTGGTCGGAATTTCCGACCGTGTATGGGGGCTTAGTCCTTTTTTCCAATGCTTTATTGACAGAAATAAAGTTCAAATAGAGGGATGGAGGGTAAAAGGGGAATTCAGGTACCTTATAATTTCGGGTCACGGGTAGTTCTTGATCCAGAGGACAACAGCTCCACAACTGGATCCAGCAACCACTGGATAGGCCTCTCTCACTGACCTAGCAGCCGATGCGATGCTCAGTCATAGTCTCTGCCACAGACTTGAAGAATTAGTAGAACCTTTGCACAATCCTCTGCCACAGGATTGTGTAACCAACAATTTTGGTAACATCAAAGCACAGTCACACAGTACCAGTTTCTTTCAGCCGATCCGGCGATACTGTGAGGTAGATGACCCGGGATGCGTCCTCCAACTGAGTCTCCAGGCTCTTCTAGAGGTACCAGCCTTGTTGCTCGGTCCTCTCTCTGAAAAATCCTTCCCTGGTTTCTCCAATTGCTTTGCTTCTCCCCGCAGGCAAGACAGCACAGGACCACCCCTGGATCGGTAGGCCCCAGGGCTTCTGGGCCTACCTCTCAGTAATGAAGCCTCGGGCCAGCCGGTCTCGAGACAATCGAACGGCTGCAGCACACCTTAGGCCAGGAGGGCCATCAGGTCGGAACACACCCTATAACGGGGTCTGTCCCTTAAGTACCCTCTCCCAGAACTCACAGCAGGTAAACCACTCCCACT
This sequence comes from Lithobates sylvaticus, assembly GCA_028564925.1. Taxonomy (NCBI): domain Eukaryota; kingdom Metazoa; phylum Chordata; class Amphibia; order Anura; family Ranidae; genus Lithobates; species Lithobates sylvaticus. The sequence continues at coordinate 582,077,328 of CM053029.1, forward strand.
GACTATTTCCAGGGGCAAAGAGGCACTCATATATTGATTGGTTTGCGCAAAAGTTATAGCGTCTACAAAATAGGGGGTAGTTTTATGGCATTTTTATTATAATTTTTTTTTTATTAGTAATGGCAGCGATCTGCGGTTTTTATCGTGACTGCGACATTATGGCGGACACATCAGACACTTTTGACACTATTTTGGGACCATTGTCATTTATACAGCGATCAGTGCTATAAAAATGCACTTATTACTGTGTAAATGACACTGGCAGGGAAGGGGTTGAACACTAGGGGGCGATCAAGGGGTTAAGTGTGTCCTAGGGAGTGATTCTAACTGTGGGGGGATGGGAGCCTACTCACATGATAGCGATCACTGCTCCCAATGACAGGGAGCAGTAGATCTCTGTCCTGCCACTAGGCAGAACGAGGAAATGCCTTGTTTACATCTCCCCGTTCTACCTCTCCACACCGCGAGTTCACGGGACCCGCGGGCACATGCCCAATAGGCGGCGAATTTAACGGGACGTACCTGTATGCCCATTTGCCTGCCTGTGCCATTCTGCCAAGGTATATCTGTGTGTGGTGGTCGGCAAGTGGTTAATAACTGTCCTCTAATTTAAAAAATAAATAAAAATAAATAGTGGTGACTTATTTCTTTTGTAAAGTTTGTTTTGCTGTCCATGTGTAGGCAGGTATAGGTTTCCCTCCATTCTGTAGGTGGAACTGTGCTCTTAGGCCCCTTTCACACTGGGGCGGTTTTCAGGCGGTACAGCGCTAAAAATAGCGCCTGTACACCGCCTGAAAAAACCGACCCCATTAACTCCAGTGTGAAAGCAGGCGGGCTTTCACACTGGAGCGGTGCGCTAGCAGGACGGCAAAAAAAAATCCTGCTAGCAGCATCTTTGGAGTGGTTTTTTGGCCGATCGCGGGGGGGTAAAACCGCACCGCGAGCGTCCGAAAACCCGCGGGCAAAACTACGGTAAAGCAGCGCTAAATATATTGCTGCTTTACCGTCACCGCGGCTCCCGCCCCAGTGTGAATTTTTAAACGTCCCGTGTACATGAAGCCTAGTTTACACTTGCTTTAATGCTTCAAAACATGGCTTTGGACAGGTTTTTTTAAAGCTCTCTGAACGCCAGTCAAAGCCCCTGTCACTAAATAAAATGGTTAGCTTACAATCCTGTTTACACCTTGCTTTTGTTTGGTGCTTCAATGAGGCTTCGATGAGGCTTTGGTGGGGCTTTGTGGGGATTCAGTGGGGCTTCAAGGGAGCTTTGCCATAGACTTCTATAGAGGCTTTGAAGATGCTTTTAAAGTGGGCAAATACTGCAGCTGCTTACTTTTAATATTTGGACACTTACCTGTCCCAGGGTCCAGCGATGCGGGGGAACGAAGCCCCCGCTCACGGCGCCGGAATTCTTACTGTGGGCACCCGGCTGTGGCTTCACAGCCGGCCACCCACTGCGCATGCGCGAGCGGCGCCGCACGCCGTGATACTCCACGCAGTCATCTGGGACCTGTCACGTGTCCCAGGTGACTGACTGCGGCGAGGGGAAGTGATGTTAGTGCCTGGGCACTAAAGGAGGCAGACTATGAGGGACCCCCTAGCAACAGGCATTTAGAGGTGAGTAAAAAAATTATTTTTTTCCAATTATTTTTTATTTATTTTTTTTATGAATTTTAAGCAATTTTTTTTTTTTGGTGGAAACACCACTTTAAGCACCACTGGTGTTGTCAGATCAGATGCTACAGGAAAGGAAGGGGGCAGGCCAGATCTCATAACTAGAGTTAGAAACATGGGACAAAGTACTACATGTACTTTATCCCATAGGGGGCAGAACTGTAAAAAAAATTACAATGATATGTCTTCATATCAATAGGCAACTTTCGCATTACCTAGAAGCAATGTGGGCACTGGAAGAACAACCTTCCCCCCCACTGCAGATCAATACAAGGAATAATCAAATAAGAAATAGTTTTCTCTTGCTTATTTTTTGTTGTTGTTTTTTTTATAAAAGTTTGTAATTAGCTAGGTGCAGGCGAAATGAGTGGGGGACGTTTATCCCCATAGATGAGCTTCAATAACATGATTATTATTATCAGTATAATGTTATTAATATAAATAATAAAATAACTATTATTAATTATATTTATAATTTATTATATAAGTAATAAACTCTATAAAGTGCTTTGAAATATGTTGGCATAATAAAAATATCAGAGGTAATAGTAACAAAAAGTTCCCTTTCCCTAGAACAGCTTCCATGGAAAACGCATGTTGCTGATAAAGTAGATGTGTCCTCATATGGGTCATTACCGTACATAATAAAGTCTAAATATTTAAAGCAATCAAATGTAGGTCTTTCCTACTATTGTTCGCTGTTGCTAGACAAAGCAAACAGAGGATTCCATTAACGTGCATGTAAGTTTTGTTAGTATGAGCAATAGCACAATGGAACTCTAGGCTATAATTTAGAAGACCAAATACCTCCCTTCATGTTTCAAAGACTTTGGAGAATGTATGAACAAAACTCCCTGGAAGGCTTTTTCTCTAAACTTCATCCCAAGTGGCTGCCTTGCCAGATGGAGTTTGTGAAGATTATTAGGATACAGTTTTTAGATAAACAACAAACCTGGATGAACTCATGTTGTTCCAGATGTACTATCTGCTAATCTTTATTTAGGGGAAATTTATTAAGGTTTTACAATCTTCTCTACAAGCAGCTCCCACTTCATTTTAATGTGCAGATAATTTGTTGGCTCGGCTTTTCATTAGGGATTGCATTTTACTCATTACTTCTGAGATTTGTCATAACCAAGTATTCTATGAAAAATATAGGTATGACTTGTGATGTTATATTTTCAGAAAGAGCGGCAAAAAAATTAAATAAATAAATCAATAAATAAACAAAAAAAACACTCTTATTTAAGTTTTACTTTATAAAATAACTTCCGTCTGTTCAGTTAACTATTTTTACATAGTTACATAGTAGGTGAGGTTGAAAAAAGACACAAGTCCATCAAGTCCAACCTATGTGTGATTATATGTCAGTATTACATTGTATATCCCTGTATGTTGTGGTCGTTCAGGTGCTTATCTAATCGTTTTTTGAAACTATCGATGCTCCCCACTGAGACCACCATCTGTAGAAGGGAATTCCACATCCTTGTCGCTCTTACAGTAAAGAATCCTCTACGTAGTTTAAGGTTAAACCTCTTTTCTTCTAATTTTAATGAGTAGCCACATGTCTTGTTAAACTCCCTTCCTCAAAAAAGTTGCTTCCTGCACCTCCATGGTTAACAGAGGACAGAATTAAAATTAGACTTGGGAAACTTAACATTAATAAATCACCGGGACCAGATGGCTTGCATCCGAGGGTACTTAGGGAACTCAGTCAAGTAATTGCCAGACCATTGTTCCTAATTTTTACTGACAGTCTACTGACTGGAATGGTACCAGCTGATTTGAGAAAAGCCAATATGGCACCAATATTTAAAAAGGGCCCAAAATACCTCCCTGGGAATGTGTCATAAGGATAAACACTGCAGTCTTGGTTACTGAAGCCCCCCGATTCCCTCGTGAAGACTGAGGAGAAGACTAAATTCAACACCTTTGCCATATCCCCATCCTTTGTAACCAGATGTCCTTCCTCGTTCTTTATGGGGCCAATATGGTCTGTCCTCCCTTTTTTACTGTTTACATACTTTTTTTTTGCTCTCCTCCGCTATGTGTCTTTCGTGTTCCATCTTAGCTAATATAATATATATTATGTACAGGCAGCCAAGGTTGGGTCCTGGATGGTTGCTTTTTATAACACCAATATTTGGGTTATGGTCCCTTTAAAGGAAATGTGGTAGTATTCATGGGGTCACCCAGGATGGGTGAGGAATTCCCAGGAATAGCCTTAATCAGGCTTGCAGTTCTCTCTGTGTTAATAGAGAGATATTTGGGACCCGGAATTTTGGAGAGCCTGAAGTGATATTCGGGCAGGAATGGGTCTTCACCCCTGTCTACAGGGATTCCAGCACACACAGGATTAAGAGCCTCCAGGAAGCAGCTCTTAAAGACAGAAAGTAGTGTTAGGTGGTGTGGTGAGTTGGTGAATACACCTGTTTTGGAGAGCTATGAGTTTTCTGGAGGGTGCTAAAATAGTCAACAAGGACTGTTAAAACCTTGGGATGAAGACCCATCCATGAACGAATGTATGTGCCTTTTTACTTTCACTTTGTGCTGAAGATAAGCAGACTTTATATTGTATTTTTGCTTGTGTGCTGCTGGAAGCTTTTTTTTTTATTTACTCGGTCCTGTGGAGCTACAATCCCCCAAACTTTACAATATATATATATATTTATAGCATTTCATTGTAAAATGGCTCCATTTGTATAAGACACAATCATACATCTGATACATCTTGTTTGTTTTCAATTTTAAACTACTCTCTTGGTTTGTTACATTATGTTTATCATAGGTTGTGATTCAAAATGCTACACTTATGATAACTATAATTTTGCACATTGTATTTCAAGAGGGCTTGAAACTATTTATTGCAGCAGCTTGGATTTTTCCACATATATTTGATTGATTTAAGTGTTTAGAAGCACAGATAGTTGTATATTATTATGGTTTGTTACATTGCTAAACACAACCGGTACAGCCTCTCCAGCTCTCCGTTCAACTTATATTGCTCTATAAGAGGTCTAAGTTTTTCAAGTACCATAAACCATTTCTAATTTGCCTTTATCATCCATAGTAAGAACATAATTTTTTTCTTGTTGGCCAGTGAGGTAGTCCATAAGAGTGATGGGCCAATATGAATATATGGGAGGCAGAAGAAAGAGGGTAATCTTTGACCCTAAATGCCAATGCCAAATGTTTTCCATCAGAACAATATGATATTCAGCCATAATGAAGGGGATTGCAGGCTGCTGCAGGTTATGTGAAAATGAAAATGAAATGGGAGCAATATGAAGCCAAGAACACGGAGACGTGACCTCAAACTAGCAGGAGGAAGTTCAAAATGAATGTTTGAAAGTATTATTTTAACAAAAGAGTAGTCAATGCTTGGAATAGACTTACAAAAGAGGTAGTGAGTCAGTACGTGAATTCAAACTGTAACATGCTCGGGAAAAACATAGGCAGACAATAAGGCAGACTAGATGGACCATTTGGTCTTTTTCTGCCATAACTTGAAGGCACCGCTAAGCACCTGCACTTCATACCTAACAACACTGAGTCACTTTAAGAAGTTTCTGCTGTACTTTGTAGTGGATCAGAGGAGAAGATTTTAGTTCCCCACTATAACTGGTATTGTAACAAAATGTAATAGCTGTGAGGGATGAACTGATGATAGAAATAAAAGAATCAGTTGTTAGCTGCTAGATATACTTGGGTAATAATACTGGATCTGAATACTTGATTAACTTGATGGTCAGTCTGATATGGTTCATGGTTGACCATGCACTTTTCTAGTAAGAGGGTCTCATAGAGCAGTGGTCACATAATTATTTTTGTCAGTATTGTGTTTTAAGTCCCAAACAGAGCATTTTAGAGAAATTTAGATATCGTTTTGTTGGGGTTTTATGTTTATGGCATTTATATTCTTCACTTCTTTTAAAGTTCATTGCGGTAAAAGCAAGGAAACCTAAAGACCTCATGTAATGTATTAATGTGTTTTGCTTTACAAAAACAAAATGCTACAATTTTAGATATACAAAGTATTACAAAATGTACGCATAAAATATACACATACACAAGCTATCTATCCTTCTTAGCAAATGAGCATGGACAATGTATGTGATTACAATAAACAGCTATTTAACTTGTTTTTTTTTACTGGTGATGGAATCTTCTTTCATACTGCTCATTGCTTCTCAGAGTCCTTCAGAACTCCCAGATCCTTTGCAGCCTCCTTCTACCTCCTGTAGCAATACTTCCTGTCCTGAGCTCATGAACCAGTCCAACAAGTTCATTAGCACATGGATAAGAGAATTTTAGCTTCTAAAAGCAATACATTAAAATATTATTCTCTCTCTCTCTCTCTCTCTCTATCTCTCTCTCTATCTCTCTCTCTCTTTTTTTTTTTTTGCTATAAAAAGTACTAAAATGGCCAGAGCAAAACATTATATAGCTACAGTTTATACTGTAACTGATGTTATTGGCTCAAGCAAATGATAATTTGTTACAATTTCCAGAACAATTTGTCAAGCAAGAAATCTGCTCCAGTTGTGGCTATTCTAATGGGGGAGGGGGTTTCAGAATAAATATGGCTTCACCTTCTAAAAGGTTTAGATTAATTCCTCGTTACTGGAATCACAAGGTTGGTACTATGTACTGGTATGATTATCCTGCAGAAAAATTAAGCTGATGAACTTGAACTATAACTGCTACCACCTCCATATTTTCTCTTTCTATTTCTATATAATTTCATTGTGTTATTATAAACATATAGCTAGTACTATTTTCCAACAGGCCACCTATCTTTGATTGTTTCCTGAACCATAAAGCCCCATACACACGGTCGGATTTTCCGATGTATTCTGTCCTATCGGACAATGTTGTCGGAAATTCCAACCGTGTGTAGGCACCATCGGACATTTTCCATCGGATTGTCCGACGGACAAAGTTGTATCTCCTGCTCTATAAATTTTCCGACAACAAAGTCCGATCACACCAATTCCGATCGTGTGTAGCGAATTCCGACGGACAAAGTGCTACGCATGCTCAGATCACATTACAAGACCAAAGCTATTGGCTACTAGCCTCTACGTAGTCCCGTCGTAGGCAACAAACGTCACCACGTTCAGAATGATCGGATTTTCCAACAACATTGTCCGACCGTGTGTATGCAACACCAGTGTCGGACTAAATCAGTCGGACCAAATCCGATGGATTTGGTGGTCGGATTTTCCGACCGTGTGTATGGGGCTTAAGAAGCCATTCCGCCATTTGGTAGCACACAGACTGGGAAAACTTGATTGGCAACATATGACATGGAATTATTTCCCAGAAAATCAAAAGGTTCCCCAACATTTCCAAACTATGCTAGCTCTCAAAAAAACTGTCATTAAAAAAAGTATTCTACATACATTTTACATGTTCCGAGCTTCAACCACTTTCCCAGTTTCAATGGAGGGATGTAGCTTTTCAATGTGACTAAATGGCCAAGACCAAAAGCCTATTTATGTTAGCATAAAATTGGACATAGCAAAGTCAATCACGAATTCTCAAAACAAGGTAGAACATTAGGACTACTGACAGGCAGTGTCATGTAAATGTACCAGATACTTATAGCCATACCCAAATGGTTACTATTACAGTGAGGGAAAAAAAGTATTTGATCTCCTGCTGATTTTGTACGTTTGCCCACTGACAAAGAAATGATCAGTCTATAATTTTAATGGTCGGTTTATTTTAACAGTGAGAGACAGAAACAACAAAAAATCTAGAAAAACGTAATTTAAGAAAGTTATAAATTGATCTGCATTTTGATGAGTGAAATAAGTATTTGACCCTTTCGCAAAACATGACTTGGTGGCAAAACCCTTGTTGGCAATCACAGAGGTCAGACGTTTCTTGTAGTTGGCCGCCAGGTTTGCAAACATCTCAGGAGGGATTTTGTACCACTCCTCTTTGCAGCTCCTCTCCAAGTCATTAAGGTTTCAAGGCTGTTTGGTAACTTGAACCTTCAGCTCCCTCCACATATTTTCTATGGGATTAATGTCTGTAAACTGGCTAGGCCACTCCAGGACCTTAATGTGCTTCTTCTAGAGCCACTCCTTTGTTGCCTTGCCCATGTTTTTTGGGTCGTTGTCATGCTGGAATACCCATCTACAACCCATTTTCAATGCCCTGGTTGAGGGAAGGAGGTTCTCACCCATTGTCCCTTCCATGCAGTGAAGTTGTCCTGTCCCCTTAGCAGAAAAAACACCCCCAAAGCATAATGTTTTCAGCTCCATGTTTGACAGTGGGGATGGTGTTCTTGGGGTCATAGGCAACATTCCTCCTTATCCAAGCATGGCGAGTTGAGTTGATACGAAAAAGCTTGATTTTGGTCTCATCTGACCACAACACTTTCATCCAGTTCTGCTCTGAATAATTTAGATGTTCATTAGCAAACTTCAGACAGACCTGTACATGTGCTTTCTTGAGCAGGGGGACCTTGCGGGCACTGCAGGATTTCAGTCCTTCACGGCGTAGTGTGTTACTAATTGTTTTCTTGGTGACTATGGTCCCAGCTACCTTGAGATCATTGACAATATTCTCCCGTGTAATTCTGGGCTGATTCCTCACGATGATCATTGAAACTCCACAAGGTAAGATCTTGCATGGAGCCCAGACTGAGGGAGATTGACAGTTATTTTGTGTTTCTTCCATTTGCGAATAATTGCACCAACTGTTGTCACCCTCTCATCAAGCTGCTTGGCGATGGTCTTGTAGCCCATTTCAGCCTTGTGTAGGTCTACAATCTTGTCCCTGACATCCTTGGACAGATCTTTGGTCTTGGCCGTGGTGGAGAGATTGGAATCTGATTGATTGCTTCTTTGGACAGGTGTCTTTTATACAGGTAACAAGCTGATATTAGGAGCACGCCTCTCAGGGGTCAAGAGCTACTGGAAGGGCCAATCCTCAGTTCACAAATGTATTAAAAATATGGATAGACTACTGAAATTAAATCAGCAAAATGTATATGTAAAATTATTAATAAAGATTTAATTATAAAAAAAAAGAGTGTGCTCCTAATCCCACAAATTATTTCACTCATTAAAACGCAAATCAATTTCCGCACACTCGCCACAGAAGATCCTACGTGCGTCCTATTTCCTCTGCACGAATGGCTGGATTCCGGGCAGAACTTTGTTCACGGGCTCGGGATCACAGTTTCTGAACCAATGACGGGTACACCAATTATCGCACTTTCTGAATTCATTGCCCAAGCCACACCTCTTTCAGAGGCCTCTCAGCTCATTCAAGGAACTCTGTTTGGGGGATGGTCCAATACGGAAATCCCTGTCCCTTTCCTACAAAGCTCTACTAGATCTCCGTGCACAATCAGAACCTCCCTTTCTTTCCAAATGGGAAAAAGACCTGCAGGTCACTTTCACGAACCAACAAAAAGATAGGATACTCTACTTCGCTCATAAATCACTGTTATGTAGTAAGTATCAGGAAACCACTTACAAAATCATGACACGGTGGTAGAGAACCCCATCCGTACTAGCCAAACTATTCCCACAATTGAGTGATCGATGCTGGAGACTTTTACACATGTTCTGGGAATGCCCCGGCATCCAACCATTCTGGCGGCAAGTCCTTCATCTGATCCACAAATTTACGGCTATCTCAGTGTCCGGAGACCATGCAGCAGTTCTTCTTAACCTGACCCCTCTTTCCCAGAAAAAATACAACAAATCATTACTTAAACATTTACTCAATGCAGCGAGAGCATGCATTCCAGCCATGTGGAAACAACAGTCTCCTCCTACTATCGCCCAATAGTTCGCCAGAGTGAAAGATATAGAAAGCATGGAGCATCTGACCTCTGCTCTTCGGGACAAATCAGAAGAACACAAAACCAGATGGTTCTACTGGGATCAGTTCCCCTTCTCTGGTGAATATTCTCAATACTTATGAACCAATTTTTTGCCTATAAAGGACGGTATGGTGTGTGGCTGGCAGGACACTGTTCACGTCCTCCCCCCCGCCCCCCTTTTTTTTTTCTTCTCTTTTTCTTACCCTCTTCCCCATTCCACCCTTTCCTTCCCTTCTCTTCTCCATTTTTCTCTCTTTTTATAAAAATAAACAAACATGTATGCACTCTGTTATGGCCGAATTCCGTTTGTGATATAGGCCATTATCATTAGTTGCTATTTTCTCATAGGTATCGAACTCCTTATTGTTGGCACAAAACTGCCTTGTTTCAGTCTCATGAGCAGATATTGTCAGATTGTGGTATTTACGCTGAATGTTATTACCCTCAATGTGATATAGTATGGCCGCTTAACTATCTACATGTAATTGTCATCTCGTGTGCATCTGTCAATAAAAAGATAATTAAAAAAAAAAATGCAAATCAATTTATAACTTTTTTGAAAAGCGTTTTTCTGGATATTTTTGTTGTTATTCTGTCTCTCGCTGTTATGCCCCATACACACGGTCGGATTTTCCGACGGAAAATGTCCTATCGGACAATGTTGACGAAAATTCCGACCGTGTGTAGGCTCCATCGGACTTTTTCCGTCGGATTTTCTGACGGACAAAGTTTTATCTCCTGCTCTCAAATTTTCCGACAACAAAGTCCTATCGGACTTTTTCCGATCGTGTGTAGAGAATTCCGAAGGACAAAGTGCCACACATGCTCAGATCACATTACAAGACCAAAGCTATTGGCTACTAGCCTCTACGTAGTCCCGTCGTACGCAACGAACGTAACCACATTCAGGATGATCGGATTTTCCGACAACTTTGTCCGACCGTGTGTATGCAACACCAGTGTCGGACAAAATCCGTCGGAAAAAATCAGACGGATTTTGTGGTCGGAATTTTCGACCGTGTGTACGGGGCATTAAAATAAACCGACCATTAAAATTATAGACTGATCATTTCTTTGTCATTGGGCAAACGTGCAAACTCAGCAGGGGATCAAATACTTTTTTCCTCACTGTACATATACATAGATACATAGTTAGTAAGGTTGAAAAAAGACACCATCCAGTTCAACCATCTACTCATCTACCTAACATAGCGGGTCAATAATAGACCCCTCACAATGATCAGCCTGCTGCGTTTCACTTGCCTAATATTTCCATAGATCTAACTAATGTTTTCATCGTTGATGTAAGAGCAAAAGGCTTGCACAGTAAAAAAAATGACATTTTTATACTCTATTTTATTTTCCAAATCTTCACAAGTCTGTCTATTGAATATATGATCTGGCTCTAATAGGACTATTCCTTCCCCAGCCGCTGGTGATATAGTCTAGTCTCAGCTCATAAATTGAAAATGTTATGTCCATAAATCAGAGTAGATCATTTCCAGGGACATCCTAAATTCCCGGTCAAATCTCACGGATTATTCTAAATATTTTATTTTAATGTCACATTTAGGTTATCCTTTCGTTGAAGTGACTATATTGAGGTCTTAGTTAGTTATTCATCATCAGCGACCTTCTAAAGATACTAGAGAAACAATCTGTCTAGTAATGGACGGAGCGCTGTAGTAAAGCCAGATGTATTATTCAGGCTTCCTATAGTCTTTAAAGCCTCACACAGAGGTTGTAGTGAAGGCACCGTGCTGTCATCACAAGTGTGACATATGTCTCCCCTTTGATGTGCCACGCAGGACCCTAATCAACTGTAATGTACTCTGAAACCGAGTGTGTCTTCAGAGAAATTGCTTTAAATAGTGTTTACATGTTATAGGTATGTATGGCGCAATAGTCTTGGTCAGGTGATATTATTCGGGAAAAAAATCAATGGGCTTACTGTTTGAAAATATTTATATTTTATTTCTTCTTTTGCAGTCACATTTGGGAAAACCTCACTATATGTTTGTAATGTTCTCCTGTTCTCATAGCGCACGTATCAAACACAAGGGCTGTGGGCCGAATCCATTCTGTCAAGCTATATCATGTGGCCCTCACACCTCTCCTGCAGCTGTGGCACCTCCTTCGTCTCCACCACCACCTTGTCTCAGTAATTAGTAGACATGTGCATTCATTTTCATCCAAATTTCGGGTATTTTCATTATCGTTTTAATAAACGATAACGAATGTGCAGAATCTGAAAACCGAAACATCCGACATAAACAAATGCTTTATTTTCGTTTTCGTTGAGACAACAGTTCGATATAGATAAGAGATTCGACATGATGCTGACAATAGTGATCTGTGTCCATCGAACCTGTGGTCGAATGTGCCTAACCTTAGCTCTATTAGTCCAAGATTATTCTACATAGAGAGAAAAGATTCGACATAGAGAGAAAAGATTCAACATAGAGAGAAAATATTCGACATAGAGAGAAAAGATTCGACATAGAGAGAAAATATTCGATATTATAGAGACAATAGCAAAAAAGGTTGAATGTGCCTAACCTAACTCTATTACAGGACAACAGCCATGTAGACCAATTATATGCAGTGTGCGGAGTATGGTCTGAGCACTGATAGGCTGACCCCCCATCCCTTCAACCTCTTCAGCAATGCTGGCAGCACACATACGTCTATTTCCCAAAGACAACCTCTGCATATGACGCTGAGCACGTGCACTCAACTTCTTTGGTTGACCATGGCGAGGCCTGTTCTGAGTGGAACCTGTCCTGTTAAACTGCTGTATGGTCTTGGTCACTGTGCTGCAGCTCAGTTTCAGGGTCTTGCAATCTTCTTATAGCCTAGAGCATTTATGTAGAGCAACAATTCTTTTTTTCAGGTCCTCAGAGAGTTCTTTGCCATGAGGTGCCATGTTGAACTTCCAGATTCGACATAAGAGACAATAGCAAAAAAGGTTGAATGTGCCTAACCTAACTCTATTAGTCCAAGATTATTTGACATAGAGAGAAAAAGATTCAACATAAAGATTTGACGAAGCAGTCGGCGCGAGCGGACATTTATGGTCAAATGCTCTGCCCATAGGCTATAGAAGAATTCTAATGTTGGTTGACTAGTAATAATAATTAATAAATATAATTATTACTAGTGTCATCCAACATTAGAATTCTACTATAGCTTGTAGGCGGAACATTCGACCGGAAATGTACGATTGCGGCGTCGTACAGTTTAGCTGCTCCGTCGAATCTACTTAGAACATTCGACAGACACCATAAGCCTTCAATGACAGATTGGACCTTAATTATTTCGGATTTTCTGACGAATGCATTTTTTAACGAAACAAAATAAATAAAAACGAATTTCAGGAGTAACTAAATTAATTAATTTTTCGGACGAAAACTAAATTCCGAAACGAAATATTTCAATAAGCACATGTCTAGTAATTAGCAGCAGAAAGGAAAACAGAGCTCCTCCACCAGACCATGTGCCTCTCTGTACAGCTGCAGAGAGGCTGGTCTCTACCCCCCTTCCCCCTGTTTTAGCAGTCTGCCGCAGAGAGGAGGACAGAACACTTCCTACAGATTCTGCACCTCCCTGTGCAGCCACAGCACCCCTTCATCTCTGCCTTCCTTGGTCTCTGCATTCAGCAGACTCCACCAGCTGACTCCTGTCCTTCTCTGGTTCTCCTCCAGACCATGTACTTTCTGCTTCCCAGCTCCACCCCAGCTTCTTCCCAGTAGCAGCACAAGATAAGCACTGTGATGAAAGGGAGAATAGGGGACTCTTGACTTCTGATGGTGGAGGAGCTCTTGACATCTGATGTAAGGGGGAGGGGGGGTCTGGTGTTCTGGACTTGAGAAGAAGGATCATACACTGCTGGTATCATCCACAAGAAACTTTATTGGAGATTGCTCAGACAGAAAGCCATGGCAGAACCATATTCTGTCTGAGCAGTCCCCAAAAAGGTTTCTTGTGAATGATATCCAAAGTGTGTGACCCTCCTTTTCAGGCTTCCATCATCTGCTACAGGAGTGTGAGTGGGCTCTGTGCCGGTCTGCACCTGCCCTTCACAGCTAAATTATTACTCCATTATTACTAAAACCAGTAATAGTCAAATACAGAGGCAATTATTTAATATGATAAAGGGTAGATACATTTATATAGTTTTTAATGGCAGCTGGTGGACTTTTCTCTTGGGGGGGGCACCCACTACCCCCCCCCCCCCCCACGCAGTGCTGATGCATCCCTCTGGAGGTCCGGCCAGTAGTGACGGCTGCTAGCACCCCCCCAGGAGGTCCGGCACCTACTGGTTCATTAGCTTGCTCTCCTCTCCTCCTCCTCCATGCAGGAAATGGTGGTATGCTCTCCTCTCCTCCTCCTCCTCCTTCTCCTCCTCCATGCAGGCAATGGCGGTGTGCTCTCCTCTCCTCCTCCTCCTTCTCCCCCTCCATGCAGGCAGTGGCGGTGTGCTCTCTCCTCCTCCTCCTTCTCCTCCTCCATGCAGGCAATGGCGTTGTGCTCTCCTCTCCTCCTCCTCCTCCTCCTTCTCCTCCTCCATGCAGGCAATGGCAGTGTGCTCTCCTCTCCTCCTCCTTCTCCCCCTCCATGCAGGCAGTGGCGGTGTGCTCTCCTCTCCCCTCCTCCTCCATGCAGGCAGCGGTGGCACCGTCACCTTCTGGTTCTTTGTGGGCTGCTGTGGTGTGGTGTGCAATGCCAGCTCTGGCTCCAGCGTTTCTCCTCTTCCAAAGCGCTAGACATCCAATAGGATCGCCTGGCACTTTGGCCAATCAGGAAACAGGTCTCCCAACTTTCCTCCTTATTGGCAGGAAGGAACTGTAGTGTGACCATAGGGAAAAGTCATTCGCTATCGTCACACAATAGGGTGGGATCAGGACGCAGTGCTCTGCTTCCCGAGCCCACCCTATTTTGAAGCCTATTGTAGCCTCTGGCTCTAATCAGGTGCTTCAAAATACACACCCCCCACCTATCCCCGCCATAGTAATTCATGTGCCCGCCATCCTGAAAGGGGCAGATCGCATGGATAGGGAGGGCGGCGGAGGTGTTGGGGGGGGGGGGGGGGGGGGCGCCCACATTGCACGGGCTGGCACTGATAGTCTTACAGATACAACCGGCCCTTTGAGGGAAACAATAATGTTGATGTTGCCCGCAATTAAATTGAGCTTGACACCCCTGACATAGCATGACACCCCTGACATAGCATGACACCCCTGACATAGCATGACACCCCTGACATAGCATGACACCCCTGACATAGCATGACACCCCTGACATAGCATAATGTTTTTAAAATGTTTCTCGCATTTTAGATGTTTCTCAGGAGAAGATATCACGGTTGACTGCAAGATTTTTGGAACAATGTTGAACCTGCCCCACGTCTGCATACAATGCAAGAAGCTCAGCCTCTACAGCTTTCAACCCTTTGGCTTTCAACCCTTTGTTAGGACAAACAGCTTTCCAATCTAGTTACAATATCCGATTGCCTCCTGGGGGATCAGGAAGGATTTTTTTTCCCCACTCTAGATCAAATTGGACCATGCTTTATTGCCTTCCTCTGGATCAACTGGGGGTATAGGATTGTCTATATGCAGGTTTTCTGTTTGTTGGTTTTCTCATATTGGTTGAACTAGAGGAGCTTGTGTCTTTTTTCCACCATGACTTCATTGATAATGAAGATCTGCCTGCACAGTACAGACAGGCTAAATTAGGACAAATGAAGCTGCCCAGCCCCTCTTACCAGCAAAGAGAACTATGAAGGATTTTACCTTGTTGGAGGGTCCAAAATAGAGCATCTAAAAAGGTAAGCTGCAATTTTTTTTTATTTAAGTTATGCTATTGCAGACTTGTAACAAATATATAGTAGGTGTTATCCCAATTTGGCTGTAAAAGGGAAATACACTTTAACCACTTCAGCCCCGGAAGGATTTACCCCCTTCCTGACCAGAGCACTTTTTGCGATTCGGCACTGCGTCGCTTTAACTGACAATTGCGCGGTCGTGCGACGTGACTCCCTAACAAAATTGGCATCACTTTTTCCCCCCACAAGTAGAGCTTTCTTTTGATGGTATTTGATCACCACTGCAGTTTTTATTTTTTGCGCTATAAACAAAAAAAATTAGAAAATTTTGAAAAAAAATCATTATTTTTTACTTTTTGCTGTAATAAATATCACCCAAAAATATATAAAAACACATTTTTTTCCTCAGTTTAGGCCGATACGTATTCTTCTACATATTTTTGGTAAAAAAAAATTGCAATAAGCGTTTATTGATTGGTTTGCGCAAAAGTTATAGCGTCTACAAAGATAAGGAATAGTTTTACGGCATTTGTATTAACCACTTCCCGACCGCCCCCTGTATATTTACGTCGGCAGAATGGCACGTACAGGCAGAATCACGTACCTGTACGTGACATTCTTCCGGCGGTTGGGGGGTCCGATCGGACCCCCCTCCGCCGGCGGGGACGGTCGGGATCGCTTCAGGAGCGATCCGGGACGAGGGGACGGCCAGTGGTTTCTGGCCACCCCCTCGCGATCGCTCCTGGCCAATGAAAAACTTCCCCTTCCTGTCTATTGTATAGACAGGAAGGCGGAAGTGATGTCACGCTCGGTGCGCCGGTCTATGTGACCGGAGACGCCGAGCGGCGAACATGTACAGGTTAGTGCACAACACTACACTGACACCAGTACAGTTAGGCACATATTCCACCCCCCTGTCACCCCCGGATCACCCCCCAGATCACCCCCTCCCCCCCCAGTCACAGTGTCACTAATTGCAGTGATCATTTATTTACTGATCACTGCATTTAGTGTCAGTGTGACTGTAATAACTGTCAGGGCAGTTAGTTTTAGGTCCAAGGTAGCCCCCTACCCCCCCCTAATAAAGGTTTAACCCCTTGATTGCCCCCCAGGTAACCCTTTCACCCCCTTTTGCCAGTGTCACTAAGCGATCGTTTTTCTGATCGCTGTATTAGTGTCACTGCTGTCGCTAGGTAACCATTTTTTTTTTTAGGTAACCGCCATGTTTATATAGGTTCATAAATAGTTTTATAGGTCAGGTACCCCCATATTACAACCTAAATAAAGGTTTTAACCCCCTGATTGCCCCTAGAGTTAACCCTTTCACCAGTGATCACTGTATAACTGTCACTGGTGACGCTGGTTAGCCAGTTAGTTATTTTGTTATTTAGGTTCCCCGTCAGGTTTTTATATAGCGTCAGGTACCCCCATATATTACCTAATAAAGGTTTTAACCCCCTGATTGCCCCTAGTTAACCCTTTCACCCCCTTTTGCCAGTGTCACTAAGCGATCGTTTTTCTGATCGCTGCATTAGTGTCGCTAGGTAACCATTTTTTTTTTTTAGGTAACCGCCATGTTTATATAGGTTCATAAATAGGTTTATAGGTCAGGTACCCCCATATTACAACCTAAATAAAGGTTTTAACCCCCTGATTGCCCCTAGAGTTAACCCTTTCACCAGTGATCACTGTATAACTGTCACTGGTGACGCTGGTTAGCCAGTTAGTTATTTCGTTATTTAGGTTCCCCGTCAGGTTTTTATATAGCGTCAGGTACCCCCATATATTACCTAATAAAGGTTTAACCCCCTGATTGCCCCTAGTTAACCCTTTCACCCCCTTTTGCCAGTGTCACTAAGCGATCGTTTTTCTGATCGCTGCATTAGTGTCGCTAGGTAACCAGTTTTTTTTTGTATTACTGTTACGGGTGACGCTGGTTAGTTAGCTTGTTTTTTATACTGTCAGGGCACCCGCCATTTATTACCCAATAACGGTTTAACCCCCTGATCGCCCGGCGGGTGATATCAATTAGGTTTTAGGGTCAAATAAGGTCTGCGTCGCCCCAGGTTAGTGCCAGTACCGCAAACACCCACGCGCAAAGCATACACCTCCCTTAGTGGCACAGTATCTGAACAGATCAATATCTGATCTGATCAGATCTATACTAGCGTCCCAGCAGTTTAGGGTTCCAAAAAAAACCGCATTGTTAGCGGGATCAGCCCAGATACCTGCTAGCACCTGCGTTTTCCCCCTCCGCCCAGCCCAGCCCACCCAAGTGCAGTATCGATCGATCACTGTCACTTACAAAACACTAAGCACACATAACTGCAGCGTTCGCAGAGTCAGGCCTGATCCCTGCGATCGCTAACAGTTTTTTTGTGGTAGCGTTTTGATTCAGTCGCTTCAGTCAGGAGCTTTTTTACCTGTGAATCTCAAAAAAATAAAAAAAAATAAAATAGTTGTCGTTTTATTGTTCTCTCTCTCACTCTATTCTCTCTCTATTGTTGCTCTTTTTTTTACTCCATTCTATTCTGCAATGTTTTATTATGTTTTATCATGTTTTATCATGCTTGCTTTTCAGGTATGTAATTTTGTTTACTGTGTTTTAGTGTTGAGCATTTTTTTGTTTTCAGGTGCGCCATTCAGTTGCAACGCGGATTTATTTATCTTGACAGCAACAGCGTTTGCTCCCACGATACATAAAGCCGCGACTCCAACGCTGTAGGAGGTGATTTCACCACCACAGTTAAAAAAAAGAGCATATATGCCGAAGCATGGGGGCAGCAGGGGGGGGAGGAGCGATTGGCTCCTAATGCCACGTACATACGGTCGAAATTCCGACCGTGTGTACACGGCATAACTTTTGCGGGAGGATGCCCCCATGCATCGGCATATATAAATGGTGCATGTATGCCCATCATTAGAAGTGGGTGGATGAAGGGAGGTATTCTAATGGTGGGCATACCCACCAATCAATCTCTTTTTTTCGTTCAGCCAAGAGGCTGCATGAAAAAAAAAAGATTACAATATATGTCCAGTATGTTGCTGGACTTTGAATGGTTATACCAGAATGATGCCTGCAGGTTTAGGTATCATCTTGGTATCATTCTTTTCAGCCAGTGATCGGCTTTCATGTAAAAGCAATTCTAGCGGGTAATTAGCCTCTAGACTGCTTTTACAAGCAGTGGGAGGGAATGTCCCCCCTCCCGGATATAAACCGCGCCATTGGGAAATTGGGAAAGCATTTTATCACACCAATCTTGGTGTGGTCAGATGCTTTGAGGGCAGAGGAAAGATCTAGGGTCTAATAGACCCCAATTTTTTTCAAAAAAAGAGTACCTGTCACTGCCTATTGCTATCATAGGGGATATTTACATTCCCTGAGATAACAATAAAAATCATAACAAAGAAAAAAAATGGAAGGAACAGTTTAAAAATAAAATAAAAAAGCTAAATAAATAAAAAAAAAACAAAAAAAAAAAAAAAAAAAAAAGCACCCCTGCCCCCCCTTCTCTTGCGCAAAGGCGTACACAAGCGTTGGTCTGGCGTCATATGTAAACAGCAATTGCACCATGCATGTGAGGTATCACCGCGAAGGTCAGATCGAGGGCAGTAATTTTAGCAGTAGACCTCCTCCGTGAATCTAATGTGGTATCATGTAAAGGCTTTTAAAGGCTTTTAAAAATGTATGTAGTTTGTCGCCACTGCGTGTTTGTGCGCAATTTTAAAGCATGTCGTGTTTGGTATCCATGTACTCGGCCTAAGATCATATTTTTTATTTCATCAAAAATTTGAGCAATATAGTGTGTTTTAGTGCATTAAAATAAAAAAAAGTGTATTTTTTCCACAAAAAATGCGTTTGAAAAATCGCTGCGCAAATACTGTGTGGAAAAAAAAAATGCAACACCCACCATTTTAATCTGTAGGGCCTTTGCTTTAACAATATATATAGTGTTTGGGGGTTCAACGTAATTTTCTTGCAAAAAAAAAATATGTTTTCATGTAAACAAAAAGTGTCAGAAAGGGCTTTGTCTACAAGTGGTTAGAAGAGTGGGTGACGTGTGACATAGGCTTCTAAATGTTGTGCATAAAATGCCAGGACAGTTCAAACCCCCCCCCAAATGACCCCATTTTGGAAAGTAGACACCCCAAGCTATTTGATGAGAGCAATGTTGAGCCCATTAAATATTTTTTTTTTTTTGTCCCAAGAGATTGAATAATGAAAAAAAAAAAATATATATATTTTTTTTTTTACAAAAAGTTGTCACTAAATGATATATTGCTCAAACATGTCATGGGCATATGTGGAAATACACCCCAAAATACATTCTGTTGCTTCTCCTGAGTACGGGGATACCACATGTGTGGGACTTTTTGGGAGCCTAGCTGCGTACGGAACCCCAAAAACCAATCACCGCCTTCAGGCTTTCTAAGGGTGTAATTTTTTTATTTCACTTCTCACTGCCAATCACAGTTTCGGAGGCCATGGAATGCCCCGACGGCATAAAACCCCCCCAAAATGACCCCATTTTGGAAAGTAGACACCCCAAGCTATTTGCTGAGAGGTATTGTGAGTATTTTGCAGATGTCGCTTTTTGTCACAAAGTTTTGAAAATTGAAAAAAGAAAAAAAAAATTTTTTTTTTTCTTTACTTTCTTCATTTTCAAAAACAAATGAGAGCTGTAAAATACTCACCATGCCTCTCAACAAATAGCTTGGGGTGTCTACTTTCCAAAATGGGGTCATTTGGGGGGGTTTTGTGCTATTTTGGCATTTTATGGCCTTCGAAACGGTGATAGGTAGTGAGGAGTGAAATCAAAAATTTGCACCCTTAGAAATCCTGAAGGCGGTGCTTGGGTTTCGGGGCCCCGTACGCGGCTAGGCTCCCAAAAAGTCCCACACATGTGGTATCCCCATACTCAGGAGAAGCAGCAAAATGTATTTTGGGGTGCAATTCCACATATAACTATGGCATGTGTGAGCAATATATCATTTAGTGACAACTTTTGAAAAAAAAAAAAAATCTTTTTTATTTTTGTCTTTATTCAATCACTTGGGACTAAAAAAAAAAAAATATTCAATGGGCTCAACATGCCTCTCAGCAAATAGCTTGGGGTGTCTACTTTCCAAAATGGGGTCATTTGGGGGGGTTTTGTACTTCTCTGCCATTTTAGCACCTCAAGAAATGAAATAGGCAGTCATAAATTAAAAGCGGTGTAAATTCCAGAAAATGTACTCTAGTTTGTAGACGCTATAACTTTTGCGCAAACCAATAAATATACGCTTATTGGCATTTTTTTTTACTAAAGACATGTGGCTGAATACATTTTGGCCCAAATGTTTGACTAAAATTGAGTTTATTAGATTTTTTTTATAACAAAAAGTAGAAAATCTCTTTTTTTTTTTTTTCAAAATTTTCGCTCTTTTTCCGTTTATATCTCAAAAAATAAAAATCACAGAGGCAATCAAATACCATCAAAAGAAAGCTCTATTTGTGGGAAGAAAAGGACGCAAATTTCGTTTGGTTACAAAATTGCATGACCGCGCAATTACCAGTTAAAGTAGTGCAGTGCGAAATTGAAAAAAGACCTCTGGTCCTTTGGCTGCCAAATGGTCCGGGGCTGAAGTGGTTAATAATTATTTTTTTTACTAGTAATGGCGGCGATCAGCGATTTTTATCGTGACTGTGACATTATGGCGGACACATCGGACAATTTTGACACATTTTTAGGACCATTGGCATTAATACAGCGATCGATGCTATAAAATTGCATTGATTACTGTAAAAAGGTCACTGGCAGTGAAGGGGTTAAACCACTAGGGGACGGGGAGGGGTTAAGTGTGTCCTAGGGGGGTGTTTCTAACTGTCTGGGGGATGGGCTTGTGTGACGTGGACACTGATCGCTGCTCCCGATGACAGGACTAGGCAGAACGGGGAGATGCTGTTTACATCGGCATCTTCCCGTTCTTGAGCTCCGTGACACGATCGTGGGTATCCCCGTGGCGATCGAGTCCACAGGTCCCACAGGCATGGTCACGGAGCTCGCGGCAGGCACGCGCGCACAGCAGGAATTTACGAAGTTACGTACAGGTACGTTACTTTGCCCAGCCGTGCCATTCTGCCGATGTATATGCGCCGACAGTGGTCAGCAAGTGGTTAAGCAAAATTGCAACAAAAATATAAATCCTACCAAAAATCAAAAAACATGTGGCTCACTAGTGAGGAGCAATTGTGCACTTGTGTTGTTACCCTGTCACATGGGCTTCTGATAAAGACTACAAGTGGTTGCTTTAATGCAAATTAAAGGAGATTGAGTACTGCCGTAATGGACACTATCAACGTCAGCTCTGCACATGCATTATACTCTGGGGGATGCCAACATCATGGTGTGTCTTGGATGGAACCAGCGCATGCACCATGTGGAGTAGGACGTAGGATGACAGAGGAGACCTGACTAGCAATACAATAGGAAGTGACCCTCAGTTCCTCTGTTGGGGACTGCAAATGATGTTATATGATCAATCTAATTGGGACACAAGAGTATTTAAATAAGTAATACCTTCTCGCTACTTCCGGTTTGGTAGTGAGTGCATACGCTTTCGAAACAAGACTTTATTGTTGACCATTGTGTAAATGATTAGCAATAAAAAACTTTTTGATTTTAAAAAAAATATTACTGGTACATTCTGAAGAAAAGGGGCAGTGACCCCAGAAATGAGTCAGCCTTTACTGTTCTGCGTGACATTGATGACAGGAAGGCGCATGCAGACATATATATTTGTGTCAGGGCTGGGCTCAGAACTTCCTTCTCAGAGCTGGCCGCTCAGCTGTCGGCTAATTGCCAGCTCCTATCTCTCCACAGTTACTCAGCTGTTGATGATATCCTGCTCGTCACTCCTGCCTACTTAAGCTGTTCAGCCCAGTGGATCTCTGCCTTCGCCTTGATCAACATCACAGAAATTATCTCCTGCGATCCTGTTTAAGACTTGCTTTGCTGACATCCCTTCTGGCTCAAGATCCTGCTTGCTGTTCCACTACATTGATCCCTGACTGCTGGCTTGGCTGACTATCCATTCTGGTTACTGAACTTTGGCTATGTTTTTACTACGTTTGTTCTTTTTACTTTTATTATTAAACAAGTGTGATTTAACTGTACTTCTGTCTCGGCCTGATTTCATGGTTTCTGATAATTTGTCACTCATTAGTACAGAAGTACTTCAGGTCTCCCCTTTGATGTGCTGGATAACCCTTTTGTTTGTGAGTTTATTTGTTTAAGCTTATTTCAATAATTAGTGAATTTTTTTCATGCGGCTATCGTGCTCTGTTTTTTTTTTTTTTTTGTTCTATGCACATATCTATATTGCCCCAGTCTACGCAAGATCAGCCGGGCCACGGAGATATGTCCTGCACAATCAAAGCATGTTCCAAAGTAGAACAGGGGGTAGAATAGACACTCTTGTACCAGGCCTGGGTCCCATCAGTTCAACAGGGGTCCTGGGGCAGAGAGGGGACTTTTTAAAAAACTTTGGACACAGTAATCCCATGGGCCGTGGCTCCTAGCAATTAACAAAAAGGGGACTATTTGCTCATTTTTGGGAGCGTGCTTCCAATATTTCTGGCTTCTTCTTCTATATCAATCTACCAGAGCAAGCCAGACCTTTTCTTTTTTTTTGTATTTGTTTTCACAAAAGACATTACATAGACCAGTGATGATGAACCTTGGCACCCCAAATGTTTTGGAACTACATTTTCCATGATGCTCATGCACTCTGCAGTATAGTAGAGCATCATGGGAAATGTAGTTCCAAAACATCTGGGGTGCCAAGGTTCACCATCACTGACATAGACCATCATAGCCATGATGCACATACCGAGGTCTAATAAGATGAAACATCAAAGTAAAGTGGTGTTGGCAAATGACATAATACTATACTTGGTAACTATGTGTTTTAAAAGAAGCCTCCTGAGGAGGAAACAAGGAAATATGGATAGAAAAGCCTGCAGGGTTCATCCCTGGCCCAAAGGGATGGGATGAATCAGAGGAAAAGTTAAAGAACAAATTACAATACCACCTAAGAGCCTGGACCAGATTTCCAGGAGACCTAGGGTATGTACTTTAAGTGGTTCCACTAGGTTGATAAGGAGGCAGACTAGTGATCCAAAATAGAGGAAGTGACTGGGTCAGCTATTGCAGTGGAAGTAATGAATATGTAAGGCCTTACGAAGAAGTGAAAGGAGGAAAGCAGAGCGGAAGACTCTGATGCCCCATACACACGGTCGGAATTTCCGATGGAAAATGTCCTATCGGACCATGTTGTCGGAAAATCCGACCGTGTGTGGGCGCCATCTGACTTTTTCCGTCGGAAAAAATTTGAGATCTTGCTCTCAAATTTTCCGACAACAAAGTCCGATCTGACTTTTTCCGATCGTGTGTAGCGAATTCAGACGGACAAAGTGCCACGCATGCTCAGATCAAATTACAAGACCAAAGCTATTGGCTACTAGCCTCTACGTAGTTCCGTCGTACGCAACGAACGTCACCACGTTCAGAATGATCGGATTTTCCGACAACTTTGTCCGACCATGTGTATGCAACACCAGTGTCGGACAAAATCCGTCTGAAAAAATCCGACGGATTTTGTGGTCGGAATTTCCGACCGTGTGTATGGGGCATGAGTGTGGTAGGGTATGTTCCAGGAATGCTTGACATCTAGAGATAAATGTTTGGTGCAGAGATGGAGCGGAATAAATAAAATTTTTTGGATTTTCCCAAAATAGAAGGGTTTTAAATTAGGTTGACCCTGTTGACGATGTCCATTTTTTGGTATGGCCCATTGAGTTACTAGTAGGCAGATATGGATCCTGTGGGAATCACATGTAGGTTTCTCCAGTTGGAGAACTTTAATGTAATTGTCAGGACCTACAGCATGGAGGATTTCCTTTCCTGACCCCAAAAATGGGAAACTATTCCCCTCTCTATCCCCGGCCCCTGCTGCTAAACTGATGATAAACTTGTATTTAATTGCTGGGTAGGGGGGGGGGTTACGCTGCAAGGAGCCCCACAATTTCTGCTGGTGGCCCCATAAACAGGCATTGGCTTCAAGGAGGCTTCAAGGAATCAACACTACTGAGATGCAAAAAAAGGATGAGAAAAAGTTAAAAATGCATTTTAATTAAAAAGAGTGCCAAATGTTTATGATGCACAGTAAATGTAATAGCGTTCAGGTGTAAACCTACTTTAATTTAAACTGTTGCCGCTTTTTTTTACCTCCAGCGTTCCATTTGTGCCCTAATCTCTCTTCAAACATGGCTGTAGTTTTGTCGGCAGCAGTTACCACAAGCTCTATCCCTCAACCGCATTCGTTTTCAGTCACCGTGGTGTGTTTATGTGTGTGAAAATTGTACATCTCTAAATGTTTCCCATCAACAGCGCAAAGCAATTTGCCGAGTTCTTTCTAGTAAGATGATGTATCATTAATGTAAGAAGGAACATGTGGTTTCCTGGGCCTGAAAAATACCATTTAGAACTCATCAGCACCTGGGCTTAATTTATTATTTATGTCAACTTTGCATATTTGTGAAGTTCAAGGGTTTATTGCCCTGGCCTGACCCAGCTAAGTCAGAACTCACATGTGGTTCTCTAGTAGCAATTTCTTTCTAATAAACCTTGCTTTAAACATAAAACGGCATATGCGATTGATTTCGCTAGTGATTAAAAAAAAAAAAAAAAACGGCATCGTGGTCATTGTTCGTATTTGAAGTTCAAAATGAAATATGTCATTTTATTGCTATTTAATTGCACTGTAGGTCAGCGGTATGCTGTGCGTTGTTATGTAGCCATAACAGGCAGTTTAGGAGAAGACGTTTGTGAGTCATCAGGAGAGAAAGCTATGGACATGTCATCATTATCAGTGTAGGGAGAGGAAAGCAAGTTCCATCTGGAGGTCAAGAAGTCCAACAAACAGCAAAAGCCATGACTAATGACCGCTGCATATCTCCTCGCCTCTGTTTACAGTATTTGCCAATTTTTGACTATTGCTTTCAACTGATACATTCTGCAGAGCTTTCATTACTGAAGGAGAAGAAAGTGTAATCTTGTTGTGGTTGCCATCCCCTTTAAAAGGAACATCCTGTCTATGCAAGAGCAATTCCAGATTACAGAATTAAACACGTACATGTGTATGCGTAAGATACTAAATATGGCTCTAAAAAAAAAAGATTGGTATCCTTAAAATGACAGCTAACCGAAACAGAGGCTTTTCGAAGTAAAAGACCAAGCGTGAGATTTTTTTTTTGTAGCAACGATATGCGACACAGACCCTATCGGAGGATGGCCTATTATTTGCCCTTGCCTCCACCACAGATTATTCATTAATATTAAATTATAAATACAGCCAAATCCCCTCAATGGCGTGATGTTGGGATTAAATAAAAAGGAATGGCTTAAAGTGGCTGTAAACCCTCCATTACAACTTGCACCTACAGGTAAGCCTAGATTATGGCTTACCTGTAGGTACAATAAATATCTCCTAAACCTACACGGTTTAGGAGATATTTGCCAAAAAGTTTTACAACGTTGTCTACTAGACATGTGCAATTCGTTTCGTTTTTCGTATTTTTTTTCGTTATATTCGTTCATTCGTTATCGTACGAATGAACGAACGATTCGCTAAAATTTTTAACGAATAACGAATCGTTCGAATCGAACGAATACAAAAACAACGAAAATCCGAAATAACCAAATTACAAACAACGAAAGTACGAAAGAAGAAAATCCGAAAAACGAAAACAGGAACAACGAAAATCAAAATGAACGAAAAAATTCGTACATTCGTAACTTTTTTTTTTGTTGTTGAATTGGTAATTTCCCGTATCTCTTACAATGGCGCTGCTTAAAGTGCTTCGAATGGATTGAACGAAAAACTTCGTACATTCGTAACTTTTTTTTTTTTTTGCGATTCGTAATTTTCCGTGTCTCTTACAATGGCGCTGCTTAACGTGCTTCGAATGGATTGAACGAAAAAATTCGTACATTCGTAACTTTTTTTTTTTGTTAAATTGGTAATTTTCCGTATCTCTTACAATGGCGCTGCTTAACGTACCTCGAATGGATTGAACGAAAAAATTCGTACATTTGTAACTTTTTTTTTTTTTTCGATTCGTAATTCTCCGTGTCTCTTAAAATGTAATAATAGCATACACATTACATAACATTATGATTTATGCTCCGATTACGAATCTACGAAAACAATGTTACGAAAGTACGAATAAATAAATCTAACGAAAGTACGAATGTAACTAAATCTCTCGAAAATACGAATGCGTCCGAATTTCAAATAAACTAAACTTAAACTGACTGAAAAACGAATCAACGAAAAAATAACTCTTACGAAAATATGAATCGTTACGAATACGAACACCGACGACTTACGAATTTACGAATCGTTACCAATCAACGGAAACGAAGGAAACGAAACGAAAATAAACATATTTTTCTATTGTGCACATGTCTATTATTCATTAATATTAAATTACAAATACAGCCAAATCCCCTCAATGGCGTGATGTTGGGATTAAATAAAAAGGAATGGCTTAAAGTGGTTGTAAACCCTCCATTACAACTTGCACCTACAGGTAAGCCTAGATTAAGGCTTACCTGTAGGTACAATAAATATCTCCTAAACCTCAACGGTTTAGGAGATATTTGTCAAAAAGTTTTACAACGTTGTCTACAGCGCCGTAGACAACAGTGCATTCACAGGGTTAATCCCCATTCACAAATCCGGCCGTGCCGGATTTGACGTCTCCCGCGCGCACGCGCGGAGCGACGTCTTCGCTGCTCTGGCCAATCATAGCGCCGCAGCGGAGTGGCGATACCCGGAAGTAACCTTCCGGGTATCTGTGGCGAGATGGCTGTGGCTGGAGGGGGAGGGCGGCTTCGGGGGCCCCGATCTAAGGTAAGTGATGCATAATGAGCTAGTATGTTAGTCATACTAGCTCATTATGGCTTTGTCTTGCAGGTGGTTTAAAAAAAAAAAAAAACGGGTTTACAACCACTTTAAAGGAATAGTTGGCTCACAAAGTGATATAGAGCTTTTTTGCCATATGTGAGCAATGTTCACTGAACAATATACGAGGGTTCCTCAAAAAGTTTCCACATTTTTTTTTTTGTTAACTCTATTAAATATAAAAAAGTGCGGAAACTTTTTGAAGACCCCTCGTACATATCTGGATACAAGGATATCAGGATACAAGTGTAGCATCCTTGTCCTAAACAAGGCTGCTAGTAAATTTAGTTGTGCTAGGTGGTATCTAGCCTGGCTAATTTGTAGTCTTTGACCAAATGGGTTTCTCCTAAGCTTGGTTTTAGCTGTAATTTCTCCCTTTTGTCAATAGATAGCACTGTTACCTTTGGCATTAGACATGTGCATTTGTTTTCGTCCGAATGCATTTTTGTCCAAATTTCAGGTATTTTCGTTATCGTTTTAACAGACGATAACGAAAGTTCAGAATCCGAAAAACAAAAGATCTGACATAAACAAATGCTTTATTTTCGTTTTCGTTGTGACAACAGTTCGATATAGATAGGAGATTTGACGCTGACAAAAACAATCTACGTCCATTGAACCTGTGGTCGAATGTGCCTAACCTTAAAGTGGAAGTAAACCCCCCTATTGTTTTCAGCCAAGGAAGCTGCCATCTTTGCCTCTGTTTAATCTTCAACTGCCACAGTGCTGCACATGTGATCCGTTATGACACCAGCCATTGGATGGTTTGACTGTTTGGTTGAGAACACAGCCAATGTGCAGTTAGCATTCACGGCATGCCTTTTTTTTTTAGACTGTTAAATCGATGGGTTTACTTCCGCTTTAACTCTATTAGTCCAAGATTATTCTACATAGAGAGAAAAGATTTGACACAGAGAGAAAAGATTTGACATAGAGAGAAAAGATTTGACGTAGAGAGAAAAGATTTGACGTAGAGAGAAAAGATTTGACGTAGAGAGGAAAGATTGCTGCTGGAATTGGGTGGAATTGCAGCTAAACTATACAGAGTCGTACAGTTTAGCTGCTCCGTCGAATCTTCTTTGAACATTCGACAGACACCATAAGCCTTCAATGACAGATTCAATCTTAATTCATTTGGATTTTCGGACGAATGCAATTTTTAACGAAAAACAAAATAAATAAAAACTAATTTCGGGAGTAACTAAATAAATAGATTTTTTGGACGAAAACGAAATTCCGAAACAAAATATTTCAGTGTGCACATTTGGCATTAGTATGATGAATTACAGTGGATTCAGGTTATGAGTGAGTATACTTCTCTCAGCCAATCAAAAGGAGTTTATTTGGCCACTGAGGATGCTGGGAGAGGGTATTTATTCAGAGGAGGTCAAATGATCTGGGTTCTTTCCACCCGGGCTTCGGCCTGGGTGGGCATGTGTGGAGCATGTGTGAAGGAGCAGCAGAAAACCAGAGAGACTGTGGTAACCATCTTTGGTTTTCAAAAAATATTGGACATAATAAGGGTTGGAATTCAATTATGAGCCTATTGAAGTCATTTTGATTGTGTTGACCATGATGGTCATAGAACTTTGTGGATGCACAGTTCCATGCACCTTAAATGGTAAGTGTACTTGGTAAATTTATATTAATGAATTATTAACATCCTAATATTTTTCCTCCAAAAGTCCCATGTGTGCTAAAACAAATGAAAACATGGTGAAAACCACTGGCAGTCTTCTATGACCCTAATATCTGGCTGGTCAAGGTGAGGGCCTATCTTTCCAAAACCTGGGCCAGCATATAATATGCTAATGTCACATTAGCCTAAGAGCCTAGCATTGTTTATTGGGTGTTTTGGTTATCACAACATAAGGCTCGTATGTGAAGATTTTCCTTTTGTTTCTCGTGTATTGACCCAACAAGTTCCCAATATAGCTGCAGCGCACAGTGCCTGGTCATCATGCTTTGAGTTGCTCTGCCTAATGCAATTTGGGCATATTATTGGGTGCTCAGCAAGTGCATGCACTTCCAGATGCTTCTTTCAACCGCTCGTATCTTTACTGATTGTCTGTTTAGCAGAAAAATGGCGATCTTTATCAAAATGCCAAAGTACTAAATGGTTTATCAATGAAACATGTGCTCACAGCCATTAATCTATAAAGCTGGGAAGCTGCATTCCAATACAATGCAGAATTTACTGAATATAATGTAAATGTATAATATATATATGTAAAACGCTGCGTAAATTGATGGTTCTATATAAGTACCTGTAATAAATAAAAATAAATAAAATATAAATTTTCTGCTAACTTAGAAAGACATGTACGGAGCAGCAGTGCAATGGAGGCGAAGTACAAACATGACAGGGTGCAAGTAACGGAGTGAGGAACTGGTTAATTAGAGGAGGGGGTAGAAAATTGTTCTGCACTTACCAAATTGGTTGGTGGGGAGCAGGGGGGGAGGAGTAGATGCCTCGTGGTAGTTAGCAGGTAGGTAATCACATGCAGTCTGGGCAGCAAGGTGTCCCCGAGGCAAGTTTGCGGCTGGGGCAGATGCTATATAAAGGGGGCTGCAGGCTCATTAAGTTAATGGGGTCGTCAGGGACCAGCAACCATTAGCTTGGATGCAGAACTGGAGAGTTAAAATAGTTAAAATGGTTAAAATATGTGAAATACAG
Organism: Lithobates sylvaticus; assembly: GCA_028564925.1. Lineage (NCBI taxonomy): Eukaryota > Metazoa > Chordata > Amphibia > Anura > Ranidae > Lithobates > Lithobates sylvaticus. Next base: position 582,107,364 of record CM053029.1, read on the forward strand.
TTATAGTTGTTTTGTTTAATAAAAGGCCGTCCAGGCCATTTTCATCCAAGCAGGTGTCATGGTCTTTATTGTTAGTAATTTAAGTCATATACATGTTTTGGGTATGGTAGTAAGTTATCTGGCTGCCCTAGTCAAGATAGTATTACTTTATATTCAATTCTATATCTGCAGCCAATCAGCAACATGTGAAATGGTAGGATTAGAAAGATTGGCAAGTGTGCCTTTTATTGATGATTGGCACATGGTCTTGTGGGTGGGCTGTGGAGCAGTGTTGCCAACCTACCAGATGGAAATTTACTGACACAGCACCCAAAATGTACTGGCACCACCAAATTTTTACTGCCATTTTCAAAAGTTACAAAATTACAGTTTTAAAGCGGGGTTTCACCTGCAAAATTTTTTTTTAAACGTCAGCAGCAAAAAAAAAAGTCGCTGCTGACTTTTAATAAGTACACTTACCCTCCCAGGGCGCCCGCGATGTCCTTCGTGGAGGCCGAGATGTCCCTCGGCGAACCGGATCCAACGCCGCCATCCTCCGTAAGGGAAACGGCTTCACGTGGCCTACTGCGCATGCGCGAGTCGGCGCGCGCCCTACTGCGCATGCGCGAGTCGGCGCGCAGCCTACTGCGCATGCGCGCATGTCATTTGTGAATGGGAAACCCGGTGTGTTGTGGGACACAGTTCCCATAACACACCGCGCCCCATTCACCTGAAGACGGAAGACGAGAAGATCACCGCGGCGCTGGAGGAGGCAGATTAGGACGATCTGCCTAGCAACAGCCATTTCTGGTAAGTAAAAAAAAAAAAAAAATTTTTATCTTTTTTTTTTAAATTGTTACTAACATTTTTACTAGTTTTAATTTTCAGGGTGTTCCACCACTTTAAGTGCGAATTTCAGTATTTAGGCTACAAACAAGTACAATATGCAGTAAAAAAATGTGATTTAAGGTAGATATTAAGGCAAAAACTATACAGTATTTCTTTTTTTATTTTTAATATAGTAAGTAAGAAGCTCAGGAACAGAAGTCGGGAGGGCAATAAATTAGAATGGGTGGCACACACACATGAAATTGACTCTCACAGTGACACTGACAGCAGTGTGTAGCACAGGCATGTCCAAAGTCTGGCCGCGGGCCAATCGCGGCCCGCGGCCCAGTTTTGAGCGGCCCGCCTGGTTATCTAAACCAGCCTCTCACGACCAGTGTGCTGCGGGATCAGGGCTGTCAGATGAGCCCGATCCCCTGCCGAACATTGGAACTGTGAGAAGCTCTGTCAGCCTCAAAAGTGAAAGTAAAGTGCAGGGGAGTGTGCTGTGCTCTCTGCTTCCCCCTACAGTGCAGTACCCAGCTGAATGAGGAAGCTGGAAAGGTACAGTACTGTGCTAGAAGCTAGAGCCGTTTTTAAATGGCTTTATTAATGTGTCTGTGTGTGTGTGTGTCTGTGCATGTGTTTGTATGTATGTCTGTATGTATGTGTATGCAAGTGTGTGGATGTGTCTGTATGTATGTATGTGTATGCATGTGTCTGTATGTGTGTGTGTATGCATTTGTCTGTATGTGTGTGTACATGTGTCTTTTAATCCGGACCCCCCCCCCCCCATTCCTGTGCCATCAGAACTGCTTTTGTAGGGCTTGTTTGTGATATCAACCAGGACTGTTGTTCCTCTGAAAAGCAACCCATGCACAGATCCCTTTTCAGAGGCATTTGACAGGCGGTACAGAGGCATTATGTTGCCTCCTCACCACCTGTTTTAAGCCCGTAAAATCCAGCATCACTATACCGCAACTGTGCAATGCACACAGTTGCGGGGTAGTTGCAGTGCAGCCTGGGTATACCTTCAGCTGCAGCCACAGCATGTGTACACCCCCATCTGCTCCCTCTGCAGCTAAAGGGGGAGAAGTTGGGGGTGGTAAAACAGCTTAACCATGTGGTTTTACTGCCCCTCCAACCTGACATGTGAACAAGTCCTTGGTTCACATCTGTGTGGCTATGTGCTGCGTGTAGAGCAGCCCATTCATTTCAATGGGCTTCCCTACCCAAAAAATGCAGGGAAAGAAGTCCCCAATCTTTTTTTTTAATTGCACTGCACCAAAAGCACCCCGCGTTTTCCAATGTGTGGGGTACCATTAATAATTAATGGTACCCCTAAAGAGCAGAGCATTCGTCTGTGTGTCGGGAATGAGCGCGACAAAGGCAAGAGAATTCTTGTTGGGCAGTGTATTGGTGCTTGAACGAACACACTTAAGCCCCATACACACGCTCGGACAATCCGCGGACCAGGTCGGTCGGATTTTGTCCGACGTACTTTGTCCTATGTTGGTGTTGCGTACACACGGTCGGACTACGTTGTCGGAATATCCGGTCCGGAAGAACGTCGTGACGTAAGTCGTCGTCCACGAGATTACAAAAGGGAAGTTCAGCACCACGTCAGGCACCCGTTGGGCTCCTTCTGCTGATCCCGTGTTTATCGAGAGTTAGTGGAAGTTTGGTGACTTAAGATTCGCGCTTCTCAGTTTTCTGACTCAGATCGTTACTGCTCTTCAGTTTGTGCTTGTCGTGCGTATCTGTTTATTAGTGCGTGTAGTCAGTTCGCATTTGTTGGTCATTGCGGCCTATATCTTGATATAGGACGCTTTGATTTGCACTGCTTATTGTCTGCTCGTTGCTGGTATTCAGTTCGTTCTTTCAGGCCTTGCTGTTTATCGGTGCTTTCTGTTTGTCCGTTCTGACCAGCCGACCTTTAGTGACCTTCTGAGCGATGTTTCCCGTGCGTACTCGTCGCCGAGTTCATGCTGTACGCGGAATTGGTGTCGGGCTTTTAGCTTTGACCCAAGACCCGTCCATGAACAGAGTGACGAGGAGTATGTGGACCAAGAATTGGTTGCTTCAGCGTGACCAGTTCTCGCACATGCCTTTGCTTCGTGAGATCCGGGAGAATAATCCTGATGATTTCAGGAACTTTCTCAGGATGACGGACCCCGATTTTCACCGTCTTTTGGCTTTGCTGACCCCCTTTATCAGCCGGCAGGATACCTGCATGAGACAAGCCATTACTCCGGAGCAGAGGCTTGTTGCCACGTTGAGGTACTTGGCGACAGGGAGAAATCTTCAGGATTTGAAGTTCTCTTCAGGTATCTCTCCCCAGGCCCTGGGAATCATTATTCCAGAGACCTGTTCTGCCATCATTCAGGTCCTGCAGGAGGACTATATTAAGGTAACATTTCTACTTTACTATTCCCTTCTATGTATGCTCTGTTTGCTAATGTCTTCTATTTTTGACCTCCTTCCCTAATTACCATGATTGCAATATGTTCTAATATGCTGTGCCCCTTTTCTCCTTCATGCATTTTTCCCTTCACTTACCTCACCAGCATGCTCTTCTGCCCCAATAGACACCTATGGCCTAGTCACTTAATCAATGTCTTTTGTCTGCTGCATAGTATTGTTTGTCCCCAAACCCCCCCTAAAATATGCACAAATGTTTGCTGTGTGGTTTACTTCATGTAGAGCCCCTTTAGAAATTTTTTTGTTGTTGTTGGGGGGGGGGGTGGCAAACTCATTAGGAACCCCCTCCCCCAACTGCTCTGTCAGATGGTACCAATCCTTTATCTGCTGGCTTTCCCAAGGTCCATACACACTATATACCTACCTCTTTATAGTGGGCATCTTTAGGGATGAATTCAGCAAAGCATGTAGTGCAAGGGGCTGCCTCCATACATTCCATTTCCTAATTTTTTGTCTTCTTTCCCTCCTATTAGCTTTCTTGGTAATTTCAGAATGTCACAATGTGCCTGCCTTTTTTTGGGGTGGGGGGGGTTGAAATGTTATTTTATCTTTCCTGGGGGCTGCCAATAGTGTTAAGTACAGAGGGTCTGGCCAAACTAGCACACATTATTGAGCCATTTGCCAATCAATGAAGTGCAGAGGGTTACCTGTCCCCCCCCCCCAAAACCCTAGTTATTGCCAATGGCCCATCAGAAGTGGGGGGATTGATGGGGGGTGAGTAATCTGTGAAGGGGAGCCTCTACTTTTCTGTGCAAATACTTTCCAGCCTCCAATTTTATACAATGCTCTTGTTCCAAGATGTTGATTGTCTAATCTGCTTGCAATGTTTAGGTGCAAAGTGACTAATTATTTTTTCTTGTTTCACTCCACAGTTCCCTTCCACGCCACAGGAATGGCAGACTGTGGCCTCCCACTTTGCCAGCCGTTGGGACTTTCCTAACTGCGGAGGGGCAATTGATGGGAAACACGTCCGCATCGTCCCACCGCCCAACTCGGGGTCCTACTATTATAATTATAAAGGGTTTAATAGTGTAGTGATGTTGGCGGTGGTGTCGGCGACATACGAGTTTATGTATGTGGACGTGGGGATGAACGGCCGGATATCGGATGGTGGGGCCATTACGCACACGGAGTTCTACTGGCGTCTCCAAAGTGGCAGTCTGTGCTTGCCACCTCCAGAGGAGAATGCCGAAGGACTCCCCTTCGTCTTTGTCGCAGATGAAGCGTTTGCGTTGACTCCCCATGTGATGAGGCCGTTCCCGATGAGGACCCTCACCCCGGACCAGAGGGTCTTCAACTACAGGCTGTCCAGAGCCAGAAGAGTGGTGGAGAACACTTTTGGCATCCTGGCCAGCTGCTTCCGCCTGTTCCTGACGGCTTTTAACTTGGCGGAATACAAACTGAACCACATAGTTCTTGCCTGTTGCATATTGCACAACTTCCTCAAAAGACATAACAGGAACTATGTGGTGCCCGTTGGCCCAGATGTGGAGGGCCCTCCAAATGCGGACCTCACAGCCCTTCGAGTGGCACGTCCAGGCTTGCCCCCTCTAAATGCCCGCGTGGTCCGCGACCAATATATGGAGTACTTTGTGGGTAGGGGGGCCATTGCTCTGCCTGACGATGTGTGAGAGGCATTTTTTAATAAATCTGATATTTGAACCAACCTATGATTTCTTGTCATTTCAGTCTTGTTTTTAGCTTATTTTACCTTGACATTTTTTCCCTTTGCCTTCGACAGTGGGAATGCACTTTCTGGGCAAAAGGAGGTAACAGTCTCTTCTTCCCAAAAAGATTCTTCTCATGTTGTGTGTTTGCTACCTAATCTTTGGTCTAGAGAAGGTTTGTCCTGCCTAACTGACAGCCAAAATACTCCTTTTCATCACCAGGTCTGACATGTGTGTATTCTGAAAAATGCTGTGCTCCGTGTTTTCGTACAAAGCACTGTGGGTGTCATTTACATAAGTCAAATCCGCTATGCTCTACAAGTGCATTGAAAAAGTTCCCTGGGCAAGACAATTGCAGTGCAAAGTGGATTTGCCTTTAGTAAATAACACCCATTGCCCCCCATATCCTTTACATTTTACATACATAATGCATTGTGTTTTTGAAATAAGGAAGCCACACATTTAGAAAAATAAAAAAGTTTACTAGGAAAACCTTCACAAGTGCGTTTACAATCTTCACGCCAAAACTGACAACATCTTGGTTATTTACAACATTGTTTACAAACATTCCGCAATTGGTAAAACCAGGCATGGAGCAAAACAGAACCTATGAACTAGGAAAGTTCAACTTTGTAAAGTGAAGACAAGATCAGACATGACTATATGTTCAAAGTGTGTTTGATCTTGCCTTCATCACATGGGGGGGTCACCCCCGAAAAGTGGAAATTTCGAACATGCACACAATTTGGGTCTGAAAATGGTCATTAGATGGTAAAACACATGCCTAGAAGCTTCAAAAGTGCCATTTTCCATCATGGGGATGAATGGACGTTTTTTGGGGGTGCAACCCCTTCACCACAACCACTTTCGTAGTTCGTAAAGTGTTTGCACCCCCAAAAAAACGTTGGCATTCATCCACCATGATGGGAGCTAGCACATGTGGACACAATGTGTGCATGTTCCAAATTTCACACAGTTTTTAAGTTGCAAATGTAAAAAGTTTAAAGGGTTAATCCTGCGCCAGCACAACGAACAATGACTAAAGGAATGCTGCGCACACTTAATAGGAAATGTCTGAACCCAAGTAAAAGCAAAAAAAGGAGGTAGTGGCGCGCAAAGATAAAACTAAATATTTAAAAGACAAGACGGTAAAATAGACATAGAAGGCTCCAAGTGGATAATATGAATAAGATAAAACAATATAAACCAGCAATAATGCATATAATGGTGTGATAAACCAGAGTATGTGGTAAAAAACAATCCTTGTTAAAAATGCATCATAAAAAACGCATGGTGCGACTGGATAAAATAATAGTGCATATAGGTGTATAAAAAATCAGTGATGTGGTAAAAGAAAGGTGAAATCTTCCTGCACAACGTATGGTGTGTGTCCAATAAATAGTGAAAGGGGAGTGATCCAAGGTAAATGGATATATCAGAGGAATGGTACACAGACTAAAAGTGGTGTGAAGTGCAGCAAAGTAAAAAAGGCCTGGTAAAGCTAAGATGCCAAATGAAGAAAATAAAACGGTCCGTGCCAAGTGGCAACTTAAAGTGAAACTGCAAATACTACAGAAGGTGAATAGCGATTAAAAAAATCGCATATTGAAAACGTCCAGAATAAAGGAAGTCCATATATATCGTGGGTGAATCTGGGTATCTTCTATCCGATAAACGGGCAGGAATATCTGTGCTGAGGTGTCCAATAGTGATGGGTAATGGGGGTATAAATCCTGTGCGGTGCTCCGTGCAATCCTAAAAGGGGATAAGGGTGGCCCCTTACCTTACAGCTGTAAGGTTACAGCAGTATAATGTGGGTCTTAGGTGACCGTCCTCTCGGGGGTGTCCTCCTGGGTTTTCAAATGGTGATCCTGGGTAGTCTCTGTCTGTATGTTCAGTGTGGGGCCCTTCAGCTTGTTCAAGCAGGGGGTATGGCAGGGGGTGGGGGGTTGGTTTTCACCTCAGTGGTACATGAAATTAAAATTGCCTCATAGTGTAGTATGCAAAGTGATAAAAAGATGTTTATTGCATTTCAAACAGTATACAGATAAAAGAATGGGTACTCACATTTAGGTAGTGAGTACAAAAGCAGGGTATAAACGAGCGTTCGAGCTCGGTGGCGTCACTTCCGGTAGAATCACGTGTCCCGACGCGTGTTCGTCACAAGGTCACGTGACTTCATCAGGTGACATTCTTCACCCCTGATGAAGTCACGTGACCTTGTGACGAACACGCGTCGGGACACGTGATTCTACCGGAAGTGACGCCACCGAGCTCGAACGCTCGTTTATACCCTGCTTTTGTACTCACTACCTAAATGTGAGTACCCATTCTTTTATCTGTATACTGTTTGAAATGCAATAAACATCTTTTTATCACTTTGCATACTACACTATGAGGCAATTTTAATTTCATGTACCACTGAGGTGAAAACCAACCCCCCACCCCCTGCCATACCCCCTGCTTGAACAAGCTGAAGGGCCCCACACTGAACATACAGACAGAGACTACCCAGGATCACCATTTGAAAACCCAGGAGGACACCCCCGAGAGGACGGTCACCTAAGACCCACATTATACTGCTGTAACCTTACAGCTGTAAGGTAAGGGGCCACCCTTATCCCCTTTTAGGATTGCACGGAGCACCGCACAGGATTTATACCCCCATTACCCATCACTATTGGACACCTCAGCACAGATATTCCTGCCCGTTTATCGGATAGAAGATACCCAGATTCACCCACGATATATATGGACTTCCTTTATTCTGGACGTTTTCAATATGCGATTTTTTTAATCGCTATTCACCTTCTGTAGTATTTGCAGTTTCACTTTAAGTTGCCACTTGGCACGGACCGTTTTATTTTCTTCATTTGGCATCTTAGCTTTACCAGGCCTTTTTTACTTTGCTGCACTTCACACCACTTTTAGTCTGTGTACCATTCCTCTGATATATCCATTTACCTTGGATCACTCCCCTTTCACTATTTATTGGACACACACCATACGTTGTGCAGGAAGATTTCACCTTTCTTTTACCACATCACTGATTTTTTATACACCTATATGCACTATTATTTTATCCAGTCGCACCATGCGTTTTTTATGATGCATTTTTAACAAGGATTGTTTTTTACCACATACTCTGGTTTATCACACCATTATATGCATTATTGCTGGTTTATATTGTTTTATCTTATTCATATTATCCACTTGGAGCCTTCTATGTCTATTTTACCGTCTTGTCTTTTAAATATTTAGTTTTATCTTTGCGCGCCACTACCTCCTTTTTTTGCTTTTAAGTTGCAAATGTGTTCAGAAGCTGGCACAAATGTGTGTTAATTACTATGTGCGTTTTCATATTTTTCCTAAAACATCAATGATGTTCTTCAATTTTTGTTGAACATCATTGATGTTTTGCTTTATGTAATCTAGATCTCTATTGCAGACTATTATCTCTCCGATGAGTACGTGGGCACTCTCTGTGGTAAAGTGTGATTTTTCTTCCACAACATCCACGTCACCTAAAAACCAAAAACAAACAAAAATGGGGTGTTGGAAATGAGGCAGCCATACATGGATTAGCTTACCAGTAGCTGTGTTCTCCAACACTCACCTGTTGTGGTGACAATTTCTCCAAGTTCGATGATCTCTCCTTCCTCCTCCTCCTCCTCTGCTTCTGCTCTTTCCCCCTTTTTTGGGAGGTGTTGGTTTGGGGGTTTCCTCAGACGGCCCAAGTTTTCGCTCCCCTATGAGAATGTACAAAAGGAAGATTTAGCAACACAATCTATTGAGGGCAGAAATAGGAAATGACAAACATTGCTTGAAAGTGACGGACACTATTTTAGTTTGGCCAGTTACAAATGTCAACTACATGAATGTAGTCACTTTGTAAAGGTGCTAAACTGACTAGCTTTTTGGTAGAAGTTTGTGTGATGGAGACCCCCCTCTAGTATCCACTGGAGCACATGTGTGGAAAAGCCTAATAAAAAGGGGGTTTGGGTGTCCCAGCACTAGTGCTCTAGAGTCCAGATGGGTAAACAGCTACTGGGTGACCTCTCCTTTACATTGAATAAATTGGCTTTACATTCTTGATGACATTTCTAGTGAGAACAAACTTCCTTTCCCCCCAAAAAACACCAAACCTCGTATTATAAGTGGCCGAACGATCGAGGTTGCGTACGATCGAATGGACACACACACGACCATGACAGTGGCAGAAAGATCGAGGCTGAGTACGATCGAATGCACAGACGAACCTGAAAGTGGCCATTTTGGAATGTACAACTTTGTAAAAATCAAACCACAATGGAGCAGTATGCAAGCAAGAAATCAAACACAAAACACAACTACTTACTTTTTAGAAGAATTCGCTTGATCTTTCTGTACTGATCGGCCTCCCTCAGTTTCAGGTCTGACCAGCGTTTCCTCAGTTGCTCCTTGGATCGTTGTACCCCAAAATGATTGTACAGCCTTCTCACAACTTTAGACATGATCTTGGCCTTGCGGACATTGGGGTTGAGGTAAGGCCCATACTTCCCATCATAGTCGCTCCTCTTTAATATGTCCACCATCTCCAACATTTCTCCAAATGACATATTGGAGGCCTTGAATTTCAGGCTCCGGGATCGGGACGTTTCTGCCTCCGGACTTTCCTCGTCCTCCTCCTCGTTGGTGGGATATTTGTGGCGCACCTGCTGTGTTTCCCCGCCATGTGCTCTCCCCACTGCGCCGTAAAGAGAAGGGGTGGGGAATAGACGAGAACGATCGTCAGGGGCGGGCGGAGTTTGACGCATGCGCACTGTATATAAAACGTCACACGCCTGTGTCGTAGCCACGATCTGGGAGACGAGGGGAGAGAAAAACTCACACGAGACGATCGTTACAAACGAAGGTACAATTTGACGTTGGTACATAACTAGCCTAGACTGATTTGAACTTGAGGCTTCTTTATGGAGAAGATTAGGAGAGTTTAGACTGACATAATTGAGAGGGTTTTGTGTGGTGTTGTGTCTTGCAGAGATTATGCAGGGATTCAACGACGTGAGTTTTCTCCCCCTCTTCATTGCGAAATTCAGGGAAATTCCCCTTTTATGGCAGGGTAAACACCCACATTACACCAACAAACCAAAGAGGCACGCAGCCCTGGAGGAACTTGTGGAATTTGTCAAGCCAAGGTTCCCCACGGCAACTGTTGATGATATAAGAAAGAAAATTGGCAGCCTGAGGAGTGCGTATATCAGGGAGCGCAAGAAGGTCGTGAAGTCTGAGGAAACTGCAACTTCAGCATATGAGGTCTATGTGCCCAAGCTCTGGTACTATCAGAGTCTCCATTTTCTGAAAGACCAGACTGATGTCACGGAGCCAACCTCGACTCCTCCTTCCACGCTTCCTTGCGCGCAGGCCACCCCTGATGAGGCTTCCGAGGAGCAACCTGGGCCTTCCAGTATGGAAGAGGTGGAGGAGCCCAGCTTGTTCCAGGTATAGTATTTTTGTTAACATTTATGGGAATAATGAATGATGTTCACTTAATTCAGGATCCCCAATTGCTTAGTTCCTAACGTGTTTGACATATCAACTGACAGTAGTGTTGGAGACATTTGGGGCCAGAATCTAAACTGCTGGGCTGAGAATTGTATGGTTTTCTATTTGTAAACATTTTGCAACAGTCACTAGATGAAAATTGTGTGTGTTTGATGAACAAATAACTGAAACTATGTCCCTTTTTCATACACAGGAAGACCTCAGCCAGGAGGTGGCTGTGGAAGGTGGCAGTCAGGAGGAGGCAGGGGTTAGTGGCAGCCACCAGCTGGGTAGTGGCAGCCAAGAGGGGGCTAGGCCGCGGAGCCTGACTGACAGCCAAACCCCTCCCCTCCGCCTTCCGTACAAAAGGGCGAGAAGGGGGGGTTATGCGGCACAGTCAGCGCTCCGGATGATCAGAGAGGCTTCAGACTCCCTACATGCCACACCCGCCGACGAGGAGACCTTTGGCTCGGTGGTTGTCACAAAAATGATGGGTATGGAGGTGAGGCAACGCAACATGTGTGAGGGGCTCATCCTCCATGTCCTAAATAAGGGTAGGGCTGGGGAGATGACCCCAGTCACACATGTTTGCCATAGCTACCATGCTCCGCCTCCTCCTCCTCCTCCTCCTCCTTCTGCCACCCCACCAGCACGACAGCCACAGCGTGCAAGGAAGCGTGGAAGGAAGACCTGAGAGTGACGACCTGGAATCAGTCTGGTGTGAGAGAAGATGGAGCCTCTTGTAGTACCAGAGCCTGGGGACCTAGATGGCATCTGCTGCAGTTCCGGATACTTTGGACTTCACGACCAGATTGCACTCCCCTTAATATACGTACTCCTCAGGCCCCCAATTTTCTACGCTTGAACAATGATGGTTGCCGTGGGGGGCCAAGACTTTGCAAATTCCCCAAGTTTCACCATGGCTGCGTTCCTCTTTGGTTTGTTGGTGTGACCTAAATAAAGGTTTTTTGGATTTGAAATAATCATTGACTATTGTGTTTTACTTTGCTACAATGACAGTTTTTCTTTGAGTAAGCAGGTACATTTCACTAATCCTAAAGTAGAATTAACAAGGGGCACCAACAACAAACAACCTCCTAGTAAATTTAAGCAAGAAATACAAATGTTAATAATGTGTTTTTGTTAATTTGAGACACACAACCCCCCTCCAAAAAAAAAAAAAAAAAAAATTCAAATATGTATTCCCCAAAAAAAAAAAAAAAAAGACAAATCATGGTAAAAAAATAACAAAGATTCTTTTCCGTTCAGAGTCAAAATAAACATGTAGTGTATAAATGCTGCAAAGTAATAAAGAAGTAAGTTTGTGAGAAGTGCGGGTGAATAGGAGCAGCTAAAACATGTCATTCTTGTTGCATTGTAAAGAAAAAGAGAATGCGCTGCATTAAAGACATTTTAACATTGCAGCGTGATGAATGTGCTGTGTCGATTAGGAAAGGTAGTTTTACCTGACCGAGCGCTTCCGTCACAGAATTTCTTCTGAGCATGCGTAGCACTTTGTCCGTCGGACAAGCGTACACACGCTCGGATTTGGTGTGATCGGACCGTGTTGACGGCAAAGATTTCCAGCATGAGATAAGACTTTGTCCGTCGGACAAACCGACGAACACTGTCCGATGGTGCATACACACGGTCTGATTTTTCAACAACCTTGTCCGATCGGACAAAATCCATGAAAAAGTCCGACCGTGTGTATGGGGCTTTAGCCGAATTTTATTGGTTCAAAAAATGTCAGGCAAACTAGTTGGCCCTCACGCATGTTCACTTCATCAAATCTGGCCCTCTTTGAAAAAAGTTTGGACACCCCTAGTGTAGCAGCACAGATGATGATGACACCTCACCGACACACCATGTCCCCTCCTGAGTCAGTGACAGGTGGTTCATTCAGTCCACTACAGTCCAAACAGCACTGACAGTACCACTCCCAGCTTTCCTTGCTCCTGTCCCACAGACCCACACATGAGACTCCGGTTCCTCTGCTCGGCTCCCTTGCACCATGACATCACACAGGGGCGGACTGACCATTCGGGCACTCGGGCACTGCCCGAGGGCCCCATGCCACTAAGGGGCCCCATCAGGGTTGCCAGCCTCAATAAAACCAGGGACAGTATGTAAAAATCTGTGTTTTTTATTTTAAATCCCAAGATTCTAGCTGCCCAGCTTCTCCAGTACCTTTTCAGTGTGTGTATGTGTATTCTGTGTGTGTATATTGTGTGTCTGTGTGTGTATACTGTATGTGTGTATACTGTGTGGCCCCATAATCTCTTGCCTGGGGGCCTCATAATCTCCTAATTCCCGGGGGCCCCATAATCTTCTCCTATTGCCCAGGGGCCCCATAATCTCCTATTGCCCGGGGGGCCCCATGAGTAGTCAGTCCGCCCTGACATCACATGACACACTCGGGCACAGCCTCTGCCTGACCCGCCCCCCGCCTGCACCATTTGAACACACTGTAGCAGGTACTCAGATGGTCTCTGTCTGCTCCAGACAGGAGCTGCACATGTGCAGTTCTGGGCTGAGCGTCCAAGCCAAATTCAATATATTTTTTTTGTGAAATAAAGATTTGTATATTGTGATCATATTCCCTTTTAAGTGTCTTCTCCAGGGGGGTATCTATTTACTTGGCAGAATATCATCATTTATATTTTTCCAAAAATTGGAAATTAGTGTATTTTTTCCAAAACATTTGCATTTGAAAAACCACTGCAAATAGTGTGTAACATAAAAAATGGCAACACCCATCATTTTATTCTCTAGGGACTCTGCTAAAAAAAAAAGATATAATATTTGAGTAATTTTCTAGCAAAAAAATATGTTTTTTACACGTAGGAGAGGGATGTCAAAATTGGGCCTGGACTGGAGGAGGTTAAAATGATAAATGAATACCTGTAATAAATATATAAATAACAATAAATAAAGTGAAAAATTAAGTAATTCTTAAAGTTGTTTGTAAATGGCTAAATTCATCCAATTAATTACTGTCATTCAGCTTCCTTCAATAATAAGCCTAAATCAGAACAATTGGAATGATTTTTTTTTTTACCTTGCTGGAGCAGATTGGACTGTACTTCATATGGGTCGTTTTGCCCTCTCTCTGGATCAACTGCAGGTAGAGGACTCTGTTTATGAGGGTTTCCTTTTTTTTCTGTTGTTTGAACTAGATAAGCTTGTGTTTTTTTTTTTTTTTCATCCTAACTCTATAATAATATAACTATTTATAAAAAAAAATTAAAGTGATTCTAAATCTTAGTTTTTTTTTATTTTTTATAAATAGTTATATTATTATAGAGTTATGCCCCGTACACACGGTCGGACAAAGTTGTCGGAAAATCCGATCATCCTGAACGTGGTGACGTTCGTTGCGTACGATGGGACTACGTAGAGGCTAGTAGCCAATAGCTTTGGTCTTGTAATGTGATCTGAGCATGCGTGGCACTTTGTCCATCGGAATTTGTCCAATAGGACTTTGTTGTTGGAAAATTTGAGAGCAGGATCTCAAACTTTTTCCGACGGAAAAAGTCTGATGGAGCCCACACACGGTCCGAATTTCCAACAACATGGTCCGATAGGACATTTTCCGTTGGAAAATCCGACCGTGTGTACGGGGAATTAGGCTGAAAAAAAACACAACTATTTATAAAAAAAACAAAAAACAAAAATAAGGTTTAGAATCACTTTCATTGTTTCTTTTTTTTTTTTTAGAAAACATTGCGGCACTATGTTGTTTTTTTTTTTTGCTCATTTGAGCTTTAAATTAAAATTATAAACTTGAAGTGAATACCTGTAATAAATAAATATTAATAAATAAAGTGACAAATAAAGTAATTCTTAAAGTTGTTTGTCAACGGCTAAAGTCAACTAATTAATTATTGTCGTTCTGCTTTCTTTAATAATAAGCTTATAAAAAACAGTTGGAAGGATATTTTTTCTCCGCTAAAGTAAATTGGACAATGCTTCATAAGGGTTTTCTTGCCTACCACTGGATCAACTGCAGGAATAGGAGTCTGTTTATGGAGGTATTCTTTTCTTTTTTTTTTCTGTTGGTTTAACTAAATGGCCTTTTTTTCAGACTCATAGAATCATATAACTACTGTTAATTATTTTTTTAGAAAACATTGCTGCACTATGTTTTTTATGTTGTCGTTGTTTTTTATTTTTATTTAAGCTTTAAATTACAATTATAAACTTGAAGTGAATACCTGTAATAAATAAATAAAGTGACAAATTAAGTCATTCATAAAGCTGTTTGTCAATGGCTGTTTCATGGAGTTTGTTTGCCTTCCTCTGGATCAAATGCGGGTATAGGATTCTGTTTATGAAGGTTTCCTATTTTTTTTTCTGTTGGTTTAACTAGATGGACTTGTGTATTTTTTCAGCCTAGCTGTATAATTATATGTAGCACTGACCCCCGAAGGAGCTGCTGGTTTGATTTGGGCTTACCGTTACCTCACCTACTTGCTTCTCCGTCTTGGGGATCCCGTGGAAAGTGGCCCAAAGTAATGTTGAGACTGACACTGAATCCTCTTTTGGGTTATTTATTTCGAAAAGAAGACAAAGTCTCGTTATAAAGGGTAGAGGGTTAGGGGTGAGTTCAGGTACTTAAGATTACAGGGTGAAGATTTTAGAAGAATCCAGAGAATATCACTGTTCCACAACTGGATTCTTGCAACCCCCGGATAGGTCTCTCTCACTAGGCCTAGCAGCCGGTGGGATGCTCGGTAAAGTCTCTGCCACAGACTTGTAAGCTACACTTTAGCGTCACTGAGGGATTGGATGAACTTTAAAGAACTGTCATACGGTACCAGGTTCTCTCAGCCGATCCGGCGATACCGTATGAGTGTTGATCCAGGTTGCGTCCTTCAACTAAGCCTCCAGGCTCCTTCAGAGGAGCCAGCCTTGCGCACGGCCTTCTCCTGAAAGGGTCCTCCCCTGGGGTTCTTCAGTTGCTGGGCCTCTCCCTTCAGATGAGACAGCACCGGACCTTCCTTGGATCAGTAGGCTCTGAAAGTTGCTCGGGCCTACCCCTGCAGAGACACAGGATGCATAGTTCCGCACCCCAGGCCAGGAGGGCCATGAGGCTGGGTCCGGAGGACCACCAGAACCAAACAGACACAAAATAATCCCCCACCATCATGGCGTCGGTACCTTAAATACCACCCCCAGAATTCACAGCAGGAGAACACTCCCATTGGGCTGGTTCCGAGCAGTAAGTGGCATTCAATGCATCCAGCTAGACTGCGTTTCTACTCTTGCCTGCGGTGACAGCGACACCTGCGGTCAAGGAGAACCCAGTGCAATCCAACCCAGCTGGACTGGTACTGAAGCCAGGAATTTGGAGAAATTAGCCTGAATCCCAGCTGTGGCTTCAGGCAACTTAATTTGAGAAAAATAATAGCGCCTGCTCGTTGGAGCCAGCGCTACATATATAACTAACTTTAAAATTGTTCTAAAGGCTTACGTTTGTTTTGTTTGTTTTTTTATCAAAATGCATTGTCTGCATTAAGGTAAAAAAATATTTCATACAGAGGATCCCCCCCAACCTTCTATCTACCTGAGCCTGGTCTCAATTCAGCGCTGTGCCCGAGAGCAGCTGCTCTATCCACTCTCTCCCTTCTCACAGGACAAAGAGACATCAGCAGGAGCCATTGGCTCCCGCTGCTGTCAAACAAATCCCATGACAAGAGAGAGGGAAGCAGGGCCAAGCCACACTATCTGTGTCTATGGATGCAGGCAGCTCAGCTTGGAATCAAAGCAGCTTTCTATGGAGACACTTTCTGATAAGGAGGAGCCAGGACCCCACAATAGAGATAAAACTTTTCGGCAGAAGGGAGTTTAACAAGACACGTGGCCACTCATTAAAATTAGAAGATAAGAGGTTTAACCTTAAACTACGTAGAAGGTTCTTTACTGTAAGAGCGGCAAGGATGGGGAATTCCCTTCCACAGGCGGTGGTCTCAGCGGGGGGCATCGATAGTTTCAAAAAACAATTAGATAAGCACCTGAACGACCGCAACATACAGGGATATACAATGTAATACTGACATATAATCACACACATAGGTTGGACTTGATGGACTTGTGCCCTTTTTCAACCTCATCTACTATGTAACTATATGTAAGTATGACATTCTGAAAGTGATTGTAAAGTCTCGTTTTTTTTATTTCTATGAAAATAACAAGCATGTCATACTTACCTGCTCTGTTGCAGTGGATTTGCACAGAGCAGCCCAGATCCTCCTCTTCTCGAGTCCCTCTTCTGTGATCCAGGCCCCTCCCTCCTGTTGAGTGCCCCCACAGCAAGCAGCTTGCTATGGGGGCACCCGAGCCGAGTCACAGCTCCCTGTGTCCATTCAGACAGGGATCCGCATCACCACGCCCCCTCTCTCTCCTAATTGGCTAACTGACTTTTATTAACAGCAGCAGGAGCCAATGGTGCTGCTGCTGTGTCTTAGCCAATCAGGAGGGAGTCTCAGACGGCCGACTCACTCGTGGATATCGCTGGACAGAGAGGAGGCTCAGGTAAGTATTAGGGGGGCTGAGGGTGGCTGCTGCACACAGAAGGCTTTTTATCTTAATGCATAGAATGCATTAGGATAAAAAACCTTCTGACTTTACAACCCCTTTAACCGCTTAAATGGCGCAGGCAGGCAAATGGGCGTACAGGTACGTCCCTTTAAATTTGCCTGCAGGTCCCGGAACTCGATGTTCTCCGGTTGCCTGTGATTGCGGTGTGGAGAGGTAGAACGGGGAAGTGACTATGTAAACAAGGCATTTCCCCGTTCTGCCTTGTGTCATGACAGAGATCTACTACTCCCTGTGATCGGGAGCAGTGATCGCTGTCGTGTCCTAGGTAGCTCCTCCCCCCACAGTTAGAATCACTCCCTAGGACAAAATTAACCCCATCGTCGCCCCCTAGTGGTTAACCTCTTCCCTACCAGTGTCATTTACACAGTAATCAGTGCATTTTTATAGCACTGATCGCTGTATGAATGACAATGGCCTCAAAATAGTGTCAAAAGTGTCCGACATAATGTAGCAGTTATGATAAAAATTGCAGATCGCCGACATAATAAAAAAATTATAATAATAAAAATGCCATAAAACTATCCCGTATTTTATAGATGCTATAACTTTTGCGCCAACCAATCAATATACTCTTAAGCCCCATACACACGGTCGGATTTTCGCATTGGATTCTGTCCTATCGGACAATGTTGTCGAAAAATCCGACCGTGTGTAGGCACCATCGGACAGTGTACGTCGGATTGTCCGACGGACAAAGTCCTATCTCCTGCTGGATAGATTTTTTGACAACAAGGTCCGATCACACCAAATCCGATCGTGTGTAGCGAATTCCGACGGACAAAGTGCCACGCATGCTCAGATCACATTACAAGACCAAAGCTATTGGCTACTTGCCTCTACGTAGTCCCGTCGTACTCAACAAACGTCACCACGTTCAGAATGATCGGATTTTCCAACAACGTTGTCCGACCGTGTGTACGCAAAACCAACATCGGACAAAGTACGACAGACATGATCCGACGGACCTGGTCCTCGGATAATCCCCGCTTGTGTATGGGGCTTTATTGCGATTTTTTACCAAAAATATGTAGAGAATTACATATCGGCCTAAACTGAGGAAAATTTTTTTTTTTTTTATGTATTTTTGGGGGATATTTATTATAGCAAAAAGTAAAAAATATTGTGTTTTTTTCAAAATTGTCGCTCTTTTTTTGTTTATAGCGAACGTACAGGTGATCAAATACCACCCAAACAATTTGTGGGAAAAATAGGACATCCATTTTGTTTGGGTACAACGTCACACGACCACGCAATTGTCATTTAAAGGGATGCAGTGCCAAATTGCAAAAAGTGCTCTGGTCGGGAAGGGGGTAACATCTTTCGGGGCTGAAGTGGTTAATATTATAAGTAAAAAACAAAAACAAAAAAAAACTAGGATTTAGAATCACTTTATTTATTTTTTTATTTTTATTTTTTAAGAAACCATTGCTCCACTATGTTTTTTTTTTTTTTATTCCCATTTAAGCTTTAAATTTTAATTATAAACTTGACATGAATACTTGTAACGAATAAATAAATAATAATAATAAATAAAGGGACAACTGAAGTCCTTCTCAAAGTTGTTTGTAAACGGCTAAATTCAGCCAATTAATAACTGTCGTTCTGCTTTCTTCAATAATAAGCCTAGTGCAAAAAAAAAAACAATTGGAAGGTATAGTTTATGGTTTGTTCACAACGTGTTTGACGTCTTTCCCTCTTGGCTCAAGTATCTTTATATGAGAAGGGATAAATACATAAGACGCCACTTAGGAAATGCACACAGTCAAGTGGTAACTCCAGTGTTTGCGTCCGTTGGAGAAGAGATCTTTGTTTTTCTTATTCTATCTGTGTTTAAAATATGCCGGCCACACCGTGACCTCTTGTAACCTAGCGGGTTGAAAATTACAACCATCCATACAAACAAGCAGATGAAGGTCACAGAGAGCAGGGTCTGCTAAAAGTTAGGGATCATACATTAATTCCTGGACATAATTCATCACAATAAGACACCTTTATCTTGCAGGAACCTTTTCACCTATTACAACAGGGTCAATTTGCAAACCACTTGAGTATTGGAGTTTGGTACAAATAGCATGCTCTCTTCATCTGGGATGGCCTAACCTGGAAAAAATGCCTTTGAAGTTTAAAATCTTACCAGATTTAGATATAATTTAATCAATCAAGTGAAAAGTCTGCCTCCCCTCCCGAAAGGATTTTCGTGTAGATCTGTCATCTACTTCTTTTCAAGGGGTGACTGGAAATCCATTTGTCAGGCTGCTTTTGTCAGGCCGAAGCGGTATGCAGTTGGCTTTACCTGTCAAACAGCGAGAAGAAAAAAAAAAAAAAAAGAGAGTGAAACAATGTATACAGAAACCTGTTTCTGCCAATAAGATAGATCAGTAAATTACGTCGTCTTTGTTATGCCAGTTAGTTAATGATGGCCCAGTTTATCTAAGTTACAGTTTATTGTGTTTTGAGGGAGTAGATAATAGACATGGGAGCCGTCAAAAAATTAGTTTCGTTCCGTTTCGTATAAAAAAATTTTTGTAATTCGTGTACGGAATGTAATTCGGATTCGTACGAAATACAAATTTCGTACGAATCGTTACAAATCGTTAATATCGTTACCAATCGTTAATATCGTTACGAATCTTTACGAATCGTTACGAATATCGACACTCTACGAATAATAATGAATTATCCGAAAACGTATTAACGTTACATAACACAAGTCTATTGTCTATTGTTCACCAATCACTCAGAGGAAGTACAAAATACGAAATTTCATTTACGAATACGAAATTTCATATTTCGTACTTCCTCTGAGTGATTGGTGAACAATAGACAATAGACTTGTGTTATGTAACGTTAATACGTTTTCGGATAATTCGTTATTATTCGTAGAGTGTCGATATTCGTTATACTGAATCTCGAATAATATTAGAGTTAATCCGTATTATAACAAAGGAAGTAATTCCAGAGGATCCTTGGACGGTTCTGTTCCATGGGACTGAGACCCCCAGGGAGACAATATAAAGCATCTTTAATCCCTATTCTCCTTAACGAAGCCAAAAATCTAGTACCGAGGATGTGGCGGGAACCTGGTTGCCCGGCAATACGGGACTGGATTATTGGAGTTAATGGGATCCAAATAGTAGAAAATATAGAAATAAATGAGGAGGGGAACGAGGATAAAATAGACCAGAAAAACAAGTGGACAGATTGGACTGAATTGAAAAATTCTTGGCGATATCTTGCCGAGGTTATTGGATAGAGTTCCTCTCACGTTGTATGTTGGGACCATTAGGAAGGAAGCAGATATGGTGGAGTTTCGCCTCAACATGTGGTATGCAAGGAGGGGAGGGGGAGGTGAGGGTCATAAATATGTTTTGATATGAAATAATAAGTGAAAACGTTTTCTGTAATATGTTTATGTCAAGGAAAAAAAAAAAACTTTTGATTAAATAAAGAATTTAAAAAAAAAATACTGAATCTCGAATTAATTCAAATCATTCGTTATATCCGTATATCACATCGTTATATCATTTCTTTAATATTAGTTGAAATTTATCATTTGGTAGTTTGGATTCGGATAATTCGGATCCGAAATTCGTAAACTAAATTTCTTATTTCGTACAGAATTCGTAGTCGTAAAAATGTGTAATTCGGATTCGTACGAATGTACGAATTTCAAAAAATTTGTACGAATTTCCGATTCGTACGAAACTAATCGCACATGTCTAGTAGATAATAAAATGTCTCTATGAATGGGATCCATCTTGTAGAAACTATAATGCCTTGTACACACGGTCGGACATTCCGACCACAAAATCCGTCCCGATTTTTTTCCAACTGATTTTGTCCGAAACTGGTGTTGCATACACACGGTCGGACAAAGTTGTTGGAAAATCCGATCGTTCGGAACGTGGTGATGTTCATTGCGTACGGCGGAAACTACGTAGAGGCTAGTAGCCAATAGCTATTCGATTGTAGATTGTAAGCTCTTCTGAGCAGGGCCCTCTTAATCCTCTTGTATTTTATTGTATTATAACTGTATTGTCTCCCTTTTTATATTGTAAAATGCTGCGTAAACTGTTGGCGCTATATAAATCCTGTAATAAATAAATAAAATAAATAGCTTTGGTCTCATAATTTGATCTGAGCATGCGTTGCACTTTGTCCGTCGGAATTCTGTACAAACGATTGGAAAAAGTCAGATCGGATTTTGTTGTCGGAAAAAAATTTAGGTCCTGCTCTCAAATTTTTTACGTCGGAGTTTCCGACAGAAAAAAGTCCGATAGAGCACACACACAGTCAGAACATAATCCGATCAGACCTTTTTCGTCAAAAATTTCCGACCGCGTGTACGGGGCATAATAGTTTATGGACGATTGTAGGATTGTTCAATAAGCAATTATGATATTAACCAATTGAAATCCTTATTTTGGGAACTCTGCAATAACACCCACCATCTCGGAAATCAAGAGAGACCTTAAAGTGGTTGTAAAGCCTTACAGACCACGTGGACCTACAGGTAAGCCTAGATTGATGCCGCGTACACACGAAGGGACTATCCCGCGGGATTATCCGCTGGACCGAAGTCGAGCGGATAATCCCCTCGTGTGTGGGCGCCGGCGGACTTTTTTTGGCCAAAGTACGGCGGACTAAAGTTTTAAGTTTTGTTTTAAAATTATCAGCTGGACTTGGCAGTCCAGCGGACAATCCGGCCGTGTGTAGTATGGTCCGGCGGACCAAAAAGGACGCATGCTCAGTAGCAAGTATTTTTCTAGTATTTTTTCGTTTTCTAGTCCCGTCGTACGTGCTGTACGTCATCGCGTGAACCGTCGGACTTTTTGCGTGATCGTGTGTGGTCAAGTCCGTTCGCTTTTTAGTCCAGCGGACCCAGCTGGAAAGTCCAGCGGATTGTCCGCTGGACTTAGGTCCGCCGGGAAAAGTCCCTTCGTGTGTACGCGGCATAAGGCTTACCTGTAGGTCCAAGAAATATCTCCTAAACCTACACAGTTTAGCAGATATTTGCAAAAAGACAGGCACCGCTGTCTACGTGACATGTGCCGTAGACAGCGGCGCGCAGGCGCACTGAGCATCCCGTGTGCCAATCACAGAGCCATACGCCCAAATTCAACTTCAGAAGTGATGTAATGTGTTAAATAGTTTTGTATGTGTTCTTTTTTTTCTGAGCATGCGTAGTCTTGCTCTTACGCTTTTTTAGGACAAAAACACATTGTGTTTACATACGACAACATTTTTATAGCCTGCACATCCAGTTTTTGTCGTCAAAAAATTGGCAATCGACTGTCGAAGAGCACCGCACTAACGATCCCAAAAAATCGGCAGATCGTTCATCGGATGAAATTTTACTTCCTGATTTTCTGATCGTGTGTACGGGCCTTAAGACCCGCTTCACATACACTATATTGTCAAAAGTATTGAGACACCCGCCTTTACACGCACATGAACTTTAATGACATCCCAGTCTAATGCCCCATACACACGAGCGGAATTTCCGTCAGAAAAATCTTGGATGTTTTTTTCCGACGGAATTCCGCTCAAGCTTGGCTTGCATACACACGGTCACACAAAATTTCTCTGAACTTCTCTGAACTTTCGACCGCCAAGAACGCGGTGACGTACAACACTGCGACGAGCCGAGAAAAGTTCAATGCTTCCGAGCATGCGTCGAATTGTTTCCGAGCATGCGTAGGAATTTTGCGCGTCGGAATTGGTACAGACGATCAGAACTTTTTCTGACCGAAAAATTGAGAACCTGCTCTCAATCTTTTGCTGGAATGAAAGGCCGCCAGCAAAAGTCCGATGGAGCCTACACACGGTCGCATTTTCCGACCAAAAGCTCACATCGGTCTTTTGCTGGCGGGATTTCCGATCGTGTGTATGCGGCATTAGGCCTGTTGTGAATCTGGAAGGTTCTGCCATAGTCTGATTTCCCGTGTCGCCATGCTAATGGTGACAGATCTGTGAGTTTGTGGGGATCCTTAGTCTAATGATATCTAAAATCTATACACAGAGAGAAACACCCTCGTAATCTGTACAAACAACGAAACCATCGCTATCTAAACCTCTTACTAGTTCTTTTTTTCTTCTTCTTTTTTTCTTCTTTTTTTTTGTTTGCTGACAGATTTATTTTTAGGAGCAAAAATGACATTCCTCCTTTAAGTTTAAAACCTTTACATTAAAAAAAAGAAAAGAAAAAACTTGTGTCATTACCGCTAACGTTGTGGATTTAAAGTGACAGCTTTGCCAATTATAAGCGGGTGTTGAGTGAAATACTCTTAATGGCTCCATTCAGTTTAATGGCTTCCCTTAATTCTGCATATGTGATTTAATGCAGGTGGACTGGTTTTTGCCACTTCCTCAGAATTTACATGTGACCTGATCTGTGCAATTGTTTTCCCTATAAAGATTTTTCTTTTTCCCCTTAAGACACAATTACACTTTTGTTTTTAACTTTTTTTTTTTTTTTTAAACATAATTTTCCACTCAAAATGACTTTAACCACTTCAGCTCCGGAACTTTTTCCCCCTTAATGACCAGGCCATTTTTTTGCTATGCGGCACTGCGTCGTTCTAACTGACAATTGCGCGGTCGTGCAAACAAAATTTACATCTTTTCTTCCCACAGATAGAGCTTTTTTTGGTTTTATTTGATCACCTCTGCATTTTTTTATTTTTTTGCGCTATAAACAAAAAAAAGGCCGTCAATTTTGAAAAAAAAAAAAATGTTTCTTAGTTTCTGTTATAAAATTGTGTAATTTTTCTCCTTCACTAATGGGCGCTGATGAGGATGCACTGACTGCACTGATGAGGTGGCACTGATGAGGAGGCACTGATAAGGCACTGATGAGGAGGCACTGATAAGGCACTGATGAGGAGGCACTGAGGAGGAGGCACTAATGTGCAGCACTGATGGGCACTGATAGGCTGCACTGATGGGAACTGATAAGGAGGCACTAATATGCAGCACTGATGGGCACTGATAGGTGACACTTATGAGGAGGCACTGATGAGGTGGCACTGATTGGCACTGATGAGGAGGCACTGATGGGCACTGATGAGGAGGCACTGATGAGGAGGCACTAATATGCAGCACTTATGGGCACTGATAGGTGGCACTAATGGGATCTGATGAGGAGGCACTAATATGCAGCACTGATGGGCACTAATAGGCGGCACTGATGGATGGCACTGATAAATAAGAAGGCCAGCATGGTGGCCTGTAATTATGGGAGGAGCCCGGAGGGTATTTAACCAGACCACCCACAACAGGCTGTGTTGGTTCCAGTGCAAGGTACTGCACATCAAGAGGCCGACTCTGCTCAGCTCCCTCACGGTCGTCTATCTATGCGTCCAATCGCAGGCCCACTTCGGCATCTTCATTCGGGGTCTTCGTCGGCGGTTCCCGCTCATGGTCGCAGATAAGTAGTAGCCAAACCTTTCATATCATGTGCAAACTTGTGGCTTATCATGCTTACTATCTGGCACCCCTTCACAAAGCTACCTCTGAGTTATTGACCCGAGCCTCCAAGCAGCTATCGGTCGTTCTCCGATATGACTTTCATAGGATTCACTTGTTACAAATTCACTGTCCATGGGATTGCCTTTTTTTTTTTTTTTTTCATTTTCTGAGATTATCATGTATTTTGTTTGTATGGATTCCTGTGGCTGATTGAGGTGTAATTAAAACCACCTGGTGCCTTCTCTGCACTGGCTAGCTTGGGGGATGGGTGTGGTCAGGTGTTCGGTCACAGGAAGAGATGGCATACACCCTACAAACCAATTGTATCAGATTCTACCGATTTATATCGGACTCATCTTATACCTTTTCAAACTGATCCACATCAGATGCATCGCAGAGACTGTTTCTGCCTACCCACACATGTCCATACAGTTGGGCTCACGAGATCGGTCATATATTTTCATCGATTATTGCTACACACTCACTGTCGCAGGTAGGACTTTGTCGTTACCACTCCTACTAAACTCGAATCATTACGTTATCATGTCCATGTCGCAAAGTCGCACTTTCGGCTTCACAAGTCGTTCTATGTCATCTTTCATGTTTTGTCATACTTTCTACCCAACGCACTCGAGCCAGACGCAACCGACCCCCCCCCCCCTTCACCTCTTACCGGATAGCATACACTCACCATCAGCCGATTCTAGCCTAGTCGCTAAACCTTGCTTCTATGGTTCGGATCCTCAAGGCAATCACAAGCCCCCTTCAAACCCCCCCCCCCCCCCCATCACCTTTCCGACAAAACCGAACCAGCCATGTCATCAGCGATATGGTTCAGATGTGGCATACAAGCCCCTCAGTCACCTCGCATCTACGGCCGATTCGAATCTAGTCGCAGCATCGGCGCTACGATTCGAGTCTTCCCTGAAACATGCAACAAGCAGTCGCACCAAATTCCGTCCCATCACCTACTCAAACAAGTCGAGTTCTTCATAAGACTAAAGTCACATCGGAAAGTACGAATACATCCCGTTGCGCACGATAAATCCTACACACACATCAATACGCTGCAAGTCTTCCTACACCTTGCAAACACTGCAAACCCACCACATCATACGTCTTGCTGCATTTGGCATAACGCCCGTCATCTCCAGTAGCAACACGGCTACTCATACATCCTGCCGCATTTGGCATAACGCCCGTCATCTCCAGTAGCAACACGGCTACCCACACGTCTTGCTGCATTTAGCATAAACGCCCGTCATCGCCAGTAGCAACACGGCTACCCACACGTCTTTCTGCATTTGGCAGAAACGCCCGTCATCGCCAGTAGCAACACGGCTACCCACACGTCTTGCTGCATTTTTCATAAACGCCCGTTATCTCCAGTAGCAACTCGGCTACTCATACGTCTTGCTGCATCCGGCATTACGCCTGTCATCTCCAGTAGCAACACGGCTATGCATACATCTTTCTACATTTTGCTTAAACACCTGTCATCTCCAGTAGCAACACGGCTATGCATACATCTTTCTACATTTTGCTTAAACACCTGTCATCTCCAGTAGCAACACGGCTACTCGTACATCTTGCCGCGTTTGGCATAACGCCCATCATCTCCAGTAGCAACACGGCCACTCATATGTTTTCTTTACCCCCCCCTTTTTCACCCTTCCAGGTCAGTTCCCCCTTTTTGTCCCCCCCCCCCCAGTCCATCAGAGCATCTGTCACTGCCATCCCCCGCACTTCTTGCAGTTACCGCAAGTTCGTGTCATGGGCCCCCACACCTTGCAACCTCCGCAAGTCGATCCACTCCTTGCCTTCGTGGCAAACCCATCTCAAACGCAAGTCACGGCCATCCCCCACACATCTTGCTGCACCGCAGGTTTGTGTCATGGGCCCCCACACCTTGCAAGCTCCGCAAGTCGCTCCACTCCTTGCCTTCGCGGCAACCCAGCCAACGTGAGGCACAGCCATCCCCCGTACATCTTGCATCACCGCAGGTTTGTGTCATGGCTCCCACACCCCTGCAATCGTTGCAGCTCGACCTTCATTGGCCTCCGCAGCCACAACCTCCCCAGTAGCCAACTCAGCTACTCATGCCTTTCTCTATCCCTTTTCACCTTTTTTAGGTCAGTAAGTCGCCCCTGGTCTCCTACAAACAGGATCAGACCATCTCTTTCTTTCCCAGGTAAAAAAAAAAAAAAAAAAAAAAAAAATGTCGAGGGCTTGCATCTCTTCACCAGGGGGTCAGCTATGGCCCCGAATCAGCTCTTGCAACCCATCTTTTTAAAAAAAAAATAAAAAAAAAATTTTCATGTCACCCGATCGTAGGTACCAGGTCTACCAGGTTCGACCCCAACAGAGACTCTAGCACTAGGGTAGCAAGCAGGTGCATAGGTTGTTGTTATTTTAGTTTCCTTTCTCTCTACACACCTTTCACTACATATCCTCGTTTCACGCACATATTTGGCTCAGTATCCAGGCGTTAGTAACTGTCACATACTTCTATGCATGTCACTCTGTTTTCGAAGCACAAGCCTTCACTACGCAGACAAGGTCACCTAGTCTCATGACTTGCTGGCAGTGCAAGTATTAGCTGACCAAACCCACGTCAAACTACTACAGATCGAAACATCCCTACTTAGCAACCAACCAGCAGCCACTCTCCCCAGTACCGCCCTGGGGGGGGCTCTGGTTAAACTAGTCCGTGCCGAGCACAGACGGACACCCGAGCATCGGTTACCTGGCCAGTCACCTCCTGGCTCACCTCGGTTTTCATGCATTCTCTGAGTTTCCAAACAGGCCAAAGAAACAAACTCACTCAGCGCTCACGCGCAATCCCCGATTGTCCCTATACCGTCGTACGGTATCCTGCTTCGTTTCCCACATCTCCCCTCCCCAATCCATGCAGAACACCATAGTTTTGGCTAAAATCTCCAGGCGTTAGTAACTGTCACATACTTCTATGCATCTCACTCTATTTTCGAAGCACAAGCCTTCACTACGCAGACAAGGTCACCTAATCTCATGACTTGCTGGCAGTGCAAGTATTAGCTGACCGAACCTACGTCAAATTGCTACAGATCGAAACATTCCTACTTAGCAACCAATCAGTAGCCACTCCCCCCAGTGCTGCCCTGGGGGGGCTCTGGTTAACCAGTCCGTGCCGAGCACAGACGGACACCCGAGCATCGGCTACCCGGCCAGTCACCTCCTGGCTCACCTCGGGTGTCACGCATCCCCTGAGTTTACATATAGGCCCAAGGAACATCCCACTCAGCGCTCGCGCGCAACCCCTGTTTGTCCCCATACCTGTTGCACAGGTATCCTGCTCTGCCCCCCCCCCTTTTTCCCCAAGCTACAAACGCCCATATATTTTCTCCTGTCTTTCAAACTCGAAAGAAAAGAAAAACAAAAAAAAAAAAACGCCCATATTTCCCCCCCCCCCCTTTTTATTTTTATTTTCTCCTGTTTTACAAGCTTTACAAAAAAAAAAAAAAAAACACACATCTGGGACAATAATGACGTTAACTTAGCATCCCTCCTCATAGCAGCACACAACTTGGCCGAGAACAAATCATATTAGAGGGGAAACGTCTCCATCATCCTGAAGGCCAGAGACCCTTGACTTAATCGCACGCTCACTGTCTCAGAGTTTGCGCTGTGCCTTAGGGACAGTCGGAGACGCGCATGCAGGGCAACCCCAACAGGAGGGTAGAAGTGGACGCGTATCTGCATACAGCATGGATCTAGGTCATTAGCACGCAGGGTGCTCATTCCATGACTATCACCATTCTTTCTTCAGACCCGGGGGTGATCCTTTACCTCCCGCCTCTTAGTGTTTTTCTTCCAGGTACAAGACCCCCACCAAATCCTTAATTCAGACGTGCCAGCAACAACGGATCTGCCCATGGGAGACAATTTCCCATGAACCAACATGGCATGCCAATGTTCATTCCGTCAGCGTCTCCCTCTTCACCTCAGGTAGTCATGGACGCCACAGCCCCCACAGGTCCTCGCCTCAATTTTTTGGCCATCTTGGGTTCACAGGGCCATGGCTGTCAGAATCCTCTTGATTCCCGGGATCACTTAGTCCTCCTCGTTGTTCGAACTCTACCCCATTGTTGCAGCAGGCCACATCTGGTGCAGCAACCGGGCAAGACAAACAGGGCCGTTTACCACAGACAACCAAGCCACAGCCAGTATTATAAATAGGTCCAAGTCGCTGGCCATCATGGCCTTCCCGCACAGGCCGGTGCCACTATCCCCACAGCACCAATCAGAGGTCCTCTGCGTCTACATCCCAGACAAACAATACTCTAGCCGTCACATTACCCGTTAACCTTGCGTCGTCCTTTTCGCAGGAACCTGGAACCGACCCGACCATGTCTCTTATCCCACATTGGTCGTAGTTAACCTCGCATCCGAACAACACCTTCGCGATACTACCTGCCTCATTAATCTATCGTTATCTCAAATGCCCTAAAGGCCTACTGTACAGCCTGGAACTTGTCTCACGGGTTACTAGCCTCAAACCCCAGGGCGACAACAGGAGACCTCCATCACATCCTGGCTTCCATGTCATGCCGCCACACACAGTTGGCTTTTCACACAATACCAAATTACCTCCCTAACCGAGTCTTTTGCGCCCTTCTCTTGGCATATAGCCCAGCTCACCAGGGCTTATCGCCCAGCTCACCAGGGCTCACCTTACAGCAGGCCAGGGCACACTTCAGGTCTATTTATGTTGTTAGCCTTGTGACGTGTTTATGTGTTTCTTTCATATCTCTCGAAGATCGGAGGGCTCCGACCATAAATAAGAAGGCCAGCATGGTGGCCTGTAATTATGGGAGGAGCCCGGAGGGTATTTAACCAGACCACCCACAACAGGCTGTGTCGGTTCCAGTGCAAGGTACCCACCCACCCTTTTCCCTTCTCAGAGTACTTCTCTTAAAACATCCTTCTCTACAGAAGTATCCATTTACTGTCAAGGTATGCGCCCTTCTCTTGGCATATAGCCCAGCTCACCAGGGCTTATCGCCCAGCTCACCAGGGCTCACCTTACAGCAGGCCAGGGCACACTTCAGGTCTATTTATGTTGTTAGTCTTGTGACGTGTTTATGTGTTTCTTTCATATCTCTCGAAGATCGGAGGGCTCCGACCATAAGTAATAATAATAATAATAATAATAATAATAAGTAATTTGTCTCCTTCACTGATGGGCGCTGATGAGGATGCACTGACGGCACTGATGAGGAGGCACTGATGGGCACTGATGAGGAGGCACTGATGGGCACTGATGAGGAGGCACTGATGAGGCACTGATGGGCACTGATAAGGTGGCACTGGGCACTGATGAGGAAGCACTGATGGGCACTGATAGGCTGCACTGATAAGGAGGCACTAATATGCAGCACTGATGGGCACTGATAGGCGGCATTGATGAGGAGGCATTGATGAGGAGGCACTAATATGCAGCACTTATGGGCACTGATAGGTGGCACTAATGGGCACTGATGAGGAGGCACTAATAGGCAGCACTGATGGATAGCACTGATAGATGGCACTAATAGGGGGCACTGCCAGACATAACTGATGGGCATTGATTTGCATCACTGGTGGGCACTATTCTTTATCTTATTATTACTGGACTTTTATGCATCATATGCTGGATTTTGCACATTTGATATTTGTGTTTGCACGTTTCTTTGCTTTTTTTATAGTGTTGTTTTTCACAATTAAGAATAATTTATATTATGCTTTGACCTCTGTTAGCACTACATACAGATATGTCATTTTTGTTACCAGATATTGCTCTGTCCCATACCACTATTTTTATAAGTTGCTGATCGCCGCCATTACGAGTAAAAAATAAATAAACAAAATAAAAAATTCCATAAAAATTTTGCACAAACCAATCAATATACGCTTAAAAACACAGAATACATATTGACCTCATTGGGTCACTTTTATTCATATTACGTACAAGGAATATAAACATCCCTTGTAATAGAAAAAAAGCATGACAGGTCCTCTTTAATGTGAGATCTGGGGGTCAAAAAGACCTAAAATCTCACATTTACACTTAAATGCAAAAAAAAAGGCTTTTTTCAAGACCATTGGGCGTAAGTGATGTTTGACATTGCTTCCATCATCCAATGCTATGGATCCGAGTGGGGGCCATCTTTCCCTCACACGGCTCTATGTCTCCGAGGGAAGAGGACCCGATCGGCCCCCGCCACTACGGACGGCTCCGGTAAGCAGCAGAAACCACCGGGGAGGGGGTGGGGCCTCTCTTGCCCGAATAAAAATAATCTTATGGCGAATCCGCCGCAGAGACCACTTTTATCTGAAAGTGGAGCGCTCGCTGTTTAAAAAGATACTGGGGGTTATGGGAGCTGCCTGCTCACATAACCCCTGTATTTAATGTCAAACAGCCAACGTACAATGACGGCGGGCGGTCCGGAAGTGGTTAAGGTAAAAAAAAGTCTTGGCTTTAGAACGACTTTAAAGTAGAACTAAACTGTATCTGCCGCCATTTTGAGTAAGGGCAGATTATTCATGTAGAATTTACTTTCTGGAATTAATCTGCCCTTAGCTCAGGCTTGCAGGAAGGAGGGTGTGCTGAGAAAGCCCCTCCTCCAGATGAAGACTCCTGGGATGTATGACATCATGTTGGCCTAGGCCAGAAACCAGGAAGTAACTGAAGAAATGTAAAAAAAAAAAAAAGTTTAAAACAAGTAAATATAATATACTTTCCTGTCTATTTAATAATGCTAGCAGCGTAAGGATTAAAAATAGTTCATGTTTATTGAGAGAGTTTAGTTCCACTTTAACCACTTCCCGCCCGGGCCAATAGCAGATTGATGGCAGTGGCTTTAACGATCTGACTGGACATCATATGACGTCCTTCAGAATGGGCCGATCTTGTGTGCCTCCAGGGGGCGCACAGGGTGGCGATCAATGGTTTGTCTCTCAGACACACCACATCACCGATCAAGGTAAGGAGCCTATGACGTAGGCTCTTTACCATGTGATCAGCTGTGTCCAATCACCTTAGTGGGGACATAAACACAGACAGATCTGCTGTTAGAAATCATGAAGCCCCCATACCTGACAGCCTCCCCTCCCCACTCCACAGAAAATATCAAATTATATATTAGTTAAAAATGCACTAAAATCATTATTATATGACTTGTTTATCAGACCCTCCCAGGACTGCAGGGGAAGGCAGAAGAGGATCAGTGTCTGCAGTAAGGTAGTACAGCTGGCCCTCCTGCTCAGCAGATGCCGGGCCCCCCTTTCAAGCTGATGGGACCCGAGCCCAGTACATGAGGGCTGGATGTACTGCTTTGTCAGCAGCCCTGCTCACAAATAATCAGTGGAAAGATTATCAGTGCAGCCCTATCAGTAATGCTTGCCAGTGACCACCAGTGATGCCCACCAGTTATGCCTGGCAGTGCCCCCTATTGGTGCCATCTATCAGTGCCATCTATCAGTGTCTATAAGTGCCGCCCATCAGTGCCACCTATGAGTGCCCATCAGTGCTGTATATTAGTGCCTCCTCATCAGTGCCCATCGGTGCCACCTCATCAGTGCCTGTCAGTGCCTCCTCATCAGTGCCTGTCAGTGCCTCCTCATCAGTGTCGCCTATCAGTGCCCATAAGTGTTGCATATCAGTGCCCATCAGTGCAGCCTATCAGTGCCCATCAGTGCTGCATATTAGTGCCTCCTCATCAGTGCCCATCAGTGCCACCTCATCAATGTCTATCAGTGCCCATAAGTGCTTCATATTAGTGTCTCCTCATCAGTGCCCATCAGTGCCACCTCATCAGTGCCTGCCAGTGCCTCCTGATCAGTGCAGCCTATCAGTGCCCATCAGTGCCACCTCATCAGTGCCCATAAGTGCTTCATATTAGTGTCTCCTAATCAGTGCCACCTCATCAGTGCCTGTCAGTGCCACCTATCAGTGCCCATAAGTGCTTCATATTAGTGTCTCCTAATCAGTGCCACCTCATCAGTGCCTGTCAGTGCCTCCTCATCAGTTCAGCCTATCAGTGCCCATCAGTGCTGCATACTAGTGCCTCCTCATCATTCCCTTCTCATCAGTGCCCATCAGTGCTGCATATTAGTGCCCATCAGTGCTGCATATTAGTGCCTCCCCATCAGTGCCCATCAGTGCTGCATATTAGTGCCTCCTCATCAGTACCCATCAGTGCATCCTCATCAGTGCCCATTAGTGAAGGAGAAAAATTACTTATTTACATAATTTTATAACAGAAACTAAGAAAAACATTTTTATTTTTAATTTTTGGTCTTTTTTCGTTTGTTTAGCAAACAATAAAAAACCCAGAGGTTATTAAATACCACCAAAAGAAAGCTCTATCTGTCTAAAAAAAAAAAAAAAAAAAAAGTGCATTGTATTGAGCTGGTTAACAAAATTCCAAAAAGAGCGAAGTACATAAAGGTGATCTGAATGTGAAAAGCATTTTGTTGGTTTGTGTTGATGCAGAAGAAGCCTAAAGCGTGTTGTACTTTCCAGTACCAGGCGAATATCTCCGCAGCACAATGACGAAACCTAAGACTGGGAAAGCAGCCACATAACAGAGAGGTTAAACTGACGGAGGTTATGATAACAGTAGGACACAGCTTTGTTGTTTAATCCATGGCAGTCTTGCAGTTTTGTTTTTCTTAATGTCATTTATCTTCCAAGGATGTAGGGAAGGAAATTTGCTTTCATAAGTGTTCTGGGGTTTCACACCATGGGACAGGATCCCTGTAGTCCTGACAAAAACAGAACAAAAAAAAAAAGGGCTTGCAAAGCACATATAAAATTACACCTATACTTGAGGAATGCGAAAAGCCAGGCCAGGCGTGGGGTCCACAAGAAAAGAGCAGCTCCAGACAACTCCTGTGGTCAGAGGCTTGTCTCTGAAGATGTCCTTTCAAACAAATCAAACAGACCCTTGTGGTTAAATCTATTCTAATATGCTGGTGGGTCTTCAGTCATAATCGATAGGGTTAATTCAACACAAAGTCAACTTGTCTTAAGTGACTTTGATCATTCATTGAACCTGACACCGCTTGACGTTTTCATGGACCACCTAGATGTCAAATCACATATCAAGGATTACACACACAGATACTAGTCAAACAATAAAGAAATTCATCAACCCCCACAGGTAGAAAGCATTTCTGAAAGGGGCTGTTCTGTGAAAATCTAGATAGTGTTCAATGACCGAGACATAAAAGAATTATTGTTGAAACATGATTGTTCTATTCAACCCAGACCTGTGACTCGAAGGTATCAATAGACACAATGTGGTGAGTATATCTTAGTACATAACCTGACATTAGACATGTGCAATTCGTTTCGTTTTTATTCGTTTTCTGTTAAAAATTTGTTATATTCGTTCATTCGTTATCATACGAATGAACAAATGATTCGCTAAAAATTTTAACGAATTATCGAATCGAACGAATATGAAAAACAACGAAAATCCGAAATAACCAAATTAGAAACAACGAAACTACGAAAGAAGAAAATCCGAAAAACAAAAACAGGAACAACGAAAATCAAAATGAACGAAAAAATTCGTACATTCGTAACTTTTTTTTTTGTTGAATTGGTAACTTTCCGTGTCCCTTACAATGGCGCTGCTTAACGTGCTTCGAATGGATTGAACGAAAAAATTCGTACATCCTTACCTTTCGTTTTTTTAACGATTTGTAATTTTCCGTGTCTCTTACAATGGCGCTGCTTAACGTGCTTCGAATGGATTGAACGAAAAAATTCGTACATTCTTAACTTTTTTTTTTTTTTTTCGATTCGTAATTTTCTGTGTCTCTTGCAATGGTGCTGCTTAACGTGCTTCGAATGGATTGAACGAAAAAATTCGTACATTGTAACTTTTTTTTTTTTTGATTGGGAATTTTCTGTGTCTCTTACAATGGCGCTGCTTAACGTGCTTCGAATGGATTAAACGAAAAAATTTGTACATTCGTAAAAAAAAAAATTTCGATTCGTAATTTTCCGTGTCTCTTACAATGTAATAATAGCATACACATTACATAACATCATGAATAATGCTCCGATTACGAATCTACGAAAACAATGTTACGAAAGTACGAATAAATCAATCTTACGAAAGTACGAATGTAACAAAATCTACGAAAATACGAATGCGTCCGAATTAGAATAAACGAAAATTAAACTAACGGAAAATCGAATCCACGAAAAAATAACTCTTACGAAAATACGAATCGTTACGAATACGAACACCGACGACTTACGAAATTACGAATCGTTACGAATCAACAGAAACGAAACTAAAATAAACACATTTTTCTATTGTGCACATGTCTACCTGACATCTGAAAGAAACACGAACATGATTATTTCTCATGCTGTGATCTTTGGTGTTAGCCCCCGTACACACGGTCGGAAATTCCGACCACAAAATCCGTCAGATTTTTTCCGACGGATTTTGTCTGACACTGGTGTTGCATACACACGGACAAAGTTGTCGGAAAATCCGATCATTCTGAACGTGGTGACGTTCGTTGCGTACGACGGGACTACGTAGAGGCTAGTAGCCAATAGCTTTGGTCTTGTGATGTGATCTGAGCATGCGTGGCACTTTGTCCGTCGGAATTCTCTACACACGATCGGAAAAAGTCCGATCGGATTTTGTTGTCGGAAAATTTGAGAGCAGGGTCTCAAATTTTGTCCGTCGGAAATTCGGCCATGTGTACATAAGAGAGGAAGTGTGTTACTGGCTGGATCCCCTTTTGAAAATAAAAGGAAAATAAACACCAAAAAACAAATGCAGCCACAACATCTAAGGATTGATAAGCTGCAATAAATACAAATTTGCTTTTGGGCTTAGACATGCTTTATCTCAAATTTTTTCTGACGGAAAAAGTCCGATGGAGCCCACACACGGGCTGATTTTCCGACAACATCGTCCGATTGGACATTTTTTGTCGGAATTTCCGACCGTGTGTACGGGGGCTTACAGTTGTTTCTGTGTAAAGACCAGAGAATGAAGAATTGTGCAAACATATTCTAATGGCCCGTACACAGGAGCAGGTTTTCCGTCTGAAAAATCTTGGATGGTTTTTCCGACTGAATTCCGCTCAAGCTTGGCTTGCATACACATGGTCAAACAAAAGTTCTCTGAACTTTCGACCGCCAAGAACGCGGTGACGTACAACACTACGACAAGCCGAGAAAATTAAGTTCAATTCTTCTGAGCATGCGTCAAATTGTTTCCGAGCATGCGTAGGATTTTGTACAGACGATCGGAATTTTTTCCGACCGAAAAATAGAGAACCTGCTCTCAATCTTTTGCTGGCGGGAATTCCACCAGCAGAAGTCCGATGGAGCATAATTTCCGACCAAAAGGTCACATCGGACTTTTGCTGGGGGAATTTCTGATCGTGTGTAGGGGGTTATTTACAAAAGGCAAATCCACTTTGCACTGAAAGTGCACTTGGAAGTAGACATTAGCGTTCGTTTTCGTCCAAATGCATTTTCATCCGAATTTGGGTATTTTCGTTATCGTTTTAACAAACGATAACGAATGTGCAGAATCCGAAAACCGAAAGATCCGACATAAACAAATGCTTTATTTTCGTTTTCGTTGTGACAACAGTTGGATATAGATAGGAGACTCGACATGATGCTGGCAATAGTGATCTGTGTCCATCGAACCTGTGGTCAAATGTGCCTAACCTTAGCTCTATTAGTCCAAGATTATTCTACATAGAGAGAAAAGATTCAACATAGAGAGAAAAGATTCTACATTATAGAGACAATAGCAAAAAAGGTTGAATGTGCCTCACCTAACTCTATTAGTCCAAGATTTTTCGACATAGAGAGAAAAGATTCGACATGAAGATTCGAAGAAGCAGTCACCGCGAGTGGACAAATACTCCGCCAATAGGCTATAGAAGAATTCTAATGTTGGTTGACTAGTAATAATAATTAATAAATATAATTATTACTAGTGTCATACAACATTAGAATTCTACTATAGCTTGTAGGCGGAACATTCCACCGGGAATGTACTATTGCGGCGTCGGCATTCGACAAACACAATAAGCTTTCAATGACAGATTCCACCTTAATTATTTCGGATTTTCGGACGAATGCATTTTTTAACGAAACAAAATAAATAAAAATTAATTTCGGGAGTAACTAAATACATTTATTTTTCGGATGAAAACGAAATTCCGAAACAAAATATTTCAGTGTGAACAGTCGCTCTAAATCTAAGGGGTAGATCTGAAATGAGGGGAAGCTCTGCTGATTTTATCATCCAATCATGTGCAAGCTAAAATGCTGTTTTTTATTTTCCTTTCATGTCCCCCTCGGATCTACAGCGAATTTACTCCCAAGTGCACTTTCAGTGCAAAGTGGATTTTCCTTTAATAAATAACCCCCTATTAAACCCTAAAGCCTTTGGGTACAACCAGCCTGCCTGAAGAAACCTGCCTTAAATTAAAGCGGTGGTTCAGCAAAAAAAAAAAAAAATTTAAAAGTCAGCAGCTAAAAAAAAGGTAGCTGCTGACTTTTAATAAGTACACTTACCCTCCCAGGGCGCCCGCGATGTCGGTCGTGGAGGCCGAGATGTCCCTCGGCGCTCCGGTCCCAGCGCCGCCATCCTCAGTAAGGGAAACGGGCAGCGAGCGCTGCCCGTTTCCTACTGCGCATGCCCGAGTCGTCGCTCGGCGCTTTGTGAATGGGGAATGCGATGTGTTGTGGGACACAGTTCCCATAACACACCGCGCCCCATTCACTAGAAGACGGCGCTCTGAGCAGAAGAGAGAACAGCGCCGCGGAACAGGAAGAGGCAGATTAGGACGATCTGCCTAGCAATAGCCATTTCTGGTAAGTAAAAAAAAATTTAATTTTTTTTTTTATCTTATTTAAAATCTTTATTAACATTTTTTTAAGTTTTTTTTTTTTTTCAGGGTGGCCCTCCACTTTAATATACTTAAAAAACGAACATGATAAGTATCCAAAACATACAGATAGATAAAAGTGAATAAAAGTCCAACTAAAGCCCAATGGTAAGAGTCAGTTCATATAAAGGTAATAATCTCATAGGGGTAACCTGATAGAAGAAAAAACAGACAACACATCAATCCAAAACAACGACTGTTATATTTAGGAATTGGCCGCTCACCTCCAAAAATTACCCAAAGGAATAGCTCCCAACTGTCCCTGATTTGGAGGGACTGTCCCTGATTTGGAGCAATGTTCCTCTGTCCCTCATTCCTCCTCATTTGTCCCTCATTTTTAAATCCTGTATAATAATAGTAATAATAATAATAATAATAATAATGTGTACAATCCAAAAAGTAGCCAATGCGTTTACGGGTCCTTCATCAGGACTAGGAAGAACAAAAGAAGATTTCCATATAAATCTGATACAAATATCAGATCCCTGTGTAGGAGATATTGTATTAATATCAGATTGATATGGAAATCTACTTATGCTCATTTGATCCTGATGAAGGGGGCACGCGGACCCCCCGAACTTCTTGAATACTTTTTTGGATTGTATTGCCTAAGTTCCAAATCGCCCATATGTGAATTTATCGCCCTAATTGTAAACTCATGCGCATACACAAGTGTAAAACCCCGGAAAAACACAAGTCATGTTCAAGGGTTTCCACAAGTGCAGGAGTTTCTAGTGCAGCATATACCTGCGTAGGAGCTATTCATTACTATGGGTGGTTGTCTCCCAGGCATTAAAGTGGTTCTAAAGGTAGAAGGTTTTTTACTTTAATGCATTCTATGCACTAAGATAAAAAAAAAAAACTTCTGTACAGCAGCCCCTTCAGCCCCCCTAATGCCCCGTACACACGGTCGGAAAGTCCGACCACAAAATCCGTCTGATTTTTTCAGACGGATTTTGTCCGACACTGGCGTTGCATACACACGGTCGGACAAAGTTGGCGGAAAATCCGATCATTTTGAACGTGGTGACGTTCGTTGCGTACGACGGAACTACGTAGAGGCTAGTAGCCAATAGCTTTGGTCTTGTAATTTGATCTGAGCATGCGTGGCACTTTGTCCTTCGGAATTTGCTACACACGATCGGAAAAAGTCCGATCGGACTTTGTTGTCGGAAAATTTGAGAGCAGGATCTCCAATTTTTTCCGACGGAAAAAGTCCGATGGCGCCCACACACGGTCGGATTTTCCGACAACATGGTCCGATAGGACATTTTCCGTCGGAAATTCCGACCGTGTGTACGGGGCATAATACTTACCCGAGCCTGATCTTCCTTCAGCAATGTGCATGAGAGCCTCGGCTGTCCGGAGACTCTCCCTCCTCATTGGCTAAGACAGCCACGGCATCATTGGCTATCGCTGCTGTCAATCACAGCCAGTGAGCCAATGAGGAGATAGAGGGGGAAAGGGCCAAGCCACAGCTGTGTGTGTGAATGGACACACAGAGCATCAGCTCAGGAGCGAGCCTGCTCGGCTGCCTCCATAGGAAGCTGCTTGCTGTGGGGGCAGGAGGGAGGGGCCAGGAGAGCCGGTGGAAGAGGAAAACCGGGGCTGCTCTTTGCAAAACTATTACACAGAGCAGGCAAGTATGATATGTTTGTTAATTAAAAAAACAAAACAAGACTTTAATATCACTTTAACCATTTAGCGACTGCCGCATGCAAATCTACTGCAGTAGGTCGGCCGCTCTGTGCCAGACCACGTACCTAGTACGTGATCCGACACTTCCGGGTCTGGGGCGTGTGCGCACGCCTCCGTCAATCCGCTCCCGCTATGATTGGATACAATCAGCGGGTCCAGCGGACCGTTCAGGAGAATGGCAGAATGGCGGTCTATGTAAACAGGAACACAGCACTTTACATTTCCCCAGTCAAAGCACCATATGTGTATGTGTTTGTAAGCGCGTCGGGACCCCATTGGGTAAAGGACCGTGCTACACCACAGATGGACACCGGTAGCAAAAGCGCCCTGAGGCGATTCAGTTCGCAAAGGTAGCGCTATACAAGTCACTCACTTAGTTCACCTCCCCCACACAGTAAGAAAGCACCCCCTAGGGAACACATTTAACCTCTTGATCGCCCCCTGATGTTAACCCCTTCCCTGCCAGTGTCATTAGTACAGTGACAGTGCATATTTTTAGCACTGATCACTGTATTAGTGTCACTGGTCCCCAAAAAGTGTCAGTTAGGTGTCCGATTTGTAAGCTGCAATATCGCAATCTCGCTATAAGTCGCTGATCGCCTCCGTTACTAGTAAATAAATTAATAAAATTTAATAAAAATATACCGCTATAACTTTTGGGCAAACCAATCAGTATACACTTATTGGGATTTTTTTTTTTACCAAAAATATGTAGCAGAATATATATTATAAATTGATGAAAAAATTAGATTTTTTTTTTATTGGAATTTTTTAAAGCAGAAACTTTTTTTTTAATTGTCTGTATTTTTTTGTTTATAGTGCGCAAAAAAAAACTGCAGCGGTGATCAAATATCACCAAAAGAAAGCTCTATTTGTGGGAAAAAAAAGGACACAAATTTTATTTGGGTACAGCGTCACACACTCCATGCAATTGTCAGTTAAAGTAACGCAAAAAATGGCCTGGTCGTGAAGGGGGGGGGGGGTAAACCTTCCAGAGCTGAAGTGGTTAAAATACACCCGAAATTTACATTCTACTGCCTCATGCGCCCGTGTGGATAAGGCATTCGTTTTTATAATTGCTCTACTTTTTATTGCCTCTTTTTTTTATGAATTATTTTTAAATGAGGGACACACAGTTATTTTTTTTATTACAGTATAACAAATGTTCTATTCCATCTTTTCCTCTCCTTTAGTAGGAACCATTTGTAGTCCAGAGAAGAGCAACTCCAACTCAGTACAACCTGGAAAAGAGTTCTATCAAAAGTACAATTGTTATTTGTCATTATTGATTCTGACCTTGATGGCTGACAAAAACTTTGCTTGTTTCAATGCCATTCTGTATGTCATCATTAAGTTCCACACTGTCATCCATAGTCAATATTCTAATGTATAATGAACCAACTAATAAGGACATTGGCTTATCTGTCTTAGACAAAGGAAATTGATTGTGTTAATTGAGCTCCTCCACTTGATACCACCATAGGCTGAATGGCAATTAAAACAAACTAGGTAATTGTCTTTTATTTTTTTGTTTTTTTTTAACCCTAAAAAAATTTATAAAAAATGCATTTGCTAAAACTTTCTGTTGCCCATTTTTTTGCTACACTTACCTTTCATTATTTCTTTTATATATATATATATATATATATATATATATATATATATATATATAATATTTAACTAACAATACACTATAAAAAAATATATATTATACTACAATAAATAAATAAAAATATCCCATAGATGCTATAACTTTTGCGCAAACCAATCAATATGCGGTTATTGGGATTTTATTTTAACAAAATAGCAGAATCTACATAAACTTTGGTGTTAATTTATGAAGAAATTATATATTTTTTTAAAATATTTATTGGATATGTTTTATAGCAGAAAGTAAAATAAATATTTATATTTTTTCAAAATTGTCGGTCTTTATTATGTTTATAGCGCAAAAAATAAAGCGCAGAGGTAATCAAATACCACCAAAAGAAAGCTCTATTTGTGGGGAAAAAAAGGACAGAAATTGAATTTGGGTTCAGTGTCGCCCAACCTGTAAATCTTCCAGAGGGCAAGCGGATAACTGTCACGCAACTGAAAACAGAGTACCTAATGCCCCGTACACACGACCTGATTTTCCGTCGGAAAAAAACTTGGATGGCTTTTTCGACGGAATTCCGCTCAAGCTTGTCTTGCATACACACGGTCACGCAAAAGTTCTCTGAACTTTTGACCGTCAAGAACGCGGAGGCATACAACACTACGACAAGCCGAGAAAAGTAAGTTCAATGCTTCCGAGCATGCATCACATTTTTTCTGAGCATGCGTGATTTTTTGTGCGTCCGAATTGCATACAGACATACGCATTTTCGGATACAAACTTTTTCCGACCGACAAACAGAGAACCTTCTCTCAATCTTTTGCTGGCTGGAATTTTGCCAGCAAAAGTCCGATGGAGCATACACACGGCCGCATTTTTCGACCAAAAGCTCACATCGGTCTTTTGCTGTAGGCATTTTCGATCGTGTGTACGCGGCATTAGGCTGGTGTTAAAGCTTTGAGAGTTGGCCCTAATATGTGAAGATGTGAGAACCAATTTACTTACTGGGTGTAAAAACATAATCATGTATATTGTATAGGTTCTGGAACATTATAGTATGTACAGATGGCACAGCAGCAAATACCAGCACAATGGTTTTCAGGAGCCAAAA
This sequence comes from Lithobates sylvaticus, assembly GCA_028564925.1. Taxonomy (NCBI): domain Eukaryota; kingdom Metazoa; phylum Chordata; class Amphibia; order Anura; family Ranidae; genus Lithobates; species Lithobates sylvaticus. The sequence continues at coordinate 582,149,290 of CM053029.1, forward strand.
TCAATGTTCCACTTAATACATGCATTTCCTTTGTTCTACTTTCTCATATACTTCTCAGATAAAAGGCTAGTGTTATTTGCCCTCTTCCACATTGTGACAAGCATCAATATTAACTTCCCAAATCTATACAGCTTCCAGACATGTCTAACCAGTTGCTTGGAAAACCCCTCCGTGTCAAGATTATAGAGTACTGGATAATATCTTGTGGATTTATGACATGAAAGGAACAACTTACTTTTAAAGAATAAATATTTCAATTTTTGAAAAGAAATATTTGCCATGCCTTGTCAGACTAGAGATACCACCCATGAATTACCTCCTTGTTGTCCATGAGGACGATTATTTATCTTGTGGCTGTCTAAATTATCTGTAAATGTATGCATCTAGGAGTACATCTACACACTCATATCACCTAATATTACTAATACAGCATGTGCCTCTACAACAGGGTTTTTCAACCAGGCTTCCATGGAACACTGGAGATCCTCCAGAGGTTGCTAGGGGTTCCTTGACCAATGAGCAATTTCTGCTTCCTAGATAAGTTCCCACTGACACCATTCATCTTTTTAGCTATCTGTAAGGGGGTAATTCCTTCCAATGACTACAAGTGTGAGGAGCATTCTTCCCACTGACCGTCACACTAATGTATCATGAGTTGCAGATATAGCAACTTTTTGTTGGGGTTCCCTAAGATCGGAAAGCGAGCCTTTTGGCTAGGACCAGGGGAAATTTTTATATCTGGCCGAAGGGCCTGGAAATTGTATTGCATAATGGTCACTCTTTTACTTCTCCCACTTCCTTCTTCCCACTTTCCTATTTATTTTACCCCCTGTTTGTCACTTTTTTGTATTTTTTTGTTTGATGTTGCACATTTGTCACAGTGTGATGAGTAGGATGTGGGTCCTCGGGCCTACCCTGAAAGTCTTGGGAGGGGGTGGACATAGGCCTTTTGGCTTGGTTCGCCCTCTCTCATGGGGTCTCCCTTCGGGGGAGTCCCACCGAGTACCTGGGTGGGTCTGTTTCGCAGACCTTCCAGAGAAAGGGAGTCCATCTGGTTTCGGGCCAGATGGACTCAGTGAAGTACCTCAGTCCCCATCTGGAGCCTAATGCCCCAGGGGATCAGAGTAAGGTCCTTCCTATGGAGGATCAGTGTAACTTCAAAGACATGCTGGTAGGTTAATTGGATTCTGTCCAAAATTGGCCCTAGTATATGAATGGGGACCTTGGATTGTGGGCTCCTTGAGGGTGTAGGGACCAATATGAGTGTGCAATGCACAGGGATAGGGACAATTGTAGATACTCACTCAGGTTGAACTGGATGGACTGGTGTCTTTATTTAACCTTACTATGTAACTATGTAACACCCGTTGCACGTTTTGTGTCACCTCTTTATGTGTGTGCACTTTTTTTGGCACCGGGTGGAGTTTTCGGGTGTGTTTCATACGCCACAGGGTTCTACTTTGTTGAAAAGGTTGAGCAAAGGTTGAGAACGGCTGCTCTACCTTTATGGAGTTGATTTACTAAAACTGTAGTATGCAAACTATGGTGCCGTTTTTCATCTAAACCAATTAGCTTCCAGGTTTTTAGTGAACAAGCTGAAGTTAGAACCTGATTGGCTCTCGAGTACAGCTACACCAGATTTTTCACTCTCCAGTTTAAGCCCAAGTTCACATCGGGCCAATTTGGCATGTGATTTGACATGTCAAATTGCATGCCAAATCCACGGCTATTGCCGGCAATGACATTGTCCGAATCGGCGCAATGCCAACTTTACGGTGCCGCACAGATTCCTGTACTATTTTTGTGTTTTTTCTGGGCAATTTTAATAGACATCTGTGCATGAACACGCACAGATGTCTGTCAAATTGCCCCCGAAGTCGGACTGCTTTGCCGGCTTGAAATCTTTCTAAGCCGAAGTGAGAACCTAGGCTTAGTAAAGCAATCCCTATGTCATGCATTTTTTCAAATACTGTTTTTAATTGTATTCTTTCTTATACTAGAAGTTTTGTTTAAAGAGGGATTGCACCAAAAAAAACAATATTAAAAGCCAGCAGCTACAGATACTGCAGCTGCTGACTTTTAATAAATGGACACTTACCTGTTCCAGGGTCCAGTGATGTCGGCAGCCGAAGCCGAGAAATCACTTGGTGCTCGGCTGCTGCCGCCGCCATTCTTGTTTAGGGAATCAGGAAGTTAAGTGTTGCGGCTTCACTTCCCAGTTCCCTACTGTGCATGCGCGAGTCGCACAGCGCAATAAGAATGCTCCGTGCTGTCTATGGGACCCGTGTGGGTCCCAGCATACAGCACGGTGGGACTGGAAGAGGCATAGACTCCCGTGGGAGTCTATGCCCGGAAAGGTGCCAATGTGCCTGAAAGGTGCCAAATGTGACATCTGAGGGGGGGAGGGTTCCGATGAGCGGAAGTTCCACTTTAGGGTGGAACTCGACTTTAATATTGAAATGTAAAGCTTATTTCTAATAATTTTTTTTTTTTTACTTTTCCAAGAAGTGCTCATACTTTTCTATGATCCAGCTTGGACCATGTGTCCTCCTTCGTGGTGAATGAATGAATGAATGAATGATTTGTATAGCGCTACAACTGCGAACTGAATCGCCTCAAGGCGCTTGTCTGCTCTGGTTGGGATGCCATGTTTAGAAGAGGTGGGTCTTGAGTTTTTTTCCTGAAGGCCTGATGGTTTTCTTCCATGCGGATGTTGGTGGGTAGAGCATTCCATAGCCGTGGTCCCTGTACTGCGAATCTTCGTTCTCCCTTCGATTTGTATCGAGCTTTGGGGATGAGAAGGCGATTTTGGTTTGTTGATCGAAAGGCTGCGATTTGGTATGTATTTTTCTATTTTCTCACAAAGGTATTGAGGCGCATTTCCTTGTGTACATTTGTGGGTGAGGCAGAGGGTCTTGAATGTGATCCTATCTTTTACCTTGAGCCAATGGAGGATCCTTAGGGATGGGGAGATGGATTCCCAGGGTTTCTTTCCGGTGACTAATCTTGCTGCTGTGTTTTGGACAATTTGAAGGCGCGCAATCTGGTAATCCAGTAATCCTATGTAGAGGGAGTTTGCGTAGTCGAGATGCGAATTGATGATCGTTCCTACTACTACCGCTTTTTCCTTTTCCGGGAAGAAGGGGATGAGTCTGCGTAGCATGCGAAGGAGATGGTGGGATCCGCTGATTACGGATCCTATTTGTGCCTCCATGGTCATCCCTGAATCAAAGATTACTGGCTCCACCAGTCCTCTTCAAGTAACAATGATGCCACCCTTCACTTTCCCTGTCACCACTACCAGTGATGTTGGACAAGAGGGGCAAGAAAAGCCCCTCTAAAACCATGTAATTATAATCTTCAACTTTCCCAGAGAACAAGATTGTCAAAATGTTGAATTATTTAGCATATTTTGGACAAGAAGAGGGCTTCTGAATTGGGAACCAATTCATAAACAAGCAGCCTTCTTCATGCTAAGTGCTTAGGTGTGGACGAATACAAATCAAATAAAAAGGTGGTATCTAGGCAGATGAAGAAACTCTGGTCAAACGGGTGTACTGATAACAGGAAGGACCATTATGTCCCAATATGGGAAGACCAGGCTTGGTAAGCTCCTTTAGTTGTACGTAGATGCTTATAAATGAAGCTATTTTATATAGTCAGTCACACACGCTAAGTGTATTGGTCCTTTAAAGGACAGGATTCATTAATAAAAGAGGTAAACGATGCTATCATAGATCCCTCCAAGAGACAAGTTCAAGTGTAAAAAAGATTACACTCTTCTACCTTCGCACTTGTTGAAGAGCATTCTGTTCTTACTGCCCTTCAGACATTTTATTGATCTCTCTCCCCTCTGGCTCATACATACTAATTGTCCCTCTGTACCAAGCAAACTTATTATGATGTTAATTAGGGGGAGGGATGTTGAGCTTTTCCACTTCATTACCTGCTAATTTCAAGATAAATGAATCTACAGGTTCTCGGTAAATAAGATCACATATCATGTACTTGTAAATGTGTTTGTAAACAAGGAAATAAATGAGGGAGGGATGTGAGAAGATTTAGCCGGGAGTGGGATGCTCCTTCCTTTCTGGGAACGTCAGAGTTATTGAAATGGTAAATTACAGTTGGCCGTATATAAATTAATTTGATTGTTCAACCAGAAAAATCTGACCTCTTCACAGTCTTATGTTCATCCAATATGTCTTCTTTATTGTCTAAAGAAGCACAGCACAGTGCTGAGTATTCCTTGTCTAAAGTAATAGGAATAATAGAGTGAATTCAATTTTCTTACCTAAATGTTTATGATGAGCAGACTGGCTTTTGATGCTTACCATAGAATGAGCATGGGCGGACTGACAACTCATGGGGCCCCCGGGCAATAGGAGATTATGGGGCCCCCAGGCAATCAGAGATTATGGGGCCACACAGTATACACACACAGTATACAATCACACAGTATACACATACATGTGCACATAGTATACACAGACATGTTTCTACTGGCTGAGAAGTGGCTGGAGAGGTGGGGCAGCTATAATCTCTGGATTTTCAGACCAAAAGGATGTCGGTAAGGGACATTTCATGTAAAAAAAAAAAAACAGCTTTTTACATACTGTCCCTGGTTTTACTGAGGCTGGCAACCCTGATGGGGCCCTCTAGTGGCCCAGGGCCCTCGGGAAGTGCCTGAGTGGCCGAATGGTCAGTCCGCCTCTGAGAATGAGCCATGGTTAGCTGTATTATACACCAATAGCTCTGATTTATCAAGCAGCCTTGTCAACTCAAGCATGATAATTAACTGACATAAGAGGCCACTGACTAAAGCCAGCCATAGACGGACCGATTTTCTTTCCTACGATCATAGTCAGTGTTAATAGGGGAATCCCTTCTGCAAATCCATTGTGTTCTCCTGACCGGGAGAACACAGTGATTACTGCTAGCGGCTATAATAGCCACTAGCAATAATTGCATGTAAAATCTGAAAGGCTGGTTGTGCCCGAGTTGATCGATCAATCAACTTGGGTACATTCAGCCTGCCCGCACATGGTTTGAATCTTGGCTGCTCCCTGCTGAATCAGAAGAAATTCAAACAATCTATGGCTGGCTTAATGCTGACTAATGCCGCGTACACAGGAGCGGACTTTTTTCGACGGACTAGGTCTGACGGTCTTCCCAACGAACTTTCGGCGGCGTTCCAACAGACTTTCCGAATGAACAGACTTGGCCACACACAATCACACCAAAGTCCGACGGATTCGAACGTGATGATGTACGACTGGACTAGAATAAGGAAGTTCATAGCCAGTAGCCAATAGCTGCCCTAGCGTCGGTTTTCGTCCGGCGGACTAGCATATACACAAACTGATTTTTTGACCGGACTCGAGTCCGTCGGAAAAATTTGAAACATGTTCTATTTCTAAAGTCCGTCAGATTTTTGGACAGCAAAGGTCCGATGGAGCCCGCACACGATGGAATTGTCCGACGGATTCGTTCCGTCTGACCTTTGCTGACGAAAAGTCTGGTCGTGTGTACGCGGCATTAGAGTCCACTTTAGCATCCACCTTTGGCAGACCTTTTTTCCATAAAAGTGGCCATGTAGACTAAATGTTGATTGCCAGAAGTTTCATACCTGTAGGACATTTTTGGTAGCACTTAAACTTGGCTCAAATACTTACATAGTTACATCCATATTTGTTGGCTCTGATGGTTCTGATTCATCAAGCAGCGATGTCAACTAAAGCATTATAATAAACTGACATAAGACGCCACTGACTAATGCTGGTAAGAGGTCACTTTAGCATGGCTAAGTCCATCTTTGGTAGACCTTTTTTCATAAAAGTGACCATGTAAACAAAATGTTTATTGCTGGAAGTGCCATAGCGCTGCATTTATATATACACTAACCTTTTCCTACCGATAGTCTTTCGGCAATGCTAGCTGCTTTATCCATTTAATACTATATATACAGCGCTGTATTTACCCTTTTTTACCTTATTGCTGGAAGTGTCATACCTGTAGGGCATTTTTGGAACCACTTAAACATGGCTTAGATTTTTCCATATTTGTTGATATTCCCATCCAGGCTAGTTTTCAGAAATATCTAGTCATTAGATGCTCCTCCTCCAGCATCACAGGAGCAATAATGTGCAAAGCCGCACATGCACAATGCACTTTATCCTCCTTTATCATAGCAGAGTCCTCTACAGTTAAGCTGACCACTGGGGACAAGTAGTACTATCATCCCTAATTCCTTAATCAGATGATTCTTTCTTCTATGTATTTTATAATGAGCCTGAAGACTAGTTCTGGATAGAGGCCGATAAACATTTTTTGGAATTGTTGAAGAAAACTAGACCATCAGACAGAATCTGAATGTGACCCTGGAGCAAGATGTAACAAATATAGCACAGCTCCATTCACTCAGGCATTGAAAGGGGTGACCAAAATAGATTGCTTAGTCTAGCTTGGGAGGCAATATGCCAGTAAACCCAAACTGGGCCAACAGTGAAGTTGTCAGCGATGAGGACCAAGTGTTTCATATTTATGAAATGCTTTGAAGAGGTGACCAGATTCATCAGAAGGGACTACGACAGCATGAACACTCTCGTCTTTTTTTAAGAGTAAAGTTTAAAGAAAGAAGGCTAAGTTCAGTATATATCTCATTGTTCAGTCTCAGTTTCTAGATAGGTGCCTTGATTAGGTAAATTTGGTTCTGGCTCACTGTATCCAGTGGAGCTGCATCCTTGTTGTTAGGTACATTTAGTTTGGCTCACTGGAGTCAGTGCGGCAGTTTGTGATTGTTTAGGTCTGTTCTGGGTTTCACAGGCTGCAGGTTTGATTACTCCTCCTGCCTTCTAGAATCCTCTGGATGGTTCTGGAACATAGGTGTGGAGTAAGGAAGGTGAGCTGCATGAACATGTGATATAGGCATTGGTATATTGCATGTAATGCATTTTCACTGATTTACAGCATTTGTATATATATTCTCTTGATAAAATAAGTTGTGTACCTTTAGGGATATAAGTTAAGGGTTAGCGCAGTCAACAATTTTTGTTTTATATTGTTTAAAAAAAAAAAAAACGGAATGTATATTTGACTGCAGCAAACCATTTTTCACAGTAGTGGGGCCACATTACACTATATAGTAATTTAAAGTGGATGTAAACCCCCAAAAAATGTAGAGAATAAGACTTTGTTTAATTTGAGCCCAGTCTTGCCACACAGATTTACTCGAGCCCTGAGAAATCCTCTTTTATTGTTCAGTTAGAAAAATTTTGACAAAGTGCTGAAAACTTTGTCAAAAACGCCCCCTTGCTGTGAGTGACAGGTGATTTACATATCTCATGCACTAGCCTGAGGCAGGCACATCCTGTGTAATTATAAAAGTGAGAAATCCACCCCTCCCCCACATAACAAATCCTGGTGATGGAAAGGAATGTTATCTGTGATCAGGTGACCTCAGACACACACACTGCACTATAACAATCATCAGATTACTGCATGTTCTACTCTGCCCAACTCTGACTACATACATCTCCCCTATATTCTTCTTGCTGTTCATTCGAGAATAAATTTCTTTTCACTCTGGTCTGTGGATCTGTGGTCTGTGCCTGTCTCAGGCTAGTGCATGAGATATGTAAATCACCTGTCACTCACAGCAAGGGGGCGTTTTTGACAAAGTTTTCAGCAGTTTGTCAAGATTTTTCTAACTGAACAATAAAAGAGGATTTCTCAGGGCTGGAGTAAATCCGTGTGGCAAGACTGGGCTCAAATGAAAGGAAATCTTATGCCGCATACACACGGTCGGAATTTCCGATGGAAACAGTCCGATGGGAGCTTTTCATCGGATTTTCCGACCGTGTGTATGCCCACCGGTCTTTTTCTGTCGGAATTTCCGACAGACTTTGGATTGAGAACCTGTTCTTAATTCTTTCGATCTTCGGATTTTCCGATCGTGTGTATGCAATTCCGACACGCAAAATTCCGACGCATGCTCGGAAACAATTTGACGCATGCTCAGAAGCATTAAACTTCCCTTTTATAGTGCAGTCGAACGTGTTGTATGCCGCTGTGTTATTGACCGTCTGAATTTGGTGTGACCGTGTGTAGGCAAGACAGTTTGAGTGAAATTCCGTCGTAATTCCGACGGGAAAACCATCAGAGCTTTTTCCGACGAGAATTCTGACCGTGTGTACGCGGCATTATTCTCTACATTATGACATCCACTTTAATTAATTGTGTTGCGCCGGTAGCCACATATTTGATTCACTTTGCTTGCCTTTTATCTGGCCCTCGGAACACTATTCCTACCACTGATTCAAGACACTATTCCTTCCACTGACACCAATGATAGGGGCCTAATTCTCCCACTGACACTGGAGATGTGGCACTATTCTTCTCACTGACGCCAATGATGGGGCACTATTCTTCTCACTGACACCAATGATGGGGCACTATTCTTCTCACTGACACCAATGATGGGGCACTATTCTTCTTACTGACGCCAATGATGGGGCACTATTCTTCTCACTGACACCAATGATGTGGCACTATTCCTCTCACTGAAACCAATTATGTAATTTTTTTTACTCCCACTGGCCACCAGGCCTATGGCATTGTTTACTACCATCGATGCAAGGGCATCTTCCACTCACACTAAAGACTGCAGGACAGTAAACTTGCCCTTTGCTTAGCAAGTTTTGAGACATCTGGCCTAGTAGATGCCCCAACGTCTCAGTAAGAGGCAGGGGCGGACTGACAACTCATGGGGCCCCCGGGCAATAGGAGATTATGGGGCCCCCAGGCAATCAGAGATTATGGGGCCACACAGTATACAATCACACAGTATACTCAGACATGTTTCTATTGGCTGAGAAGGTACTGGAGAGGTGGGGCAGCTATAATCTCTGGATTTTTAGACCAAAAGGATGTCGGTTAAGGGACATTTCAGAAACAGATGTAAAAAAAAAAACACAAATTTTTACATACTGTCCCTGGTTTTACTGAGGCTGGCAACCCTGATGGGGCCCCCTAGTGGCCTGGGGCCCTCGGGAAGTGCCCAAGTGGCCGAATGGTCAGTCCGCCCCTGGTAAGAGGAGACCCACATAATTGTCTCTCCACCACCAGTGCTGGAGCATCACCAAGACCACTACAATTTATTGGAATGACCAAACATAAAGCTAGCCCAGTTTTTTTTTTTTTTTTTCCTTGGCTGTCTTTTCTATATTTTACAATGTGTTACAACAAACCTGGAAATAAAAGATGCACACGTAGTAAAACTATGGCAAACAACGTTAATCAATGTTTGTTATTTCCAAAATGCGTTATCTGTTGTATGTAACAACTTTGGTGCTATCCAACAGAGATCTTTAAATAACCTTTTTTCCCTGGTAGCTATCCAAATAGCATCTGAAATGAAATTCTTTTTTAATTAGGATAATAAATTGGTCCTAAATTATCCCTGAAATCAGACCAGTGTTGATTACTATGAGCTTCATGCTGTGACAGCACAAGAAGATGTTATTTTTATTCCCTTTCAACGAGATCTTAATCTTTCCCTGCATGTAAACGAATTGTCACCGTAACCTTGCTCTTTAATCTCTCTGGTGAGGACCTTTATAACATAGGGAGATAAGAGATCTGGCTGAGATTTCATCAGCTTTAAGGTTTTTACAGACTGGCCTACTCCCCTAGTCTGTAAAGGTTGAAAGAAAGAAAGTGCACATTAGACAGGGACAAATCACTTAAATGTTTTACTGTGGGGAGCCTATAAAGCAATTTCAACTTTTACTTGAGTTGTTTGAAGTACAAAAGGGTTCGATGGAAATACTTAGCTTGTTTACATTGCCCCGTTTTTTTACAGCCCTATTACATGAGCCGCACTTTCATTCGGGACTGACCAATGTTAAGAGATGTTCCAGAAGCCTGGCAGCCTGGCAGCTCTTCCACCTCTCTGCTGGAATAAACACCCATTTCATAGGGCATATTTCTGGACTGGGTTAAAACAGGCAAAGGGTCAAGCTAAATTTAGACAGGCGAAGGACTTAAATATTTAGATTTCTTATTTCAAAGCTTAAGGTGAATGTATCACGGACAGCACTCAACTGTGTTATTTCAAAGCCAATTTTGATATTTTACCACTTCAGCCCCAAGGCCTATTCTGACATTCTTCTAGTATATTATTTTTTTGCTCGAAAATTACTTAGGCCGGTTTCACACTGGGGCGGTGCGGGCGGCGACGGTTACATAGTTACCGTATTTATCGACGTATAACACTCACCCCAAGTTTAGGAGGGCATTTTAAGGAAAAAAAGTTTTAGGAGGGAAGTTTAGGGGAAAAAAAAAATATTACATTTAAGTGTCATTTGCAGCTTGCCCAGCGTCATTGCAGCTTGCCCAGCGTCATTTGCAGCCTTGCCCAGCATTATTGCAGCCTTGCCCAGCATCATTGCAGCCTTGCCCAGCGTCATTTGCAGCCTTGCCCAGCGTCATTGTAGCTTGCCCAGCGTCATTGCAGCTTGCCCAGCGTCATTGCAGCCATGCCCAGTTTCTTTGTAACTTGCCAACGTCATTTAAAGTCCGGTCCGGGTTTAAATTTCCCGCCGCCGAGACTCTCTGTCGCGTGCGGCGCCGAAAAAGACCGAAGGCGGGCGAAAAAGACCGAAGCGCCCACGGAAAAGGCCGAGCCGACTGTTCAGCTCCGCTCGCGGTCCCGCCTCCCTGCTGTTTCCGGAGCGAGCGCAGGGAGGCGGGACTACGAGCAGAGCCAAACTGTCTGCTCGGTCTATTCCGGCGCCGCTTCGGGTTTTTTCGGCCGCGATTCGGTCTTTTTCGGCAGCGCTCGCTATTTTTCGGCGCCGCTTGCCATTTTTGTCACTTTTTTTGGGGGTATCGGCGTATAACACGCACCCACGACTTTCCCAGGATTTTAAGGGGGAAAAAGTGCGTGTTATACACCGATAAATACGGTACATAGTTAGCTAGGCTGAAAAAAGACACAAGTCCATCCAGTTCAACCATAAAAAAAGAAGAAATAAATAAAAATAAAATATATCGTACAATCCAATAAACCCCATTCTATACCCACAGTTGATCCAAAGGAAGGCAAAAAAAAACCCCAAAAGAGCATGCTCCAATCTGCTACAGCAGGGGAAAAAAATCACTTCCTGATCCCAGAGAGGCAATCGGATTGTCCCTAGATCAACTTTACCTATAAATGTTAGTACCCAGTTATATTATGTTCATTTAGGAAAGTATCCAGGCCTTTCTAAAAGCAATCTACTGAGCTGGCCAGAACCACCTCTGGAGGGAGTCTATTCCATATTTTCCCAGCTCTTACTGTGAAGAAACCTTTCCGTATTTGGAGATGAAATCTCTTTTCCTCTAGACGTAAAGAGCGCCCCCTTGTCCTCTGTGTTGACCGTAAAGTGAATAACTCAACACCAAGTTCACTATATGGACCCCTTATATATTTGTACATGTTGATCATATCCCCCCTTATTTGCCTCTTCTCAAGAGTGAATAAATTCAGTTCCTCTAATCTTTCCTCAGAGCTGAGCTCCTCCATGCCTCTTATCAGTTTGGTTGCCCTTCTCTGCACTTTCTCCAGTTCCCCGATATCCTTTTTGAGAACTGGTGCCCAAAACTGAACTGCATATTCCAGATGAGGTCTTACTAATGATTTGAACAGGGGCAAAATTATATCTCTCTCTCTGGAGAGCGCTATATTTAGCGCTGCTTTACCGTCGTTTTAGCCGTGGTATTCGGCCGCTAGCGGGGTGGTTTTAAAAAGGTTAAAACCCCCCGCAAATGCCGCTAAGCAGTGCTTTGCCGGTGGTATTACCGCGGTGTCCCCGCGGTGTCCCATTGATTTCAATGGGTAGGAGCGGTATAGGAGTGGTGAATACAGCGCTCCTTCACCACTCCAAATATGCTGCTAGCAGGACTTTTTTTTACCGTCCTGCTAGCGCACCGCTCCAGTGTGAAAGCCCTCTGGCTTTCACACTGGAGTGAAAGGACCCGCTTTTTTCAGGAGCTATACAGGTGCTATTTTTAGCGCTGTAGCTCCTGAAAAACGCTTCAGTGTTAAAGGGGCCTTACTGTTTTTTTTTTTTTTTGCCTTCCTCTGAATCAACTGTGGGATAGAATTGTGGATATGGGATTGTATGATGTTTTTTTTTTTTCATTTACTGGTGGATGGACTGGTGTCTTTTTTCAACCTGACAAACTACCGTATATACTCGAGTATAAGCCAACAGCTGTTAGGTGTGGGTAGGGTAGGCTTCTCTGAAGAGAAGGGTTTTCAGGGATCGTCTAAAAGCTAATAGAGTAGGAGATAAGCGGACAGATTGGGGTAGGTCATTCCATAGGATTGGAGAGGCTTTGGAAAAGTCCTGGAGGCGAGCATGGGAGGAGGGGACGAGGGCAGAAGGTCTTGAGAGGAACGAAGAGAACGAGTAGGTTGGTATTTAGAGACTAGGCTAGTGATGTAGCTGGGGGCGAAATTGTGGATGGCTTTGTACGTAGCTGTTAGTATTTTGAATTTAATTCTATTAAATTCTATTATTAGATTGTAAGCTCCTTTGAGCAGGGCTCTCTTAACCTTCTTGTATTTTATTTTATTGTATTGTAACTGTACTGTCCCCCTTATATTATAAAGCGCTGTGTAAAATGTTGGTGCTATACAAATTCTGTATAATAATAATAACAAGAATAGAAGTAATAATAATAATAATAGTACCGTATATACTCGAGTATAAGCCGACCCAAATATAAGCTGAGGCACCTAATTATACCAACCTAAAACCTAAACCTAAAATTGTTTCACATGTCACTGGGAAAAGGGTCTCACTTTATGTTGCAGTATATCTATGGCAATTAAAAGGTCCTTACTGCTCAGACTTACCAGACAAGCATTCATTTGAATACATATGTCCCAAATGTACTTGTGTATCTCTTTCTCTACCTCTGTCCACATTAATAAAGTATAATCTTAGAAAGCCCGGATAGCTGTTCCAAAGGCCATTACTGTATGCTGTATCCAACTGGAATCACCATGGAAGGCTGTCCCAGAAGCAAGGGCAACATGACCAGATTGACATTATGGACTTTCGCACTATTATTATTGGACAGTTGAGAACAAGGATCCTCATGTTTTTATTTTATTTTATTTGTATTTTTATTTTTCTTTCCCCTTCATTTTTTTTTGGGGTGTGTTTTTATTTTCTCTCTTTATTTATCATATGATTTTTCTCTTATTATTATTATGGACTTATTACATCCAGAACAAGTGATGACTACCGATACTGGGATCCAGAAATGTGAACTGTAGAGATGGAGAGTTTAAAAGTTTTTTTATTATTCTCAAAGAAGTTTGATTTCATTTCAGAGGGCAAAGCCGAAAAGTTCCAAATATTAAAGAAAATTGCACATAAACCATTATTCTATGTGTGGCCGAGTCTCATATACTCAACTGGCCACAAGGGGCCATCTGTTGCCTGATGCGGTTATGTGAAATTTCCATTAATATCTGGGAAATATTATGAATATATCTCTTTTTGCTTGCAGCTGAAAGGTGGGCAAAAGCCCTCCTCCCAGCTTTTGTGAACTGCAGACATTGCGGCGCCGAGACTTGAAGGACAATGGGGAGCCAATTAACATTGTTTGTCACCTATTTACTATTAATGAAGTAAGTCTCACCCCAAGCTGCATACTTAATGAAGTGGGACCATTCAAGTTTTTTTTACATCACTGGTGGGAGTTGCTGTAAGGGGGCTGGCTTAGACTAAGTAACCAATCAGAACTCACGCTAAGCAGCCAATGAGGGATCAGGCTGGTTTTTGATACTCTCTCTGAGGAAAGGAGGCAGCTCGGCCTTTTTCCAGGAGAATCAGCAAGCGACATGGACCCAAGGTAATTTCTCCAGGAGCAGGGGAAGGTATGCCCTGCTACCTGTAACTAAACATGCTTTTACCTCACGGTCTGAAGGAATATAATCTATATTCCTTCATATATATATATATTTTATTTCAACCTAGCATTTTCTGCCTTGATGTGCGAGGGATTTGTGTATTAGCTTGAGTTTTAACTACTTGTAACTAAACATGCTTTTACCTCACGGTCTGAAGGAATATAATCTATATTCCTTCATATATATATATATTTTATTTCAACCTAGCATTTTCTGCCTTGATGTGCTAGGGATTTGTGTATTAGCGTGACTTTTAACTACTTATAATAAATGTTATTATATTCAAAGCCTTTCCTCCTGATCTGTAGAACTCTCATTTAACCCATATCATATTTTGTGATTAATAAATCAGAAATAGAGATTTTAGAGGTTACACACAAAAAAACTGGGAAAACTTATTGACTCGAGTATAAGACTAGGGTGAGAAATGCGCAGCTACTGTAAGTGTAAAAGAGGGCCAACAATGCCCATTTGCCCAATGCCCATTTGCAGCCTCTCTGTGCAAATTTGCAGCCATAGGGTCCCAAAATGACATTGCTGCAGATGGACACAGTTGACCGATTTGGGGCCCTGTATCTCGGGGTCACCCACTTGGAGCTAGGGACCCCATCTTTGGATATTTTGTAAGGCCAGTTCCACTGGGTTTGTACACCCTGGGGTTCCTAGCACTAAGTGACCCCGAGATACGGAACCCCAAAATCGGTCAACTGTGTCCATCTGCAGCAATGTCATTTTGGGACCCTTTGGGTCCAGAGACCCCACATTTTGGCTGCAGCTAGGGGGCATCTAGGAACCCTTAACTACCAAGTTTGAAGTTCAGGGGACATATGGCTGCAAATGGGCACAGAGAGGCTGCAAATGGGCATTGTTGACCCTCTTTTCCACTTACAGTAGCTGCGCATTTCTCACCCTAGGATTATACTCGAGTCAATAATTTTTTTTTGTGGTAAAATTAGGTGCCTCGGCTTATATTCGGGTTGGCTTATACTTGAGTATATACGGTATGCAAAAATACAATTTAATAAAGCAGTAGCAAACCGCCGACAACTTTTTATTTATTTTTCAACCTGCATGGCAAAGTTATAATGTGCTTTTATGCATCATCAATGCTTATCAGTGCAGCCTCATCGGTGCCCATCAGTGCAGCCTTATCAGTGCCCATCAGTACAGCCTCATCAATGCCCATCAGTGCAGCCTTATCAGTGCCCATCAGTACAGCCTCATCAGTGCCCATCAGTGCAGCCTTATCAGTGCCCATCAGTACAGCCTCATCAGTGCCCATCAGTGCAGCCTTATCAGTGCCCATCAGTACAGCCTCATCAGTGCCCATCAGTGCAGCCTCATCAGCGTACATTAGTGAAGGAGAAAAATGACCTGTTTGCAAAATTTTCTAACAAAATATGAAAAACGTTTTGTTTTGTTTTTTTTTTCAAAATTTTCGGTATTTTTCTGTTTATTTAGCCAAAAATCCAAAACCCATTGGTGATTAAATACCACCAAAAGTAAGCTCTGTTTGTGTTAAAGAAATGGTACGTATAATATGGGTACAGTGTTGCATGACTGCACAATTGTCATTCAAAGTGAGACAGCACTGAAAGCTAAAAACTTGGCCTGGGTAGGAAGGGGGTACAAGTGCCCAGTAAGCAAGTGGTTAAAAAACTGTTTCTTAACCACTTCAGCCCCGGACCAATTGGCAGCCAAAGGACCAGGCCCCTTTTTGCGATTCGGCACTGCATCGTTTTAACTGACAATTGCGCGATCGTGCGACGTGGCTCCCAAACAAAATTGGCGTCCTTTTTTTTACCACAAATAGAGCTTTCTTTTGGTGGTATTTGATCACCTCTGCGGTTTTTATTTTTTGCGCTATAAACAAAAATAGAGCGACAATTTTGAAAAAAATGCAATATTTTTTACTTTTTGCTATAATAAATATCCCCAAAAAATATATAAAAAAACATTTTTTTTCCTCAGTTTCGGCCGATACGTATTCTTCTACATATTTTTGGTAAAAAAAATCGCAATTAGCGATTATTGATTGGTTTGCGCAAAAGTTCTAGCGTTTACAAAATAGGGGATAGTTTTATAGCATTTTTATTAATATTTTTTTTTTACTAGTAATGGCGGCGATCAGCGATTTTTATTGTGACTGCAACATTATGGCGGACACATCGGACATTTTTGACACATTTTTGGGACATTTGTCATTTATATAGAAATCAGTGCTATTTAAATAGCACTGATTCCTATGTAAATGACAGTTGTAGTGAAGGGGTTAACCACTAGGGGGCGGGGAGGAGTCAGTGTGACGTGTTGTGTTAATTTTACTGTAGGGGGGCGTGGCTGTACGTGTGACGCCATTGATCGGCGTTCCCGATGACAGGGAACCGCCGATCACTGACAGTCAGTGTAGGAAGCGCGGGGAGAGGTTTGTTTACACAAACCTCTCCCCGTTCTTCAGCTCCGTAACCCGATCGCGGGACACCAGCGGCGATCGGGTCCGCTGGTCCCGCGGCCGGGGTCACGGAGCTCCCGACCGGGTCGCGAGCGCGCCGCTAGCGGCGCGCGCTCGACCCACAGGCAGGCACATGCACGATCACGTACAGGTACGTGATTTTGCCTGCCCGTGCCATTTTGCCGACGTATATCGTCGTTAGGCGGTCGGGAAGCGGTTAATATCATATGCTATTGATATATTTTTTGCCTATAATGTATTAAATGCAGTTGTGCTATGATATAATGTTCGATATGCTCTTCCATGGTGAGTACATTTTTTTGAATCATTCAATTTTTATTGAGTATTTTCATGAAATCATACAGAAAATAAATAAACATTAAAGAAATAAATAATAGGATATGCATAACGTGGGATATGTGTCAGTATCCATCGACTATTTAACATATGAAAGATAAGACATATTCAAAGAACGTATATAGAGCATTTATAACAAACAATCTACAGAATTATATATCATCCTGAGAGGAAACTTTAGGCCATATAGACCAGTATTTATCAAATTGTACACATTTGGAATTCTTAAGTGCCATCAAGCGTTCAAAAGTATAGTTTCTACGTACTGCAGAAATAACATCTGATAAATTGATAGTAGTGTTAGACTTCCAATTGCACAAAATCAGCAATCTGGTTTCTAACAGAATATGAGTTATAACTGATCTAAATGATTTAGGAAATTTGTCGATATTTATATGAAGAATACCTAAGACAGGGTCTGGTTTAGTGAGTATACCAGTAATGGTAGATATATGTTGAAAAACACTATTCCATAAGCTTTTAACCGTAGGGCAATACCAAAGCATATGTAATAGATTACCCAAGTGGCCACACTCCCTCCAACAATTCGGAGAAAAACCTGTAAAGAAAGATGCCAATCGACAAGGAGTGTAATGCCATCTATTGGAGAGTTTAATAGTAAGTTCCCAGTGTTTAGCACAATGAGATGCAGAATGAATTTCAGAGAAGGCGTGGCGCCACTGAACCTCCGAAAAGTCAGAGCCGAGTTCTGCTTCCCATTTGAGCATGGCAGGTGTTTTGATAAATTGCAATTTATCATGTAGAAGATTGTAAAAATAAGAAATTCCTTTCACTTCTTTACTACTTGGATAATAAAACTGCCATAGTCTGCGTGGAATGGTAATTAAAGGAGAAGGTAAGGTTTGAAGTAACTCTAATATCCGAAATGCGTAAGGAGCCATATCAGTAGTAAGGTTATACTGCGAGGTCAATTGTGTTACAGATTTGAGCTTATTGACATCGAAGAAGTCAGATAGCATCGTAATTCCTATATTAATGAAGTCATTTATAGGGAAGTCAGGAAGTTTCGTCCTAAGAATAGAAAGAGGTATATTGTATGGTAAGTCTATAACGTCATCTTGATTAGTAGTTAGTGCATGTCTCCATGCTTTTAAGGAAATTTGGATTGTAGGGGATAATTTACGTAGGTCCCAAGTAGCCCAGCTATCAGTCAGTAAAAGATTGCATACGTTGGATATGGATAGTGGGATTAATGAATTTTCAATGTCTACCCAAACTGGTGGGTCTTTAGTCGGGAACCAATGTTTAAGTTGGTCCAGTCTAACTGCCCAGTAGTAGTCTTGAATATCGGGAAGCCCTGCCCCACCGAATCTCTTATGTGAGATAAGATTGTTCCTGGAGCATCTGGCTTTTTTACCATTCCACACATACTTCCAGCACATAGTAGTAAGTTTTTTAATAAAATGTTGTGGGATATGAAGTGGTAGAGAGCGAAAAACATACAGTATTTGAGGCAATATCAACATTTTAAATGCAGCAATCCTACCAAACCATGAAACCTCTTTCATTGAAAAGTCTTTGAGTTGAGTTCCCAGTTTGGCAATGAGTGGTTTCAAATTTGATTTGACGAGTTCAGAAACTTTGGCTTTCAAGACAATCCCCAGATATGGAACACCTTCAGTACTCCATGTATATGGAAATTGTGATTGGAGATCAAGTTTAAGTTTGGGTGGAATTTTGAGGGCGAGGATCAAAGACTTAGAAAAATTCACTTTATAGTATGAGATCTTACCAAATTCTTGCAGGACCTCATGAGCATGTGGTAAAGAAATTTTTGGATTAGTCAATAGCAGAATGACATCATCAGCAAAAAGATTAATGGAGTGTTTAGTGTTGCCGAACTGGAAACCCGAAATCAGCGGGTGAGACCTTATAGTTTCTGCAAGAGGTTCCATCATAAGGTTAAAAATGGAAGGAGACAGGGGGCATCCCTGCCTAGTTCCATTTCTAATATCAAAGGGTGAAGATAAAGCATTTGTGGAGTATACCTGTGCAGTGGGGCAAGAGTACAATGCCAAAACAGCTTGAAGTATACGACCCCGGAATCCGAACTTACTAAGCGTCATCTCCATGTATGTCCAGTGGACTCTATCGAACGCCTTCTCTGCGTCAATAGATAACAGCAGAGAAGGCGTTCGGTGCAATTTAGCATGATACAAAACATTTATAATTCTCCTGGTTGCGTCAGAAGTTTGTCTCCCCTTCACGAATCCCATCTGATCATTTTTGACTAGTAAAGGAATAATATTTGATAAACGATTGGCTAATAATTTGGCATATACTTTGGTATCAGAGTTAAGCAGTGATATCGGTCTATAATTGGCCGGAGTGTCTGGTTCCTTACCAGGTTTAGGTAATGTAATTATATATGCTTTAAGCATATCTGGGGGCATACTAGCACTATCGGCAGTGTCATTAAATAAATGTGTGAGATAAGGTGTTATGACATGTTTAAATGCTTTAAGATATTCATTTGAGAAGCCATCAGGGCCAGGGGATTTACCGTTAGGAAGAGAAGAAATAACTTTCTCAACTTCAGAAGTGGTAAAGGGGGTATTAAGATATTCTAATTGTTCAGTAGATAGCGAGGGTAAATGAATGCGTTGTAGGAAATCATTTATGTTTTCCTTAGATGGTTGGTTCGTAGCGGTATCCTTATGTATATTATAAAGTGAACTATAGTATTCTGCAAATTGGTCAGCTATATCTTTAGGATGAATAATTTTGTGGTGTAATGTGGGGTGTTTTAAGTATGCTATCCTTGTCTTAGTGCGTTTTGCTTTCAATCTGTTGGCTAATTGTTTACCTGTTTTGTTAGCATTATGGTAGAAATTCAATTTTAAGCTTCTGATATGTCTGTCATATTGTTGAGATAAAATTTCTCTAAGTTTTTCCCTAAGGATAGAAAGCTTGTGAGTTATTACTGAGGTAGGGGATGTTTTATTTTGTGTTTCAAATTTTCTAAGATCATGGAGTATAGTTTGAATTTGTTGAGACCTCTGGTGTTTGGCTCTAGCCCCCATTTGTATTAGAATACCTCTCATGTATGCCTTATGGGCGTTCCATAAAACATGTGTTTTTGTAACTGAACCATAGTTATCTAAGAAAAAATTGGTGATGTGTTGTGTCAGTAGTTTGTTAGATGAAGGCTCTTGTACTAGTCTATTATTACACCGCCAGATGGGAGGTGAAGAAGAGACACCCTTCTCCATAATGGATAAGGAAATCGCTGCGTGGTCAGACCACGTAATCTCGTGAATGGCAGCTGTGGTTATATCTTGTAACAACCATTTATCAGTTAGAAACATGTCAATACGGGAGTATGAGCGATGTCTGTTGGAAAAAAAAGTGAAGTCCTTTTCACCAGCATGGAGACATCTCCACGCATCGAACAGTTCCTCTTTGTGAAGAATGGTTTGTAGAGCTGGTGTTGAGCGGATTTTGGCCGAAGATGTGTCCACTTGGGGGTCTACAGTAGCATTAAAGTCTCCGCATATCAGGACTTTACCATACTGCATAGACTTGAGTTTGCGAAGGACCTTATTGAAGAAGCGAATTTGATGTGTATTTGGTGAATATAGGTTAACCAGAGTGAATGGTTGAGAGTTTATGTCGCCTGAGACAATGATAAATCTGCCAGCTTCATCCGTAAACGAATCTCTGTGTTGAAATGAAAGTGAGTTCTTCAGGGCTATTAGAACGCCTCCAGTTTTTTTGAGAGGATTACATGCTAAGTAGATGTGTGGGAAGTCTTTGTGGGTACACTGTGGGGTGTTGTCTAGTTGGAAGTGTGTTTCTTGTACACATACAATATCTGCCTTGTGTTTATGAACCTCTTTCCATAAGGAAAATCGTTTGGCCGGGTGGTTCAAACCATGTGCGTTGATTGATAAGCAAGAGATCGTCATTGGTCCATTGTATAAAGGATATGGAGGATAGACATTAAAGTACTCACTTCAGTTGGTGTGAATTTTCCTGGTTGTTGACAGCCGTCATATGGATTTCTGGAGTAGATGTAGGACGATAAATTGCTCTTGAGAGATCTGTGCATATCAAGGAAAAAGAAATAAAAAAAGAAAATATAGATAAAAAAAGGATCCATAAAGCGATCCAAGAGCAGGTGGAACTGCTAATGGTAACCTGAGGGTAACAAGGAACAGAGTATAAGGCACTCTTCCTAGGAGACATTCAAGTAATCTGTTGAAATTCTGTGCTTGGTATACCAGCGGATTTTTTAAGAGATTTTTTATGAGTCACTGTTTGCCATTCATTAGGGATATGTGATGGGCCTGCTATGGCGGGAAAGTTGGTGCTTGCATCAGGTAGTATTTTCCATCTACGTAGTAAATTTAGACCTTCATCCAGCGAGGAGATCATGGTGGTGGTGCCATTGTGAACAATGGATAGAGTGGCAGGGTATTTCCATTTGTGAATGATGTTATGATTCCTTAGGGCTTTTGTAATAGTTATAAGATTGCGTCTGCGTTGTAAAGTATGTCTAGATAGGTCAGGGAGCAATTTAACATTAGCAAATTGTGGGGGTAAATTTTCTTGTTTTCTAGAAATTTGCAAAATTTGATCCTTAATGTGGAAATAGTGGACTCTTAGAAGAACATCTCTGGGAATTTCTGCAGGCAGAAATGACGGTTTAGGAATTCTATGAATTCTGTCCACAATGAGGTCTTGTGCTGTAGCCTGAGGTAAAAAAGTTGAAAATAAAGCTTGGGCAAATGGTAGTAACTGATTCGGGGGTACCTCTTCAGGGATACCCCTCAATTTGAGGTTGTTCCTCCTGGAGCGGTCCTCTAGACTTGCTAGTTTGTCTTTAATCCATCCTATTTCTTCCCCCTGAGCTGCATTTGAGTCAACCATTACATTATAAGCTGAGGTAAATTCCTCCATTTTGTGCTCTGTTCTGTCCATTCTTAGGCCTAGTGAGTGCACTTCTCTTTTACATTGATTAATCCCCCTGACCATATCAGCCTGTAGTGATGATCTCAGTGAAATCAACATGTCTTTTATTATAGTGTCAGACACGGGCCCATCTGTTGTAGGAAAGTCCATAATTGATTCTCCTTTCATGGTATGCTGGCTAGCTTGGTATGAGTGTGGTTCGCTTACCTCCATGGCCGGAGCGTTTTGCGGCCTAAATGGGGATTCTCTCCTCGGCCTGGATTTCACTGGGCTCCGTGTGGTAGGCGTTGCGGGACCGGAGGATGAGTCGCTGGGAGTCTGTAGTGTGTGGCCATCGGTGCGGTAGGTTCCGGACACGTTCTCTCCCAGACTCTGAGGTAAGGTATGAGTGTCAGCATTCCCGCCGTCATCGCCATCTTGTGAGGCGCCGTTCGTGGCGCAGTAGCTCGCTATTTTCGGTGGCTGTGGCGGGTTTTTCCTGTGCCGGCCCATCCCTAGTGACTGCCTCCGGTTCTCGGGATCTCACTGACCTTTTGTGGAGGTATGTTTCCGCCGGTAATAGTGTTTGGCTGACGAATGTCTCCTGCGGACGAGCGGAGCTCCAGGTTAAGCGGCCATCCTGGAGTCCGGTCGCCACGCCCCCTCCCATGGTGAGTACATTTGTTGTTGCAGCATGACATATATTATGCGGTGTGGTACGATATAATATGCTGCTGTGGTTGTGATATAACGGGTAATATCATGTGTTGAGAGGCAGAACATTATGTTGTATTGTGGCTTGATATTATGTTCTTTGGCACTGTGATATAATGTGCTGTTTCTGATTAATCTGTGGCTTCTGCGTGAAAAAAATTAATAAAATATCCTGTTACTGTTTTATATAATATCAACACATGTAATTACGAACTATAAACTGGTACAAGGTGACTCAATCAGGAAGACGTGGACATCTGGGTTGGACTTCTGAATATATTGCCCAATAGCGCCAACAACTGATGTCATCGTACAACATCCCAACCTTTTGGGCTAGTTTACACTTGCTTCAAAACAAGGCTTCGGACAGGCTTTGTTGAAGCTCTCTGACCGCCAGTCAAAGCTCCTGTCACTAAATAAAATGGTTAGCTTACAGTCCTGTTTACACCTTGCTTTTGCTTGGTGTTTCAATGAGGCTTCGGTGAGGTTTTGGTGGAGCTTTCGATGGGGCTTTGGTGGAGCTTCGATGAGGCTTTGGTAGGGCTTTGGTAGGGCTTTGGTAGGGCTTTGGTAGGGCTTTGGTAGGGCTTTGGTGGAGCTTTCGATGGGGCTTTGGTGGAGCTTCGATGAGGCTTTGGTAGGGCTTTGGTAGGGCTTTGGTAGGGCTTTGGTGGAGCTTCGATGGGGCTTTGATGGAGCTTCGATGAGGCTTTGGTGGAGCTTCGATGAGGCTTCGGTAGGGCTTTGGTAGGGCTTTGGTAGGGCTTTGGTGGAGCTTCGATGGGGCTTTGATGGAGCTTCGATGAGGCTTCGGTAGGGCTTTGGTAGGGCTTTGGTGGAGCTTTCGATGGGGCTTTGGTGGAGCTTCGATGAGGCTTCGGTAGGGCTTTGGTGGAGCTTCGATGGGGCTTTGGTGGAGCTTCGATGGGGCTTTGATGGAGCTTCGATGGGGCTTTGGTGGAGCTTCGATGAGGCTTCGGTAGGGCTTTGGTAGGGCTTTGGTAGGGCTTTGGTGGAGCTTCGATGGGGCTTTGATGGAGCTTCGATGAGGCTTTGGTGGAGCTTCGATGAGGCTTCGGTAGGGCTTTGGTAGGGCTTTGGTAGGGCTTTGGTGGAGCTTCGATGGGGCTTTGATGGAGCTTCGATGAGGCTTCGGTAGGGCTTTGGTAGGGCTTTGGTAGGGCTTTGGTGGAGCTTTCGATGGGGCTTTGGTGGAGCTTCGATGAGGCTTCGGTAGGGCTTTGGTAGGGCTTTGGTGGAGCTTCGATGGAGCTTTGATGGAGCTTCGATGGGGCTTTGGTGGAGCTTCGATGAGGCTTTGGTAGGGCTTTGGTAGGGCTTTGGTAGGGCTTTGGTAGGGCTTTGGTGGAGCTTCGATGGGGCTTTGATGGAGCTTCGATGAGGCTTCGGTAGGGTTTTGGTGGAGCTTCGATGGGGCTTCGATGGAGCTTCGATGAGGCTTCGGTGGGGCTTTGGTGGAGCTTCAATGGGGCTTTGGTGGTGCTTCGTTGAGGCTTCGGTGAGGCTTCGTGGGGCTTTGATGAGGCTTCGGTAGGGCTTTGGTGGAGCTTCGATGGGGATTCGGTGGAGCTTCGATGTGGCTTCCGTGGTTCTTTGGTGGAGCTTCGATGGGGCTTTGGTGGTGCTTCGTTGAGGCTTCGTTGAGGCTTCTTGGGACTTTTGATGAGGCTTCGGTGGTGCTTCAGTGGGGCTTCAAGGGAGCTTTGCCATAGACTTCTATGGAGGCTCTGAAGACGCTTTGAAGCACCACTAAAGCTACATGCGGTATAATTTTTGAAGCAAAGCCGAAGCAAAGCAAAAGCAAGGTGTAAACAGGACTGTAAGCTAACCATTTTATTTAGTAACATGAGCTTTGACTGGCGTTCAGAGAGCTTTAACAAAGCCTGTTTGAAGCAAGTGTAAACTAGACATTAATGTGTGTTGAAGCCGAAGTGTAAATGAGCCCTTACATACACACACTAGGGCCAGTTTATAAAGGAGCAGGTCTTTGACATACGAGAAGAAATCAGATTACCTGGAAGAAGTCCACAAAAGCACAGGCAAACTCTATGCAGGTATCACTGTCGTTGGGATTCAAACCAGCTTTATGGGGAAAATGACACAGGGCCACTAAGGGCTAGTTTACACTTGCTTCAAAACAAGGCTTCGGACATGCTTTGTTAAAGCTCTCTGAACGCCATCAAAGCTCCAGTCACTAAATAAAATGGTAAGCTTACAGTCCTGTTTACACCTTGCTTTTGATTGGTGCTTCGATGAGGCTTTGGTGGGGCTTTGGTGGAGCTTTGATGGGGCTTCCGTGGTGCTTTGGTGGGACTTCGTTGAAGCTTCATGGAGCTTCGGTGAGGCTTTGGTGAGGCTTCGTGGGGCTTTGATGAGGAGCTTCAGTGGGGCTTCAAGCGAGCTTTGCCATAGACTTCTATGGAGGCTTTGAAGAAGCTTTGAAGCACCACTAAAGCTACATGGGGTATAATTTTTGAAGCAAAGCCGAAGCAAAGTAAGGTGTAAACAGGACTGTAAGCTAACCATTTTATTTAAGGACAGGAGCTTTGACTGGTGTTCACAAAGCCTGCCCGAAGCCTTGTTTTGAAGCAAGTGTAAACTAGCCCTTAGAGGCCCTGTGTCTTTTTCCCCATAAAGCTGGTTTGAATCCCAACCACAACGATACCTGCATAGAGTTTGCCTGTGCTTTTGTGGACTTCTTCCAGGTACTCTGATTCCTTCCCGAACTTCAAAGACCTGCTCCTTTATAAACTGGCCCTAGTGTGTGTATGTAAGGACTTATTTACACTTGATTCAGCTTCAACACACATTAACGTCTAGTTTACACTTGCTTCAAACAGGCTTTGTTAAAGCTCTCTGAACGCTAGTCAAAGCTCCTGTTACTAAATAAAATGGTTAGCTTACAGTCCTGTTTACACCTTGCGTTTGCTTTGCTTCGGCTTTGCTTCAAAATTGATACCGCATGTAGCTGCAGTGGTGCTTTAAAGCGTCTTCAAAGCCTCCATAGAAGTCTATGGCAAATCTTGCTTGAAGCCCCACTGAAGCACCACCGAAGCCTCATCAAAAGTCCCACGAAGCCTCAACGAAGCACCACCAAAGCCCCATCGAAGCTCCACCAAAGACCCACGGAATCCACATTAAAGCTCCACCGAAGCCCCATCGAAGCTCCACCAAAGCCCTACCGAAGCCTCATCAAAAGCCCCACGAAGCCTCACCGAAGCCTCAACTAAGCACCACCAAAGCCCCATCGAAGCTCCACCAAAGCCCCATGGAAGCTTTGTTGAAGCCTTGTTGAAGCCTTTTTGAAGCCTTGTTTAAGCCAAATCAAGTGTAAATCTGCTCTTTATCATCTGACTGAACATCATATGTTGTCTTTGAGTGTTGCTTTTGGGTCACACGTGTGGCAGATATCAACAGATGGATAAAATCACCCCTGGAATCAATATAGTAGCTGCCATTGTTCAGAGCTGAGCTGCCTATAGAATGGATTGAATCTCAGCCAGTTCAGCTGGGCCTGGCCAAGAGTCAATTTATCAATGGGCAGGTTGGTTGTACCCAAGTTGATCAATAAATTGACTTTAGTACAACCAGCCTGTCAGACTTTTTCATGCGATTACTGCCAGCGGCTATAGCTGCTAGCAGTAATCTTTGTGTTCTGTCAGCCAGGAAGGCTCCCCGCCGGCAGAAAACAATAGCGCTGCGGGAGGAAATCGAGCGATTGTCTTTCCATCCACCAGAAACCTCTTTTGAGGATGTTGCGTGCTTCCTCACAGGCTTTGGACCATCACCCAATCTGACCACAGCAGAAATCTGCCATATAGGGTTTGCTTCAATAAATTGGAGAAAAAAAATAAATAATCTTGTTTAAATTATCGATAAAATGAAATCTGAAAGCAAATTGGCTTCCAAAGGCAGTTTTACTGAGTCAGACCCCCCCTAATATCTACGACAATCTTAGCACTTGAACATCTGTACAATGTTGTATACAGTCTGCTTTATTTTCAGTTACAGTTATAAAAAATGTTATATTGCTTTTGCCTAATAGGATTCTCATAGGAGGTCTATCCTGTGTCTTTGAAGGTGTTTTATGGGTAGTGTTGTTAAACACCGAGTTCTCTCATCCTAGATAACAGGAACATTACAAGTGTTAGCTAATTAAAAGCAGAATCTGAAGAGGAAATAAACTGCTTCACTATGGTAAACATCGGTCAAAGTTTATCTGTGATTAAATGCTTTTTTTTTGGTCCTGTAAAGTATCACAGAGATTACTGTGATTAGTATATACCATATACAGCTGTTTACCAGCTGCCATACCTGTTGTTTAAGATGGGTGAAATTGTTAAAAAAAACACTAGGCCAACATTTTCTGCCTTTTTTTGTATGTATATATATATATTCACACAGGGGCGACCCGACTTACAGCGCAACTTTGCAAGGCGACTTGGAGGCGACTTGAGGGCTGACAAGTCAGATCCCAAGTCGTTATAGTGTGAACCGACACTTACTGTAAAAATATATATATATATATATTTTATTTTTATTTTTATTTTTTTATTCGTTTTTTATTTTATTTTTTTTTTTTTTTTTTACAGTAAGTGTCGGTTCACACTACAACGACTTGGGATCCGACTTGTCAGCCCTCAAGTCGCCTCCAAGTCGCCTTGCAAAGTCGTGCTGTAAGTCGGGTTGCCCCTGTGTGAACCGACACTAAAGCTGATCATATTGATCATTATTAATATTATTACCGTATATACTCGAGTATAAGCCGAGTTTTTCAGCACATTTTTTTGTGCTGAAAATGCCCCCCTCGGCTTATACTGGAGTCAAGCACTTTTCTTAAGCAGAGAATGACATTTTCCGACCCGACTTTGGGGCCCCCGTATCTCGGGGCCACTTGGTGTCAGGAACCCCAATTGGTGTGCAAACGCAGAGGAACTAGCACTACAACATATCAAGATGGGGTTCCTAGCACCAAGTGGCCCCGAGATACGGGGCCCCAAAGATCGGTTCGGAAAATGTCATTCTCTGCTGTAGAAAAGTGCTTGACATTGTGCTTGACCTGCATTTGGGGCCCCGTATAAACCCTGGTAAAAAATAATAATAAAAACCCTGCAAGACAAAGGCATAATGAGCTAGTATGCATAGCATACTAGCTCATTATGAATTACTTACCTTAGATCGAAGCCCCCACAGCCGTCTTCATCTCCCCCTCCAGCAGGCGACATCTCTCCCGAGGGTTACTTACGGGTATCACGGCTCCGGCCAATCACACCGCCACATGTGCGCATGAGCCACCGGTAACGGCAAACAGACTGAAGCAACGGCACATACGTGCCATTGCCTCAGTTTTCCCCAGTGTGCATGTGCCGATGACATCGGCACATGAAGGGGACAGGGGATATCTCCTAAACAATGCAGGTTTAGGAGATATCCAGGGTAGCTACAGGTAAGCCTTATTATAGGCTTACCTGTAGCATAAAGTTGTTGTAAAGGGTTTACAACCACTTTAAGAGTTCCCTTTACTGAAACTAAGGGGCCAAGCCCAAATCCTGAAAAACAACCCCACACCATAATCCCCCCCCCCCCCCCACCAAATAATTTGAACCATTGCACAAAGCAAGGTCCATAAAGACATGGATGAGCAAGTTTGGGGTTGAGGAACTTGAGCGGCCTGCAAACCGATAGAACACCTTTGGGATAAATTAGAGCGGAGACTGTGAGCAGGGCCTTCTCATCTAACATCAGTGCCTGACCTCACAAATGCGTTTCTGGAAGAATGGTCAAACATTCCCATAGACACACTCCTAAACCTTGTGGACGGCCTTCCCAGAAGAGTTGAAGCTGTTATAGCTGCAAAGGGTGGGCCCACTCAATATTGAACCCTACGGACTAATGCCCCGTATACACGATAGGATTTTCCGACGACAAAATCCATGTTTTTTTTCCAATGGATGTTGGCTCAAACTTATCTTCCATACACACGGTCACAGAAATCTTGTCGGAAATTCCGAACGTCAAGAACGTGGTGACGTACAACACATACGATGAGCCGAGAAAAAATGAAGTTCAATAGCCAGTGCGGCTCTTCTGCTTGATTCCGAGCATGCGTGGAACTTTGTGCGTGGGAATTGTTTATACACGATCGGAATTTACGACAGCGGATTTTGTTGTCGGAAAATTTGAGAACCAGCTCTTAAATTTTGTGTGACGGAAATTCTGATGGAAAATGTCTGATGGAGCTTACACACGGTCAGAGTTTCCGACAACAAGCTCCCATCGAACATTTTCGGTCGGAAAATCCGACCGTGTGTACGGAGCATTAGACCGGGATGCCATTAAAGTTCATGTGTATGCATAGGCAGGCATCCGAATATATTTGGTAATACAGCGTACTTTCTAAAGCCCCATACACACGGTCGGAAAATCCGACCACCAAATCCATCGGATTTGGTCCGACGGATTTAGTCCGACACTGGTGTTGCATACACACGGTCGGACAAAGTTGTTGGAAAATCCGATCATTCTGAACGTGGTGACGTTTGTTGCCTACGACGGGACTACGTAGAGGCTAGTAGCCAATAGCTTTGGTCTTGTAATGTGATCTGAGCATGAGTAGCACTTTGTCCGTCGGACTACGCTACACACGATCGGATTTGGTGTGATCGGACTTTGTTGTCGAAAAATCTATCCAGCAGGAGATAGGACTTTGTCCGTCGGACAATCCGAGGTACACTGTCCGATGGTGCCTACACACGGTCGGAATTTACGACAACATGGTCCGATAGGACAGAATCCATCGGATAATCCGACCGTGTGTATGGGGCTTAAGAAGGCTCTACTCTGCTAAGCACCTACGCAGTTGAGCCTATGCTACACTTGGAGGGCTTTTTGATTCCTTTACTCCCTTTTTTCGCTAAAATGTTATACTTTCTTGTTTATATCATGGTAAATAAAGTGAGTGGAGATATACACAATATATACAAGTAATTATCCTGAACTTACATCTGGATCAAGAACCCATTTAGTATTGTTAATGAACTTTTAACTAACTGAACTAAACTCACATGAAGTCAAACATTTCAGTCTACCATGTATTGGAACAACATTGGAATATTCTTTGCAAGTTCCCAGCAGATCCCGAAAAAGAAAGTTATAAACATTGTAGCCATTGACATTATTTATACAATAATGGTGAGGAAAACCAATCACGGTGTGATAAATTGTCCCTACCAAATACTAGAGCATTTGTCTTTTCTTTTTTTTTTATTATTTATTGTTCTTGAAATTTAGAAAGGAGAAAAGGATTTTATTGGTGTATTTTTACAAGCCAGCATAAGGCATGTAAAAGCCAAATAGACTGCCTGGCAGAGGAATGTGTGGAAAAAAAAATTGGCCTAATGACAGCAGAGGGACACTTGTACATTGTAAATCAATAGTGTTCTTTCAGCACCCATGAGTCCATAGCTTAAAAACAACAGTCAATCTGCTAAAATGCGTGCAGGCAAGTATCTGCCTGCACAATAGGGCATCCATCACTGCTGCCTGGAAGTGGAGCTTAAAATCTGTTACACAGGGAGGTGTTCACCGAAAATCTAAACACAAACATTGAAAGTGCACTTAAGCAGGTAAACTCGGGAGAGGAAAGAATGCATAGTAGCACGGTAATGAATATAGGCATGAGAATATTGGGAATTCTTGGGATCTAAGCAGTTTATGTAACACAATTCAATACTAGAGGGTTAGGTGGGCCCTGCTCCTGAGAGCTTACAATATAATAGGAAGGGGCAGGTTGAACAAAAGGCAATGTCATCGCTATGGGGGTGTAAGGTGGGGAGGGGCATACCGCACCCGGGTGACACCTGACCGAGGGGTGACACCAGGAAGTGCCAAGGAGCCCCCCCTTCCATCAGTATTATTATTATTATACAGGATTTATATAGCACCAACAGTTTACGCAGCGCTTTACAATATTAAAGGGAGACAATACAGTTATAATACAATAAAATACAAGAGGATTAATGCCCCGTACACACGGTCGGAAATTCAGACAGAAAATGTTCGATCGGACCATGTTGAAGGAAAATCCGACCGTGCGTGGGCTCCATCTGACTTTTTCCGTCGGAGGTCCTGCTCTCAAATTTTCCGACAACAAAATCCGATCTGACTTTTTCCGATCGTGTGTAGAGAATTCCAACGGACAAAGTGCCACGCATGCTCAGATCAAGTTACGAGACCAAAGCTATTGGCTACTAGCCTCTACGTAGTTCTGTCGTACGCAACGAACGTCACCACGTTCAGAATGATTGGATTTTCCGACAACTTTGTCCGACCGTGTGTATGCAACACCAGTGTCGGACAAAATCCGATGGAAAAATTCTGATGGATTTTGTGGTCAGAATTTCCGACCGTGTGTATGGGGCATAAGAGGGCCCTGCTCAGAAGAGCTTACAATCTAATAGGGTGGGGCAGGTGGTTCAAAAAGTTGTAACTGTGGGGAATGAGCTGATGGAAGTGGTAGAAGATTAGTTGGAGACGTGATAGGCTTTCCTGAAGAGATTTTTCAGGGATCACCTGAAGGTAGCAAGAGTAGGGGATAGCTGGACAGGTTGAGGTAGCGAGTTCCAGAGGATGGGAGAGGCTCTGGAGAAATCCTGGAGATGAGCATGGGAGGAGGAGACGAGAGAGCTTGAGAGTAGGAGGTTTTGAGAAGAGCAGAGAGGACGATTTGCATGATATTTGGAGACAAGATTGGGTGATGTAGCTCGGGGCAGAGTTGTGAATGGCTTTGTATGTTGTGGTTAGTATTTTGAATTTAATTCGCTGGGTGATTGGGAGCCAGTGTAGGGATTGGAGGAGAGGGTTGGCAGACACTGAGCGGTTGGTAAGGTGGATAAGTCTGGCAGCAGCATTCATGATAGACTGAAGAGGGGATAGCCTATGGAGAGGCAGGCCAATGAGAAGGCAGTTGCAATAGTCAAGGAGAGAGAAAACAAGGGAGTGAATGAGGAGCTTGGTGGTTTCATTTGTTAAAAAGGGGCGAATTTTAGAGATGTTACAGAGGGGAATTCTACAAATAGCCGGACAGACGGAGGTAGAGAGTTCCAGAGGATGGGACAACTCTAAAAAAAAGTCTTGGATACAAGCAAGAAAGGAGGAGACAAAGGAACTAGAAAGCAGAAGGTCTTTGGAGAAGCATATTTCTTAATCAGTAGAACCTGGAACTGGTAACAAGCTGAGGGAGTGAGTGCTACAAGAGACAGGAAAAAGAGAGGATTGTGCTGGGGGAAGCTAGAGAGAGAGCCATGCTATACCTGCACCACCAGAGAGAGCCATGTTGTACCCACACCACCAGAGAGACAGCCATGTTGTACCCGCACCACCAGAGAGAAAGTCATGCTGTATCCACACCACCAGAGAAAGATTGAGCCACTGCCAGGGTACAGACGTGTTACACTACTGACCAGAGACGGCCAGGGCAACCCAGAGTAAGCGAATGTCCAGCTGGAGGGATCACTACTGCATTTTTGCTGGGTCTGGGTTGGCCATTATCCATTACTGACAAAAGGTAATAACTGTGAATGAAGAACTGGTGGGAGAAATAAAATATTTGGTTTTCAGCTGAAGGCAGGATGCGCTTCCCTGTGCCCATCAGTGATGCCAATCTGTGCCCATCAGTGATGCAAGTTAGTGCTGCCTTTCATTGCCCATCAGTGCCTGCTCATCAGTGCCGCCCCTCAGTGCCACCGATCAGTGCCCATAAGTTCCGCCTATCTGTGACGCCTATCATTTCTCATCAGTGCCCATCAGTGCCACCTATCAGTTCCCTTCAGTCCCGCCTATCAGTGCTCATCAGTGCCACCTATCAGTGCCCATCAGTGCTGCATATTAGTGCCTCCTCCTCAGTGCCCTTCAGTGCCGTCTCATCAACGCACATCAGTGAAGGAGAAAAATTACTTATTTCTAAAAACGAAGAAAAACTTTTTTTAACAGTCTTTTTTAGGGTAAAAAATATAAAAATGTCATATGGGTACAGTGTCTCATGACCGTGCAATTGTCATTCAAAGTGTGACAGCGCTGAAAGCTGAAAATTGTCCTGAGCAGGAAGGGGGTGAAAGTGCCCGGTATTGAAGTAGTTAAGACCTGGTGGAGGTTTCCAGAAATATAAAAAAAAAAACATTAATTTAAAATACCATTAAAAATAATCTACTTAGGAAAAGGTGTACTGAATCTATGCTACAGAACAGTGCAATGTACTTCTAAACAACTTTGAGGCCGGCGGAGAGCATAAGTAAGCGAGAAAGATAAGAAGACATTTTTTTTTTTTTTTTTCGCTTGGAAATATTACCTTCTGAAAGCAGATCTATTTAATGTGCACTTCAGCCTTGCAGAAGCAAATCATGGAGTATCAAAACGAGAAGACTTTAAAGAGATGTCCACAAATTTGTAAGCAAAGAAAAAGAATTCCTTTCATTCATGAAAAAAAAAAAAGATCTATTTAGGAAAATGATGGACTGACATGGTATGTCGACGCCACATAAGAGCCTGCGGTTCCAAAAGCCTGACAGATGGCCCAAGAAAGTTGAAAAGAGAATTAATGTCTTCCTTTCAAATACTGCATAGTCAGGAAAGAGGTGCCCTGACAGCGCGGGGCTGATTTACTAAAACTGGATAGGGATGAGTCGAACACCCCTGGGTTCGGTTCTCACCAGAACCCGCGAACGGACCTAAAGTTCGTGCGAACATCAGAACCCTATTAATTACAATGGACGCGAACGTTCAAAATCAAAAGTGCTAATTTTAAAGGCTAATATGCATGTTATTGTCATAAAAAGTGTTTGGGGACCTGGGTCCTGCCCCAGGGGACATTTATCAATGCAAATTTTTTTTTTTTAAACGGCCGTTTTTTCAGGAGCAGTGATTTTAATAATGCTTAATGTGAAACAATAAAAGTGTAATATTCCTTTAAATTTCGTACCTGGGGGGTGTCTACAGTATGCCTGTGAAGGGGCGCATGTTTCCCGTGCTTAGAACTGTCCATGCACAAGGTGTCATTTTTGCAGGAAAAAAAGCTATTTAAAATCACTCGTGGCTAATGAATTGCCGGCTCCCGTAACACAGAGAACAGTCATTCATTGAAAGTCATTGATAAAAAAAAAGTCATTGATAAAAAAAAAAAAAGCGTGGGGGTCCCCCCAAATTCAATTACCAGGCCCTTCAGGTCTGCTATGGATAATAAGGGGAACCCTGCGTCAAATTTTAAAAAAAAAATGACGTAGGGTTCCCCCTAAATATCCATCCCAGACCCTTCAGGTCTGGGATGGATTTTAAGGGGAACCCCGGCCAAAAAAAACAAAAATGGCGTGGGGTCCCCCTCAAAATCCATACCAGACCCTTATCAGAGCAGGAAAAGAGGGGGGACGATAGCGACCCCCTCTCCCTCCTGAACCGTACCAGGCCACATGCCCTCAACATGGGGACAAGGTGCTTTGAGGGGTCACAGACATGTGGCCTGGTACGGTTCAGGAGGGAGGGGGGCGCTCTCGTCCCCCTCTTTTCCTGCGGCCTGCCAGGTTGCGTGCTCGGATAAGGGTCTGGTATGGATTTTGAGGGGGACCCCACGCCATTTTTTTTTTTGGCCGGGGCTCCCCTTAAAATCCATCCCAGACCTGAAGGGTCTGGTATGGATATTTAGGGGGACCCCTACATAATTTTTTTTTAAATTTGACGCAGGGTTCCCCTTAATATCCCCCACGCTTTTTTTTTTTCTTTTATCAATGACTTTCAATGAATGACTGTTCTCTGTGTTATGGGAATCGGCAATTCATTAGCCGCAGATGACTGCCTTAGATGACACAACAGGCCAGAAGGGTAAAGGTGGTTTAATGTGATACTGCAATGCTGTACTAACAGCACGCACACACTAATCCCCAGAATCACAGCAGATAATGTCAGCAGTCAGCAGCACTGCAGAATTGATCACAGCACAGATAATGTCAGCAGCACTACAGAATGGATCACAGCAGATAATGTCACTAACGCCGGAATACACTACATGAGGCCGCCGGCGCGGCGGCCTTATATAGTGTGGGGCGTGTACTAAACCCCCTGAGCTATAATTGGACACAGGCAGGATTATTGCTCTCCTCGTCGCTGGCTCTATGATTGGCCAAGCATGCGGGGTCACAGTGCATGCTTGGCCAATCATCAGCCAGTAATGCACTGCGACTGGCGCAGTGCATTGTGGGCCGTTCGCATCACACGTATTTGATGCGAACGGCCCAAATAGTTCTGGGCTTGACGAGCGGTCGAACGCCCGATGTTCGATTCGAACGTGGGTTCGAATCGAACACCAGGCCCATCCCTAAAACTGGAGAGTGCTAAATCTGGTGCAGCTCTGCATAGTAGCCAATCAGCTTCCAGTTTTGTTTTCAAACTTTACCCACTTCAGCCCCGGAAGATTTGGCTGCTGAATGACCAGGCCTTTTTTGTGATTCGGCACTGCGTCTATTTAACTGACAATTGCGCGGTCGTGCGACGCTGTACCCAAACAAAATTGACGTCCATTTTTTCCCACAAATAGAGATTTCTTTTGGTGGTATTTGATCACCTCTGCGGTTTTTATTTTTTGCGCTATAAACAAAAAAAGAGCGCCAATTTTGAAAAAAAAACACAATATTTTGTACTTTTTGCTATAATAAATATCCCCATTTTTTTAAAAAAAGAAGCACATTTTTTCCTCAGTTTAGGCCAATATGTATTCTTCTACATATTTTTGGTAAAAAAAATTGCAATAAGTGTATATTGATTGGTTTGCGTAAAAGTTATAGCGTCTACAAAATAGCGAGGTAGATTTATAGGATTTTTATTATTATAATTTTTTTTACTAGTAATGGCGGCGTTCTGGGATTTTTTTCGGGACTGCGACAATATTGCGGATACATCGGACACTTTTGACACATTTTTGGGACCATTGGCATTTATACAGCAATCACTGCTATAAAAATGCACTGATTACTGTAACAATGTCACTGGCAGAGAAGGGGTTGACACTAGGGGGCGATCAAGGTGTTAACTGTGTTCCCTGTGTGTGTTTCTAACTGTAGGGGGAGGGGACTGACTAGAGGGGATGACGGATCGTGGTCCCTAGCTATTAGGAACTCTCAATCTGTCATTCCTCAAAGAACAGAACAGGGATTTGTGTGTTTACACACACACGCCCTGTTCTGCCTCTCGTGCCCATGATCGCTCGTGGGCGATGGTCATCGCGACCGTCGGACACAAGCATCGGCACCCCCCGCAGCGCAGTGGGTGCATGCGCGCCTGCTATCCCGGTCCCACGAGCCGACGTCTAGCTACGGCGATTTGTGGGATTGTGCCGACCTGCCGCTGTATAATGACGGCGGCTGGTCGGCAAGCATTTAATTAAATAAGGTGAAGTTAGGTGAAGTTAGAAGCTGGTTATCAAGCACAGATTTTGCACTCTCCGGTTTTAGTAAATAAACACTTATTTGTCCACATCACAAAAGAGAATAGTGAAGTTTCTACAAACCTACAAGAAAGAACCCGGGGAATCTGGAAACAGTAGAGGAAATATATGTCATGAAAATCTTGAGCTGTTCCAGAAAACTTATATGGTATGTCAACGCAACAGAAAAAAAGCATTCCTGGTTTGGAAAGCAGAATAATGGCCTAAAGTGAGATACAAAATAAATGTACTAAAAAAACACAGATTGGTATTCATATATTTCTAAAATACAATTATTATTATTATACGGGATTTATATAGCGCCAACCGTGAGTCCGATCACGGGTCCCACGGACTTGATCGCTGTGGGGATACCCGCGATCGTCTCACGCGGAGGAAGAACAGGGAGATGCTATAGTAAACCAG
This sequence comes from Lithobates sylvaticus, assembly GCA_028564925.1. NCBI lineage: Eukaryota > Metazoa > Chordata > Amphibia > Anura > Ranidae > Lithobates > Lithobates sylvaticus. The sequence goes on from CM053029.1 coordinate 582,185,608, forward strand.
CATCTCCCCGTTCTGCCTAGCAACAGTGACACTGATCTCTGCTCCCTGTGATTGGAGCAGAGATCAGTAATGTGTACATTACAGCCACGCCCCCCACAGTTAGCAACACGCCCCTAGGACACACTTAACCCCTACACTGCCACCTAGTGGTTAACCCCTTCACTGCCAGTGTCATTTACACAGGAATCAGTGCATTTGTATAGCACTGATTGCTGTATAAATGACAATGGTCTCAAAAATGTGTCAAAAATGTTCGATGTGTCCGCCATAATGTCACAGTCACAATAAAAATCGCTGATCGCAATAAGGGTAATCACTCAAAAAATACTACATCTTCTGACAAATGACTTATATACCGGTAACAACATATGCAAGCATGTCTTAGTTATGAAACCACATGGCTACGCTGGGTTTTCTTTTCTTTTTTTATTCTTTTCTTCTCTTCTTCCTCAGTTCTCTCTTTACTCTGCTTATGCTTACTCTTTTCTATGCTTACCTTCTTTAATAATTAAAACTTCGGTTTATTCATGGTTAACGCTTATTAAAGACTATCACACAGTACATCATAACTGATATATAAACCCCTGGTGTCCCCCTTCATAGAATATTTGGATTCCGGGGTGGTGGCCGGACCTCCGGATGCAGTGTGTTCCCTTTAGGGGTATCCAGGGGTCTGGAACAGTCATTCCCTGAGACCACTATAACAGTTGGGACTAAGATACAGAATAAGCCCATTTAAGGGTCAATTCTAAAGTTATTGTATAATAGAATATAAATGGAGCAATGTATATATGATCTATATACATTTATTTGTATATCACCTTATCACTGTGATGTATCTACACAACAGAAATGTGAAGATATTTGTTATGTATGATTTATTTTTTCAATAAAAATTTAATGTTTGAAAAAATATGTAGAAGAATACGTATCGGCCTAAACTGAGGAAAAAAATGTTTTTTTACACATTTTTGGGGGATATTTATTATACCAAAAAGTAAAAAATAATGTGTTTTCTTTCAAAATTGTCGCTCTTTTTTTTTTATAGCGCAAAAAATAAAAACCGCAGGGAGGATCAAATACCACCAAAAGAAAGCTCTACTTGTGGGAAAAAAATTTCAAATTTTGTTTGGGAGCCACGTCGCACGACCGCGCAAATTGTCAGTTAAAGTGACGCAGTGCCGAAACGCAAAAAGTGCTCTGGTCTTAAAGTGGAAGTAAACCCTTCCACATGACTTTGGCCTACAGGTAAGCCTAGATTAAGGCTTACCTGTAGGTCCAATAAATATCTCCTAAACCTACATGGTTTAGGAGATATTTAGCAATGAAAAGGCATCGCTGTCTACGGCGCATGCGCCGTAGACAGTGGCGCGCAGGCGCACTGAGGGCGCACTGAGTATGCCGCTCTCACGGCAATATGCCGATCTCGTGCGCATGCGCGGGAGTGACGTCATCGCCGCTCCAGCGAATGATAGCGCTGGAGCGGCGAGACCCGGAAGTCACTCCGGCCCTGCATGGCGGCGAAGAAGATTGAAGATAAGGACCGCTTCGGGGGCTTCGTTTTCAGGTAAGTTTTTCATAATGAGCTAGTATGCTATGCATACTAGCTCATTATGCCTTTGCCTTGCAGGGTGTCTTTTTTTTTTTTTTTTTACAGAGGCTTTACTTCCTCTTTAAGCCAGCAAAATGGTTCGGTCTGAAAGTGGTTAAAAGTGCTGCCTCCCCTAGGTAAGTAAACCTGTACTTGGTATTAAATATAAGCCGAATGTGATAAGTACAACAGGACCTTAAAAATATAAAGTGCAAGTGCATCAACCATAAATTCATAAAAACTGAAAAAAATGAATAGTCCAAAAAATGTGCTAGAAAAATGTGTGTATCAAAGTCATTGAAAAAAAAGTCTTTATAAAAAAGAATTCCAGAGTGACCAGTGCTTGGAAATTCAGAAATATCCAAGTGACTTTCGTGCTCCCCCTCCTGGGTCCCCACTCACCAGCTCCACTCACCCCTGCAGGGGTATCTCGCATATAGGGTAGACTTGCTGCTCAGGTCATGGATGATCCTTCCAAAGGCGGGTCAGTCAGCCAAGATCCCTCCAAGCTCTTTGTTGTCACCCTCCGATGTCCAGTACAAGATAATTCCTTCTATTGCTTTCAATAGTAAATTGTCATGCAAAAGAAGGAGATATGGGCTCCCATAGTGTAGTATTTCAAAAACTTGGAAGTATTTTTATTAAGCTGTAGCTATTCTGGAACTTTCGTTTTTATTTTGAGCTTGTTCTTAATCAGTTTTAATAAAAAAAACTCCGGACTATCCAAGTGAATTCCCGTATAGGTGGCAACTTTATCCAAGATGGCGGCGCCAGCACCCGAGAACCGACTCAAGAATCGGCTCGGGTGAGGACATCGCTCAGGGCCATCTTTAACATTGATTGGACCCTGGGCAAACGTTTTCTTGCCCCCCGCCCCCCCGTACAGTTTCGCTCTCCACCTGCTCTGAGACATACAATAAATTGCAGCTAGACTTAAAATCAGTTTACTGAATCAGATCAGGAAGCGATTGCGATTGGTTGCCAGAGGTAACAGTGCATTACCCTTACTGACTGGTTGCTAGAGGTTACATCACATTACGGCTCACTGATTAGTTGCTAGATGTTATAGCACATGATCTCTGCTTGTTGATTGGTTTCTAGAGATTACTGTACAGTAATACCTCTCACTGATTGGTTGCTAGAAGTTACAGCACATCATCTCCTCACTGCAGGGGACATGACATGATATACATATGAATGCCGCGTTTATTTCCATATCTATGCACAGGATGCAGCTATTTACATATGAATGCTGCTGCAATTTACATATGACTGGCGGTTATTTACATGTAAACACAGGGTCTGCAGGTGAGTCATCTGTACACAACAATAGGGCAGAGCTGGGCAGCATTAGTTGCAGCACTTCACACTGAGATATCGGGACACAGCACGGGACTAAAACTTCAAGGGACAAGGGAATTTAAACTGGGATAGTTGGCAAGTATGAGGTAGCTGCTTTGGGCCCCACAACAATGACAGGGCCCAGGGCAGCTGCCCCTTTTGCCCTGCCTTAAAGAGGGCCCTAACATCGCCGAATACCTGGACAGGTAAGTGCCCTAACAGTATTTGTAGCTGCTGACTTTTATCTTTTGGAGAGGGAGGGGCCAGAATGCCTCGTTAAGTAATTTTACAACTCTTTGATGCTCTTCTGTGAATTGCCAGAGTGGTGATACCTCAACCAACAGAAGCAACTACTCTACTCTACTCTACTCTACTGTGAAGTCAGCAGGACAATACAGGGTTATGCCCCGTACACACGGTCGGAAAATCCGACCACAAAATCCATCAGATTTTTTCAGACGGATTTTGTCAGACACTGGTGTTGCATACACACGGTCGGACAAAGTTGTTGGAAAATTCGATCATTCTGAATGTGGTGACGTTTGTTGCCTACGACGGGACTACGTAGAGGCTAGTAGCCAATAGCTTTGGTCTTGTAATGTGATCTAAGCATGCGTGGCACTTTGTCCGTCGGAATTCGCTACACGCGATCGGAAAAAGTCCGATAGGACTTTGTTGTCGGAAAATTTGAGAGCAGGAGATAAAACTTTGTCCGTCGGAAAATCCGGCGGAAAAAGTCCTATGGAGCCTACACACGGTCGGAATTTCCGAAAACATTGTCCGATAGGACATTTTCCATCGGAGAATCCGACCGTGTGTACGGGGCATAACTGTGTTCTTTTTACCAGCATTTCACAAATGTTGTACATGACTTTCTCTTCTATTCCGCATTAAAGTGGTTGTTATTACAGCAAACATATGGGCTGCACAGGTGTTGATGTCCCCCCCCAAAAAATGTTGAACCATATAGAAGCAGATGTTGAGGAGCAAGCGATATCAGAAGTACTGTAGGTTTTGTCCAGCTGGCTAACTGAGCATAATGAATGTTAGAAGACTATTTCCAGGAGTTCAAATTGCACTTTGCTTACAAGCAATAGAAAAAAATTGGTCTCATTAGCACCAGCTTAGCAATTTGTTTCAAAACAAGAGAGGAAAAAGGTCATTAGGATTTATTAATGCAATTTAGAGTCGCCGGCATGCACTAGGACACAATAAAACCCTTTACAGAGGAAGTTTGATGGTATGCTTACATAATAGGGTTTTGGTGTTTTTCTGTGAACGCCAATCATGTCCACCCGTCACAAAAAAAAAAAAAAAACACATAATGAGGTAATAAAATTTGACTCTGATATAGTAAAATCTGTTTATGATGAAGCTGCTTTTTTCACACCATTATATTGGTGAGTAAACCTAAGGCCAGATTTTCATTGCCCCGGTATTTGACTTGGATTTATGTGAACATATACCCTTATGAAGCAAACCTATTGTATGCAAGACACAAACCTCCCCAACACAACTATACAAGGGTTGAGCCCTATAAAATGTGGAATTCAGATGTGTGCGAGAGTAACCTGGTGCATTCACCGCAGGTGCAGCAATGTACATTCAGCAACATTTTGGCTAGACATGTGCACTGCTGAAAAATGTGTTTGTTTTCATTCTAATTCGTTTTTTCCGTTTTTAAGGTCATTCATTATGACCAGAATTAGTAAATTCGAAAATTGGTAAAGTCGTAAATTCGAAAATCCAAAGATCCGGAAATTTGAAAATTCGGAAATTAAAAAATTAGAAAATTTAAAAAATCGTAAAATCATAAATTCGAAAATCCGGAAATTTGAAAAGTCGGAAATTTCGGTAGTTCGAGAGTCTGAAAATTTGAAAATCGAAAAATAAGAGAGAAAATCCGAAAATTCTAAATAATAGCTAATTAACAAATAATTACTAACTATTAAATTATAGGTATTGGAATTTCCTTTTAAATTTGGCTGTCAGTGAACGTATAGAATACGAATTTATCTGCAGCTACAAATTATCCGAAATAACGAATGCCGCATTTAAACAAATGGAAAGGAACAAATTAATAATAAATAATAATAGTAATAAAACGTAGTATTATTATTATTATTATTTTTCTTAATATTATTAGTGGTATTTATTATTATTAATTAGTTACATTCCATTCGTTTAGATAAGGCATTCGTTATTTCGGATAATTTGTAACTTTGGATACATTTGTATTCATTACGTTCACTAAGGCAAATTTGAAAGGAAATTCCGATACCTATAATGTAATAGTTAGTAATAGTTAAGTTATTATTAGTTAGTTATTATTTCAGATTCTTGAATTTCCAGGTTTTAAAATTTTTGGATTTTCGTTCTTATTTTCCGATTTTCGCTCTTTTGAATTTTTGTTCTTATTTTCCAATTTTTGAATTTTCTGAATTTTCGAATTTCCCAATTTCTAAATTCCTGGATTTTCGGATTTCGAATTGCTGATCTTCCCGAATTTTCGAATTTCTGGATTTTCGAATTTCTGAATTTCTAGATTTTCGAATTTTCAAATTTACGAATTTTCCAATTTACGAATTTACAAATATTCGAAAAAATGTATTAAATGAGTTTCCGTTAATTTGGATCTTTGAGAATTAACAAATTAGTCAAAATTCGTTAAAAAAAATCATTCGGAACTAAATGAATTGCATATGTCTAATTTTGGCATTTGCTAGATTTCACAGAAAACTGTTCACACTTAATATTTGGTGCTAAATATCAATGCTAAGAGAACAATTCCCTTATGACCATGAGTTGAAAATGTTTTGGGTCTTAAAACTTCAGAGGCTGCTGCATCTTCTGTGCTGATGTTAGAGAATTAGGAGCCTCCATACGTTTTGATTATAGAATACTTCCAAAAATTCTTGCTGCAAGCTTGATCGAAGACAGGCACAACACGATGACATCATTATTCTAAGTCATGTAAAAATATCTTATCCTGGCCCAGACTATGGGAATCCAAATATTTCCAGACTTGTAAGAAGCAGTAAATGAGCTTTTACATACACTCACTGACCTCTCTATCTACAGGCACTTTAGAGTAATTCATCCTCATAGATCACAGCAGAAGCACCAATGCCAATGTACATTATTGTCCATATTCCGGGCACAAGTGTCCTTTAATATCATTTTATTTATTTATTACAGGTACTTATATAGCCCTGTCAATTTACGCAGCGATTTACATATATATTGCACATTCACACCAGTCCCTGTCCTCAAGGAGCTTACACTCTAGAGCATCTCTAAAATATAATGAGAAATAATAAATTTGGTGTTTAACCACTTCACCTCCGCTCTGTGAATCATTATTCACAAATCCTGGAATCCCCTCTGTTACAGAAAGATATACTGTGCAGTGTCTGTTTTTTAAAACGTATACAGTGAAATACCATATTTCAGAGCACCGCTGTGCACTCACGTGACCTCCCACCACTCTCCTCCTCTCCTCTCGGCTGGATTCAGAGGGGAATCTCAGCCCCTTCCACTGTAGTCCACAGATCAGGGCAGGAGAGTGCCAGGCAGTCAGGTGACCTCCTACCGCTCTCCTCCTCTCCTTCTGGCTGACTTTAGAGAGAAATCTCAGCTCCTCCCACTGTAGTCCTTGGATCGGGGAAGGGGAGTGCCAGGCGGTCTAGTGACCTCTCACCGATCTCCTCCTATCCCCCCAGCTGACGTCAGAGGGGAATCTCAGCCCCTCCCACTGTAGTCCTCGGACCAGGGAAGGGGAGTGCCGGGGCGGTCAGCTGACCCCCTGCCGCTCTCCTCCTAGCTGACATCAGAGAGTAATCTCAGCCTCTCCCACTGAAGACCTCGGATTGGGAAAGGAGTGTGCCATGGTCACGTGACCTCTCGCTGCTCTCCTTCTCTCCTCTCGGATGACGTCAGAGAGGAATCTCAGCCCCATCCCACTGTAGTCCTCGGATTAGGAAAGGAGTGCGTCACGGTCACGTGACCTCCCACCGCTCTCCTTCTCTCCTCCCGGCTGACATCAGGGAGGAATCTCAGCCCCTCCCACTGTAGACCTTGGATCGGGGAAGGGGAGTGCCAGGTGGTCTATTGACCTCTCACGATCTCCTCCTATCTCCCCAGCTGATGCCAGAGGGGAATCTCAGCCCCTCCCACTATAGTCCTCGGACCGGGGAAGGAGAGTGCCGGGCGGTCAGCTGACCCCCTGACGCTCTCCTCCTGGCTGACGTCAGAGAGGAATCTCAGCCCCTCTCACTGAAGTCCTCGGATTGGAAAAGGAGTGTGCCACGGTCACGTGACCTCCCGCCGCTCTCCTTCTCTCCTCCCGGCTGACGTCAGAGAGAAATCTCAGCCCCTCCCACTGTAGTCCTCGAACTGGGAAAGGAGAGCACCAGGCGGTCACATGACCTCCCGCCGCTCTCCTTCTCTCCTCCCGGCTGACGTCGGAGAGGAATCTCAGCCCCTCTCACTGAAGTCCTCGTATTGGGAAATGAGAGCGCCAGGCGGTCACGTGACCTCCTGACGCTCTCCTCCTGCCTGATATCAGAGGGGAATCTCAGCCTCTCCCACTGTAGTCCTCGGATTGAGGAAGGAGAGCGCGGTTATAATTATGTAGTCCCACTGTAGTCCTCGGATTGGGGAAGGAGAGCGCGGTTATAATTATTCAGCAAACTACCTTATTTTCAGAGCGCCGCTGTGCGCTCACGTGACCGCCCAGCGGCGCTCTGAAATAAGGTAGTTTGCTGAATAATTTAAAAAAAACACATATACTGCACAGTATATCTTCCTGTAACAGAGAGGATTCCAGGATTTGCGATTAGTGACTTTACAAACACTTTAAGTTATTTTACCAATTATTGTTGTTTTCCTAGCTCCAGTTGTTTTGATTGGTCAGCTAGCTCTAAGCGATATACGTTCTTATAGAACACCACTGTATATTTTACTTCAGCAGTACAGAAAAAAAAAAAAGTGAACAGGATGGAATTTTATTTTTCAATCTGCTAAGTGGACCTTGTCAAATCCATAGAGGAATAAAATTGCATATGGTCATAGTATGATTAAAGCAAGAAATGGAGCATTTACCCAGGCTTAAGAGTTTGGAAAGCTTTATTAATTCGATTATGTACCATACATAAATATGAACACTCATAAACTCAGCCGCATTTTCCCCCTTGGAGAAAACATCTCATCGAACGATCAAATTTCCAGCAGAATAAGCATCCTGCCCTATTTAAATAACTGATTCTCAGTTTTCACACTTTTGCTGCTCACAGAAAGGGAATGCTGGAATGAGGAAGTGGTGTCTGCTTTAAATATGTAACAGATCCAAAGTTACGAATGAAATTGTTTCCTACTTTCACGGCTGCACAATATGGTTTGGAAACAATACTAAGCAATCCTACAAAAAAAAAAAAAAAAGGACACATGGCCAATTCTAAGGCATTCATTTATTGTTCATTTAAGCCTTGCTGCAAAGCAAGCACTTTCTCTGTTAGGTATTGTGGGGGAAATATAATTCATATGCTTAATACTTTGCATATTTTACATGGTTTCAGACTGTTTTGCGTGTTTGCTATATATCAGTTGACACCTCTGTAAAATCTTTATATTAAATGCCGTTGGCAAGTATACACCAAATAATGGCATTACCATTTGTAATATTCATAGCTAGGGCTTTATGACACCTTTGCAGTATGCATTTTAAATAGGGAAGTCTTTATTGGTTCGCAGTTCTTTGCCGTGACCCCTTTTTCCCAGTTTTATTTCTGGCTGAGTTGAAAGTGCTGCTTTTAAATGGAATGATTTGAAATACAAAGAACAGATCTGACCAGGCATGTGCTTTAAAGTCATCTTGTGAGAGCGTGCCTACCATAGGCGTACCAACTCATTAAAGTGGTTGTAAAAGCACAAGGATTTTTACCTTCATGCGTTCTAGGCATGGAGGTGAAAAAACCTGTGTGCAGCAGCCCCCCCCCCCCCAATACTTACCTGAGCCCCCTCTGGATCCAGCAATGTCCAGGAGAGCCTTGCCTCTCCGGGGACTCGTATTCCTGATTGGTTTTTGGCAGCTGCTGCAGGGGCGGACTGACAACTCATGGGGCCCCCGGACAATAGGAGATTATGGGGCCCCCAGGCAATCAGAGATTATGGGGCCACACAGTATACACACACACAGTATAAAATCACACAGTATACACATACATGTACACACAGTATACACAGACATGTTTCTATTGGCTGAGAAAGTACTGGAGAGGTGGGGCAGCTATAATCTCTGGATTTTTAGACCAAAAGGATGTCGGTAAGGGACATTTCAGAAACAGATGTAAACAAAACACAGATTTTTACATACTGTCCCTGGTTTTACTGAGACTGGCAACCCTGGTGGGGCCCCCTAGTGGCCCGGGGCCCTCGGGAAGTGCCCGAGTGGCCGAATGGTCAGTCCGCCCCTGTGCTGCTGTCAATCACAGCCAGTGAGTCAATCAGGAAGAAGAGGGAGCTGTAGCGCTGTGTCTGAATGGACAAACAAAGCAGCAGCTCAGCTCGGGTGCTCCCATAGCAAACTGCTTGCTGTGGGTAAAAAGGGGGGAAAAAACTGCGCTAAACCTAAATATAAGTGAAATACAAAACACATCACCCCAGTGCCGGGTCACATGATCGTAATGTCATCAAGCGTGTCTCCTAGAGGAGAGAAAAACAAACAAGATATTTGGAAGGCACACCCTAAAAAATGCATTAAAGAAGGTGCAGCCATAAGACCATAAAACAGAACAAAATATTACAGCGCACCCATGCAAAAAAGACATTTACCTCCATCAAGGCTTATTTAAAACACCTAGATAATTTCAAAAAACATTATCAAAAAATATGGGGATTTGGTCACACCATATTGCTATATGGTGCTTAAGCCCACTTACTGCGACAAAGTACCCCATGATTAGTGGGTCCTACACTATAGATTGGGATATCCTGCTTCTCTGAACCATGGGAGCTATACTCCTCTATATGGGAGAACTTGAGGTCTCCACCCATGACACAGATGGACACTAAAAATATTTTTTTTAGGGTGTGCCCCCCAAATATCCTAAAAAATGTCTTGTTTGTCTATTGTATGGATTCTGACCAAATCCTTTTGGGCGAGCAGCATCCCACGCCCTCATTAAGTACCTCTCATTAGTGTCCACCTGTGTCATGGGTGGAGACCTCAAGTTCTCCCATATAGAGGAGTAAGGATGGGCCCGGTGCTCGATGCGAACCCACGTTCGCATCGAGCACCGGGCGTTCGCTCGCTCTGCGAGCCCAGAACTATTTTGGCCGCTCGCATCACGTTCGTGTGATGCGAGCGGCCCCGCAATGCATTGCGGCCGGCGCGGCCGACGCAGTGCATTGCTGGCTGATGATTGGCCAAGCATGCACTGTGACCCCGCATGCTTGGCCAATCACAGCCCCGGAAAATCGAAGAGCCATAATTGGCTACAGGCAGGACGCCTGTAGCCAATTACAGCTCAGGGGCTGTAGTACACGCCCCCCCCCCTATAAAACGCCGCCACGCCGTCTGCGCCGGTCACATGCTGTTCCGGCGCAGATTGAGCAGGCAGATTCTGTGACACTCTGCTGCATTGAGATAGTTAGATAGATTCACTTACAGAGATTGAGTTAGATAGATTCAGTTACAAAGATTGATTGACAAAGAGGGGCTTGTAGTGTGCTCGTGGCAGGCAGGCAGAGCTCCTATATTTTGTTACCAGAAGCACCTATAGGACTTGTAGTGTGTTCGTGGCAGGCAGGCAGAGCTCCTATATTTTGTTACCAGAAGCACCTATAGGACTTGTAGTGTGTTAGTGGCAGGCAGGCAGAGCTCCTATATTTTGTTACCAGAAGCACCTATAGGACTTGTAGTGTGTTCGTGGCAGGCAGGCAGAGCTCCTATATTTTGTTACCAGAAGCACCTATAGGACTTGTAGTGTGTTAGTGGCAGGCAGGCAGAGCTCCTATATTTTGTTACCAGAAGCACCTATAGGACTTGTAGTGTGTTCGTGGCAGGCAGGCAGAGCTCCTATATTTTGTTACCAGAAGCACCTATAGGACTTGTAGTGTGTTAGTGGCAGGCAGGCAGAGCTCCTATATTTTGTTACCAGAAGCACCTATAGGACTTGTAGTGTGTTAGTGGCAGGCAGGCAGAGCTCCTATATTTTGTTACCAGAAGCACCTATAGGACTTGTAGTGTGTTAGTGGCAGGCAGGCAGAGCTCCTATATTTTGTTACCAGAAGCACCTATAGGACTTGTAGTGTGTTCGTGGCAGGCAGGCAGAGCTCCTATATTTTGTTCCCAGAAGCACCTATAGGACTTGAAGTGTGTTAGTCCCATTACACACACAGAGCTATATTTTCTTCCCAGAAGCACCTATAGGACTTGAAGTGTGTTAGTCCCATTACACACACAGAGCTATATTTTCTTCCCAGAAGCACCTATAGGACTTGAAGTGTGTTAGTCCCATTACACACACAGAGCTATATTTTGTTCCCAGAAGCACCTATAGGACTTGAAGTGTGTTAGTCCCATTACACACACAGAGCTATATTTTCTTCCCAGAAGCACCTATAGGACTTGAAGTGTGTTAGTCCCATTACACACACAGAGCTATATTTTGTTCCCAGAAGCACCTATAGGACTTGAAGTGTGTTAGTCCCATTACACACACAGAGCTATATTTTGTTCCCAGAAGCACCTATAGGACTTGAAGTGTGTTAGTCCCATTACACACACAGAGCTATATTTTGTTCCCAGAAGCACCTATAGGACTTGAAGTGTGTTAGTCCCATTACACACAAAGAGCTATATTTTGTTCCCAGAAGCACCTATAGGACTTGAAGTGTGTTAGTCCCATTACACACAAAGAGCTATACTTTGTTCCCAGAAGCACCTATAGGACTTGAAGTGTGTTAGTCCCATTACACACACAGAGCTATATTTTGTTCCCAGAAGCACCTATAGGACTTGAAGTGTGTTAGTCCCATTACACACAAAGAGCTATACTTTGTTCCCAGAAGCACCTATAGGACTTGAAGTGTGTTAGTCCCATTACACACACAGAGCTATATTTTGTTCCCAGAAGCACCTATAGGACTTGAAGTGTGTTAGTCCCATTACACACAAAGAGCTATATTTTGTTCCCAGAAGCACCTATAGGACTTGAAGTGTGTTAGTCCCATTACACACACAGAGCTATATTTTGTTCCCAGAAGCACCTATAGGACTTGAAGTGTGTTAGTCCCATTACACACAAAGAGCTATATTTTGTTCCCAGAAGCACCTATAGGACTTGAAGTGTGTTAGTCCCATTACACACACAGAGCTATATTTTGTTCCCAGAAGCACCTATAGGACTTGAAGTGTGTTAGTCCCATTACACACACAGAGCTATATTTTGTTCCCAGAAGCACCTATAGGACTTGAAGTGTGTTAGTCCCATTACACACACAGAGCTATATTTTGTTCCCAGAAGCACCTATAGGACTTGAAGTGTGTTAGTCCCATTACACACACAGAGCTATATTTTGTTCCCAGAAGCACCTATAGGACTTGAAGTGTGTTAGTCCCATTACACACAAAGAGCTATACTTTGTTCCCAGAAGCACCTATAGGACTTGAAGTGTGTTAGTCCCATTACACACACAGAGCTATATTTTCTTCCCAGAAGCACCTATAGGACTTGAAGTGTGTTAGTCCCATTACACACAAAGAGCTATACTTTGTTCCCAGAAGCACCTATAGGACTTGAAGTGTGTTAGTCCCATTACACACACAGAGCTATATTTTGTTCCCAGAAGCACCTATAGGACTTGAAGTGTGTTAGTCCCATTACACACAAAGAGCTATATTTTGTTCCCAGAAGCACCTATAGGACTTGAAGTGTGTTAGTCCCATTACACACACAGAGCTATATTTTGTTCCCAGAAGCACCTATAGGACTTGAAGTGTGTTAGTCCCATTACACACAAAGAGCTATATTTTGTTCCCAGAAGCACCTATAGGACTTGAAGTGTGTTAGTCCCATTACACACACAGAGCTATATTTTGTTCCCAGAAGCACCTATAGGACTTGAAGTGTGTTAGTCCCATTACACACACAGAGCTATATTTTGTTCCCAGAAGCACCTATAGGACTTGAAGTGTGTTAGTCCCATTACACACACAGAGCTATATTTTGTTCCCAGAAGCACCTATAGGACTTGAAGTGTGTTAGTCCCATTACACACAAAGAGCTATACTTTGTTCCCAGAAGCACCTATAGGACTTGAAGTGTGTTAGTCCATTACACACACAGAGCTATATTTTGTTCCCAGAAGCACCTATAGGACTTGAAGTGTGTTAGTCCCATTACACACAAAGAGCTATATTTTGTTCCCAGAAGCACCTATAGGACTTGAAGTGTGTTAGTCCCATTACACACACAGAGCTATATTTTGTTCCCAGAAGCACCTATAGGACTTGAAGTGTGTTAGTCCCATTACACACACAGAGCTATATTTTGTTCCCAGAAGCACCTATAGGACTTGAAGTGTGTTAGTCCCATCACACAGAGCTCCTCTATTTTCTTTGCATAAGCACCCACAGGACTTCTAGTGTGTTAGTGGCACCACACAGAGCTCCTCTATTTTCTTTGCAGAAGCACCCACAGGACTTCTAGTGTGTTAGTGGCATCACACAGAGCTCCTCTATTTTCTTTGCAGAGGCACCCATAGGACTTCTAGTGTGTTAGTGGCATCACACAGAGCTCCTATATATTCTTCTCAGCAGCACCCACAGGACTTCTAGTGTGTTAGTGGCATCACACAGAGCTCCTCTATTTTCTTTGCAGAAGCACCCATAGGACTTCTAGTGTGTTAGTGGCATCACACAGAGCTCCTATATATTCTTTGCATAAGCACCCACAGGACTTCTAGTGTGTTAGTGGCACCACACAGAGCTCCTCTATTTTCTTTGCAGAAGCACCCACAGGACTTCTAGTGTGTTAGTGGCATCACACAGAGCTCCTCTATTTTCTTTGCAGAAGCACCCATAGGACTTCTAGTGTGTTAGTGGCATCACACAGAGCTCCTATATATTCTTTGCATAAGCACCCACAGGACTTCTAGTGTGTTAGTGGCACCACACAGAGCTCCTCTATTTTCTTTGCAGAAGCACCCACAGGACTTCTAGTGTGTTAGTGGCACCACACAGAGCTCCTCTATTTTCTTTGCAGAAGCACCCACAGGACTTCTAGTGTGTTAGTGGCATCACACAGAGCTCCTCTATTTTCTTTGCAGAGGCACCCATAGGACTTCTAGTGTGTTAGTGGCATCACACAGAGCTCCTATATATTCTTCTCAGCAGCACCCACAGGACTTCTAGTGTGTTAGTGGCATCACACAGAGCTCCTCTATTTTCTTTGCAGAAGCACCCATAGACTTCTAGTGTGTTAGTGGCATCACACAGAGCTCCTATATATTCTTTGCATAAGCACCCACAGGACTTCTAGTGTGTTAGTGGCACCACACAGAGCTCCTCTATTTTCTTTGCAGAAGCACCCACAGGACTTCTAGTGTGTTAGTGGCATCACACAGAGCTCCTCTATTTTCTTTGCAGAAGCACCCATAGGACTTCTAGTGTGTTAGTGGCATCACACAGAGCTCCTATATATTCTTTGCATAAGCACCCACAGGACTTCTAGTGTGTTAGTGGCACCACACAGAGCTCCTCTATTTTCTTTGCAGAAGCACCCACAGGACTTCTAGTGTGTTAGTGGCATCACACAGAGCTCCTCTATTTTCTTTGCAGAAGCACCCATAGGACTTCTAGTGTGTTAGTGGCATCACACAGAGCTCCTATATATTCTTTGCATAAGCACCCACAGGACTTCTAGTGTGTTAGTGGCATCACACAGAGCTCCTCTATTTTCTTTGCAGAAGCACCCATAGGACTTCTAGTGTGTTAGTGGCATCACACAGAGCTCCTATATATTCTTTGCATAAGCACCCACAGGACTTCTAGTGTGTTAGTGGCACCACACAGAGCTCCTCTATTTTCTTTGCAGAAGCACCCACAGGACTTCTAGTGTGTTAGTGGCATCACACAGAGCTCCTCTATTTTCTTTGCAGAAGCACCCATAGGACTTCTAGTGTGTTAGTGGCATCACACAGAGCTCCTCTATTTTCTTTGCAGAAGCACCCACAGGACTTCTAGTGTGTTAGTGGCATCACACAGAGCTCCTCTATTTTTCTTTGCATAAGCACCCACAGGACTTCTAGTGTGTTAGTGGCATCACACAGAGCTCCTCTATTTTCTTTGCAGAAGCACCCATAGGACTTCTAGTGTGTTAGTGGCATCACACAGAGCTCCTATATTTTCTTCTCAGCAGCACCCACAGGACTACCGACTACAATGGCTGGAAGACCGCCAAGGGGAGGCAGAGCGTGCAGAGCCAAGAACACAGGGCAGGCAGGCTCTGTTTCTAGTGGACGTGGCCGTGGACGTGGACGTGGTCGTGCATCGTCATCAGCACGTGGCCATGGGACACGCGCGTCTTTGTTTTCGGCAGCTGGACATGTGGAGCCGCATCATGCTGAAGGCTTGGTAGAATGGATGACCAAGCCCTCCTCATCCTCCTCATCCTCTCTCACCCAGGCTCAGGGTACTGACAGAGCATCATCAGCCACCCCTTCCCTAGACCCACCATGTCCTCCTGAGGAGTCCCCCGAACTCTTTGAGCACAGTGTTGGGTACATGCTCCAGGAGGATGCCCAACGATTCGAAGGCTCGGATGACGATACCCAGCTTGAGGAATCTGGCAGTACAGTTCCACCAGCTGCAGCTTACTGCCAGGTTTGCTCTAGTGGTGAAGAGGGAGGGGATGATGAGGTCACTGACTCCACGTGGGTGCCTCAAGGGAGAGAGGATGAGGAGGAGGACGAGGAGGAGGAGGATGCGGCGTCACATGTCCAACGAGGCAGGATGCCCCCTGGAGGCCAGGTAGAGGCCAGCACAGCAACTGTACAACACCGCAGAGCTCCGCCTGTGCAGGGCGCTGCCTCTGCACGTTATCAGAAAAGTTCTTTGGTGTGGGCCTTTTTTGAGACGAGTGCAGCAGATCGCACCACTGCTATTTGCAATATTTGTCTCAAGCGTATCTCGCGTGGCCAAAACATCAGCCGCTTGGGCACCACAAGCATGACCAGACATATGGCGACCTGCCATGCAGCTCGTTGGCAGGCACACATAAAAGACCCACACCAAAGAACTAAGCGGACCTCTCCTTGCTCCTCCTCAGCTGGGATCTCCATCCCCACTACACCTTCAGTCCTCTCTGAAAGCTGCTCTGAGAGGACTGAAGGTGTAGAATTCGGTGTGTCACAACCAAGTACTTGCAGTACACCGACGTCCGAATGCAGCAGGCAAATTTCCCTGCCCCAGCTGCTGGACCGTAGAAAGAAGTACACTCCCAGCCATCCACATGCCCAGCGGTTGAATGCTAGCCTTGCTAAATTGCTAGCACTTCAACTGCTGCCTTTTCAGTTGGTAGACTCGGCCCCCTTCCGTGAGTTTGTTCAATGTGCGGTTCCTCAGTGGCAGGTTCCCAAACGCCACTTTTTCTCGCGGAAGGCGATTCCGTCTCTCTACCGGCATGTGGAGGGCAATGTCCATGCCTCGCTGGACAGGGCGGTCAGCGGTAAGGTGCATATTACCGCTGACTCATGGTCCAGCAGGCATGGACAGGGACGGTACCTTTCTTTCACGGCCCATTGGGTCACTCTATTGGCAGCTGGGAGGGATGCAGTACAAGGTGCAGTAGTGTTGGAGGTTGTTCCGCCACCACGCCTCCAAAACGCGACTACTGCTACTGGTTGTGACACACCTCTCTCCTCCACCCCCTCCTCTTCTTCTTCCTCCAGTGCTCTGTCCTTGGAACCAGCGGTGCTCCGTAGGCGTACAAGGGGCTACGCAAGTACGCAGGCAAAAAGATGCCATGCCGTGCTTGCGCTGGTGTGTTTGGGGGACAGGAGCCACACTGGGCCAGAGGTTCTGGCAGCTCTGCAGGGGCAGGCCGAGAGGTGGTTGACGCCACGTCAGCTTAAGCCAGGAATGGTCGTTTCTGACAATGGCACCAACCTCCTCTCCGCCCTGCGACAGGGGCAGCTCACCCATGTGCCCTGCATGGCTCACGTCCTCAACCTGGTGGTGCAGCGGTTCTTGGGCAGGTTCCCAGGCTTACAGGATGTCCTGAGGCAGGCCAGGAAAGTCTGTGTGCATTTCCGCCGATCTTATAATGCCAGTGCTCGGCTGACTGAGCTGCAAAAGGAGCTGAACCTGCCCAAGAACCGCCTAATATCTGACATGCCCACCAGGTGGAACTCAACGTTGGCCATGCTGCAGCGACTGCACACGCAGCAGAGGGCCATCAATGAGTACCTTTGCGACTACGGCACCAGGACAGGGTCAGGGGAGCTTGGTTTTTTTTCCCCACGTCAGTGGAGCATGATCAGGGATGCATGCACTGTCCTCTCACCATTTGAGGAGGCCACGAGGATGGTGAGCAGTGACAGTGCATGCATCAGTGACACTGTCCCTCTTGTCCACCTGTTGGAGCATACGCTGCGTGGGATCATGGACAGGGCACTTGAGGCAGAACAGAGGCAGGAAGAGGAGGACTTCCTTGCCTCTCAAGGCCCCCTTTATCCGGACAGTGTTCCTTCTGTCCCACCCATCACACAGGAAGAGGATGAGGAGGAGGAGGAGGAGGAGGAGGAGGAGGATTGTGTGAGCATGGAGGTGGAGCCTGGCACTCAGCATCAGCAGCAGCAGTCTTTTAGGGATGATGTACAGTCCCAACAAGCCAGTGGACTTGTACGTGGCTGGGAGGAGGTGGCTGGCGATCATGTCATCCTCAGTGACCCAGAAGACTCCGGACCGAATGCCTCAGCTAACCTACGCTGCATGGCCTCCCTGATCCTGCAAAGCCTGCGGAAGGATCCTCGTGTTCTTCGGATCAAGGAGAGGGACCATTACTGGCTGGCCACTCTCCTTGATCCGCGGTACAAGGGTAAGGTTGCAGACCTTATCTTGCCGTCGCAGAGGGAGCAGAGGATGAGACATCTCAGGGAGGCCTTGCAGAAAGGTCTGTGCAACGCGTTCCCAGAAACTGGGAGGCTACAAACTCCTGGTCCTGGGCGACGAGTTGCTGAGGCTTCGGTCAGTGGCAGAAGGAGCGGTGGGGAAGGTGGACGTCTGACCGATGCGTTCAGACAATTTTTTAGTCCGCAGCCCCAAGGTATGATCGGTTCCAGCAACCATCGCCAGCGTCTGATATACATGGTGCAGGAATACCTTGGGGCAAGGTCAGACTTGGACACCTTTCCCACCGAAAATCCTCTGGCTTACTGGGTCCTGAGGATGGATCACTGGCCAGAGCTTGCACAGTATGCAATTGAGCTACTGGCCTGTCCTGCCTCCAGCGTTCTTTCCGAACGCACATTCAGTGCTGCTGGAGGATTTGTGACTGATCATAGGGTGCGCCTGTCCACCGCCTCGGTTGATCGACTGACCTTCATCAAAATGAATCAGTCTTGGATCACCACCAGCTACCAGGCACCTGAGGCGGATATAACCGAATAATTTTTAATGTCACATCCCTTCAAGACTGCCTATGCTGATGCTGAGTGACTGTCCTCTTATGTTCACTGACTATCCTCTTCCTCCTCCTCAATGATCCATGCCACCACACCAGTGCCTAAGGCACAATTTTTCAGCCCCTGTTTAACAGGGGCGTGTACTTACAATTTTTAAAAAAAATGCTTCGCAACACGTGTGACTGCTGTGCTCCAAGTACAGTCTCTGTGAGGGCCGTGTTGCAGTGTTGTGGCACCAGCACCAGTGCCTAAGGCACAATTTTTCAGCCCCTGTTTAACAGGGGCGTGTACTTACAATTTTTTTAAAAAATGCTTCGCAACACGTGTGACTGCTGTGCTCCAAGTACAGTCTCTGTGAGGGCCGTGTTGCAGTGTTGTGGCACCAGTGCCTAAGGCACAATTTTTCAGCCCCTGTTTAACAGGGGCGTGTACTTACAATTTTTTAAAAAAATGCTTCGCAACACGTGTGACTGCTGTGCTCCAAGTACAGTCTCTGTGAGGGCCGTGTTGCAGTGTTGTGGCACCAGTGCCTAAGGCACAATTTTTCAGCCCCTGTTTAACAGGGGCGTGTACTTACAATTTTTTAAAAAAATGCTTCGCAACACGTGTGACTGCTGTGCTCCAAGTACAGTATCTGTGAGGGCCGGGTTGCAGTGTTGTGGCACCAGCACCAGTGCCTAAGGCACAATTTTTCAGCCCCTGTTTAACAGGGGCGGGTAATTACAAATCTTGATCTAATAGTTCACAGCAGGGCCCATTCCTGCGCCCACCAAGAGTAACTATGAGGGCCTGCAGTCTTGTGGCAACACCGTCCACCACCACCGCCAAAGGCCCAATTTTTCTGCCCTGTTCATCAGGTGCTTGCAATTACAAATCTTGATCTAATAACTCACAGCAGGGCCCATTCCTGCGCCCACCAAGAGTAACTATGAGGGCCTACAGTCTTGTGGCAACACCGTCCACCACCACCGCCAAAGGCCCAATTTTTCTGCCCTGTTCAACAGGTGCATGCAATTACAAATCTTGATCTATTAACTCACAGCAGGGCCCATTCCTGTGCCCACCAGTCTTGTGGCTACACCAACATCTAATAGGGCAAATTTCTGCAGAGTATATACGCCAGGCCCCTACTTTCAAACATCCAACTTACAAACGACTCCTACTTGAAAATGGAAAGAGAAAACAGGAAGTGAGAGGAAATCTACCCCTAGGAAGGGAAATTCTATCCTGTTAGATTTAATTTGGGAAAAAGGTATCTCCTCTCTACTGATACTTTATCACCAATCCTTGTTTCAATTAAAACCCCACTTTTTCCAAAAACATTTGTCATTGGGACGGAAAGTGAGGTGACATGTTCTGAACAGATGTGCAAAGACAGCAAATGTTACAGGGGTGATAACCCCTCCCTATGTTCTCCAAAAAGCTTAAAAATAGATTTTTTTGGGATGGAGCTACACTTCATAATGTACCTGTTCAGATTCTACTTAAGATCAAACCTAAAGCCGCAAGTGGTTTTAAATGGCTTCTTTTTTCTTTACAAATGTCATTTTGTGCAAGGACAGTTCTAAACACGGGAAACACATGCCACTTCACAGGCATACTTTGGACACCCCCCAGGTACCATATTTAAAGGAAAATGTCACTTTTTTTTTTTCACTTTATGCATCATTAAAATGACTGCTCCCGAAAAAACGTTAGTTTTTAAAAGTTCTTTTTGCATTGATATATGTCCCCTGGGGCAGGACCCGGGTCCCCAAACCTGTTTTATGACATTAACATGCATATTGGCCGTTGTAATTAGCACTTTTGATTTCGAACGTTCGCGTCCATTATAACGTATAGGGTTCGAAAATTCGCGCGAACTTTCGGTCCGTTCGAAGGTTCTGGTTCGAACCGAACCCGGGGGTGTTCGGCTCATCCCTATAGAGGAGTATAGCTCCCATGGTTCAGAGAAGCAGGATATCCCAATCTATAGTGTAGGACCCACTAATCATGGGGTACTTTGTCGCAGTAAGTGGGCTTAAGCACCATATAGCAATATGGTGTGACCAAATCCCCATATTTTTTGATAATGTTTTTTGAAAATGTCTGGGTTTTTTAAATAAGCCTTGCTGGAGGTAAATTAATTTTTTGCATGGGTGCGCTGTACTATTTTGTTCCGTTTCCTAGAGGAGAGAGGCCCTGTTGAGTATCTGTCCACCAACATTACCTCTGGGATTGGTCCGTTTGTCGAGTGTTCTGGAGCCGCAAACCAGCTAGCGAGTGGTCTGGAGTCGTTGATCCACGAATACAACTCAGGGTGGCATCCTTACACCACCAGGAACCCAGCATTATGTTTGATGCACTGCCGTATGGTAGGTGCGTCCATCACATTTTGTAAGAGTACTCAACTGTACCTTTGTGAATTTCCCTGAAGTGTCCACAAGTGTATTTCACCGTTCATGTAATTACATGTTTTAACTCCAAGTGGAGATTGAGAAGAAAGAATTTTTCCACTCTCATACATCTGTGTGGACTTTAAGACTTTTGTGTTCATCATATGATATATCCACTTGTGTGTATGATTTAATTTTTTGCACTTAACATTTCCGTTCACAGGTTGTTTTGAGTCACTGTTTTTCTCAGTTTACCGAGATAGACATTTTTAGCGCTACACATTTCTTTCACATGCTTGCTGTGGGGGCACTCGGCAGGAGGGAGTAGCCAGGAGTGCCGATGTGGGACCCAAGAAGAGGAGGGTCAGGGCTGCTCTGTGCAAAGTCACTACACAGTGCAGGTAAGTATAACATGTTTTTTTTTTTTTTTTTGCACAAAGCAAGGTCCAAAAAGACATAGATGAGCGAGTTTGGGGTAGAGGAACTTGACTGGTCTGGTCCTGACCTTAACTCGATAGAACACCTTTGGGATAAATTAGAGCAGAGACTACGAGCCAGGCCTTCTTATCCAACACCAGTGCCTGACCTCACAAATGCGCTTCTGGAAGAATGGTCAAACAGTCCCATGGACACACTCCTAAACCTTGTGGACGGCCTTCCCAGAAGAGTTGAAGCTGTTATAGCTGCAAAGTGTGGGCCAACTCAATATTGAACCCTACAGACTTATGCCCCATGCACACGATCGGATTTTCCGACAACAAATGTTGGATGTGAGCTTGTTGGCTGAAAGTCCGACCGTGTGCATGCTCCATCGAACATTTGTTGTTGGACTTTCCACCAACAAATGTTGGCTAGCAGGTTCTCAAATTTTCCACCAACAAATGTTTGTTGTTGTACTTTCCAATTGTGTGTACTTAAGTCCATCGGACAAAAGTCCACGCAAGTCTGTCGGAATCAAGTACGAACCGGAAGCGGTGGGTCTTGTAAAACTAGCGTTTGTAATGGAGATATCACGTACGTCTTGTACGTTGATACATTTGTAATTGTTGGCCAACATTTGTGTGACCGTGTATATGCAAGACAAGTTGGAGCCAACAACCTTCAAACAAAAATCCACGGTTTTGTTTTCGGAACGTCCGATCGCGTGTACCGGGCATAAGACTGGGATGGCATTAAAATTTTGGTGAGTGTAAAGGCAGGTGTCCCAATCCTATTGACAATATAGTGTATCAGTGTTCTCTAACAGGCAAATAACCTGATGACTGAGGCCCCTTTCACACTGGGGCGGGGAGCCGCGGTGGCGGTAAAGCAGCGCTATATTTAGCGCTGCTTTACCGTCGTTTTAACCGCGGTATTCGGCCGCTCGCGGTGCGGTTTTACCCCCCCGCGAGCGGCCGAAAAAGGGTTAAACACCCCCGCAGAGTGCTGCCGTAGCGGCGCTTTGCGGCGGTATTGCCGCGGTTTTACCGCGGTGTCCCATTCTATTCAATGGGAAGGAGCGGTATAGGAGCGGTGAACACACCCCTCCTATCCCGCTCCAAAGATGCTGCTAGCAGGACTTTTTTTGTCATCCTGCTAGCGCACCGCTCCAGTGTGAAAGCCCGCCGGCTTTCACACTGGAGTTAAAGGGGCCGTATTTTTTCATGCGGTGAACAGGCGCTATTTTTAGCGCTGCACCGCATGAAAAACGCCCCGGTGTGAAAGGGGCCTTAGAGACCCATGGACATTACACAACAGTCATTCATATGGAAACATTCATACTGCGAGAAGATATCTTTTCACCCAACATACATATGAACATTGATACAAATATTGGCTTATTTCTTTTGATCCCTGATCACTCATGAATTTTTGCACTGTCAATTGATGTGGCCATAATAGCAGGACGATGGATATTTTATATGGGAAGGTACATTCAATTTTCGAGGGGTTTCTAAGAGTCCTAGGGTCACAGGTACTGAAGGAGTGCGAGCACTCTCAGCTTTCAAGAACGGTTAGATGTATGTGTATAGACAAAATAACAGATCAACCATTTTTGAAAAAAAAAGTTTTATAATAAACTAAGTTAAATTGTGGTCAGCTTGGTGAGTTGGTTTAAAGTGCACAATGTTTATCTTTAACGTTACATAACTATAAACTGCCTTGAGGAACCAGGATGAATGCACTGCAAAGATCATGCTTGATATTTACCTCGGCCCCTTAAACAGTAAAGCACTATTCATAGTTTATTTTTTTATTTAATTTTTTTTCATGTGTGAACTTTAGAAAGTGTATTAAAAATGTTATTTTTTTGTTTTCATTTTTGAACTTTTTCATTCAAAGTTTACTTGCCAATTTTTTTTTGTTTGCCCTTTAGTGCATGGTAAAACATTTTCCAGTTCTGCCGTTAATTTGCAAATATTATTTATGCTACCTTGGGGCTTTAGTCAGCCATGACAGATGTGAAGCAGACCTGTTTGTTAAAGCCAAACCAATGCAGGATCTAATTCATGACCACTTTCAATCTTTAAGCAAATTCACCTACAAAACAACAGAGAAATTATGTAAACCCAGCATTTTATATCCCTGTCGTACCATGTACTTGTATGAAAAAAATGTTATCCTGCTCTCTTTGTATTGCGTCCTTTGTGTGAAATCCCCGGTGTTCCTGCCAGTCCCTCTGCTTTCCTATTAAAAACTGACCACACTAGGCATGTGACCACAGAGTGGTCAGTAGTTATGCTGGGAACTCAGCTTGCTCTTCTCCAATGATCAGTGTCCTGACATGTCCCCCCCCCCCCTGCACAGTCATTCACTGGGAAGGTTAGTGTGCTGCTGTTTAGCCTTCTCTAGCTCTTATACAGCTGAGAAAACATAAGCGTGAAGTGCTTCTATAGCATTAAACATGTGTGCTGAATGTACAAATTTACACACATACATATAAATATATATATATATACATGCAGTATAAACCATAAAAGCAACCATACCGTGCAACAAACAAACATGTGCAAAAAAAATGTATATAAGCAAATTCAGAGATTAGCTAAACATATATCTTAGACTATAAAAATCCCCAGAACCAGTTGAGATGAATATCAATTCAAAGGAAAGAAAGTCCATAGGAGAAAAAGTCTTTATAGCTCTCAATGCAGGAGTGTCAGGACTCAGCAGAAAGGGTTCAAGACCATCCAACAACCCAAGATAGAAACACACGCCACCCCTGTGCACCAGCTGGGGGTTTACCGGAAATTTATGACCACTAGATAATGGTCAAACTTGCTTTTGGTAAGTATTAGAATCCACAGGTCCTCTGGTAATAGAGCCGAGGTCTCCAAACTTTCTAAACAAAGGGTCAGTTTACTGTCCTGCAGACTTTAGGAGGCACAGACTGTGGCCAGTGGGAGTAGAAAAGGTCCTGACATCAGTGGGGAAAAAAACAATCTTTTGTGATAGTGGGAGCAATTGTGCCCTATTATTGGTATCATTTGGGCCCCATTGTTGGTTTCATTGAGAGAAATGGTGCCCCATCATTGGTGTCATTGGCAGAAATTATGCTCCATCATTGGAGTCATTGGGAGGACTTTTGTTCCATCAATGGTTTCATTGGGCCCCATTGTTGAGATCATTGGGAGAGATTGTGCCCCATCATTGGTGTCATTAGGGAAAACAGTGTCCCATTGTTGGTGTCATTGGGAGGAACTGTGCTTATTCTTTGGTGTTAGTGGGAGGAATTACACCCATTTTTGGTATCAGTAGAAGAAATAGTGCCCCAAGGGCCAGAAAAAAGCAAGCAAAGAGCCACATCTGGCCCCGAGTTGCAGTTTGGAGACCTGTCATAAAGCTGCAATATGCATGACTTGGATCCCTGTTTGACCCAGAGGTTTAAGGGGTGGGGGGGTCAGCCTGTCAGTGCTCAGACCATACCCTGCACACTGCATCAAATTGATCTGCATGGCTGTCATCCCAGAAGGAAGCCTCTTCTAAAGATGATGCACAAGAAAGCCTGCAAACAGTTTGCTGAAGACAAGCAGACTACGGACATGGATTACTGGAACCATGTCCTGTGGTCTGATGAGACCAAGATAAACTTATTTGGTTCAGATGGTGACAAGCGTGTGTGGCGGAAACCAGGTGAGGAGTACAAAGACAAGTGTGTCTTGCCTACAGTCAAGCATGGTGGTGGGAGTGTCATGGTCTGGGGCTGCATGAGTGCTGCCGGCACTGGGGAGCTACAGTTCATTGAGGGAACCATGAATGCCAACATGTACTGTGACATACTGAAGCAGAGCATGATCCCCTCCCTTCAGAGACTGGGCTGCAGGGAAGTATTCCAACATGATAACGACCGCAAACATGCCTCCAAGACGACCACTGCCTCGCTAAAGAAGCTGAGGGTAAAGGTGATGGACTGACTAAGCATGTCTCCAGACCTAAACCCTATTGAGCATCTGTGGAGAATCCTTAAACAGAAGATGGAGGAGCGCAAGGTCTCTAACATCCACCAGCTCCGTGATGTCATCATGGAGGAGTGGAAGAGGACTCCAGTGGCAACCCGTGAAGCTCTGGTGAACTCCATGCCCAAGAGAGTTAAGGCAATGCTGGAAAATAATGGTGGCCACACAAAATATTGACACTTTGGGCCCGATTTGGACATTTTCACTTAGGGGTGTACTCACTTTTGTTGCCAGCGGTTTAGACATTAATGGCTGTGCGTTGAGTTATTTTGAGGGGACAGCAAATTTACACTGTTATACAAGCTGTACACTCACTACTTTACATTGTAGCAAAGTTCCATTTCTTCAGTGTTAAAAGAGCACATGAAAAAGAAATGGACTTTGTAGGCACCAAATAGCCTATGTTTAATACATTTGTACATTATTTTTATAATTGGTGCCTACAAAGTCCATTTCTTTTTCATGTGCTCTTTTGATCTAAAATTACTTTGAGGACGTGGCACTGCTTTATATTAAGACCCCCACAGTACCATCCTGTGATGGAGTCTCGGTATACTCATTGATTCTCATTTCTTCAGTGTTGTCACATGAAAGATAAAATATAGTATTTACAAAAATGTGAGGGGTGTACTCACTTTTGTGAGATACTGTATATCTCCAGTTGGGAATTGTTATTATTTTTATAATATTGTGATGTACAATATGGTTTAGGCTCTTATTGCTGTTGCCCCATTCTTCCTCCCTATCCTATATATTTCCCAGGCTACATTTGCATCATAAATCTTATGCAAAAATAAAATAAAAATCAACATATAAAACCATAATTGTCCGTGTGTACTTGCTGTTGAAGAAACTGACAATAAGCATGATGTGTTAGATGGAAAAAACAGATAATTGTATGGGTGGCTGATGTAGGATGTCTCATCAAGTGATTAGAATCCTCCTTTTAAAGACTAAACACTACAAAGTAAAGATAAAGTGAAAAGAAGGATTAAGTGATCCTGGTGTAAGTGGAGCTAATAAAATGTTGTTAGCATCTGTTTGTGTAAGAATAAGTGTACCTTTTAATGCTCTGCCTGTGTCCTCTGCCCGTAAATGCCACATGTCTGTGCCCCACCTACATAAACTATTGGAGTTTTATTTTCCTGTACAAATTAAGCTGCTTATTACAAGCAATGTCTCATATCTCTTCACAAAGCCTATACTATGAAGAAGCTTGTAAACGTCAAACGTCACTCTATTTAATTGTCTTGTGCAGGAAGTAGGAGATTTGCATTCCTGCTTGGTTACTAGAAAACAGTACTATGGGTCTCCCGTGCAGCCTACTACACGGATGGACCATTAAAGGGCCTGTTGCTTAGGTCTCTATTTTGGCAAAACGGTTGTTTTTACAAAGTCTAATTTTACAAAACTACTGCGGAAATGTTATGCCTATTAGGCATAATAGAATAATGGATAATCTTTAAAATATATATATATATATATATATACAGAATCTCACAAAAGTGAGTACACCCCTCACATTTTTGTAAATATTTTATTCTATCTTTTCATGTGACAACACTGAAGAAATGACACTTAAAGCAGTGAGTGCACAGCTTGTATAACAGTGTAAATTTGCTGTCCTCTCAAAATAACTCCATGCACAGCCATTAATGTCTAAACTGCTGGCAAGAAAAGTGAGTAAACCCCTAAGTGAAAATGCCCAAATTGGGCCCAGTTAGCCATTTTCCCTCCCCGGTGTCATGTGACTCGTTAGTGTTACAAGGTCTCAGGTGTGAATGGGGGGCAGGTGTGTTACATTTGGTGTTATCACTTTCAGTCTCTCATACTGGTCACTGGAAATTCAACATGGCACTTCTTGGCAAAGAAATGACAAAAAAAAGAATTGTTACTCTACATAAAGATGGCCTAGGCCAGTGATGGTGAACCTTTTTGAGCCTGAGTGCCCAAACTGAAATAAATAAGTTGGTTTTGTATTGCAAAGTGCCAACACTGCAATTCGCGAGAGATGGGTGCTGAGCGAAAGAGAGGGTGTGGGTGAGAGTGATGAGGGTGTGTGTAAAACAGAGAGATAGAGAATGGGGGTTGTAAGAGAGAGTGGGGGTTGTGTGTGTAGGAGAGAAAGAGGTTGTGTGTGTGTGAGAGGGGGGTTGTGTGAGAGAGAGAGAGAGGAGTGTGAGAGTGACAGGGGGACAGAGAGAGGGGTGTGAAAGAGAGAGGGGGACAGAGAGAGGGGTGTGAAAGAGAGAGTGGAACAGAGAGAGGGGTGTGGAAGAGATAGGGGGGCAGAGAGAGGGGTGAGAGAGAGAGGGGGACAGGGAGAGGGGTTTGAGAGAGAGAGGGGGACAGAGAGAGGGGTGTGAGAGATGCTGAGAGAGAGGGAAAGGGCACACAGAGAGAGGGAGGGGACAAAGAGAGAGAGGGGACAGAGAGAGAGAGAGGGGACAGAGAGAGAGAGAGAGAGAGAGAGGACAGAGAGAGGGGGAACAGCGAGAGAGAGAGAGAGGAGGAGAGAGAGAGGGGACACAGAGAGAGAGGGGACACAGAGAGAGGGGACACAGAGAGGGAGAGAGGGGACAGAGAGAGAGAGAGAGGGGACACAGAGAGGGAGAGAGAGGGGACAGAGAGAGGGGGAACAGCGAGAGAGAGAGAGAGGACAGAGAGAGAGGGGACAGAGAGAGAGAGGGGACAGAGAGAGAGGGGACACAGAGAGGGAGAGAGGGGACAGAGAGAGAGAGAGGGGACACAGAGAGGGAGAGAGGGGGGACAGACAGAGAGAGGAGGGCAGAGAGAGAGAGGGGGAGCAGAAAGAGGGGAACACAGAGGGGGGAACACAGAGGGGGGGGACTGAAAAAGAGGGGAGCTGAGAGAAAGGGAGACTTCTAGCTCTGTCCCTATCTACAATCCCTGCTCTGCCTCCCTGCCCCAGTCTTTGTCTGCAGGTATCCAGTGTATAGTTGTGCCCGGTACCTGTCTCCATCCTTGATCCGGGAGAGCCCTCTGCTCTGTTCCATCCAGCGGCTCCCTCACAGCCTGCGCCTCTCGCCTGTCCTAGTGTTCCGGGCCCACAGTCAATCTGTTCTCTGGGCCTCACTGTTGAAGGAGGTTTGAGGAGTCCAGGCTCCAGAAGGCGCCAGGGATGTTGCGCCCCTCTTCGGCCATAAAATTAAGCGGTGAAGCTCTTCTCTCCTTCCCGCGCTGTCAGGCCTGTAGCCTACCACGCAGAGGATGCAGGGCTGCCCACTCACTCATGCAGTTTTCTGCACCTCCCCGCTGCTTGTTTCTCTCCCTCCCATGCTCTCAGGTCTGTAGCCTTCCTCGCAAAGGCTGTGGAGCCGCCTACTCACTCATGCAGATAATTTCCTGCACCTCACCAGTCGCCACTGCTTGCTGCCATGTTCTCCCCGCAGTGAACCTGGACCCTCTCGCGTGCCCACGGAGATGGCTCTGCATGCCAGCTGTGGCACGCGTGCCATAGGTTCGCCACCACTGGCCTAGGCTATAAGATGATTGCAAAAACCCTGAAACTGAGCTGCAGCACGGTGGCCAAGACCTATACAGCGGTTTAACAGGACAGGTTCCACTCAGAACAGGCCTTGCCATGGTCGACCAAAGAAGTTGAGTGCACGTGCTCAGCGTCATATCCAGAGGTTGTCTTTGGGAAATAGATGTATGAGTGCTGCCAGCATTGCTGCAGAGGTTGAAGGGGTGGGGTGTCAGCCTGTCATTGGTCCGACCATTACGCCGCACGCTGCATCAAATTGGTCTGCATGGCTGTCATCCCAGAAGGAAGCCTCTTCTAAAGATGATGCACAAGAAAGCCTGCAAACATTTTGCTGAAGCAAACTAAGAACTTACTGGAACCATGTCCTAGGTCTGATGAGACCAAGATAAACGTATTTGGTTCAGATGGTGTAGGGCATGTGTGGTGACAACCAGGTGAGGAGTACAAAGTGTGTCTTGCTTACAGTCAAGCATGGTGGTGGGAGTGTCATGGTCTGGGGCTGCATGAGTGCAGCCGGAACTGGGGAGCTACAGTTCATTGAGGGAACCATGAATGCCAACATGTACTGTGACATACTGAAGCAGAGCATGATTCCCCTCCCTTCGGAGATTGGGCCGCAGGGTGGTATTCCAACACGATAATGACCCCAGACACACCTTAAAGACGACCACTGTCTTGCTAAAGAAGCTGAGGGTAAAGGTGATGGACTGACCAAGCATGTCTCCAGACCTAAACCCTATTGAGCATCTGTGGGGCATTCTCAAATGGAGGGTGGAGGAGCGCAAGGTCTCTAACATCCACCATCTCCGTGATGTCGTCATGGAGAAGTGGAAGAAATCTACAGTGGCAACCTGTGAAGCTCTGGTTAACTCCATGCCCAAGAGGGTTAAGGCAGTTTGTTTGTCAAAGCATACAAAAGCTGAAGTTAGAAGGTGATTGTCTATCATGCACAGCTGCACCAGATTTTGCACTCTCCAGTTTTAGTAAATCAACCCAGGGGTGTAACTATAGGGGTCCTGTGGGTTGCAATTGCAACCCAGTCCCATGCTTCAGGGTGCCCCTGAGGCTCCTGTCAGATTTATTTACTCCTGGATAGGAGGGGCAGTGTGGCGGAGTGGCTTATAGAAGATCCGACCCCCTCCATTATCCTCCTGATTCTTGCAGCCGCTAAATGCCTATGGGATGGAGAGGAGAATAAGCAGGCTTTCAGCGGCTGTAGGAGCCAGGAGGATAATGGAGGGAGGGAATCGGTTATTCTATAAGCTGCTCTACCGTGCTGCCCCCCCCATCCAGCTTGGTGCCCTGTTCCAGGGACTTGACCCCTTGTCATCGGTCTGCCCCCCCCACTCCAGCTCCCGCTCCTCCAGGCTGCTCCTGCCACATAAGTCTTGCTTCCTGGCTGAATCTACTAATTATTATTATTCAGGATTTTATAGCGCCAACAGTTTGCTCAGCGCTTTACAATATGGGGGCAGACAGTACAGTTACAATACAATTCAATACTAAAGGGATCAGAGGGCCCTGTTTGTTAGAGCTTACAATCTAAAAGTTCATTCTCTACACACTGCCCAACCTCCTGTCACACTGCCCAACCTCCCGTCACACGGCCCCCTCCCCCCTCCTGTCAAATTGCCCCCCATCCTGTCACACTGCCTCCTCTCCTGTCACACTGCTCCCCTGCTGTCTCTATGCCCCCCTCCTGTGACACGGCCCTCCCTCCTGTCACACAGCCCCCCTCCTGTCATTCTGCCCGCCTCTTGTTGCACAGTCCCCCTCCTGTCATGGGCCCTTCATGGTTTCTTGCACCAGGGCCCTGAAGGTTCTAGTTGTGCCTCTGAATCAGCCCCTATGCCTTTCAACATGCTTCCAGAATACCTCCTCCTCCAGATTTAACCTGAGCCTGGCAACCCAAAGCACAATTGCAGTTGGGTAAACCCAAATACTTTTACAATGGTTCTAAGCCAGCAGGTCAGTATTTTTAACTCTGAGTTGACAGAAGATATTTAGAGAGCATAGAACACCACAGAACCATGACATGAGAAGAAGGTGCCCCATAAAAATGCGACAAGCCAAAAAAGTTAATATATTCCCAGATTGTGTTTAGACAGCTTAGAGCTTTTTACAAACATTTCATAAAGCATTTTGTGACTCTATTAATTGAACTAGATGGACCTGTGTTTTATTTCAACAGGATAGCTTATGAATCATGGCAAATGGTACTTTATATATTTTTGAAAGCTTACTTTATATTTTCTAAAGAAAAAACATTCAAAGTGCTTGGGCAAAAAAAGCTCCATGACAGACAAATGGTATTCAGATAGCCCTTGACTATCAGGGGAATATTGACAAGTGACATTAGGAAGGTAATGTTTGATTGGATTCTAGATCATATCTCTTGACTGTTCATGAGTATAGACATCACCAGGTAAGGTCCATAAACATAAAATCACATTGGGCAATGCATATTCCCTAAGTTGCCCTTGTAAACATAGAATTAAAAAAAAGACCTACACCCTAGTACTTCATGAACTCTAAATTATTTAAAACAGGGTTTATCAGCCAGGTTTCCATGAAACCCTAGAGTTC
The DNA here is from genome assembly GCA_028564925.1 of Lithobates sylvaticus. NCBI lineage: Eukaryota > Metazoa > Chordata > Amphibia > Anura > Ranidae > Lithobates > Lithobates sylvaticus. Next base: position 582,217,132 of record CM053029.1, read on the forward strand.
CTCCAGAGGTTTTTAGGGTTTCCTTGAGCAGTGAGCAATTTCTGCCTCTCAGTTAAGTTCCTACTGACACCATTGATTTTTTTTAGCTATCTGTAAGGGGGTAATTCTTTCCAGTAAGGAGCATTCTTCTCACTGTCCATCAGAATAATTATAGCATTAGTTGTGCATATAGACATTTTTAGCAGGGGTTCCCTGAGACCAGAACGTTATTTCAAGGGTTCCTCATTTGGCGCAATAAGCTTTTCTCTAAGTTTGGTTAGCCCTGTCTTACACCTCCATGACCAAGCCCCATGGGTGGGGTGAAATGCGTCAGTGGGTGTTTGCCGGGACTGAGATAGACTGGCTCTGCTGACATCTCTCTGATGTACGGGATTGCTCGATGTGTGGCTTGTGGTTTACCATTTTCGCTCTCAGACATTACAATCAATTTAGACTGGCTCTTTGCCCAGCCTGCACCCTGGATGGAATCTACCGGACATGGCTGTACAAGCTGGAGTGGAGACCTGAAGTTTTTACTAGGTTCACTGTCTTACATAAGGTTTTATAAGTTACACCTTTGGCCGTGCTTCCAGATTTCACAAGTACCTCCAGATCTAACCCGGCAACATAGGTGTAGTTGACCAAACCCAGTAGTTTCTACAATAGTTCTGATTCGACAGGTCAGTATTTTTTATTCAGAGTTGATAAAATGGGCAACAAAAATTTAGCACATTCCTGTGTTTATGCTTAGCTTAGAGCTGTTTAAAAGTTTTTATGAACTTTGTTGGTTGAACTAGGTGGACCTGTGTTATTTTTTTCAACCTGACTAGCTTACTAGAGAAGACTTATGCCGCGTACACACGGTCGGAATTCTCGTCGGAAAAAGCTCTGAAAAGCTCTGGAATTCCGACGGAATTTCGCTCAAACTGTCCTGCCTACACACGGTCACACCAAATTCCGACGGTCAGTAACACAGCGGCATAAAACACGTTCGACAGCACTATAAAAGGGAAGTTTAATGCTTCCGAGCATGCGTCGAATTGTTTCCGAGCATGCGTCGGAATTTTGCCTGTCGGAATTGCATACACACGATCGGAAAATCCGATAGAAAGGTTTTCCGTCTGAAAAATTGAGAACAGGTTCTCAATCCAATGTCCGTTGGAAATTCAGACAGAAAAAGACCGTTGGGCATACACACGGTCGGAAAATCCGATGAAAAGCTCCCATAGGACTGTTTCCATCGGAAATTCCGACCTTGTGTCCGCGGCATTAGTGAGAGTTATGTATTTTAAAAGTTTAATTTTTATTTTCTAAAAAAAAAAGGACTTGGGTAAAAAACTTTATGGCAGTCACTCAGGGAAATAGATATTTTTAAAAAAACTGGTATTTAGATAACCCTTGACTATCAGGGGTATACTGAGTGACAATAGGAAGACATTGTTTGATTGGTTCCAAGTCCCTATAGCTTGATTGTTCATGAGTATAGATAACACCAGGTAAAGTCCATAAATATAGAAGCACATCGAGCAATGCATATCCCCAAAATTATCCCTTTAAATATAGAATGAAATTATACCTACACCCTAGGACTTCAAGAACTTTAACCTCTTGCTTACTGGGCACCTAAACCCCCCTCCTGCCCAGACCAATTTTTAGCTTTTAGCACTGTCACTCTTTGAATGACAATTGTGCAGTCATACTACACTGTACCCAAATGAAATGTTTATAATTTTTTTTCCCACAAACAGAGCTTTCTTTCGGTGGTATTTGATCACCTCTGGGGTTTTTTTTTTTGTTATTTTTTTTTTAATAAGACCGAAATGTAAAAAAAAAAAAATACAAAACCGTTTTATGTTTTTGGTAATAAATTTTGCAAACAGGTAATTTTTCTCCGTCGTTGATGTACGCTGATAAGGCTGCACTGATGGGCACTGATAGGCTGCACTGATGGGCACCGATAGACTGCATTTATGGGCACTGATAAGGTGGCACTGGTGGGCACTGATGCAGTGGCACTGGTGGGCACTAATAGGTGGCATTGGTGGGCACTGAGATGTGGCACTGATGGGTGGCACTGATAGGCGGCACTAAAGGGCATTTATAGGTGGCACTGATAGGTGGCAGTGATGGGCACTGATGGGTGGCTGTGATGGGCACTGAATGAATGACTTGTATAGCGCTGCAACTGCGAACTGAATCGCCTCGAGGTGCTTGATCTGACCTGCGTTGATTCCTTCTTAGAAGAGGTGGGTCTTGAGTTTTTTTCTGAAGGCCCAATGGTTTCCTTCCAAGCGGATGTTCGTAGGTAGAGCGTTCTATAGCCGTGGTCCTTGGACTGCAAATCTTCGTTCTCCCCTTGATTTGTACCCGGACTTGGGGATGAGGAGGAGGTTTTGGTTGGAAATCACTTCCACAGGAGGTGGTCTCAGCGGGGAGCATCGATAGTTTCAAAAAAAACTATTAGATAAGCACCTGAACGACCGCAACATACAGGGATATACAATGTAATACTGACATATAATCACACACATAGGTTGGACCTGATGGACTTGTGTCTTTTTTTGGCCTCGCCTACTATTTAACTATGTAACTATATTATTATTATTATTATTATTATTATTATTATTACTATCAATATTTTAACATGCGTTACAATAAGCTTTTGCTTCCCTTGCAGTGTTTGTGTTGTTGGAATGCTTCCATTTAACTTTGTCAGTTTTATTTTTGCCTGTTTCCCTCTTAACTGTTGGTATTAGTCACAGATGTAAACCACAGTGTGTTAACATTTATCTAGTGAATAGTTAATGAGATATTGATAGAATGCCAATACAGAAGAGGAGGGAGGGAGTTGGATCTGTTGTAAGAACCTTGAAGTGTAGCAGCTGTGGCTCAACTTTGAGGAGAGGATCAAGTCAAGACTAAGAGATAGGCAAACTTTGGCTTAAATGTTCTTCTCTGTGATTGTCCTTGGACATCTGCCTCATCTCCTGTCAGGAATGTTGGCAGCTGTTAGATCAGGATAACACTGCTGCTTGGTCATCCCGATAGCTGGCTCTGCTAATACTTTAAGCCAACTGGTCTCTGCACTATGCCTAAACTGATACGCAAGTATGCTAATGTCTAACGTCAACCGCCTTTTCCAACAGCTATGAAATACATAGAGGTCTGTATTGTTTGCACTGATAATTAGATTTAGGCATTGTTAGTAAACTTGACTGTAGTAACAAAAGACTAGGGGTGCTGGGCAAAGTTAAAGCAAGGGGTCGTGGGAGATTTTTTTGGTCTTTTTTCTCTAGCAATTTGGATGTCTTGGTGTATTTCGCTACATTGAAAAATAAGAATGCACATGAGTGCAAGCATATCTGTAGGCCTGCAGAAAATTTGTCACCAGTAGATCTATAGGAGAAAAAAAATATATATATAAGTATATATATATAATAGTATAGTACTGAGTATCAATATTAATCACAATAATTAATACCAATTATAAGTGTATATATATATCTATATATATATATATATATATATATATATATATATATATATATATATATATATATATATATATACAATGGGGAAAATTACTATTTGATCCCCTGCAGATTTTGTAAGTTTGCCCACTTAAAAAGAAATGAAGGGTCTATAATTTTTATCATAGCTGTAAATGATAGAGACAGAATATCAACCACAAATCCATAAAAAAAAAACACATGATACAAATGTTATAAATTGAGTTGCAGTTCAGTAAAATAGGCATTTGATCCCCAAGCAAAACATGACTTAGTACTTGGTGGAAAAACCCTTGTTGGCGGGCACAGAGATCAGACGTTTCCTGTAGTTGGTGACCAGGTTTGCACACATCTCAGGAGGGATTTTGGTCCACTCTTCTTTATAGATCTTCTCTAAATCCTTAAGGTTTATTGTCTGTCACTTGGCAACTCTAAGGCCCCTTTCACATTGGGGCGGTTTTCAGGCGGTACAGCGCTAAAAATAGCGCCTGTATACCACCTGAAAAAGCCCCATTCACTCCAGTGTGAAAGCCGGAGGGCTTTCACACTGGAGCGGTGCGCTAGCAGGACGGCAAAAAAAGTCCTGCTAGCAGCATCTTTGGAGCGGGATAGGAGCGGTGTATTCACCGCTCCTATACCGCTCCTTCCCATTGATTTGAATGGGACACCGCGGTAATACCGCTACGGCGGCGCTCTGCGGGGGATTTTAACCCTTTTTTGGCCTCTCGCAGGGGGTAAAACCGCACAGCGAGCGGCCAAATGCCGCGGGCAAAACGACGGTAAAGCAGCGCTAAATATAGCGCTGCTTTACCATCATCGCGGCTCCCCGCCCCAGTGTGAAAGGGGCCTAAAGCCTTGTACACACGATACTATTGTTGGCAGGTGATTGTCTGATAGATAGATAGTTGTCCTAAAATCTTACCGTTAGTACGCTCCTTTTGACAAATGTTGTCCAATTTTCCGCCAACAAATGTTGGATGGAAGGCTAGTAAATTTTTGTCAGGCAACGGTTTGATTTTTTCGCATGGTCAGTACACAAATCTGTCACACAAAAGTCGAAAGTACAAACACGCATGCTCGGAAATCAATGCTCACCAAACGCGAAATTAGCAGAAGGGGCTCAAATGGTGGCGCTTAAGAGATTACATTCCTTGTAGTACGTCACTACGTCCGTGTTTGTGGCACGACAATTGTGCACTGTTAGTATGCAAGACAAGATCCTGGCACACGCCCTTTTGACAGTAGTAAAAAGATCCTTGCACACTTTTGGTGCGGTCCGGAACGATTTCAATTTATTTAGAATTTATAAAGTTTGTCAACATTATTCTCTATAAGCAAGTGTGAGAAATAAAACTACTGACAGAGGCATTGGAATGGAATCGCTAACTGAAACATGTATATACAGATGCGCACTAGTAGTTCTTAACCTTAAAAGAAACCAATTATTAAAAAATACTGCAAGCTGCAACTGGCAACCTTTCCCTCCGAAAATGCTAGATGCCTGTCCACCATCCTGACTCCCATTCTTAACCACTTCAGGCCCAGAAGGCTTTACCCCCTTAATGACCAGACCATTTTTTTGCGATACGGCACTACATTACTTGAACTGACAATTACGCGGTCTACGCTGTACCCAAATAAAATTGATGTCCTTTTTTTTTTTGCGCTATAAACAAAAAAAGAGCGAAAATTTGGAAAAAGAAAATACATTTTTTTTTTACTTTTTGCTATAATAAATATCCCCAAAACTTTTTAAAAAAACAAATTTCTTCATCAGTTTAGGCCAATAAACTACATATCTTTGGTAAGAAGAAAAATCGCAATAAGTGTATATTGATTGGTTTGCGCAAAAGTTATAGCGTCTACTAACTATGGGAAAGATATATGTCCTTTTTACGGCATTTTTATTATTATTATTTTTTTTTTTTACTAGTGATGGCGGTGATCTGCGATTTTTAGCAGTACTGCGACATTGCGATGGACAGATCGGAGACTTTTGACACTTTTTTGGGACCATTGGCATTTATACAGCAATCAGTGCTATAAAAATGCAATGATTACTGTGTTAATGTCACTGGCAGAGAAGGGGTTAACCCTAGGGGGCCATCAAGGGGTTAATTTTGTGTTCCCTCAGTGTGTTCTAACTGTATGGGGATGGGAGTGACTAGGAGAGGAGACATATAGTTTTTCCTACTTAGTAGGAACAAACGATATGGCTCCTCTCCTCTGACAGCACAGGGATTTGTGTGTTTACACACACAAATCCCCGTGCTGGCGCTCGTGCAAGGCCAGCGGCGATCGTTCCCGCCGGCCAAACGCATCGGGTCCCCCACCGTGCAGCTGGCCCGCGTGCGCGCCCTCTGGTGGCCAAAAAAGGGTAGAACGTACCCGCACAGGATTTCACCCAGGGGGGCCATTCTGCCACAGTATATCTGCCTGACATGGTTGGGTACCGGTTAAATAAATAAACCTCTACATCCCAAAGTAGTGCTACCCATGAAAAGGCTGCTGGATTTTAGCACAGGTTCTCTCCTAAGCAGTGCAGAGGCAACCAGGCACACAGCAAACAGTTGACTCACTCCGGCTCAAAAAACAGTCTAGGGCAGTGATGGCGAACCTTGGCACCCCAGATGTTTTGGAACTACATTTCCCATGATGCTCATGCACTCTGCAGTGTAGTTGAGCATCATGGGAAATGTGGTTCCAAAACATCTGGAGTGCCAAGGTTCGCCATCACTGGTCTAGGGAAATGTTTCTCTACTCCAGTCCTCATGAACCCTCAACAGGTCATGTTTTCAGGCTTTCTATTATTTTGCACAGGTGATGTGATCAGGTTCACCGCCTTAATAATTACCACAGCGGAGGGAAATCCTGAAAACATGACCCGTTGGGGGTATTTGAAGACTGGATTTGAGAAACATTGGTCTAGGACAGGGGTAGGCAACCTGGGGCCCTCCAGCTGTTGCAGAACTACAATACCCATCATGCCTATGGGAGTAATTGTAACTGCCAGCCTAGCAATGCCTCATGGGAAATGTACACTGAGCAAAATTATAAACGTAACACTTTTGTGTGTGCCCCTATTTATCATGAGCTGAACTCAAAGATCTACGACTTTTTCTATGTACACAAAAGGCCTATTTCTCTCAAATATTGTTCACACGTCTGTTTAAATCTGTGTTAGTGTGTACTTCTCCTTTGCCGAGATAATCCATCCACCTCACAGGTGAGACATATCAAGATGCTGATTAGACAGCATGATTATTGCACAGGTGTGCCTTAGGCTGGCCACAATAAAAGGCCACTCTAAAATGTGCAGTTTTATCACACAGCACAATGCCACAGATGTCGCAAGTTTTGAGGGAGCGTGCACTTGGAATGCTGACTGCAGGGATGTCCACCAGAGCTGTTGCCCTTGAACTGAATGTTAATTTCTCTACCATAAGCCATCTCCAAAGACGTTTCAGAGAAACCACAGACCGCAGACCATGTGTAACCACACCAGCCCAAGACCTCCACATCCAGCATCTTTACCTCCAAGATCGTCTGAGACCAGCCACCCGGACAGCTGCTGCAACAATTGGTTTGCATAACCAAAGAATTTCTGCACAAACTGTCAGATACCGTCTCAGGGAAGCTCATCTGCATGTTCGTCGTCCTCATCGGGGTCTCGACCTGACTGCAGTTTGTCGTCATAACTGACTTGAGTGGGCAAATGCTCACATTCAATGGCGTCTGGCACTTTGCAGAGGTCTTCTCTTCAAGGATGAATCCCGATTTTCACTGTACAGGGCAGATGCGGAATGCATGTATGGTGTTGTGTGGGTGGGCGGTTTGCTGATGTCAACGTTGTGGATGGAGTGGCCCATGGTGGCGGTGGGGTTATGGTATGGGCAGGCTTATGCTATGGACAATGAACACAGGTGCATTTTATTGATAGCATTTTGAATACACAGAAATACTGTGACAAGATCCTGAGGCCCATTGTTGTGCCATTCATCAACGACCATCACCTCATGTTGTAGCATGATAATGCACTGCCCCATGTTGCAAGGATCTGTACACAATTCCTGGAAACTGAAAACATCCCAGTTCTTGCATGGCCAGCATACTCACCGGACATGTCACCCATTGAGCATGTTTGGGATGCTCTGGATCAGCGTATACGACAACGTGTTCCAGTTCCTGACAATATTCAGCAACTTCGCACAGCCGTTGAAGAAGATTGGACCAACATTCCACAGGCCACAATCAACAACCTGATCAACTCTATGCGAAGGAGATGTGCTGCACTGCGTGGGTCAAATGGTGGTCACACCAGATATTGACTGTTTTTTATTGAATCCCCATCGCCCAATACAGTAAAACTGCACATTTTAGAGTGGCCTTTTATTGTGGCCAGCCTAAGGCACACCTGTGCAATAATCATGCTGTCTAATCAGCATCTTGATATGCCATACCTGTGAGGTGGACGGATTATCTAGGCAAAGGAGAAGTGCTCACTAACACAGATTTAGACAGATTTGTGAACAATACTTGAGAGAAATAGGCCTTTTGTTTAGAAAAAGTCATAGATGTTTGAGTTCAGCTCATGATAAATAAGGGCAAACACAAAAGTGGTGACTTTATAATTTTGCTCAATGTAGTTCCACAACAGCTGGAGGGCCCCATGTTACCTACTCCTGGTCTAGGGGATGTCTTTTTGAGCATACCGTATTTATCGGCGTATAACACGCACTTTTTCCCCCTTAAAATCGGGGGAAAGTCGTGGGTGCGTGTTATACGTCGATACCCCCCAAAAAAAAATGACAAAAATGGCAAGCGCCGCCGAAAAATAGCGAACGCTGCCGAAAAAGACCGAATCGTGGCTGAAAAAAAACAAAGCGGGGCCGGAAAAGACCGAGCAGACCGTTCGGCTCTGCTCGTAGTTCCCCCTCCCTGTGCTCGCTCCGGAAACAGCAGGGAGGTGGGACCGCGAGTGGAGCCGAGCAGTCGACTCGGCTATTTCCGCGGGCGCTTCGGTCTTTTTCGGCCGCGCTTCGGTCTTTTTCGGCGGCACACGCGACAGAGCGTCTCGGCGGCGGGAAATTTAAACCCGGACAAGACTTAAAATGACGCTGGCAAGCTACAATGACACTGGGCAAGGCTGCAAATGACGCTGGGCAAGGCTGCAATGATGCTGGGCAGGCTGCAATGACGCTGGGCAAGCTACAATGACACTGGGCAAGGCTGCAAATGACGCTGGGCAAGGCTGCAAATGACGCTGGGCAAGGCTGCAATGACGCTGGGCAAGCTACAATGACACTGGGCAAGCTGCAATGACACTGGGCAAGCTGCAATGAAGCTGGGCAAGGCTGCAAATGACGCTGGGCAAGGCTGCAAATGACGCTGGGCAAGCTGCAAATGACGCTTAAATGTAAGTTTTTTTTTTCCCCTAAACTTCTTTTTCGGCCGCGCTTAGGTCTTTTTCGGCGGCACACGCGACAGAGCGTCTCGGCGGCGGGAAATTTAAACCCGGACAAGACTGAAAATGACGCTGGCAAGCTACAATGACACTGGGCAAGGCTGCAAATGACGCTGGGCAAGGCTGCAATGATGCTGGGCAAGGCTGCAATGACGCTGGGCAAGCTACAATGACACTGGGCAAGGCTGCAAATGACGCTGGGCAAGGCTGCAAATGACGCTGGGCAAGGCTGCAATGACGCTGGGCAAGCTACAATGACACTGGGCAAGCTGCAATGACACCGGTCAAGCTGCAATGAAGCTGGGCAAGGCTGCAAATGACGCTGGGCAAGGCTGCAAATGACGCTGGGCAAGCTGCAAATGACGCTTAAATGTAAGTTTTTTTTTTCCCCTAAACTTCCCTCCTAAAACTTTTTTTCCTTAAAATGCCCTCCTAAACTTGGGGTGCGTGTTATACGCCGGTGCGTGTTATACGCCGATAAATACGGTATATAACCAATGTGCGGGGCTAAGAATTATGCAATATACTAAAACTCTAAAAATGGTAATATAAAATAAACAAACAGATAGTAGGATAATTAAGTAAAATATCCCGAACTATAGTGCAGGTGCTCATTAGCAGATGAAAAAAGTGCAAGTGCTCAGTGTTATACACAGTACTCAATATTGATAAGCAAGAAAAAGTCCATAAACATATCAAAGAAAAAAGGTGAAACAAATGGTGGCTTCATGCAATGTGCAATCTCCCCCTCCTTATTGAGGTTTATTGCTGTAGAACTTGAACAGAAGAAGAACAATGCGGAATACACCAAAAGTGGAGCTCCACTCAAAAGGAGAAGTTCCGCCTTAAGCACTCCTCCCCCCCTCCCCTGCCACATTTGGCATATAATTTGTTTGTGGGGGGGGATACCTAGTTTTGACAGGTACCGGCTTCCACTTCCTAGGTGATCAGAGTGGAAGTTCTCCACTACCCCTCCCTCCCTGCAGTCCCAGAAGACTGGTGGACCATTCAGCAAGTGCAGCCAACTCATTCATGAACAATGCGCAGCCCCAAGCTGTCACAGCCAGGTGCCCACAGTTGAAACACCAGCGCCATGGAGAGAAGAGGGAGACAAGCAGTGGTTCGGGTAACCACATCGCCATAGCTCCCAACTGTCCCTGATTTCGAGGGACTGTCCCTGATTTGGAGCAATGTCCCTCTGTCCCTCTTTCCTCCTCATTTGTCCCCCATTTTGGTCTGATCTATATAGTTGTATATAAAATGCATTTTTATCTTTCAAAAAGTGTTTCCCAGTTCTAAACCATTTTGTTCAATTTCTACATGCTGCATTTGTAAATTTCAATAGCCAATACAGCGCTGAAAGCTGAAAATTGGTCTGGGCAGGAAGGTGTCTAAGTGCCCAGTATTGAAGTGGTTAAGGGGGCGTGGTGGGGGGCCTACATACTTTTGCTAGTAGGTGTCCCTCATTCCCATCTCAAAAAGTTGGGAGGTATGCGACACCGCTGGATCCTGGGACAGGTGAGAGTGTGTTTATTAAAAGTCAGCAGGTACACTTTTTGTAGCTGCTGACTTTTAATAAATACAAAAAAACGTCTGGAGCTCCGGGCGCTCTTTTCGGGGAACCAGCAAGCAGAATGGAGCTAAGGTAACTTCTAGCCAGCAGGGGAAGCCATGCCCTGCTATTTGTAACTAAACATGCGTGTAGACCACGGTCTGAAGGAATATAATCTAAATTCCTTTATGTATATATTTTTATTCCAACCTAGCATTTTATGCCTTGATGTGCTAGAGATTTGTGTATTAGCTAGACTTTTAACTACCTGTAATAAATGCTATTATATTTAAAGCCTTTCCTCCTGGTCAATAGAACTCTCATTTAACCCATATCATATTTTGTGATTAATAAATCAGAAATAGAGATTTTAGAGGGTTAACATCCGCTTTAAGCTGAGGACACTTCTTTCTATAGCACAGCATTAGGTTCACAGCTGAAGACCATGAACAACCAAGTTTAGCACAATTGTAATAGGATGGAGCAGTCTGTCTCTTGCATCTGACGACCGCAAGACAGTTTGGGCAATCTGGGCTAGCTGAAACAGTCACACATCCACAGCTGAGGACCATGGATAACTGCAGCACAGTGTTCAGGCTCTGCTGACAGACCCGGGAGGGAGCTCTTGTTTGTGGGCTCTGTCCATAGCATGGAGTAGGCCAACAGCCAACTCTGGAAAGCTCCAGGGGCAAGCAGCCCCCTGGAACATCAGCAGTCCATCCTTGCAGGAAGGATGACCAAGCACTAGACATGTGCGTTTCATTTCATAACGATTCATTTTTGGATAAAAAAATGTCATCGTCTGAGATTCTGATGTATATGAATCTCCGAATGTCAACAAATCAGAAACAAAGTTAGATTGAAATTACTGCATGAATTTGTTTCATTCTTTTTATTCGGATGGCGTCACATGATGCGATAGTAGTTCGGCCTCATGGAGAAATAAATTACATTTTAAAAATTCTTTCAAAAATTCAGATTCAGATAACGAATGGATCCGATTGGATTTCATTCCATTCCTTAATTTGGATTCACATGACACTAGTTGATATTTTCCAATCCGCTCGTGCCATTTCTCTTGGTGGTAGGTTGGAGTAGCGTCCTAAAATATTGAATCCTTCAGATTCAAATTCGTCCAATTTGACAATATTTTGAATATATAGCAATCTTCCAGAAAAACGGGTGCTTGGCAGGCGCTATTTTTAGCGCTGTAGCGCCTGCAAAGCTCCTCACATCGGGCACGAATCTCTGGGAACAAACTCTTCCTATCTGCCCACACCTTTCATACCTTACAGCAGTGACTGATCGAGTCACTCCAGCGTGATATACACCTCCTCTCATGGGCATTGATGGGTGGCACCGATGGGCAATGATAGGCGGCACTGAAGGGCACTAAGAGGTGGCACTGATAGGCAACACTGATAGGTGGCACTGATGTGCGCTGGTAGGTGACACTGATGGGCACTGATAGGTGGTACTGATAGGTGACACTGATGATGAGGCACTGATTGGCAGCACTGATAGACACTGATAGGTGGCACTGATGGGCACTGATTGGCAGTACTGGTGGGCACCGATTAGCAGCACTGGTGGTCACTGATTGGTGGGCACTGATAGGTGGCACTGATAGGTGACACTGATGATGAGGCACTGATTGGCAGCACTGATAGACACTGATAGGTGGCACTGTGGGCACTGATTGGCAGTACTAGTGGGCACCAATTAGCAACACTGGTGGGCACTGATAGGTGGCACTGATAGATGACACTGATTATGACGCACTGATTGGCAGCACTGATAGGCACTGATAGGTGGCACTGGTGGGCACTTATTGGCAGTACTGGTGGGCACCAATTAGCAGCACTGGTGGGCACTGATAGGTGGCACTGGTGGGCACTGATAGGTGACACTGGTGGGCACTGATTTGCAGTACTGGTGGGCACCAATTTGCAGCACTGGTGAGCACAGATAGGTGGCACTGGTGGGCACTGATTAGCAGCACTGGTGGACACTGATATGTGGCACTGGTGGGCACTGATTAGCAGCACTGATGGGCACTGTGTGGGACCAATGTCCCTGTAACAGAAGCCAGTTACCCGTTTCTGCATACATCCATGATCAGCTATCATTGACTGATAGCTGAGTACGTGGTAAAGGGCTGCTGCGATTGGCCCTTTACCCTGTTCTGTGATCAGCCGAGTCTGAAGCGCTCGACGATCAAAGAGCGTGCCACCTGTGCACCGCAGGGGGCGCACGTTCACGGGAGGACGTCTATTGATGCCCTCCTAGCACTGGAAGCCCATGCTGTAGCCGTCTTTCGGATATAGTGCGGGCGGAAAGTGGTTAAAGTCCACGATAGCCTCTCCAAAAATTCTTTGTAACCTAACTAGGAAGGTGCTACACCAATATACAGTACAAGCAACAGAGAACTAAACAAAGTCCTAGAGAAATAAAAATAATAATTGCCCGCTCTGAATTTGAGTCAGTGATTGGAGCTTTAATTCCGTTTTGCTGATGACAGCGGCGGGCCCACAGGTTGTGGTTTACCAATTTGCCAAACAATGTAAATGACAAAAAGGTTAACATGACTTTGCCGAGATGAAAGCGTCAACTTGGCAGAAAGGCCCCCGCGGCTAAATGTAGTCTGTGCAAAATACAGGGCCAAGCATATTACCGATGCAGAAATGTAATATAAACTGTTGATCTTTTGCCTTCTAGTAACACAAGGCTATCTCGCAATTTGTCACCGCAGCGATATCATTCCTTGTGATTGAGGCGTGAGGTCAATGGAAGAATGGTGATCTCCTCCAAGTGAAGGTGATTCTTTCCAGCTATGTGAGCCTTGCATTGCTGGGGCGAGTTATCTGAACGGCGTGACACAGACGCAGCTTAACTTACCAGCTCTGTCAATTTGACACTTTGCTCTAATAGTGTATACATCACTTCTGGAACCTCAACATTTCGGGACCCATTTGTTTCTCCCTTACTGATATTAAGCACTGGAAGGGGTCTGAAGAGTGTCATACAATCTACCAGGGCCACTTTGTCTGCACTATTTAAAGCACAGCCAACAACACCGAGCACTTCATACCGGCCGAGCTCATACCGTTCATATCCCTCGGAATATCCGTCTTCAAATTCACATTCTATCCATCGTTCTGTGTTCATACCTGAAACAGAGAAGAACACAGGCATGACAACAATACACATTTAGATACTGCAAGGATCACATTTAGATTTAATGGAAGAATTCCTTACGCACAGAGTATTTAACCACTTCAATACCGAGCACTTTTACCCCTTCCTGCCCAGGCTAATTTTCAGCTTTCACCGCTGTCTGGGATTCACCCGGACAGTCTGGGTTTTGAGTCAAGGGTCACTAACCGACTAACTGATACTGACACCAATAGTGACACTATTACAGTGATCAGTGCTAATAATCCCATGACTAAGCTCCGGGAGGCGGAGTGAAATGTGTTGAGGGGCGTGGAGAGGTTTCCACTCTATTCTCAGTAGGACACCAGGGCTGGGTATACTGCCTTTTCTTGTAAGCAGCCTTACCTATCACAGCGCATAATTTTCACACACACACACATGAAATTGACTCTCACAGTGACACTGACAGTAGTGTGCAGCAACACAGATGATGAAGACACCTCACCGACATGACACGTCCCCTCCTGAGTCACAGTGACAGTTTCTCTCCATGCCAGGTGGTCACTACAGTCCACACCATTCCAAACAACACTGACAGTCCTGCACCGGTCCCGAAGACCCGGACACTATGAAGCCCGGACACATTATTCAGACAGGAGCTTGACAGGAGGGTGACAGGGCACTATGTGAGCCACATTTCTATTCTATTTGGAGTGCCCAAAGGTGTCCCAGGTCTGTTAAAATCCTATAGTGTGTACTAAAGCAAACAAAATAAAATTACTGTGCGCCGCTAAAGTGTTTGGGTTTGGCTTGAAGAAAAAGTGGCATCCCTAGCTGTCGCACTTTGAATGACAATGGCGCAGTCATGCAACATTGTACCCATATGATATTTTTATCATTTCGTTCACACAAATAGAGGTTTCCCTTGGTGGTATTTATTCACCACTGTTTTTTTTTGCTAAAAAAAAAAAAAAAGAAAAAAAATGTTTTTCTTCATTTCTGTTAGAACATTTTGCAAATAAATATTTTTTCTTATATTTAGATTTATATACTTAGATACAAGGTATGCCTGTATCTAAGGAGGCCTTTGCTTAGGCCCCTTTCACACTGGGGCGGTTTTCAGGAATAGCGCCTGTACACTGCCTGAAAAAACCGGCCCCATTCACTCCAGTGTGAAAGCCGGCGGGCTTTCACATTGGAGCGGTGCGCTAGCAGGACGGTAAAAAAAGTCCTGCTAGCAGCATCTTTGGAGCGGTATAGGAGCGGTGTATTCACCGCTCCTATACCGCTCCTACCCATTGATTTCAATGGGATACCGCGGTAGTACCGCGGCAATACCGCCGCAAAGCGCCGCTACAGCGGCGCTTTGCGGGGGATTTTAACCCTTTTTCGTCCGCTCGCGGGGCGTAAAACCGCACCGCGAGCGGCCGAATACCGCGGCTAAAACGACGGTAAAGCAGCTCTAAATATAGCGCTGCTTTACCGTCACCGCGGCTCCCGCCCCAGTGTGAAAGGGGCCTTACAGTTTCCAGAAGCTTTAGGAACGTTGACAAAAGTGTGTTGTGAAGGATGACGATTATTTTGAAGGCCAATAAAGGTAATTTGTTTGCATCTTCTGTTTTGTTTGTTTTCTGATAACCTTCACCAAACTTTTTAGACACAATAACTATAACTACATGGCCTAATCTTTACCTTGAATCACTAAGAAATAGTAACTAGTAAAGCAGATTATTTATTGTAATAGGTAAGATATAAATGTTTATTTTTTTTTATATTTTTTATATTTTATTTTTTGTTTTAATGAATCTATATCAGTTGCCATTTTTCAAGCGGTGCTGTAATGAATTGCCCTTTCTGGCAGATATTCAGTTAAACTGAGCGATCATTGTGTTCAGCCAGAATGGATCACTTTCAGTCTATGCTCTGATGGTGGGAGCTACAATCTTGAAAGACTTTGGCTATCTGCTATTCTGCTTGTCACTCTTCACGTGACAAGACCACCCAGAGGATTGCCTGCAGAAATTGTACTTCAAGCACTACATTTGCACAAAATATACAGTCCGAGAAGAATACAAAGACTGAATCACTGACAACGACACAAGAGAATCCATTTGCATGCTGTACACAGTCGGATTGCAAAGAAATATTTGACGACCTTTAGAAATGTAGCTACAACAAGTGTCCGTCAACGGGAGAAAAAAAAATCATTAAAAAGAATTCAAGGCTAATTAAAATACAGCCTACTGTAATATGGAGAAAAGGAGTTGGATCGTTAAAGTATGACTATTGTATGTAAAACGATCAAACTTTACCTGGTTTCTTTCCGTTAGACATGTGCAATTCATTTAGTTTCTTTTCGTTTTTCGTTTTTTTTCGTTATTTTCGTTCGTTCGTTTTCGTACGAATGAACGAATCATTCGAATCGTACGAATCCGAATAACGAATCGTAACGAATCGTTCGAATCGTACGAATCCGAATAACGAATCATTCGAATCCGAATAAAAAAATTAGAAACAACGAATGTACTAATGAAGAAAATCCGAAAAACGAAAACGAACGAAAAAATTCATACATTCGTAACTTTTTTTTTTGTTGAATTGGTCATTTTCCGTGTCTCTTACAATGGCGCTGCTAAACGTGCTTCGAATGGATTGAACAAAAAAATTTGTACATTCGTAACTTTTTTTTCGATGCGTAACTTTTTTTTCGATTCGTAAGTTTTTTTTTTCGATTCGTAACTTTTTTTTTTTTTTTTTCGATTTGTAATTTTCCGTGTCTCTATTGAACCCAAAAATTCGTACATTCGTAACTTTTTTTTTTCGATTCGTAACTTTTTTTTATTTTTTTTTCGATTTGTAATTTTCCGTGTCTCTATTGAACAAAAAAATTCGTACATTCGTAACTTTTTTTTCGATTCGTAACTTTTTTTTTTTTCGATTCGTAACTTTTTTTTTCGATTCGTAAATTATTAAAATGTAATAATAGCATACACATTACATAAAATTATGAATTATGCTCCGATTACGAATCTACGAATGTTACGAATGTTACGAATGTACGAATAAATACGAATGCGTCCGCAAATTAAACTAACGAAAAAACGAATCCACGAAAAAATAACTCTTACGAAAATACGAATCGTTACGAATACGAACAACGACGACTTACGAATGTACGAATCGTTACAAATCCGAACAACGACGACTTACGAATGAACGAATCGTTACGAATCGACGGAAAAGAAAAAAACGAAACAAAAAAAAACGATTTTTTTCGGAAACGAAAAAAACGAAACGAAAATAAACGAATTTTTTTGTTGTGCACATGTCTACTTTCCGTTGAGGAAAGTTATTATGCAACAGTGGCTTGGTGGTTAGTGACAACAAGTATAGTCAGAATATCTCAGTATAGTCTTCCAATTAAGGTTATGTAATTAGTATATAACAATATAAAAGTAAAGTCCATAAATAGCATAGATTGAAACCAATCAGTCCATGTGGGAGGCGAAGCATAGGACTATATCCTGGGGTAAGCATACAGGGCTGCCTTCAAGATAAAACAGAAACCATGTTCTGGAACTGTGAAAAAAAAAAACAAATGGAGAGGCGCCTCTGGGTGCAGTAGTTTTGAAAAGGATAAAATATTTTAATAAGACTCAATAGTAAAATGCACAATTTTTGCAAGGAATCGGGCATGGTATACAAGCATGGATAATTGTATCTCCGGCGCTGCTTGTTGAGAAAGGAGCGCGACTTGTAAGAAGATCCAAGTGCGCATGCTTGTGAAACGCGTCCTACACTGATGACGGTATCCCCCTGAGCCAGCTGTCTTCTGCCTCTCAAGCCTCGTTCTGAGGCCGCCTTCCGGAGCCGGCTATACCATCAACACGGAAGTGGACATGAGTACAGATTGACACAGCACCGCGCCGGAGATACAATTATCCATGCTTGTATACCATGCCCGATTCCTTGCAAAAATTGTGAGTTTTACTATTGAGTCTTATTAAAATATTTTATCCTTTTCAAAACTACTGCACCCAGAGGCGCCTCTCCATTTGTTTTTTTGTTTTTTTTTGCTTGGTGGTTAGTACTTCTGTCTCAATCCCAGTCAGGAACATATCTGCATGGAGTTTGCACGGTCTCCTGTTCTTGCATGGGTTTCTTTTCACGCGGCAAAGACATGCTGATGAAGGTTAAAGTGGGGTTCCAATCAAAAAAAAAAAGGGGCTTAAAAATCATTAAAAAAATCAAAAAAAAAAATAGTTGGAAAAAAAAAAATTTTTTTACTCACCTCCAAATGCCTGTTGCTATGGGGTCCCTCGTAGTCTGCCACCTTCAGTGCCCGGGCTAAACGTCACTTCCCCCTCGGCGCCGCACAGTCATCTGGGACCTGTCACGTGTCCCAGATGACTGAGCGTCAAATCACGGCGCACGGTGCCGCTCGCGCATGCGCAGTGGGTGCCCGGCTGTGAAGCCACAGCCGGGTTCCCACATTAGGAATGCCGGCGCCGCGAGCGGTTCATGGAACGAGGGGGGGTCTCGTTCCCCCGCATCGCTGGACCCTGGGACAGGTAAGTGTCCGATTTTTTAAAGTCAGCTACTGCAGTATTTGTAGCTGCTGACTTTTAAAAAATGTTATTTTTTTCCCCAGGGTGGAGCTCCACTTTAAGTAGCCCCTGTATAATATGGTTCTAGTATGAGTATGCATGAATGTGAGATAGGAGCTTAGGTTGTAAGCTACTCGAGGGCAGGGACTAATGTGAATGTACGGCAGTGGCGGAACTACCAGGGTAGCAAAGGTCGCACTTGCAACTGGACCCATGCAAGTCATGCTTGCCACTTGATTGCGATTTCCTTGCAACGTTTGTAATTTAAAGAGGAAGTAAACTCTACTACTGCCTTTTACCTATAGGTATGCCTAAAATAAGGCTTACCTATAGGTAGTGTAAATATCTCCTAAACGCCCCCTCCTAAACGCACCCTTTAAAGAGATATTTACATTACATGTAGCCAGTGACATCACTGACACATGCGCTCTGAAGGAATGGCCACCCGTGCCATTCCTTCCGAGCTCTGTGCCGTGAACGGCAGCTCCCGTGCGCACGTGCGGGAGTGACGTCATCTTGGCTCCGGCCAGTCACAGACGGGTGAAGATGGAGATGGCTGCAGTGCTGACATCGCGCCCCTGAAACAGCTGCGTTTTAAGTTAAGTTTCACATAATGTGCTAGCATACTAGCACATTATGACTTTACCTTGCAGGGGAATAAAAAACGTCCAGCGGTATACAACCACTTTAACATCTATGGCAATCAAATCCCACCAAAGTCGCAGAAAAGTAGGGCAGGAACCTTGTTTTTGTCGCTGCGACTTGAGTCACATTGATTAAGATGGCACCCATTAAAATGAATGTGTTTGGACGACTTTATGGGGGAGATCCAACTAGTGCACACAGAATCTTCTGCAGCTGTGCATAATAACCAATCAGCTTCTAACTTCAGCTTGCTCATTTAAAAGAGAAGTATGGAGTTTTTAGTTTTTTTAAGAATCACACTTGCCTAGGTGGATGCAGTATCGGTCCCCCGCCGGCTCTAACATTGAGAACTGAGCGATTAAACACCACGGATCGCTGGGTTCTCAGAGCTCCCTGAGCTCTCTGCTCTGCCCCCCCTGCTCAATGGAGCGCTGGACTGTGGAGTGGGTGGGGGTGGCTGGCTCAGCCTCTCAGCGGCTTGCTGAGAGGCTGAGCCGGGTGCCAGTCCAGGCATGTGGGCAGGTCCCAACTTCATTGACGTGATCTTGCCTGCACCTAGACTGGCTCTGTGACTGCTGCCGACAGCGGGCTTTAGAACAGGTCACAGGAGTGCAGAATAAACTAGACTCCAGTGATCCACAACCTTTGGCTGTACTTCTTTAAGCTTCGACAATAACACCTGGATGCTGATTGGTCACTTTTCATAAGGACCGATCATTGGAATCCAGTGGGAGGAATAGCCCCAATCATTAGTGTCAGTGGGAGGAATAACTCCCCATCATTGGAATCTATTGGAAGGAATAGTGCCCCATCTTTGGATCCCACTGGGTGGTAAATAGTCCCCATCATTGGAATCCAGTGGGAGAAATAATCCCCCATCATTAGAGTCCAATGGGAGGAATAGTGTCCCATCAATGGAATGCGGTGGAAGGAATAGTGCCCCATCAATGGAATCCAGTGGAAGGAATAGTGCCCCATCATTGGATCCCAGTGGGAGGAATAGTGTCCCATCATTGGAATCCAGTGGGAGAATAGTGCCCCATTATTATTATCCAGTAAGAGGAAAGGTACCCTCATCCTTGGTGTCAGTGGGAAGAAGAGTGCCCCATCATTGGAATCCAGTGGGAGAAAAAATACCCCATAACTGGAATCCAGCGGGAGGAATAGTGACCCATCATTGGATCCAAGTGGGAGGAATAGTGACCCATCATTAGATCCAAGTGGGAGGAATAGTGACCCATCATTGGTTCTCAGTGGGAGGAATAGTCCCCCATCATTGGATACAAGTGGGAGGAATAGTGACCCATCAATGGATCTCAGTGGGAGGAATAGTGACCCATCAATGGATCTCAGTGGAAGGAATAGTGCTCCACCGTTGGTATCAGTGGGAGGAATAGTGCTCCACCGTTGGTATCAGTGAGGGTAATAGTGCTCCACCGTTGGTATCAGTGGGAGGAATAGTGCTCCACCGTTGGTATCAGTGAGGGGAATAGTGCTCCACCGTTGGTATCAGTGGGAGGAATAGTGCTCCACCGATGGTATCAGTGGGAGGAATAGTGCTCCACCGTTGGTATCAGTGAGGGTAA
The DNA here is from genome assembly GCA_028564925.1 of Lithobates sylvaticus. NCBI lineage: Eukaryota > Metazoa > Chordata > Amphibia > Anura > Ranidae > Lithobates > Lithobates sylvaticus. Next base: position 582,237,630 of record CM053029.1, read on the forward strand.
TAGTGCTCCACCGTTGGTATCAGTGGGAGGAATAGTGCTCCACCGTTGGTATCAGTGAGGGGAATAGTGCTCCACCGTTGGTATCAGTGGGAGGAATAGTGCTCCACCGATGGTATCAGTGGGAGGAATAGTGCTCCACCTTTGGTGTCAGTGGGAGGAATAGTGCTCCACCGTTGGTATCAGTGGGAAGAATAGTGCTCCACCGTTGGTATCAGTGGGAGGAATAGTGCTCCACCGTTGGTATCAGTGGGAGGAATAGTGCTCCACCGTTGGTGTCAGTGGGAGGAATAGTGCTCCACCGATGGTATCAGTGGGAGGAATAGTGCTCCACCGTTGGTATCAGTGAGGGGAATAGTGCTCCACCGTTGGTATCAGTGGGAGGAATAGTGCTCCACCGTTGGTATCAGTGGGAGGAATAGTGCTCCACCGTTGGTATCAGTGAGGGGAATAGTGCTCCACCGTTGGTATCAGTGGGAGGAATAGTGCTCCACCGATGGTATCAGTGGGAGGAATAGTGCTCCACCGTTGGTGTCAGTGGGAGGAATAGTGCTCCACCGTTGGTATCAGTGGGAGGAATAGTGCTCCACCGTTGGTGTCAGTGGGAGGAATAGTGCTCCACCGTTGGTGTCAGTGGGAGGAATAGTGCTCCACCATTGGTGTCAGTGGGAGGAATAGTGCTCCACGTTGGTGTCAGTGGGACGAAAAAGAGCTTATATCAGTGGGAGGAATAGTGCCCCAAGGGCCAGATAAAGGCAAGCAAAAGGCCCCATCCAGCCCACGGGTCCCAGCTTGGAGACCATTTTACATCATACTTTCAGCACCGCTCATTAAGCAACAGAACATGGAAAGTTCCCACATCATGGAAGCTAAGGCTTTTTTCTTAGGGCTCATCGAGACCTGCAGTGCCCTCTGAATATTCACCTGTGTTGGATCGCTTCTCTGGGAGCATTTGACCAGGGGTGAGGAGGTGTCATTTTGTCTCATCACCACCTGATTTAACCCTGCAAATGCTGCACTACTGTGCCATACTCATATGTGTTGCATGTGGTTCTGGGATAGTTGCGATGCAGCCCCAAAGACTTGCATTGGTCGTTCACCGGCCGTAATGCCCATCGAATTAAACATTCTGTTTAATTTTTGCCGCAGCATGAGTACAGCCCTGGGCGGCTGCCTGCCCAGGTTCAGCCAGGCGGTTGGGCTGGTGGTAAAACTGCAGCTGAACCCCCTGGTTTTACCATCCTCTAGCCACACAAATGGATGAAGCATTAGCTCTGCCATAAACTGGTAAAAAGAAATGGAATACCAATGCAACATAGGTTTGATTCCAATGGAACACTATGAAGAAATTGCTTTATTAAAGGAAAATGTAGAGACACTCTTAAGGCTATGATGCACTATACGCTTCTTTGAATAACATAATGATGCTTCTTTAACTGGCTGAAAATGGGTTAATTTCAGAGCCACAATTTTCACCTAATGTACTCAGTATATTTATTCAAAGCCCTAGAGCCTCTGCACCAAACTGTACCCATTAACACTGTACGGCATGTCACCAGTGACAAATTATTCTGTCTTAATGTCTTCATCACATGCAGCAAATGTTATGCATACATTCTATAGCAATATCTTAAGCCAGTCCTCAGGAGATCTTCATCTTCAAAAAACACAAGTAGAAAAATAAAGGTAGACGTGTTTAAAATTTTACAATACAGTTTGGTTTTATTTTAATATATATACAGTATCTCACAAAAGTGAGTACACCCCCCTCACATTTTTGTAAATATTTTATTCTATCTTTTTATGTAACAACACTGAAGACGTCACACTTGTCTACAATGTAAAGTAGTGAGTGTACAGCTTGTATAACAGTGTAAATTTGCTGTCCCCTCAAAAAAAACGCAACACACAGCCATTAATGTTGAAACCGCTGGCAACAAACGTGAGTACACCCCTAAGTGAAAATGTCCAAATTGGGCCCAATTAGCCATTTTCCCTCCACGGTGTCATGTGACTCATTAGTGTTACAAGGTCTCAGGTGTGAATGGGGAGCAGGTGTGTTAACTTTGGTGTCATCACTCTCACTCTCTCATACTGGTCACCGGAAGTTCAACATGGAACCTCAAGGCAAAGAACTCTTTGAGGATCTGAAGAAAAGAATTGTTGCTCTACATAAAGATGGCCTAGGCTATAAGAAGATTGCCAAGACCCTGAAACTGAGCTGCAGCACGGTGGCCAAGACCATACAGCGGTTTAACAGGACAGGTTCCACTCAGAACAGGCCTCGCCATGGTCCACCAAAGAAGTTGAGTGCACGTGCTCAGCGTCATATCCAGAGGTTGTCTTTGGGAAATAGACGTATGAGTGCTGCCAGCATTGCTGCAGAGGTTGAAGGGGTGGGGGATCAGCCTGTCAGTGCTCAGACCATACGCTGCATACTGCATCAAATTGATCTGCATGGCTGTCATCCCAGAAGGAAGCCTCTTCTAAAGATGATGCACAAGAAAGCCCACAAACAGTTTGCTGAAGACAACAAGACGAAGGACATGGATTAAATTGGGATAAAATCTTAGGAACAAAGAACACAGAGGAGAGATGTGTTTGTTTTAAGAGCATATTAAATAAGAGCATTAACCAATGCATCCCATTGGGTAATACCGTATATACTCGAGTATAAGCCGACCCGAATATAAGCCGAGGCAACTAATTTTACCACAAAAAACTGTGAAAACGCATTGACTCGAGTATAAGCCTAGGGTGAGAAATGCGCAGCTACTGTAAGTGGAAAAGACGGTCAACAATGCCCATTTGCAGCCTCACTGTGCCCATTTGCAGCCATAGGTCCCCCGAACTTCAAACTCTGTAGTTAAGGGTTCCTAGATGCCCCCTATCTGCAGCCAAAATGTGGGGTTTCTGGACCCAAAGGGTCCCGAAATGACATTGCTGCAGATGGACACAGTTGACCGACTTTGGGGCCCTGTAAGTCGGTTCGGAAAATGCACTTTTCTGCAGCAGAGAATGACATTTTCCGAACCGACTTTGGGGCCCTGTATCTCGGGGCCACTTAGTGCTAGGATTCCCAGCTTTAGATATGTTGTAGTGCTAGTTCCTAGCACAATTTTCCTAGCACTAAGTGGCCCTGAGATACGGGGGCCCCAAAGTCAGTTCGGAAAATGTAATTTTCTGCAGCAGAAAAATGCTTGACTCCAGTATAAGCCGAGGGGGGCATTTTAAGCACAAAAAAAGGGGTGAAAAACATGGCTTATACTCAAGTATATACGGTAAATAGGCATTAATATAATAATATTTTAAAAGGCTTTTATTTTCTAGTGATATCAAGAATAATATTATTATGCTTTTTTACATTGTGCATTAAAAAAAGAAAAAAAAGAATTAGACATGATATCTGCCAATAGAACTTAACCAAAAAGTGCATTCTATGCATCCAAAAATATAGAAATTATACCAAATCAAATCATTATTATTCAACCAAAAAAATAAAATAAAAGCCTCATGCATGTGTCCTGCTTCTTAATATAGGGGGTTAACAATGCAGAGAGTTGGTGAAAGCAGGGGTCCATCCAGGGGGCGGTGCTACCACTAGGCAAACTAGGCAGCCGCCTAGGGTGCACTGCTGCCTAGGGGTGCCCGGCTGCTGGTTTCCCTCTGCGTCTGCATGCTCTGTAGGCTGCAGCACGTAACTAACTCAGTCTGACCGGTAGTGTAATTAGAGGTGCAGCGCAGCACTGGAGCCAGCGCTAGAGGAAGCAGCGCCGATGCTTCCTCTAAAGCGGCGCCTTCTGTCACATGGGCAGTGCAAAGGGGGTGGAGCCAGGGTTGGAGCCAATGGGGGCGGCAAAATGAAGTTTCGCCTAGGGTGTCATAAATCCTTGCACCAGCCCTGGGTCCGCCATCCGGAGATAATTCCAAAAATCATCCGGATTATTATCCTGGAGCTCCTGCAGCAAAGGCATATGGAATAATTGGTCACGATTAATAAAGCAACCAATTTTTGGTCCAAGAAATCCTCCTCCTCCTGTTCCTGGACTGGACTTGGGTCAAAGCAATAACTCCAAGGCCAATAATAAATAACACGTTATCTCCTCCGATTCCGCAACATGTCTGGTTGACGAACGGCCGCTCAGAAACGAACTGAAAAGCATGAAATGAAAAGTGCAAATTAACACTCACCAAACTTCTACTAATATGAAATTGGCAGAAGGAGCCCAAAGGGTGGCACGTGACAATTGAACTTCCTCTTTAATCGGCTCGTAGTACGTCAAGTACTACGTTCGATTTTGTTGGCTGACAATTGTGTGCCGTTTGTATGCAAGACAAGTTTGAAACCAACGCCCTTTGGACAAAAGTTAGACATGTGCACAACAAAAAAATTGGTTTATTTTCGTTTAGTTTTTTTCGTTTCGTTTTTTTTGTTTCCATTGATTCGTAACGATTAGTACATTCGTAAGTCGTCGGTGTTCGTATTCGTTTTTTTCGTTTCCGTTGATTCGTAATGATTCATACATTCGTAAGTCGTCAGTGTTCGTATTCGTAACGATTCGTACATTCGTAAGTCGTCGATGTTCGTATTCGTAACGATTCGTACATTCGTAAGAGTTATTTTTTCGTTGATTCGTTTTTTCGTTAGTTTAATTTTCGTTTATTCGAAATTCGGACGCATTCGTATTTATTCGAACATTCGTAACATTCGTAGATTCGTAATCGGAGCATAATTCATAATTTTATGTAATGTGTATGCTATTATTACATTTTAATAATTTACGAATCGAAAAAAAAAAGTTACGAATCGAAAAAAAAAGTTACGAATGTACGAATTTTTACGTTCAATCTATTCGAAGCACCATTGTAAGGGACACGGAAAATTACCAATTCAACAAAAGAAAAAGTTACGAATGTACGAATTTTTTCGTTCATTTTCGTTGTTCCTTTTTTCGTTTTTCGGATTTTCTTCATTCGTACATTCGTTGTTTCTAATTTGGTTTCTCGGATTTTCGTTGTTTTTCGGATTCGTTCGATTCAAACGATTCGTTAATCGGATTCGTATGATTCGAACAATTCGTTATTCGGATTCGTTTGATTCGAACGATTTGTTCATTCGTACGAAAACGAACGAACGAAAAAAAAAAAAAAAAAAAAGAAAAAAAAAAAAAAAAAAACGACAAAAAAAAAAAAAAAAAAAAAAAAAAAAAAAAAAAAAAAAAAAAAAAAAAAAAAAAAAAAAAAAAAAAAAAAAAACGAAAAAAAAAAAAAAAAAAAAAAAAAAAAAAAAAAAAAATAACGAATTGCACATGTCTAACAAAAGTCCGCTGTGTTATTGAGTAATGTGCAATAGATGCGTAAAGCAGATTTCTGCCGTCATCTCCCACCCTGAGTGTTCTATAAAACAGCACTGGAGACATTTTAGACTTCAAAGCTTAAGATCTTAGAAGCGATGATTTTATCTGCATTTTATCCAACTTTCACAGATGGATTAGTTATCTTGTTCACAATCTCGACTTGAGACACCTCAGCAGATATGCAAAACATCTAGGAGAGCAGAGGCACAATCTGAGGTTATTGTCTAATCATCGGAAAGCAAAGATTAAAATTTGATGCGCAAATCAGTACAGCAAATATCAAAAAAGATTTACTACAAAAGAAATGTTGTTTCACACTCTGCATTATATGGCTGTAAACAACAGCTGGACATATTTTTCTAATGCGGGTCTTAAGAAAAAAAACAGATAAATTGAACATTCACGCATTACGATTTAGAATAACACAAGATATTCCTACGTGTGAGAATCAATATCACGTTCACAATCAAACAAGCTATTCATTTTGCCACATAATATTATGTACCGCAAGCTGCAAAAAGCATGTAATGGATTTCAGATAGACCGGGTTCTCTCGGAGATGGATAAGCCAATTCAGATTACATTTAAGAAATAACTTGTCAACACACATGCTTTTGGTTAAAACATTTATTGACCAAAGAATTATGTATTTGAGAGAGAGGGCTTATTTGTATGGTAACAAAATTGGCTAGTACAATGTGTTAAGACTTCCCGCTTTAGTCTACGGGAATATTGGTCATTTGTTGGCAGTTTGAGTCATGCGGGATATAGCTTAATGGACTATTCATTCATTTTTATAGTATTTAGACACAAGTAGATATACATGTGATTGTTTTGTTTGTAGAAGTATACCAGCTTGTTACTTCTTTAGGAAAAAGAAACAAATAATGTATTTTAGTGCATTTATGTTAAGATCAAAGTGTTTACCCAAAGGAAATTTTAACATGATTTTTCTACTTTTACATCGCTTGCTTCTCCTTATTTGTGTAATTATTTTCAATATATATATATGTAGGTTAGCAACCATGTAGCACTAACTCCTTTTCATCGGGAGCCCTTATCAGAGTCCCTCTTTACATAATTTGAACTCATCAGTGTCCTTCTTTACATTAGTGTCCTCATCAGAGTGCCCCCCCCCCCACAGTAGGGTCATTACCAGAGTGCCCCCTTACATCAGGATCCCCACCAGAGTCCCCCCTTGCATCATGGTCCCTGCCAGAGTGCCTCCTTACATCAGGGTCCTTACCAGAGTGCCTCCTTATGTCAGGGTCCCCACAAGAGTTCCCCCCTACATCAGGGTATCCAGCACAGTGTCACCTTACATCAGAGTTCCCACCAGTGTCCTCTTACATCAGAGTCCCCATCAGCGTAAAACCTTACTTTAGGGTCCCCACCAGAGTTCGTCCCTACATCAGGGTACCCACCACAGTGTCCCCTCACATCAGGTTTCTCACCAGTGCACCTCTTACATCAGGGTCCCCATCAGCATGCCACCTTACATCAGGGTTCCCACCAGAGTGCCCCCTCACATCAGGGTCCCCAACAGAGTTCCTCCCTACATCAGTCTACCCACCACAGTGCTCCCTTACATCAGGGTTCCCAGCAGTGCCCTCTTACATCAGGGTCCCCACCAGCATGCCTCCTTATATAAGTGTCCCCACCAGAGTTCCCCTCTACATCACGGCCCCCATCATCGTGCCACCTTACATCAGGGTTCCCACCAGAGTTCCCCCTCACATTAGGGTTCCCACCAGAGTTCCTCTCTACATCAGGCTACCCACCACAGTGCCTACTTACATCAGGGTCCCCACCAGAGTGCCCCTCCCATCAGGGTCCCCACCAAAATTCCCCCCTAGATCAGGGTATGGAACGCTCTACCAACCGACATTCGCATGGAAGAAAACCATCTGGCCTTCAGGAAGAAACTCAAGACCTACCTCTTCTAGAAGCTTGATAACCAATCGCCAATACAGCGCCTTGAGGCAATTCAGTTCGCATTGTAGCGCTATACAAGTTATTCATTCATTCATTCATTCAGGGTACCCACCACAGTGCCCCCTTACATCAGTGTCCCCACCAGCGTGCCACCTTACATCAGGATCCCCGCCAAAGTGGCCCTTTACATATGATAAGTTACCCCATCAGAGTCCCCTCTTACATCAGGGTCCCCACCAGAGTGCCCCCTCACATCAGGGTCCCCACCAGAGTTTCCCCCTACATCAGGCTACCCACCACAGTGCATCCTTACATCAGGGTTTCCAGCAGTGCCCTCTTACATCAGGGTCCCCACCAGAGTGCCCCCTCAAATCAGGGTCGTGACCAGAGAGTGAATTAGAACAGTTTTTCCCAACCTTTTTTCAGTGAAGGCACCCTTTAAAATTATGGACAATTTCGAGGCACCCCATTCTAAAATGTAAAAAAATTAAAATATAAAAACCAAACCTAATAGTTTTACATAATTCAGCAACATCCACACACATCGGACACCCAACATTAGAGGTGGTTTATTCTTCCAAATCAAATACACCAATGCTCACTGGTACTGACTAGTATTACAATGTTTCTCTTCTCCCTCAGTTTCCCTTCTTCATTTAGCTAATGTGACCCCAGCGCTGACAGAGAGGGGCAGGTGAGGGGTAAACAAAGATGTTGTGCAGGCTCCTGACATCCCTCATAACAACCAATGATGTTATTGGTTGTTAGGACGCCGGTGGCTAGAAGGTTGTGATAAGAAGGGAAGAAAACAGCTGCACACCTGCGTCCATCCAATGAGTTTATTGAGTATCCTGCCACCAGGACCATGGCACAGACCAAGGAGATGACGTGTTTCACACATACATTGTGCTTCTTCAAAACCCGAGAAGGTTGTAATGGGGCACATTAAAAATAGGATTTTTATAACAGCTTACATGTAAAATCCTTTTCTTGGAGTACATCACAGGACACAGAGGTCCCTCCCCTCCTTTTGAGATATGTATATATTGCTTTGCTACAAAAACTGAGCTACTCCCGGTATGGGAGGGGTTATATAGGGAGGGGGACTTCCTGTTTCCTTTTTGGTTATACCAGTGTCCATTCACCTAAAGGTGGCCTATAACCCGCATAGTTATTACTATGGTGCTCTGTGTCCCGTGACGTACGATATAGAAAACCTGTGGCTTTGTGTAACTAAAAGGCAGGCTTGATCCACCAGTTTATTTGTATACAATTTTTGGGCAATTTTCAGGCATTTTTCCAAGGCACCCCTGAAGAAACCTGAAGGCACCCCAGGGTGCCTGGGCACCCTGGTTGAAAAAGGCTGAATTAGAAGCTTTGTCGTGTCATGGGTTAGGAAGGGGCGTATTTTGGAGATGTTGTGGAGGTTGAGGCGACAAGCTTTGGAAAGTGATTGGACATGGGGCCAAAAGTAGAGTTAGGATAACACCTAGCACCCTGGCATGTGGGGATGGGTTGATGGTTGTGACATTGATCTTGACAGAGAAGTCAGGGGAAGAGACACGTGGGGGAGGAAATATTATGTTTAAAATAAATTCTATGACAAAAGCCAATGGAAAGAATACTTTCAATTCACTTGAGAAGAATACATTATATGCTATACCCAACTGCTAACGTTTCCAAATTTAGAAAATGTAATCTATATACATGACTCAGAAAATCTCCCTTTAATCTCCGAGACACATGTCTGAATGTAAACCATGACAGTGGCCCTGCAAATGGATAGCACATGACGGCCTGGGCTGGGGGAATTGGACGACAGTTCAGCTGTTTCCTTCTGCTGCCAGTACACCACACAGTAGACTTTCCGGCATTGCGCTCAAGGGGGAAAAGTCGATTAAAATGCAACCGTCCCAATTCTAGTGAAAGTCACTGATCATCAAGAATTGCCATTCATTTTACTGTATGTGCATTTAAACTGTAGAATGACATGCTGACAAAATGCATTTAAAAGGCCATGTCCGTCAAATCCCATTTGAAGAATGATGGTGACTAAGTACATGGATAATCTGACCTTCTATTAAACCTTATTAAGATTGTTGACATTTCTTTTATTGTGTCTTTGGCTGTTATAAGCCCTGCCCCGAGCAGTGTTCAGTGCATTGGTTCAGTGCTTCTATTAGCTGAAGCTAGTCCTATTCTCTCTGCAAGGTGCCTTTTTCCTAGTATATCACCGCAATTAAAATTGTTTAACAAAATCACAGCTAATATTAAAATCTATTAGGTAGGGATAAATAGATAGATGTTATTTATTATTGGTATTTATATAGCGCAGGCAATTTACGAAGTGCTTTACATATATATTACACTTTCACATTAGTCCCTGCCCTCAAGGAGCTTACAATCTAAGGTTCCTAACTCACAAACAAAAATACACATACTTGGGGCCAATTTAGACTGAAGCCAATTAAATTACCAGCAGTGGCGGAACTACCAGGGTTGCGCTTGTGACTGGGCCCTGGTGTTCTGCCACCAAAAGGGAATGGGGGGGCGCTGTGGGACCGTAAGGCTTAGTACACACTGCTGCAACCCCAAAGACATGCAATTTCTTTGTGACTTGCTTGCAATTTCCTTGCAACTTCCTTGCAACTTGCTTGTGATTTCCCTGTGACTTCCTTGTGACTTCTGCAATTTAACATTGCAATAATAGTGCTCAAATCACACTAAAGTCGCAGAAAAGTAGTCTTCTTGAGTTGCATTGATCAAGATGGCACCCGTTGAAATGAATGTGTTTGGCTTTGTAATGCTACTCTGTTAGTCGCAGTGTGAAAAGGGGCTCATAAAAGGGCCCTGCGATGGGTGTAAAGGTCCCCAGGATCAGTGGGAAGGGCCCTAGGCTCGGAGGAAAGTGCCCCAGGCTTGGAAGGGAGGTTCCCTGGACCAAAAGAAAGTACCCTGGGACCGGTGGAAAGGGTCCTGGCGGTCAGGGGGGCCTTTGTGGTTTCTTGCTTCAGGGGCCTGAAGGTTCTAGTTACGCCCCTGCCTACCAGCTTTGGAGTCCTTGGAGCATGGGAGGTAACCAGAGTACCTGGAGGTACCCACACAAGTAAAGGGAGAACAAGCAGTAGTGTCGTGGTTGGGATTCGAACCAATGGCCACAGTGCTGCTAGGCAGAAGATAGATAAATAGATAGATAGATAGATACTTTTTTTCTTTAAAGTGTAACTAGACTGAACATATAAAAAAACTGTGAGCTCTTTCATGCAGCAGAGACTTGCTATGTCTCTTGTACAATAGCACTTACTTATCTGCCCATTTACAGTCCTCTATTGAATGCACACTGAGCTGTGCATGCTTAGCTCAATGTGTTTTACCGCCACACTCTGGCTGTGCTGAAATTACTGACTTCTATACGCATGTGTGAGATGAGGTCACTTCCCCCTTCTGGCCAATCAGGAAGCTGAAAATTAAGCACCCAGAAGAAGCCAGGGAGAAGATGACAGTGGCCAATGAGGGATGTGACTGCCACATTACTGGATGTATTTTTGGGGGTTTATGTGTGAGGCCCATTTACACTAGCAGTTGGGGGGAGGCATTAAAATACGCAGTTAAGATGCATTTTTAGCACCCCCCCCCCCACCAAGCTGCAATGACAGTGGACAGGAGTGTTTACATGTCGCCGGCGCGATACTTCTCTTCGGCAAAAACTATCTAACATGTTGCAATCAGTCGGCACCAAGCCCACTGAATGTGGCCCATTCAAGCAAATGGGGAATTGCCACAAATGCCCCACAACCACGTGCAATGCATTCAGTTGCTGCAGGTCTGTTCAGAAAAAATGGCGTTAAAACAGGAAGTGAGGAGACATCACCTCACATCGTTATCGCCTGTCATTCTCCTCTAGATGTGGGTTGCTCTTCAGAGGAAAGGCGGGCTTAGATGTGGGTCTAAACCTAGCCTAAGGGTTCAAGGGTTAAATGCTCATTTAGTCTAGGGGTACACGAAAAAAGGTGTAAATCTTGCCTTATTCCTCACTCCATCAGGGTCTCTCCATCCATGTGACCAGTCCCACAAAGTCCCTTCTTCATAGGGCACTTTGAACCTCGGATTCCTTGTGTGCAATGCAGGGTTAATAATTCGACACTGTATGTGATGACACAGAAAAACTACCCACCTACAGCCTGGAGCTTGGGGCAGACCATTGCAGTGCAGGGGACCAACTGCAAGAGTACATTTTATCTAATTCTATGTTTTAGCAGAGCACCTTTCTTTCAAAGGAATGGTCCACTCAAAACTGACTCGTTGGTTACTTAAAGTAACCAATAAATTAAGTCACACTGCTACCTTGCCTACAGTAAATATACAGAACCAGAGTGTAAAGTGACCATATCAGTATTTCTGGAGACCAATGATGTTTTTTAGAGCCTTGTCCATATGGAAACTAGAAGCTGTAGATGCTGTAATTGGACCCAGACCCAATATTATGTTCTCACACCATCCTATTCTTTGACATCATGTACTTCACTGCAGCAATCTGCAAATTCTTGCTTGTAGAGATATGTATTCTAGATAACCAGAAAGAAACTTTTACTAAACATTTTACAGCAGAATAGAACTGAACTGCACATAAGACGGGGAACTCGAGCAGCAGCACAGTGCTACACTGATATATTTTAATTTCACGTGACCTACAGCTGTCTAAAATATTATAAGTACACCTCCTAATAACTAGAGAGGGAGCTTCTTTTGCACCTCTTGTCCAACACCCCTGGTTGTGGTGACAGGAGGTACGAGGACACAAGCAGTGCTGGAACAAGGCCAGGGTGCCAAGGGAAATGGCAAACTGCGCCCCCCCCCCTTCCTTTAGGGTTAGGGCCAGAGTGTCCACATCTCTGAAAAAAACCATTGCACCCAGGGCAGTCACCCTTCCTGCCCACTCCTTGTCCCAGCCCTGGGCACGAGGGCAAGTGTAGAAGGCTGCGTCCGCTGGTGTTTGCAGGATGTGGATGACCATGGATCACCAAACAGCAACCAGGAACCAGAACACGGTAACACTTGATCAGCAGACAGAAGCGTAGTCACGACAAAAGCCAGAGGGTCATCGACAGCCGGGCAGCAAGGTACAGGATCCATAGGCAGAAGCAGGATACAAGCAAGGATCAATACACAGCTGGGCAGCAAGCTACAGGAGTATAGGATAGGAGTAGAGTCAGAGAACAAGCTGAGGTCAGAACAAGCAGGCAGGAATCCAGAGGCAGTTAAGGAGCAAGGCACGTTGGGCACGGGAAAGCAAATATAACAGATCAAGGCATAGGTAAAGAACTAGCTGAAGACCACTTAACAATCTGTTCATGTCATGAGTGCACATGAATGTGCCAATGCCAATGCCCATCTTGTAGTGAGCCTGTGTTGGAAGTATGAACAGGACATGAGCATGCATTCTTTTTGTAGTTCCAATACATATTTGGATTTTCTTACAGGGCCAAAGCTATGGAGGTAAAGGGGCTATAGGTATCCAACCATGCCTCCCTGCTTTATTTTATTGAGAAATCACGTTGACCCCTGTTACCACCTTGAGTGAGAGCGGGTGCTTTGTGTAGCATCTACTACCGGGAATCCATCGACCTTAGCTCAGGCATGCAAGCAGGAGGGTGTGCTTAGCTGAGGAAGCCCCTCCTTCAGGAGAAAGAAAAACAATTATCAACGAAGACTCCTGGGGTGTATGACATTATTTTTGCCTAGGCCAGAAACCAGGAAGCAACTGAAGAAATGTAAAAAAAAAAAAAAGTTTAAAACAAGTAAATACAATAAAACGTATTATATATTTACAATACTAATGCCAGCAGCATAAGGATTAAAAATGGTTAATGTTGACTGAGAGTTTGTTCCGCTTTAAGTCCTTTATTAGAAAAATAATAATAATAATAATAATAATATTAATATAATCATCGTTATTATTATTCATGTTATTCATATTATTCATATTATTAGTATTATTATTATTATTATTATTATTAATAATAATAATAATAATAATATCATTATTATTATTATTTTATTATTGCTATGATTAGTATGATTATTAATAATAATAATCATAATAATAATAATAGTAATAATATTATTATTATTATTATACAGGATTTATATGGGGCCAACAGTTTGTGCAGTGCTTTGCAAAATAAAAAGGAGACAGTACAGTTACAATACAATTCAATACAAGAAAGTTTCATAAAAAATATTATACACTACACTTACTCTGGTTTGCGTCGCATCACATTTCTCTTGCTTGTTGACTACTGCTGCTTCTGTTCCCTTAGTAGTTATCATTGTGGAATTCTGGATGTTGCATATTCCCATACAGCGTGATTTTTTTAATCATATGCTTCTTGTCTCATTGAGAACAGCTTTATGCTGACGCATTCCACAGTATGTTCACTCTGTTATCTCGTACAATAAGAATGTTGATTGATATTCGAAAATTTGCTTTACCAGGCACCTCTGACCTATGTGGTTAAAGCCACAGTTCTGACATCTTGCAAGGACCTACACCAAGGCCACACCATGATACATACTGTATATACAGGGCACATATGTTTTTATTTTTTTTTTAAAGAAGGTTTTACCCCCTTAATGACCAGACAATTCTTTGCTATTTAGCACTCCACTATTTTAACTGGCAATTGCGCAGTCATGCAACACTGTACACAAATTCAATTTATATAATTTTTTTCAAACAAATAAATCTTCCTTTTGGTGGTATTTGATCTCCACTGGGCTTTTATTTTTTATTATATAAACGAAAAAAAAAAACTAACTAACATTTTAAAAAAAAAAATCATTCTTCATAAATTTAGGTCAAAATATCGTCTGCTACATTTCTTTGGTAAAAATAACCAAAATCAGTGTATATTATTTAGTCTGTGTGAAATTTATAGAATCTACAAACTATGGTATATATATTTGAAAACTAATCAATCCTGATGACGCCTCTCATTTCTTGTGGCCTGAAAATGCCAGGACAGTACAAATACCCCCCAAATGACCCCTTTTTGGAAAGTTATCAGAAACCATGAATCAGACTGAGACAGAAGTACAGTTAAATCACACTTGTTTAATAATAATAATAATAATAAAAAGGTAAACAGAGTAAAGGTTGTCAAAACATAGCCAGAGTTCAGGAACCGGAACGGATAGTCAGACAAGCCAAAACGTCAGGGAACACAGGAGAGCGTCTCTAGAGATGTGACCAAGGAGAAGGCAAAGATTATCTTGGCAGGATGGCTTAAAGTGGGGTTCCACTGCCTCCGTGTTTTTTTTTTCCGGTACATTAGAAATAATAAATTTTTTTAAAATTCTGACTCACGTCTCCCGTCCTTCCCGCTGTCATCCTTTAATTGTCCCCCCCAAGAGTGTAGTTATAAAATCCCCGTACAGGGGTTTCATCTTGCCTGTGGGCATGTGAAACCCACAGGCATTCTCTTCTGGGATGCGCTGACGTGAATTTCCCATCATGCAACGCCCCTTGTCGCAGATCTCGCGCATGCGCATCAGACACGTAGCGGAGTGCCGTTCACAGCTTCTGTTGCCATCACAACAGGCGGCGTCGTCGGAAGTCCCGCCCTGTTGTGATGGCAACAGAGATAATCGCGTCACTTCCTGTTTGGAAGTAACGCAATTCTAGCCCTCGGCGGTGCTCAAAGACTCCTGGGAAATGGTGACTCGCATCTCCCAGGAGCCTTAGCAAACCTTGCCGCCGAGGGAAGTGACGTTTTTAGCCCGGGCTAGCGCAGAGGCAGATTTCGTGGGACCACCTAGCAACAGGGAGAACTAGGTAAGTGACGTTTTTTTTTTAGGAGATTGCAGGCAGATATAAATAAACTTATAATTATGGGGGAAACACCACTTTAAGTAGTGAGGACTGGCGAGCAGGATACCATCAACATGTGAGTCACTATGAAGAGATAGGAGCTGGCAATTAGCCGCCAGCTGAGCGGCCAGCTTTGAGAAGTAAGGGCTGAGCCCAGCCCTAACAAAGGTATTTGTTAAGAGGCATGGCAAGTTTTTTGAAGTTGTAATTTTTTTGCACCAATTTTTTGGAAAATTAAGTAAATATGCTGTGGGTGGGCGGCAAGCAGTTAAGCTATGTACAAGTGCATCCATATTTAATCCTAACCTGTAAATGATATGTACACACGTATATGTTCAGATCTGTAGTACAGCAGGGAAATCTGGGAAATCCAAAAAACATGTAGGGGCTGATTTACTAAAGGCAAGTAGGTTGTATACTTTGCAAAATAATTTGCACTTTGCAAGGGAATTTTCCCTTAGCTCGGTGAATGTGGTGAAAATTCTCTTTGCAAAGAATACCAAAGAATACCAAATTTACAAGTAAGAAAAAGAAAAAAAAAACATGTTTTGTTTGCACATCATTGGGCGATGGAAGTTAGCAGAGCTTCACCACATTCACTAAGCTAGAGGCAAATGCCCATGCAAAATGCTAATTCCTTTGCAAAGTAAACAGCCTATTTCCCTTTAAGTTAACCCCATAGTATACCGGTGGAGCAACTTATGGAATATCTAAAGCCAAAACTTTTTTTTTCGTTTTATATGTTGTAGGATATGGTTGAAACCCATGTAAAGCTTTGGAGGGTTTTGTTTTGTCTCATTTGAGAAGTTACTTTTTACTTGTCTTGTAGACACAATAGGAAGTAAGAGGAAATCTCTCCAAACCAATTAAAAAGTCTTCCATCTATTCCTGTTCTGGTGACAAAACAACATTTTGGATTTTCTCTCACTTTAAGTCTTGGTAACAATAGTTATGAAAGGCAAACAGAGAGACTGAATGGTCCTTGCAGGAACGTTGGCAGCAATAAAAAACCTGACAGGGGTTCTTGCCTTTCCTCACTCCATCCAAAACTAAAAAATAGTTTAGGTTTTAAAAACGAGCTCACAAACCCACACATCTTGGAGGATCAAAAGGTCAAAAGTTGTCTTCTAGTCTATGAGGCTGTCATCTTTTTACACAATGTAAGGTCCAGATTTTTTATCATTGGACCCTGTAGGCACACAACCTTCAGGACTGAAAGGAACAACTACATTCCCCATTTTCCTCTTCCAACTTGGATCAACTCCATGGCATAGAACATTTTTGTTTTATTAGTCCTTATGTCACTTTTTAGGACAATAACCAGGAGTATACCACCACATGCTCAAATACTAGAAATACGAATTTCCAAGCGAAACCCGGAATAACACAAAAATAACTTTAACGGTGGTTGGTCTCTAAAAAAAAAAAAAAAAAACAACACTTAAACATGCATAGTAAAACATCAGCTTTATTGATGGCAAGCATAAAGGGCAGGTGGCTATAACCCAGCTGTGGCCTTTAGCTTACAGATGTCACCCTGGTTTCAGCAGACTGGATCGTGCAGATCGCTTCCTTTCTCCCACTATGGAGTCCGTCTTTACTCAGGTAGATACCCCAAAAGAAAAAAGACTGGCCATAGTGTAATATTGCCTACATGTATATTTATTAAGATGAGGTATTGCACTTACATCTATGATGAAAATGGTATGCGTTAAAAGAGATGCCGGCCAGCATAAACAAATGGAGCCCGTCCTCCTGGTACGATCGCGTGGTGACGTCACTACGTGCCTTCCTCCAGACCCGCTTCGTCATACGTGACGTTGTCAATGGGGAACTGGCAACGTAGTGACGTGCTGTCAGTAGCTCCGCAGCCTCGTCGACAGCTCCGGCCTTTTTGCAGGCCAGCATTACCTGATCCTTGCAGGCCTTGAGGCGGCATCCGTGCCCTCCCCCCCCCAGGCACGGGGACCGGGTACGCGACCCCCCGGCCCCTCTCAATCACCCTACCTTCCTCAGCGCCGCCATCACCGCCGCTCCTCCCGCCGCTTCTCCCGGCCCGCCAGTCGCGCCGGGTAGGCGGGCAGGAAACACCGCGGCTCCGGCCTAGTCCGGCCGGCGCCGGATCACCGCTCCGTCGCCCGAAGCTGCCCCGCAGCCAGCACCCACACCGGGTACCCACGTCCATCGGACCCCCCCCCCTCATCCACGACCGCCTCCTCTCCCACTGGGCAGCCAAGACCAGGCTAACCCGTGGCTCCGGCCTAGTCGGCGGCCATCTTGGTCCACCCAGGCTCACCGCTCCGTCGCCCGAAGCCCCCCCGCAGCCAGCACCCACACCGGGTACCCACGGCCATCGGACCCCCCCCCCCTCATCCACGACCGCCTCCTCTCCCACTGGGCAGCCAAGACCAGGCTAACCCGTGGCTCCGGCCTAGTCGGCGGCCATCTTGGTCCACCCAGGCCACCCAGATTCAGCCAGGATATCACCAGGACCCCCAGGACCCCCCAGCAGGTGTCAACAGGAACTGCTCCAATTCAGGTCAGTCACCTGGGTGGGCATCATCCACAGCCGCTGTCACCTCTGCTCTAGCTGGCTAGACGAGGAAGAGGGCGGCTGCGGCTGAGACACAGCCCACGCCATCCCACCTCTCACCTACCCTTATTGCCTTTCTGGAAGCCGGTGGGCCCTTCCCTCTCAGAACACCACTACCGTAGCAACCAGACTTCACCGCAGAGGCACCAGGTCGCACAGCAAGCGCCGCTGGGATTATCCCCTAATCAGGTAAGTTCCCGGTTACCCCCCCCCCCATTAGTTGTTGATCCAGGGCCCTGTGGTCCGATCGCCCTCGGGGGTCAGGAAGGAATTTTTTCCCCCACTGAGCGATTGGCCGGCACAGTTAGGGGTTTTTTGCCTTCCTCTGGATCAAACGGGAGGGCGGTAGGTTCAACAGGCCCCCATCACACCCTCCGGGACGATTCGCATCAGTACAAGATACCTCAGCGGTCACCATCAGTATCCTCCTGGTCCAGGATCGGTACTACAAGCAGAGCCAGCTGGAACAGCCAGAAATTAGCGACTCGCCAACTACATCCTTCCATATAGGGCACTACACGATCAACTTGCGCGCTTACAAATAGCTGTAACACGGCGGCAAGTCTGATACCTAGACTGATACAAACAGGAACAGGAAAAACCCGGATCAGGATCATCAGCACGGTCATCCAAGTGCCATCAACGTCCCCCTCCCGCCATGTGCTACTTCAAATATTCAGCAGAAGTTCTTCACAAGCTAAGGAATGCCACCTCTACTTTGCCAGCCACCATTCAAAAAATTCTAAGGAAAGAACATCTACTAAAGACCGACCGACGATCAACCATCAAACACAGGAAGATACCAACTCAACCTCAGGAATTAGCATGCGCCATGATCAACACCAGATCTGCAGTCAAACACAGACTGGAAGTACACGACTTCATCACCCAAAACAACATAGATTGCCTCTTCATCACGGAAAGCTGGCTAACCCCCGACTGCAACACCATCCTTACCGAATTGGTGCCGGAGAACTACAGGATCCTAACTGAGCATCGGATAGGAAAAAAAGGGGGAGGCCTAGCAGCGATTTTTAAATCGCACCTGGCGATCACCAAACCGATTATGCAGAACTCAGTGCCTTTTATGGAGACACTGACGCTACATCTTCAATCAACACCCCATGACACCACTCACATTCTACTTTGCTACAGACCACCAGGACCAAAGACCAATCTTCTTACTCCCCTCACGGAATTCATTGCAACACACACCCTGAAATCCAAAAACCTCCTGGTACTTGGAGACTTTAATCTCTGGGCAAATTCTACCCAAGACCCTATCGCCACCGCCTGCATCAACCAACTGGAAGAACTGGGTCTCCAACAACTGATAAAGACGCCAACACATGGCTCAGGACACACCCTGGACCTTATCTTCAAACAAAATTTGGACATCAACATACTGGACAACCTACCACTACCATGGACGGACCACCACGCCATCAAATTTAAAATCACCACTAATACCACCCACCTAAAACAGAAACCTGCAACAACAACTCATTGGACCAGATCGCAGAAGAAACTACACTCCGAAACCTTCAAAAACACGTTGGCAAACAAAATAGCAACGCTGAATTTAACCCACTCAACGGAACATACACTCCGCTCCCTAAACAAGGTATTACTACAATCAGCAGACGCAGTGGCTCCAAAACGCAGAACACCTATCCGGAGGAAAAACTCAGGATGGTTTAACAGCTCTCTCATGCTACTCAAGCAAGAACGCAGAAGAGCCGAAAGAGCATGGAGAAGAAATCCTACCAAAGAAAATCAGACAAACTACAAAGGACTCACTGAGAATTATCACAAAGCAATCTTTAAAGCTAAAAAAGATTTTTTTGCAAATACCATTTCATCGGCACTAAACCGCCCTCGGGAACTTTTTAAAATAGTCGCTCAGTCGATGAACCCGACATGCTTAGAGCCCCCAGCAAACGAAACCCAAGACTTCTGTAATGAGTTGTCAGATTTTTTCATTGACAAAATCGACAACATCCGGAAAATAATCCATATGAAAAAAACTTCCAACCTCAGCCATCCAGAGCAAAAAGAAGATATGGTCACAAATATCCCTCTTCCACCAAAGTTTTCTTTGATCCCAATTTCCACGGACACCACCAAAAACATCATCAAAAACCTCAGAGACAGCACATCTCCGATTGACATCATCCCCACAAAACTGCTGAAAGAATGCTCTGACATTTTGGCGCCTACGCTAACTCACCTCATAAATCAATCTTTCAAAGAAGGGATTGTTCCAGGCGCCCTCAAACAAGGCATCATCAAACCCCTGCTAAAGAAGCCCAACCTCGACCCCCGGGACCCCAACCACCGCAGACCGATAACAAGCCTCAACACCATCTCCAAGATTATGGAGAAAGCGGTAGTACAACAGCTACACCGCCACCTAGACACACACAAACTCCTGGATCCTCTACAATCAGGCTTCCGCCCAGGCCATGGCACAGAAACGGCACTCCTGAAGATTTGGGACGACGCCCTCGAAGCAGCAGATGACGGAGAATCATGTCTCCTGGTGCTGTTGGACCTCAGCGCAGCGTTTGATACTGTGGACCACAACACTCTACTCATCCGCCTTACAGAAGTAGCAGGAGTCGCAGACGCAGACCTACAATGGTTCGCATCCTTCTTAGGAAATCGCTCTCAGACAGTGAAACTAGGAGCTTTTACCTCTGAAACCCGGGCAATCTCTTGTGGAGTCCCGCAAGGATCACCTTTGTCGCCAGTGCTCTTCAACATATACATCCGCCCACTCCTCAACATCATCAGAAGGTCAGACCTCTGCTTCCACTCATACGCTGATGACACCCAATTATACTTTCGGATCACTGGACAAAAAGACCATCATCGGCAATTAGAAAACTGCCTCACTAGGATAGACGACTGGATGACCGCCAGCTCTCTTAAACTCAACGAATCAAAAACAGAACTTCTTATTCTACAGGCAAACCAAAACTCCCGAACCAAGATCCCTTGGACACCTCCCACCATCTTTGGACAGACCATCTCCCCAAGAACCAAGGCCAAGAGCCTCGGAGTCATTTTTGACTCAGAAATGTCAATGGATGCCCAAATAGGATCGGTAGTTAGCGGATCTCACCATCTCCTTCGCCTTCTACGCAGACTCCTCCCCTTCATTCCAAAGGAGGACAAAGCAGTGGTAGTTGGAACAGTCATTAATTCACGACTGGACTACGCAAACTCCCTCTACATAGGGTTACCCCAATATCAACTTGCGCGCTTACAACTTATCCAAAACACGGCGGCAAGACTGATAACAGGAAAAAAACCCTGGGAATCCATTTCCCCTTCCCTGAGGAGCCTACACTGGCTAACCGTAAAGAATCGGGTCATTTTCAAGACCCTCTGCCTCACCCACAAATGCACCCATGGAGACGCGCCTCAATACCTTTTCGAGAAAATAAAACGCTACACACCCAATCGCAGTCTTCGATCATCCGACCAAAACCTCCTCCTCATCCCCAAGTCCCGCTACAAATCAAAAGGGGAACGAAGATTCGCTGTCCAAGGACCACGGCTATGGAATGCACTACCAACCTACATCCGCATGGAAGAAAACCATCAGGTCTTCAGGAAAAAACTCAAGACCCACCTCTTCTAAGAAGCTTGACAACAAAGCACTAATACAGCGCCTTGAGGCGATTCGGTTCGCATTGTAGCGCTATACAAATTATTCATTCATTCATTCATTCATTCACCATCATATATACAGAGCCAAGCCTCGTTCTGAGCCACGAGCGCACAGATAGAAAAGCGACATACTGAACATGGGCAATTATCGCATAGTAGCAGAAACTAAGGTTATCATATCTCCGTCAATTCCACATACTGTATATATACTCAAGTATATGCCGAGTTCCCCGAGATACGGGGCCCCAAAGTCGGTTCGGAAAATGTCATTCTCTGCTGCAGAAAAGTGCTTGACATTTTCCGACCCGACTTTGGGGCCCCGTATCTTGGGGACACTTGGTGCTAGGAACCCCAAATGTGGTATTCAAACCCAGTGGAACTAACACTACAATGAAAAGCTGGAAAACCGCGCTATCTAGCAGTGGTGAATATAGCAGCCTGCACAACGATGATTGTATGTGAGAAACATGAAAATATAAAGTGCGGCGCTCCTAGAGTGTTCAAAAATTGATATTTGAACAAGAAAATAAATAAAACTATTATGATATAGATTGTGAAATAAATAGTGAAAATCAATATATGCTGAGAAATATTGATGATAAATAAGCTGAAGGATATTAATAATGAATATTTATAATCAATTAGAAGTGATTATATAAAACAATAATAAATAACAACAATATTACACCAAAATAGTGACATATGTGTGTACAAAATATTATAAAGTGACTTGTGCGGCTTGTCTGAAGTTTTCCATCACCAACTGGATAAAAGGCTTACCGACTTTCATGGACTCAGTGGGCTTATGCCATATGAGTCAAACGCGCTGAATGGTGTTTGGACTACACCTAGGTGGACAGCTGTTCCAGGATTATGATGCAGTGAAGACCACGGATAAATGCAGACAGTGGACGCTCAATAGAAGCCCAAGATGGGGATGGTGGAAGGTATACAGTGTAGTTCATCCCCAGCAGTATTACCGGCAAAAAAGGAATGAGGCCATATAGTGTGATACCGTATAGGCTAATAAAATGTATTTTTTTAAAAAGCAGATGGGTACTCACATGTGCAGAGAAAGTGCAAGCATATATGGAAAGAATTGGCAGCAGTGGCATCAGCAAATTAGTCTCCCTACAACATAACCAAAGATGGGGTTTCTAGCACCAAGTGACCCCGCGATACGGGGTCCCAAAATCGGTCAACTGTGTCCATCTGCAGCAATGTCATTTCGGGACCCTTTGGGTCCAGAGACCCCAAATTTTGACTGCAGCTAGGGGGCATTTAGGAACCATTAACTACCAGTTTGAAGTTTGGGGGACCTATGGCTGCAAATGGGCACAGTGAGGCATGCAAATGGGCACAGTGAGGCTGCAAATGGACATTGTTGACCCTCTTTTCCACTTACAGTAGCTGCGCATTTCTCACCCTAGGCTTAGGCTCGAGTCAATAAGTTTTCCCAGTTGTTTGTGGTAAAATTAGGTGCCTCGGCTTATATTCGGGTCGGCTTATACTCGAGTATATAAGGTATTTGGGAAAAAAAGATATAGTAAAAAATATGTTTATAATAAGTTAAATACAAAAATCCTTTTTTTTAAAAACTCATCGACGAATACTAATTTCATTTAGACCCGAAAAGAGGTCAACCAATGAACCATTCATAGTCGACCACCCTCAGGCCGGTATAATAGAGACCATATATTCAAAATAATAAATGTGAAAAATAATTAATAGTGTACCTATTGGATAGATGCCAGCCTATTATGCAAGCCTGTTATACAAAGCCAAATGTATAATTCATTCTGGGGACAATAGAACCCATTTTTCAGTCCTGATATGCATTGATCAATAACGTCATAAGAAAAATTTTATGTGAACTGTTTTCACCACATACACAAGCTTTCTATCTAAATTCGGTAACTCCGTTTCATCTGAAAAGCCGTCTAAAAGAAACTGCAAAGCCATCAAGTCAATATCTAAAATCACTTAATCTACAAAGATTAAAAGAAAAACAAATGCACCCAGCAGGAGAGAAAAATCTGGAAGATATTGAACAAAATGAGTTGACGCACCAGTTGGTGCACCTGCTTGTGACTTATCAATTTTTGTAACCTGTATTTCTTATAGCGCTACAGCTGTCGGTTGGACTGACTTATTTAAATGCCTCCAAATGCCTGTCAGTGTGGCAACCAGCTGAATACATAAAACAGGCTCTCCAAAACCCTTTATGGTCTAGGGTCAAAGTAAATGGAATAATAAAATCCAAATGCTTTTGTCTCATTTTCCATCATCCAAACCTTCCGCATAAATCTGCAGCTTTGCCATGACCTTAGTGTTTAGCACATGGATGGGGCCGCAGGTTTGAGGTACATTTGGTCTGCCACTTGGGTCGTTAAAAGCTTTTTTCAATTAATTTTAACTGGCATCCATGAGGATCAAGCACTCATTCCCTTCCTTTTTTTTTTTTTTTTTTACTATCCAAGAAGCAGAACTGCCTGGATTAAACCAACAGGTAACAGCACAAGTTGGTGTGTATTTATATTACACGGACATAGGAAGCTTGACGACAGTAATGGTATGTTTGATTAGATTCAACAATTTACATTCAAGACTAATTCTTGTATGAAATAACAAGAAAACTGGTTGGAAGGGCTTAAATTCTAAAGTGGATTAAACTGCTTTTATTTGCGGTGAGCTGTGTCAAGGTGAAATAATACACCATTTTTTTTAAATTTCAGGATGACCTTCTTTTATGTCGTAACTTCTTTTTCCCACGTACAATTGTATCATCCAAAAATTATTTTAGTAGCTCACTTTTCTGCCAAGAAAAACATTTGGTTTTAGGCTATGATGTCACTATCTGTCTACAAGCATTGCTGCTATGTCCAGCTGCCGGAAGAAGGGATTTATAAGGGGAACCTACATCACGTCCAGCAGATGTAGATGTGCCTCAAACTACATAACCAGTGATTGAATGACATATCGGTAGGGATGTCACACCACTTTCTCAAACTCAATCTTTCTAAAACTGAGCTTGTAATATTTCCTCCTTCCCGGTCCCCCCCCCCCCCCCCCCCCATTACTTTACCATTAAGATCAACAGCACAACCATTGGTCCCTCCACACATACCAGGGTCCTGGGTGTAATCCTTGACTCTGACCTCTCCTTCAGCCCCCCACATCCAATCACCTGCCGCCTTAACCTCCACAACATCTCCAGAATTCGACCCTTCCTGACTAATGACACAACAAAGCAACTGATTCACTCCTTGATTATTTCCCGCCTTGACTACTGCAACTCTCTCCTTAATGGCCTACCCTTATGCAGGCGATCCCCCCTTCAGTCTATTATGAATGCAGCTGCTAGACTAAGACACCTCACTAACCGATACGTGACTGGTGCCCCTCTCTGCCAATCCCTTCACTGACTTTCCCTACCCCACTGTATAAAATTCTAAATGCTAACCAAAACATACAAGGCCATCCACAACATCCCCCCCCAGCTACATCACCAACCTCATCTTCAGATATTGCCCAATTCGTCCCCTCCGCTCCTCCCAGGACCTACTGCTCTCTAGCTCCCTTGTTACCTCTTCTCATGCTCGCCTTCAGGACTTCTCCAGAGCCTCTCCCATCCTCTGGAACTCCCTGCCCCGGTATATCTGATCAGCCCCTAACCTGTCCACCTTTAGGAGATCCCTGAAAACTCACTTATTCAGGGAAGCCTATCCCACCTAACTGTCCCCGAGCCACCCCCATCAAATCATTCCCCGCATCTATTACCTTTTGTACCACCACCCCCTCCCTTTAGATCAGGGGTCTCAATCTGGCAGCCCTCCAGCTGTTGCAAAACTACAAGTCCCATGGGGCATTGCAAGGCTGACAGTTACAAGCATGACTCCCACAGTCACAGGCATGATGGGAATTGTAGTTTTGCAACAGCTGGAGGGCCACAAGTTTGAGACCCCTGTTTTAGATTGTAAGCTCTACGACCAGGGCCCGCCTGTCCCTTCTGTATTGAACTGTACTGTAATTGTGCTGTTCCCCCCTCTACATTGTAAAGCGCTACGTAAACTGTTGGCGCTATATAAATCGTGTATAATAATAATAATAATTCCTAATAAATGTATTAAGAGTGGCAGGCAAGTTTGTGGGTGCAGGCAAAGTATTCACTATGCAATTTGCATATATTGTCACTGAAGGTTTGAGGGTGTGCTTTGGCTGGTAAGGATACGGGGGGGGGGGGGGATTGTAAAATGGTTTGACCCACAAGAGAAATATGAACAAAAAAGCTATTTCCATACTTGATTTTAAAGGGGTCAAACTAATTTCACTAATAGGTTGTGGTATGAATTAGTGACAAACTCAAAAAGGCATCAACATCCCAGAAAATATATACAGGTTTTTTTTATGGAATTTTAGCGGTGCCATGAACACAATGGAGCCAGAAATCTATATAAAAATACAAATTTTTATTTATTCAAAGTTAAAATTATTATTAATATAAAAATAGAAAAAGCAACTTTTCTTTTATATTGTGTCACACAGAAAGTTATTTTATTTTTCCTTTCACAAAAGCGGTGACAGTAGAGTGTCTATCCCGACATGTTTCGCCACTAAGGGCTTCCTCTGGGAATTTTTTAGATTAGTCACTATTCAAAAGACAAAATATACCATAATATTATATAATAGTACAAATTTGAACAAACAAAACCAAGAACAAATAATAAATAAATATTGTTGTTTCGCCATAACATGGCTTACCCAGAACATTTAACTAATGCTGAAATACTAAAGTCAGCGGGCAATTATGCTAATGACTAAGTATGTTATTTGAGTGTGAAACGCATCAACAGATTGTCCTGTCTTGCTTTTCAAATTTTAAAGACATTAAATAAACTATTTTGCATCAGCTCTGTGGTGGTGCGCTGAAAATTTCTCTCTTCCTCTGATGTTTACCGTGGCGACCTGGGGTGGACACCCACACAGAACTGCAGTTAAATGACTCACCTGAGCGGTATACACACCTTACTTGGGCTAATAGCGAAGCCATCTTCTTGGAAGCCTACAGAATGATGGCTTCTCCATTGGTGCTCGTTGAGAAAAGGGCATGCTCACTACCGATGTAGGTCACAGCTCCTGATATGCACTATATTGTAAAACGTATTGGGATGCCTGCCTTTACACGCACATGAACTTTAATGGTGTCTTAGTCCGTAGGGTTCAGTATTGAATTGGCCCACCCCTTGCAGCTATAATGGCTCCAACAGTTCTGGGAAGGCTGTCCACAAGGTTTAGGAGTGTCTATGGGAATGTTTGACCATTCTTCCAGAAGCCCATTTCTGAGGTCAGGCACTAATGTTTGACAAGAAGGCCTGGCTCGCAGTCTCAAATTCATCCCAAAGTTGTTCTATTGGGTTGATGTGCAGGCCAGTCAATTTTCTCCACCCCAAACTCGCTCATCCATGTCTTTTTGGACATTGCTTTGCGCACTGGTCCAAATTATTTGGTGGAGAGGGATTATGGTGTTGGGTTGTTTTTCAGGGGGTTGGCCATGGCCACTTAATTCCAGTGAAGACTTTCAATTCATGCTCCAACTTTATAGGTTGGGTGGTTGCCAATGGCTCCTACTGCTGTCAATCACAGCCAGTGAGCCAATCAGGAGATGTAGGGGGCAGGGCTTAGCTGCGGCTCCGTGAGTGAATGGACATACAGAGCAGTGACTTGGGAGAGCACCTCCTTGGGTACCCCCACAGCAAGATGCCAAAAGCCAATCAGGAGTGCAAGTCTCCGGGGAGACAAGGCTCTTGTGGACATCGCTGGATAGAATGCATGAAGGTATAAAACCTTGTGCCTTTACAACCACTTTAAAGTGGTTGTAAACCCTTACAGACCACTTTGACCTACAGGTAAGCCTAGATTAAGGCTTACCTGTAGGTCCAAGAAATATCTCCTTAACCTACACAGCAATGCATAGTAGTCCATTATGCTTTACCTTTGCAAGGGAAACAAAGAGGAAGTAAGCCCATCAGGGTTTACTTCATCTTTAACTTAAACTTGGGATAATGGAGCCTGTTATAGGGACATATTTTTTTTGCTTTTATACCGAAAGAAAAAACTCTGAACAACGGCCACATACACTTACAAACGTGGATATAATGCAAAAAGGTTTTCATTGCCTGAGATGGACATCCAGGATTGTAAGGAGTAGGTGGGATATTGGGTTGAACCTACCTAATTCGGTCAACAATCAGTCCAAATATTGACCATTACAGGCCCTGCATTCCAGTTTCCTTTTCTTTAATCATTTTGTTTTCCAACTTTCATTTTCTCTGCACGTAGGTTTATTTAGTAAAAGAGTAAAATGTCCGACCACAGGGGAATTATAAGAAATTCTTGTCAGGCTCGCTGATTGAAAGAAAGGAATAAGTTGCTGATATCAGGACACGATATCTTGGCATACTAACTGTAGACGCTGCCTTCCCTGTTCTGACCTTTATATTAATGTTAATAGCTTTGGAGAAATAAAATGTAAATTTCTCTCTAAATGGATCAGTGCAAGCTGAGGGCCTAAGTGTTGCTTGAAGCATTTGTGTGAAAATTAAAACATTTATGTTTCATCGCTTAATTTTATTATTTTCTTACCGGGCTTGGCTGAATAGATAAAAAAAATTTAAGCAGATTTTAACGGGCAGAAGACCTCTTGTAGAGAAAAAGTGAAATAACAGCCGATTGTATCAAAACAGCGACATACTAAACCTGTCAACTTAACTTTCTATAACAAGATGAACTACATATATCACCCGGGTCAATAAATCTTATAACTAGCATTTATTTTTATGAGACAATTAAGACATCTTCATTTTTACAAGCCCAATGAAAACTGCTAATAGCAATCCAACTATCTATTCTTAGAAGTGATAGGTATTGTAATAAGCTAACTGATAATGCAACTAAGTACTTTTATTATTGATTCCGTTGGCTGCCACCAATCCTGGACTGGAAGAGATCTGCTAGCCAAAGTCACACTTTGCTGCCAAATTGTTTCCCTGGCATCTGGCCATGAGGAACCTTTATTTTTTTTATTTTATTTTACAATTCACATATATTGTATATATTATATATAGACAGGCCACTTCATATTTAAACTTAAATTACTCTAAATGGAACATACTTCAAAGTATGTTCAAGAATTCTTCTGAAGAAGGTTGATACACACGAGCCATAACTGATTTTTAAATTGTGAGTGGAGACCATCAATTTTATGAACTTGACCACAACTATTGGTCCCTTTATGCATACCAGGGTGCTGGGTGTATTTCTAGACCAGCCTTTCTCAACCTTTTCAACACAGAGGAACCCTTGAAATAACTTTCTGGTCTCAGGGAACCTCTGCTAAAAATTACTATATCTACAACTTATGATACATTGGTGTGATGGTCAGTGGGAAGAATGTTCCTCAAACTTGAGGTCATTGGGAAGATAGCTTAAAAGATCAATGGTGTCAATGGGAACTTATCTTAGTGGCAGAAATTGCTCCTTGCTCAAGGAACCTCTAGCAACCTCTTGAGGAACCACAGGGTTCCATGGAACTCTGGTTTAGAAACCCTGTTCTAGGCTCTGAGTCTCTGACCTTTTCTTCTGGCCCTATATCCAATTTCTATGTAAATCTTGCTGCCTTAAAGAGGTTGTATACCAGCACATGGAAAAAAAAAAAAGCAAAAAAAAAAAAAAACCCTGTAAGGCAAAGGCATAATGAGCTAGTATGCACCGCATACTAGCTCATTATGAAATACTCGCCTTAGAACGAGGTCCCCCTATTGCATCCCACTCCACGCCAAGGGAGCTGACATTTTGCCCTCTGCGTTTCTTCTGGGCTTCGCGGCTCCGGCACTGTGAGTGGCCGGAGCCACGATGACGTCAGCGGCTGCATGCAAAGTGAATGTCTCCTAAACCTTACAGGTTTAGGAGATATTTATTTTACCTACAGATAAGCCTTATTATACCTGTAGGTAAAAATAAAGAAAAAGGGTATACAACCGCTTTAACCCTGTAACATTTCCAGAATTCACCAGTCTTTTTTTTTTTTCCTTAATCCTTTTCATTCATTTTAAATAATTTATAAATGGGTACAGCACAATAAAAAGACAAAACAACATTTGTGAAGGAAAGAGCATTTACAACTTATACACGACACAACAGAAAAACAAACCTATAACAAACCTATAAAAAAAAAAGGTGTATAACCTAGGACCCTGTTCAGATATCATGGCGACCATAATTATTCCCCAAAAGGAGGAAAGAGACAACAGGAGAGGTGGAGGCACCCCACATCTGAATGTAAATAATCTGACTGATCTTCACCAAAATAGGTCTAGTGACTGTACATAACTGTTGTGAACAAGGCCATTATGTCTGAAACGCATTACCTTCTGCTGTACATATTTATCTTTTATAGAGTTACAATACATTTGGACTTATTGAAGAGCATGCATGGAGTTGCGGATTGTCTTCTATCCATTTACTTTGTTAGCAGCTGAGTGACTGCACATCTTGCACCCGACAGCTCAGGAGGATCGTTAAATAATCGTGATTGGCCGCGCAGTCATCTGGGACCTCTCACGTGTCCCAGATGACTGACAGGAGGGAGGGGGCAGAGCTGAGCCCTTCCTGCGCAGAGGGGAAGTGATGTCACCAGCCCAGGCACTGAAGGAGGCAGACTACGAGGGACCCCTTAGCAACAGGCATTTAGAGGTGAGTTACCGTATATACTCGAGAATAAGCCGAGATTTTGAGCCCTTTTTTTTGGACTGAAAGTACCCCCCTCAGCTTATACTCGAGTCCCCGCCATCTGCCTACCTGATCAGTGTGTCATGCAGATAGACGGCGGCCATTGCAGTGTTCAAAAGCCGCGCCTCCTTGTCTGTGATAGGCAGAAAACTCTATTTCCCAGGAGTCAGTGTTCCGCCTATTATGGACATCCTCTCATCCTCGTCCGTGGTATGAGGATGAGCGGATGTCCGTGATAGGCGGAACACTGACTGCTGGGAAATTGAGTGTTCCGCCTATCACAGACAAGGAGGAGGCACGGCTTTTGAATACTAGAATGGCCGCCGTATCTTTTTACACGCTGATCGGTGCAAATGCGAGCGGCATTGAGGCTGCAGAGGGACACCGAGGCTGCAGAGGGACACAGGCGCTGCAGAACGGCACACGGGGGCATGCACAGGACACAGGTAGGCTGCAATGGACACAGGGAGGTACACAGGACACAGGGAGGTAGGCAGATCTGCACAGGTAGGCATACACAGGACACAGGGAGGTATGCAGCTGCAGATGGGCATTGTTGACCCTCTTTTCCACTTACAGTAGCTACTGCATTTCTCACCCTTGGCTTATACTCAGATCAATAAGTTTTCCCAGTTTTTTTTGTGGTAAATTGGGGGCCTCGGCTTTTATTTGGGTCGACCTATACTCGAGTATATACGGTAAATTTTTTTCAAAATGTTTTTTTTTTTTTTTTTAAGAATTTTAATCATCTTTTTTTTGGGGGGGGGGGAAACACCACTTTAAATTGGTTAACATAATGAAATGAATATAATTTCTCGATTAACAGCCCGCATGATATTGGCAAAATTTGGCATGAACCCTTTTATTCTCAAGAATAAATCCACACTTAAGAAAACAAAAAGAGAAAGATGTTGAAAGAGAAATGCCTTGATCTGTTATGAAACAAGCATAGGAAAACTATTTGGAGTGAGACATATTAAGTGCTTCTTAGAACTTATTTCCCAAGGAAAGCACTGTGCTGTTCAATGGTGGTGAATAAGTGCTGCATTAACTCCTATAGATGTGATTATTATTGATAATGCAAGTTGGTGATGGGAATAAAAAGGTGGGAAAAAAGTAAGAAAAGAAACAGTCATGTTGGCTATTTACTGAACCATATTAGTCAAAGTATTGCATTTTAAAACCCCTTAAGTTGCTATGCATCATCATATAAGTCATCTCGGAATAGAAAGCAGAAATTCATAAGAATTATGTTGACGTGTAAATTGTCAGCAGAACTGGTTGGAAAATTTACATGTTGCCATAGATCTGCCGTCACGTCCTCGGCAGAAAATTAGCATATTATAACTCTAATATTTTAACGTAATGCCTTCCTCATGAGAATGCCATATTTATCTGATTAATATCATCCGTGTAAAAACTGTTCAATTACAGTATCAGTCGGTGTGTGATTAATATGACTGCTTAGAGTACAAATCTGCTATAAAGGCAACTTTAGGAATAATGTTTAAATTAGAAACATACCCATGAGTGTCAGAACGCCGGCGAGAGACAGTAAATAAATGTATGTTGTAAATATTCAGCCCTTTGTGTGGGAACGCGGTGAGGAATTTCATTGTCATATTCTGGAGCTTGGTGGGAAAGTAGATCAAAATATTTTTATATTTACATCTGATCATTTCTGTTAGTAGTTAATATTGTATAAGTCATGCGAATTTTTTTTTTCTTCTTCCTTTGGTTCTTTAGACTTTCGGGATCAGACTTAGATTATTTCAGTATATACAGTGCATCCGGAAAGTATTCACAGAGCTTCACTTTTTCCACATTTTGTTATGTTACATCTTTATTTCAAAATGGAATAAATTCATTATTTTCCTCAAAATTCTACAAACAATACCCCATAATGACAACGCAAATAAAGTTTGTTTGAAATCTTTGCAAATTTATAAAAAATTTAAAAAATCCCATGTACGTAAGTATTCACAGCCTTTGCTCAATACTTTGTTGAAGCACCTTTGGCACCTATTACAGCCTCAAGTCTTTCTGAGTATGATGTTACAAGCTTGGCACACCTATTTTTGGGCAGTTTCTCCCATTCTTCTTTGTAGGACCTCTCAAGCTCCATCAGGTTGGACGGGGAGCGTCGGTGCAAGGCCATTTTCCGATCTCTCCACAGATGTTCAATCGGGTTCAAGTCTGGGCTCTGGCTGGGCCACTCAAGGACATTCACAGAGTTGTCCCATATCCACTCCTTTATTATCTTGGCTGTGTGCTTAAGGTCGTTGTCCTGTTTGAAGATAAATCTTCACCCAAGTTTGAGGTCCAGAGTGCTCTGGAGCAGGTTTTCATCAACAATGTCTCTGTACATTGCTGCATTCATCTTTTCCTTGATCCTGACAGCCTTCCAGTTGCTGCCACTGAAAAACAACCCCACAGCATGATGCTGCCACCACCATGCTTCACTGTAGGAATGATGAGCGGTGCCTGGTTTCCTCCAGACACAATGTTTGCCATTCAGGCCAAAGAGTTCAATCTTTGTTTCATCAGACCAAATTATTTTGATTCTCATGGTCTGAGAGTCCTTCAGGTGCCTTTTGGCAAACTCTAGTCAGGCTGTTATGTGCCTTTTACTGAGGAGTGGCTTCCGTCTGGCCACTCTACCATACAGGCCTGATTGGTGGAGTGCTGCAGAGATGTTTGTTCTTCTGGCAGGTTCTTCTCTCTCCACAGAGAAACGTTGGAGTTCTGTCAGAGTGACCTTCGGAATTTTGGTCACCTCCCTGACTAAGGCTCTTCTTCCCCGATCGCTCAGTTTGGCTGGGTGGGCGGCTCTAGGAAGAGTCTTGGTGGTTCCAAACTTCTTCCATTTACAGATGATGGAGACCACTGTGCTCATTGGGACCTTCAATGCTGCAGACATTTTTCTGTACCCTTCCCCAGATCCGTGCCTCCATACAATCCTGTCTCAGAGGTCTACAGGCAATTTGTTCTCTGACATGCACTGTTAACTGTAGGACCTTATATAGACAGGTGTGTGCCTTTCCAAATCATGTCCAATCAACTGAATTTACCACAGGTGGACTCCAATCAATTTTTAGAAACATCTCAAGGATGATCAGTGGAAACAGGAGGCAGCTGAGCTTAATTTTGTGTGTCATGGCAAAGGCTGTGAATACTTATGTATATGTGATTTTTTCGTTTTTTATTTTTAATAAATTTGCAAAGATTTCAAACAAACTTCTTTCACGTTGTCATTATGGGGTATTGTTTGTAGAATTTTGTAGAAAAATAATGAATTTAATCCATTTTGCAATAATGCTGTAACATAACAAAATGTGGAAAAAGTGAAGCGCTGTGAATTCTTTCGGGATGCACTGTAATAAAGAGAATCCCAAGGGAAGGCTCCCTTCCTCCAGGTCACTACTTATGCTATCATTTTATTTTCAACATTTTTATTTATTATTTTTTTTTTTTTATTTATTCTTATTTTATTATATATATAAAATAAAAGAAGATCAAAAAAAAATTCAAACAAATACAAAGAGGGAAATTGCATAATTACATTTAATAATTTAGAGATATTCCCATTACCAAACATACACAAGACAACCACTTAATCTATAAATGTATACTTATAAATAAAAGGGTACCTAAGCACCCCATGATAGCCACGCAGATCCCACAATCTCATAAATGATAAGATAAACAACTAACAAACTAGGCTCCGTGTCAAAAACGAACCAAGCAAATACCAAAAAAAAAAAAAAAAAAGCCCTGGGGCGGGGCAGAAAGTACTTTTTTTTGTTTAGTTTATTTAATGATACAAAAATAGGATTTAAAGCCTAAATTTCATCAAAATTAAAGAAAAAAAATCAGCACAAGGAACGGTACACATATTCAGTCAGAAGTGTCCCTTGTGCTGATTTGTTTTCTTAAATCTTTACCAAATGTAGGCTTTAAATCCTATTGTACATATCATTTAAATAAATAAATAAAAAATTTGAAAATAAAATTATAGCCTAAGTAGTGACATGGAAGAAGTGCTAGCTTGAGCACGAAAAGCGGTATCTCTTGCCCCCCCCCCCCCCCCCCCCCCCCCCCCCTCTGTTATGTACAGTGAATTTTCTTCAATAAAAGCATATGAGTGCGCTTGCCCCCCAGACGTTTCTTTTTGGATGTCCCTTGTGCTGATTTTTTTTCTTTAATTCTCACAAAATTTAGGCTTTAAATCCTATTGTATGTATCATTTTAAGAGATAAATAAATACAAATGTTGAAAAACAATTATAGCATAAGTAGTGACATGGAGGAAGCTCTAGCTTGAGCATGAATTGTCTTATCTCTTGTTTTTCCCTCCATAATGTGATGTTTTTCTTCAATAAAAGCATATGAGGTTGCCCTAAACCTTTCTTTTTCAATGTCTCTTGTGCTGATTTTTTTAATTTTTTTACTAAGTTTAGGCTTTAAATCCTATTGCATGTATCATTTGAGGGAAATAAATGATTACAAAAGTTGGAAATAAAGTTATAGCGTAAGTAGTGACATGGAGGAAGTTCTATCTTGAGCACGAAACATGTTATCTCTTGCTTTCCGTCCCTGCGATGTGTACAATACATTAAAAAAAAAATAATGTTTTGCATAGGTACTTGTCCATCATGACAGTGCCCAACTTTCTATGCTTTTTGACAGTAGTATGCCTATTACCTTTAAAAATATCCAGAACATAACCAGATTTGCAAAGAAAGAATACACTTTGGACATGGGCATTTGGACATTGGACATGGGAATATAACGAGATTTGAACCATACAGACTTCAACTGTAGCACCCCTGGTACCCAACCTGAGGCCCGGAGGCTGAATGCAAGTCTTTGGCACTTTCTGTGTGGCCCTCAGTGCCCTTGCAGACACAAATCAGTTTTTCCTTAATGGCCTGTTATAGTAATGATTCTAGCCATCTCATATGTCTCATGAAGCATGTCCCCAAACTCCAATAAATGCTATAGTATGTTCACAGTCTTTGGCAGGCTCCTACAGCATGTCTGCAGTCTCTGACTATCTCTTGTATTATGTTTGCAGTCTATGATCATCTCTTGTATCATGTCCACAGTCTCTGACCATCTCTTGTATCATATCCACAGTCTCTGACCATCTTTTGTATCTTTGCAGTCTCTGACCAAGTCTTTTATCATGTCTGCCGTCTCTGACCATCTCTTGTATCATGTCCGCAGTCTCTGACCATCTCTTATATCATGTCCTCAGTCTCTGACCATCTCTTATATCATGTCTGCAGTCTCTGACCATCTCTTATATCATGTCCGCAGTCTCTGACCAACTCTTGTATCATGTCCGCAGTCTCTGACCATCTTTTATATCATGTCTGCAGTCTCTGACCATCTCTAGCATCATGTCCACAGTCTCTGACTATTTCTTGTATCATGTCCGCAGTCTCTCACAATCTCTTGTATCATGTCTGCAGTCTCTGACCATCTCTTGTATCATGTCCGCAGTATCTCACTATTTATTCTATGATGTCCGCAGACTCTGACCATTTCTTGTATCCCATCCACAGTCTCTGACCACCTCTAGTATCATATCTGCCATCTCTGAGCATCTCTAGTATCATGTCCGCAGTCTCTGACCATCTCTTATATCATGTCCGCAGTCTCTGACCATCTCTTGTATCATGTCCGCAGTCTCTGACCATCTTTTATATCATGTCTGCAGTCTCTGACCATCTCTAGCATCATGTCCACAGTCTATGACCATTTCTTGTATCATGTCCGCAGTCTCTCACAATCTCTTGTATCATGTCCGCAGTCTCTGACCATCTCTTATATCATGTCCTCAGTCTCTGACCATCTCTTATATCATGTCTGCAGTCTCTGACCATCTCTTATATCATGTCCGCAGTCTCTGACCAACTCTTGTATCATGTCCGCAGTCTCTGACCATCTTTTATATCATGTCTGCAGTCTCTGACCATCTCTAGCATCATGTCCACAGTCTCTGACTATTTCTTGTATCATGTCCGCAGTCTCTCACAATCTCTTGTATCATGTCTGCAGTCTCTGACCATCTCTTGTATCATGTCCGCAGTATCTGACCATTTCTTCTATAATGTCCGCAGACTCTGACCATTTCTTGTATCCCATCCACAGTCTCTGACCATCTCTAGTATCATGTCTGCCGTCTCTGACCATCTCTAGTATCATGTCCGCAGTCTCTGACCATCTCTAGTATCATGTCCGCAGTCTCTTACTAGCTCTTGGATCATGTGCTTGACCATATCATGTGATGTGTTTGCTGTCTCTGACATGGAATATTCACAGAATTTTATGTATGGCCTTTGGTGATGTCAAGGGCCACACTTGAGGCCTGCCATATCGAGAAAGTTGACCACCACTGCTGTGATACCCTGTCCTCTGGACATTAAGTAAGAACAATTCGCCCTAACATGAACACAAAGAACAATACATTTTTTTTTTTTAAATGGTTGATATTGAGGTTTTAAAAAACCATGACATCATCAATACATTTAAGAAGCCCTGCTTATATTCTCAACAGCACCATACTTATAAGTAGGCAAGTGTGTGACAACCCTGAAAATGAAGTCCTAGGTCTTTGTGGGTTGCCCACGAGCCTGGTCCGAAGTGGAAGTGATAACACAATGAAATAATAACACCAAAAGGTAGGGCAATAGCAATATAACATACTAGCTAATGCACTGTTCTGAAATATGTTAAAAGAGTGTAATTAAATAGACAAAAACATTAACTTATTCCATTGGAAGGATATGTACAGAAGTGGAGTTAGTGAGTAAAAAAATCTTGATGGAGGTTTTGGTGGAAACTTACTCTCACTAGAATGGGTTCAGCAGACAGACGGAGGTCATAAATACAATCTGGATAAGACGGAAAATCTGGTAAGAAAGCAATTGCTTAAAGCTGGTGAAAAACTCAGGCTTCTAAATAGCAAAGAGGAAATGAGAGAAGCTGTCACTAAGTATAGAGGGATAACTTGCATGTGGATACAATATAAGCGGGTCTAGGTATTGCAAACAAAGTCTCCGTCTAGCTCAACCAAATGTACAGATTTGACTATTTGGTGATTCTGCTACTGCAAGACTAATAATCACTCATGAGATCTATTACACCCCACAAAGTCTAAATAAAATCTATTCTAACCTTCCCTCCACATGCCATAAAATGCAGTATCAATACTGGTGTATTTTTACATATATTTTTGTCTTGCCCATCGAACCAGAGCTACTGGTCACACATCATAACTACTGTTAATTCTACATTTTATACTACCTTTCCACTTTGACCAAGCTATGATTATTTCACTTTTAATATATTCATAGTGAACAGTAATTATAAATATGCTTTAAGGCAAGCCATCACTGACCTCTGTAGATGCAGGCACTATGGAGTAATTAATCCTCAAACACCTCTCCTCTCCTCCTTTCTAGACATGTGCACAACAGAAATATTTGTTTAGTTTAGTTTTGTTTCTGTTCGTTTCCGTTGATTCGTAACGATTCGTAATTTCGTAAGTCGTCGGTGTTCGTATTTGGACTCGTTCGTATTTTCGTAAGAGTTATTTTTTTGTTGATTCGTTTTTCCGTTAGTCTAATTTCCGTTTATTCAAAATCCGTATTTTCGTTATATTTCGTATTCGGACGCATTCGTATTTTCGGAAGAGCTATATTTTCGTTGATTTACAAAGATTCGTATTTCCGTTAATCTAATTTTCGTTGATTCGAAATTCGTATTTTCGTAAATTTAGTTACATTTGTACTTTCGTAAGATTGATTTATTCGTACTTTCGTAACATTGTTTTCGTAGATTCGTAATCGGAGCATAATTCATAATTTTATGTAATGTGTATGCTATTTACATGTTTAAGAAACAAAGAATTTCTCTCTCACAAGTCAGAACTTAACTCAAAAATCCAAAGAGAAAGTGTTTGGGAAGAGAGCTGAGAAAAATGTGCTGAGACTGAATTGAATGACTTAAAGCTCAGTTAATGCTTACTAAGAATATGCTTTTTTTGTGTTAGTACTAAAAAAATAAGTAAACACTGCTATTGCTTTTGCCTTGACATTGAAGATGGTGGTGAAGCTCTGGTTCCAGTTTCTCAATTAGAAATAGTTATGGTATGATATTAAAAGCTGGTACAAAGTGAAGGTACAAATGGCACATCATGTTGATTAAGCTCCACCTCAATGGATGAAAGATGATTTGAGTATGGGACATGCAAAAGTGCTCTAATGTCACATTTATATACGATGCATCCAGGAAGTATTCACAGCGCTTAACTTTTTCCACATTTTGTTATGTTACAGCCTTATTCCAAAATGGATTAAAATAATAATTTTCCTCAAAATTCTACAAACAATACCCCATAATGACAACATGAAAGAAGTTTGTTTGAAATCATTTCAAATTTATTAGAAATAAAAAACAAAAGTATTCATAGCCTTTGCTCAATACTTTGTTGAAGCACCTTTGGCACCAATTACAGCCTCAAGTCTTTGTGAGTATTATGCTACAAGTTTGGCACACCTATTTTTGGACAGTTTTTCCCATTGTTCTTTCCAGGACTTCTCAAGCTCCATCGGGTTGGATGGGGAGCATTGGTGCAAAGCTATTTTCAGATCTCTTCAGAGATGTTCAATCAGGTTCAAGTCTGGGCTCTGGCTGGGCCACTCAAGGACATTCACAGAGTTGCCCCGAAGTCACTCCTTTGTTATCTTGGCTGTGTGCTTAGGGTCATTGTCCTGTTGGAAGATTAACCTTGGCCCCAGTCTAAGGTCCAGAGCGCTCTGGAGCATGTTTTCATCAAGGATGTCTCTGTACATTGCGAAGGCAGAGATCATCTGGGCTGGACGGTTTAAGTAGGCAGGACTGACGAGCAGGATATCATCAACAGGTGAGTCACTGTGGAGAGATAGGAGCTGGCAATTAGCCGACAGCTGAGCGGCCAGCTTAGAGAAGGAAGGGCTGAGC
Source organism: Lithobates sylvaticus (assembly GCA_028564925.1). NCBI lineage: Eukaryota > Metazoa > Chordata > Amphibia > Anura > Ranidae > Lithobates > Lithobates sylvaticus. Next base: position 582,276,858 of record CM053029.1, read on the forward strand.
CCAGCCCTGACAGTCAGAAGTTATCAGGCTGATAACAGAAGAACAGAGCAGGAGAAACCCAGGGGACTTTAAAGAGAGATAAGAAAACACTGCAAATATATGTGCCCAGCTCAAATTTCGAATCGGGTTTACATCCACTTTAAAGTGTTTCTACAACTTGATTGGACTCCACCTGTGATAAATTCAGTTGATTGAACATGATTTGGAAGGCACATACCTGTCTATATAAGGTCCCACAGTTATTAATGCATGTCAGAGCACAAACAAAGCCATGAAGTCCAAGGAATTGTCTGTAGACCTCAGAGACAGGATTGTATGGAGGCACATACAGTGGTGTGAAAAAGTGTTTGCCCCCTTCCTCATTTCCTGTTCCTTTGCATGTTTGTCACACTTAAGTGTTTCGGAACATCAAACCAATTTAAACAATAGTCAAGGACAACACAAGTAAACACAAAATGCAATTTGTAAATGAAGGTGTTTATTATTAAAGGTGAAAAAAAATCCAAACCATCATGGCCCTGTGTGAAAAAGTGATTGCCCCCTAAACCTAATAACTGGTTGGGCCACCCTTAGCAGCAACAACTGCAACCAAGCGTTTGCGATAACGTGCAATGAGGCTTTTACAGCGTCCTGGAGGAATTTTGGCCCACTCATCTTTGCAGAATTGTCCTAATTCAGTTACATTAGAGGGTTTTCGAGCATGAACGGCCTTTTTAAGGTCATACCACAACATCTCAATAGGATTCAGGTCAGGACTTTGGCTAGGCCACTCCAAAGTCTTCATTTTGTTTTTCTTCAGCCATTCGGTGGTGGACTTGCTGGTGTGTTTAGGATCATTGTCCTGCTGCAGAACCCAAGTTCGTTTCAGCTTGAGTACACGAACAGATGGTCGGACATTCTCCTTCAGGATCTCTTGGTAAACAGCAGAATTCATAGTTCCTTTTATCACGGCAAGTCTTCCAGGTCCTGAAGCAGCAAAACAGCCCCAGACCATCACACTACCACCACCATATTTTACTGTTGGTATAATGTTCTTTTTCTGAAATGCAGTGTTCCTTCTACGCCAGATATACTTGGACACACACCTTCCAAAGAGTTCCACTTTTGTCTCATCGGTCCACAGAATGTTGTCCCAAAAGTCTTGGGGATCATCAAGATGTGTTGTGGAGAAATTGAGACAAGCTTTGATGTTCTTTTTGCTCAGCAGTGGTTTTCTCCTTGGAACTCTGCCATGCAGGCCATTTTTGCCCAGTCTTTTCCTGATGGTGGAGGCATGAACGCTGACCTTAACTGAGGCAAGTGAGGCCTGCAGTTCCTTGGACGTTGTTGTGGGGTCTTTTGTGACCTCTTGGATGAGTCGTCGCTGCGCTCTTGGGGTAATTTTGGGCGGCCGGCCACTCCTGGGAAGGTTCACCACTGTTCCATGTCTTCGCCATTTGTGGATAATGGCTCTCACTGTGGTTCGCTGGATTCCCAAAGCTTTGGAAATGGCTTTATAACCCTTTCCAGACTGATAGATCTCAATTACTTTCTTTCTCAATTGTTCCTGAATTTCTTTGGGTCTCGGCATGATGTGTAGCTTTTAAGGATTTTCTGGTGGACCTTACTGTGTCAAGCAGCTCCTATTTAAGTGATGCCTTGATTGTGAACAGGTGTGGCAATAATCAGGCCTGGGTGTGGCTAGAGAAATTGAACTCAGGTGTGGACAACCACAGTTATAGTATGTTTTAACAAGGGGGGCAATCACTTTTTCACACAGGGCCATGATGGTTTGGATTTTTTTTTTTCACCTTTAATAATATACACCTTCATTTACAAATTGCATTTTGTGTTTACTTGTGTTGTCCTTGACTATTGTTTAAATTGGTTTGATGTTCCGAAACACTTAAGTGTGACAAACATGCAAAGGAACAGGAAATGAGGAAGGGGGCAAACACTTTTTCACACCACTGTACCTGGGGAAGGGTACAGAAACATTTTGGCTGCTGGTCCCAATGAGCACAGTGGCCTCCATCATCTGTAAATGGAAGTAGTTTGGAACCACCAAGACTCTTCCTAGAGTGGGCTGCCCATCCAAACTGAGTGATCGGGGGAGAAGGGCCTTAGTCAGGGAGGTGACCAAGAACCCGATGGTCACTCTGACAGAGCTGACAGAAAGAGAGAAGAACCTTCCAGAAGAACAATAATCTCTACAGCACTCCACCAATCAGGCCTGTATGGTAGAGTGGCCAGACGGAAGCCACCCCTCAGTAAAACGCACATGACAGACCACCTGGAGTTTGCCAAAAGGCACCTGAAGGACTCTCAGGCCATGTGAAGCAAAATTCTCTGGTTTTGCACAGAGCAGCCCTGATCCTCCTCTTCTTGGGTCCCTCTTCTGTACTCCTGCCCCCCTCACCCTGCTAAGTGCCCCCACAGCAAGCAGTTTGCTATGGGGGGACCCGAGCCGAGTCGCAGCTCCGTGGCTGGCCCCATCCTCTTTCTCTCCTCATTGGTTCACTGAGCTTTATTGACAATTTCGGGAGCCAATAGGGCCCCGCTGCTATCTCAGCCAATCAGGACGGCCAAGGCACTCGTGGACATTGCTGGATAGAGATGGGGATCAGGTAAGTATTAGGGGGGTGCTGCTGCACACAGAAGTTTTTTTTATCTTAATGCATAGAATACATTAAGATAAAAAAAACCTTCTGCCTTTGCAATCCCTTTAAGCAGTTTGATACATCATTTCTAAAGTCCAGAACTCAACTTTATGCATGAAAAGTTTTCAAGAAATGCATACTTGTGTTTATGGACATTGATGGGTTAAAAATTATCCATCAGTCATTTATCCAGTATCAGTCTGCTGAGTAAAGAACAAAGCCTAGTAGGTAAGATACAAGGGCTAGTATGCCCATAGCAAAAGGTGCATGAGTTTGTGAACACCTCGCAGAAGTGATACAGTACAAGCCTGTGCAGGCCTCAGAATCAGGCAGGTACTTTAGGTTAGGGGTCAGAAAATTGTCCCTCTCTAATAACACTTTCACAGTGCTGATGGAGGGGGGTGAGTGGAGTCTTTTGTCTGCCCCCAGGGAATTGTTGTTATCCATTGCCTCATTGGTCTGTAACTCCATTGTAGAGATTTTACATGATTTCTTGTCTTTGTGGAATTATTGCAGGGAAATATTTACCATCAGATTTACCATCACTTTTGTTCCCCAAAAGTTACACCGAGGCCAATAAATGCCTACAGAAAAAGCAAACAAAGATGGCACACCAGCCTCTATAAACCTTCTTTATTGTGACAATAAAATAAATATTTACTCACAAACTACTGCATATCACAAGCTCAACAGAATGATACACAATCCATACTTCCAGGTCAGCTGTGCATGTTCCAATCTCGGGAAGTCGCCATCCAGACCTCAGCGGCTTACGCATTTCAGGGGGAGAGTTTCCTCTTCATCAGAGCCAAAAGATGGGTCCCTGATGGATAGACTTTATATGTCTAAGACCCCATACGCACTATTAGATATTCTGCAGATTTTTGTCTTTTAGATTTACCAAACCCATGTAGTGCAAGGGCCTGCCTGGTTGCATACACATTTAAACTCTTAAGTTATGACCTCCTATCAGGGCTAGGTCTAAAAAAGATCTGGGGCTAGAGCCCATAGTAGCGTAGTAAAGAAATTCATACGCACGGGCAGGCATACACATGTATATACAGTAATATATGTGTGTGTATATATCCCCAGGGAGCCCCCCACTAACATCAGGATCCCTAGAGGGCCCCACTTACATCAGGGTCCCCAGAGAGCCTCCCCCTTGCATTAGGGTCCCCAGAGAGCCCCCCACTTACATCAGGGTTCCCAGAGAGCCCCCCTCACATTAGGGTACCCAGAGAGCCCCCCCCCCTTAAATCAGGGTCCCCAGAGAGCCCCCCACTTACATCAGGGTTCCCAGAGAGCCCCCCTTACATTAGGGTCCCCAGAGAGCCCCCGTTAAATCAGGGTCCCCAGAGAGCCCCCCACTTACATCAGGGTCCCCAGGGAACCTCCCCTCCCCTTGGGGACCCCTGCAGAGACTCGGGGCTAAGGGCCCCAGATTCGGGGCTATAGCCCCAAAAGCCACCCCCTAGCAATGCCACTGCCTCCTATTATATGGTTTTGGTAAATCTGAAGACAAAAATTTGCAGAAAATCTAATAGTGTGTATGGGGTCTTACTAAACAACGATTGGGAAACTCTTGCTCCTCCCACCAGTAGGTGGGCTGGGAAATTTCCAAGTCACATGATCGCCCTCAACTCCAGGGACACAGCAATAAACCTTGACATAAATCTAAAAAGAATGCCTTTCGCTGACATCAACAATTGGGCCAAATTCCTCCCACTGACACCAACGATGGGGCACTATTCTCCCCACTGACACCAACGATGGGACACCATTCTCCCCACTGAAACCAATGATGGGGCACTATTCTCCCCACTGACATGAATGATCGGGCATTATTCCTCCCACTGATAACAATAATAGGACAATATTCCTCCCACTAATACCAATGATGGGGTCCTTTTCCTCCTACTGAAAACAGGTGCTATGTAATTTTTTTCCTACCAACGCTTTTAATTCCCCCATTGGGTGGAACTTTTAAGGAAAAAGTGGAAGCTTTGGAACGCGTCATCTGACACGTCCACACGTCACTTCCGGTACACGGAATTCATCGAGCTTTGCGTTTCACGCTGGTTTGTGCTTCTGGTTCCGGGTCTCCGGCATCCCCAAGGGCGCAGGACGCACAGCGTGTAGCCGAGTTCTACACCCAGGCCCCCCTGTACCTCCATCTGGCTTGCCCAAGGACCTATGGTGCCCACCTAAAGCAAGACATCCAGGCTGTTCTGCATTACCATCTTGGCAGTCCATCCAGACACCGCTTGGACGCCTCCATTGATGCAGCCCTGGACCATATAAGTGAACATAGGCTTCTCCACATACCTGAAGGGTCTGGTATGGATATTTGGGGGGAACCCCACATCATTTTTTTTTTATTTGATGCAGGGTTCCCCTTAATATCCATACCAGACCTGAAGGGCCTGGTAATTGAATTTGGGGGGAACCCCATGCATTTTTTTTCTTGCAGAAATGACACTTTGTGCAGGGACAGTTCTAAGCACGGGAAACATGCGCCCCTTCACAGGCATACTATACACACCCCCCAGGTATGAAATTTAAAGGAATATTACACTTTTATTTTTCACTTTAAGCATTATTAAAATAACTGATCCCGAAAAAATGTCAGTTTTTAAAACTTTTTTTTGCATTGATACATGTCCCCTGGGGCAGGACCCAGTTCCCCAAACACTTTTTATGACAATAACTTGCATATAAGCCTTTAAAATTAGCACTTTAGATTTCTCCCATAGACTTTTACAGGGTGTTCCGCGGCTTTTCGAATTTGCCGCAAACACCCCAAATTGTTCGCTGTTCGCTGAACAGGCAAACAGGCAATGTTCGAGTCGAACATGAGTTTGACTCGAACTCGAAGCTCATCCCTACCAAGAGCCCTTTCCCAAGATCCCATTACCAGGAGTCCTTTCCAAGTTCTGATTGATGTATCATTTATTTGAAACCAAGGAAACATTTGAACAAGCTAGTTATATCTCACTGCAAATCAACATAATCTGAGCAGGATCTCCTACATGGAAGATCAGTTCACCCATTTCTTTTTATTATATATTATATCACTCAGGTGGAGAAAAAAAAAAAAAGTGACACGCTATTGGGAAAGTATATACCGCCCTGAAGGGAAACAGAAGTTGTCCTCATCAAGCATCACTGGTGTCAAAGAGGAATTCCAGGTGAGTGACACACTGTGATCTCTCTCTTGTTCCTAGAACATGCCTTCTCATTATCCTTGTCAGGATGTTTATTAGAAAGCCTCTGTAATTCATAAATCTACTTTTCTGACAGCTAACAAAGTGGAGGATCATTTCATGCCAGCACAGTTCATCCACCTAAAAAGTCATCATAACATTTTGTTAAATTCTGTGGGTTATGATTATCATAATATTTCCAGATGTTCAACCAGTACTGTGTTTTGTAAAATATACCGGCAGGAATTAAATATAATAGCAATAATAATGATAAAATTATAATAATAAAATGCTTGTGAATAGTTATCATTCCTCAAAGCTATTTTGCAGGAACATTGCAAACCTTTGCAGCTCTCGCTCTCTCTGTATATATAACTATAAAACATATATATATATATATTGTGGCATTGGAGAGATTATACTCATGTGGTAGCTGCTTTGTCACAATGAGTTACACCAGATCAAACTGTATTTTAGGACATGGCAGCCCAGTTTTATTAAATAAAATAGAAATTTCACATAGATATCAGTTGCCCACACGGGGGTTCTTCCACATTAACATAAACAGTCAACCGAAAAACACTGAGCCACCTGAGTCCTGTGTTGGCAGCACCGCTGCTCTTCTTGCCAGTCCCCTTGACTGTGTTGTCCAGCTCTACTGGTTTACTAGGCTCTCTTAGACTTTAGTGGTAGCGCCCTGCTGCACGGCCCACTTTTGGCCCCTGGATAGGGGTTCTCCTGACATCTTGATAGGAGCCCATCTGACTCCTGCAATGAGACCTCCTGTCTCTTGGCTGGGGCTCCTCTAACCCCTGGGTGAGACCTCCTGACTCTTGGCTGGGGCTCCTCTGACCCCTGGGTGAGACCTCCTGACTCTTGGCTGGGGCTCCTCTGACCCCTGGGTGGGACCTCCTGTCTCTTGGCTGGGGCTCCTCTGACCCCTGGGTGAGACCTTCTGACTCTCGGCTGGGGCTCCTCTGACCCCTGGGTGAGACCTCCTGTCTCTTGGCTGGGGCTCCTCTGACCCCTGGGTGAGACCTCCTGTCTCTTGGCTGGGGCTCCTCTGACCCCTGGGTGAGACCTTCTGACTCTCGGCTGGGGCCCCTCTGACCCCTGGGTGAGACCTCCTGTCTCTTGGCTGGGGCTCCTCTGACCCCTGGGTAAGACCTCCTGTCTCTTGGCTCCTGGTTGGGGCACCTCTGAATCCTGGGTGAGACCTTCTGTCTCCAAACTGGGAGCTCTGAGCTATCCTCAGGCTTGAGTATATAATGACCCAACACATCTGTGTACTGACACTGGCTGCAGCCATTTGGTAAAATCCGGACACAGCATTGAAGATTTCCGATTCATAACTACAGAATCCAGAGAAAACCAAAAACACAGCTTTCTCCACTCACAAACGATAGTCCAGATCCTCTCATTAACTCTCAATGTGAATCTTGTGTCATTTTTTTCTCAATTTTCGCAGTGACATATTGTATTTTTATATATATAAATAAATATATATATATATATATATATATATATATATATATATATATATATATATACACATACTGTTCAAAAGCTTTAGGCAGGTGTTACAAAGCATCTGCACTGGCAATGTAGACTGCTTCTGTAATGGATTTGATTGCTTATGCTTAATATACACTACTGTGCAAAAGTTTTAGGCAGATGTGTAAAAAATGCTGTAAATGAAGACTGCTTTCAGAAATAGAATTGTTTCTTCTAGGTACACTTGCTCTCAGTTTTTGAAGAGACTCGGCAGGTAGGTTGTTCCAAACTTCTTGGAGAACTAACCACAGATCTTCTGTGGATGTAAGGGTGCCTCAAATCCTCGTCTCTTCATGTAACCCCAGAACAGACTCCATCATTTTGAGATTAGGGCTCTGTGAGTCCAAACCGTCACTTTCAGGACTCCTTGTTCTTCTTTACACTGAAAGGGTTGAAGGAAAGAAAATTGCTGCTGAGATTTGCCCCTTATATGGCCAGACTTATGCCCCGTACACACGGTCGGAATTTCCGACGGAAAATTTCCTATCGGACCATGTTGTCGGAAAATCCGACCGCGTGTGGGCGCCATCGGACTTTTTCCGTCGGAAAAAATTTGAGATCCTGCTCTCAAATTTTCCGACAACAAAGTCCAATCAAACTTTTTCCGATCGTGTGTAGCGAATTCCGACGGACAAAGTGCCACGCATGCTCAGATCAAGTTACAAGACCAAAGCTATTGGCTACTAGCCTCTACGTAGTTCCGTCGTACGCAACGAACGTCACCACGTTCAGAATGATCGGATTTTCCGACAACTTTGTCCAACCGTGTGTATGCAACACCAGTGTCGGACAAAATCCATCGGAAAAAATCCGACGGATTTTTGTGGTCGGAATTTCCGACCGCGTGTATGGGGCATAAGACAGTACTTGTTGTCTTTGTAAATCAACCAGACAGTGTACACAACAGACAAGGACCAGAATTATATAAAACAGGCTTTGTTGAATCTCTTCTGCAGTGCTATTGTGTTCTGTCGGTGGGGAGTGCAGGGAGCCTTCCCCACCAGCAGAATAGAATGATAACTGATTGGGCAAAAAAAAAAAACCTGACAGGCTGGTTATACCGAAGTCGGTGGATGGTTTGACTTCTGTATAACCAGTCTTCTCATAGATGGATGCAAATTTGTCCGGTTCCTGCTGCTCAAGTTTGATCTGTGATAGCATGAGCTCTAGTGATTGATTTATTTATTTGAGGGCCAGGGATGGTCTCTGAGGGCTGTTTCAAGTACACCATCATGCCTGCTAAATCTGGAGCCATATTCCTATATATATATATATATATATATATATATATATATATAAAAATATGATGATGATTTACTGATGGATAATGTTATCCCTACTACATCTTAAGATACCTTCATCTTTATACCTCCATGTGCGGTGGGCTGTTCCCATGGGTGGGTAGACATAACCCTTGTTGGAAAGATTTTAAATTCTGCTGCCTTATCACCCTTTGATGCTGTATATGATAGTTATATATCATCGCTAAAGTCAAGAGCTATATACTGTATATGCTTATGTGGTCCTGAGGAAGCGGGGGCTCCTGAGAAGCGTGTTGACCAACCTATCAATGAACATATACACAAACTTCAATGTTTTCCACAAAATGTATGTAATGTAATGGGGGAAACCGTCCCCACCAGGAGAAGAGTGTATATGTAGAGGGAAGGAAAGAGAGGTTTGGTGGGACTTTAAATGGGGCGCATATTACCATGTGCCTCCATCCCTAAATCAGTTAATTGAAAAGGAATTTGAGACGTTAATTGAGGCAATCAAGAGACAGCTATTAATTATAAAATAGGACATATTTATTGTCTTGGAAAATTCATATAGCGTTTGACAAACATTGCAAATGTAAAGCCATTTCATATATACAGTATACATGGATAATTAAAAAACAATTAATATATTTACATAAAATTGTCATAGCAACGCATTCCAGTTACCAAATGTAAGATAAATGAAAAACTCCGTATGAAAATTTTATTTGGCCAGAAAGTTTGTAAAACTCCATTTAAAAAATGTTTTTCCTTGTTAGGGTGTATGCAATAATTGGATATAATAAGAGAATAGGTGCATCCTACAGAGTCCTACGTGTTTCGTAGCACACAGCCACTTATTCAGGGGGTTATGCATTCACATATCTGTTTTTTTTTTACACCAATTAACTCTGATTGAAACCCATGTATCCAATGACAGGGAAATTGAATAACTGAACAAATATCAGTTCCTTATTATTCACATGGAGTTACAGTTCACAGGTATGTGGTATAGTAACACAAGGGCCACCAGAATGTTGTCTGTCCCGGGAACGGAGGTAACGAACCTGCAGGCGAGGTGGCACCCACAAAGCACCCCAGAGGGTAGAGGTCTCCAGATTGGTTGGGATAGCAACGGAAGATAATGTGTATGGGATCCAGGGTCTCTATGGAAGAATGTGAATAAAATGGTAAGTGACTCAATTATAGAGTAATTATGATGATAGTTAAGGACCCATACCTGGAGGAGTGTGAACAAGTTGGAGGAAATGTGGAAAGGAAAGAACGTGTGACTGAAAATATAACCATGTCCCAAAACCAAATTAGTGAAACCAAGGTGAAGCATGTGTTAAAGTGGTTGTAAACCCTTTACAACAACTTTATGCTACAGGTAAGCCTATAATTAGGCTTACCTGTAGCTACCCAGGATATCTCCCAAACCTGCACGGTTTAGGAGATATCCCCTAGGATGACATCGGCACATGCGCACTGGGGCAAACTGAAGCAATGGCACGTATGTGCCGTTGCTTCAGTCTGTGTGCTGTTATTCCGTGTACACACGACCGGACTTTTCGTCGAACTAAGTCCGACGGTCTTCCTGACTGACTTTTCGGCGGAGTTCCGACGGACTTTCCGAATGAACGGAATTGGCTACACACAATCACACCAAAGTCCGACGGATTTGAACGTGATGACATACGACCGGACTAGAATAAGGAAGTTCATAGCCAGTAGCCAATAGCTGGCCTACCGTCGGTTTATGTCCGTCGGACTAGCATACACGCAAACTGATTTTTCGACCCGACTCGAGTCTGTTGGAAAAATTAGAAACATGTTCTATTTCTAAAGTCCGTCAGGTTTTTGGACAGCAAAGGTCCGATGGAGTCCACATATGATCGAATTGTCCGACGGATTCGTTCCACGGACCCAGTCCATTGAAAAGTCCGGTCTTGTGTACGTGGCATTGCCAGCGGTTCCCCCGCGCATGAGTGGGAGTGATGTCATCGCGACCCCGGCCAATCACAGTGCCGGAGCCACGATACCCGGAAGTAACCCCTAGGAGAGATGTCGCCAGCCGGAGGGGGAGACTAGGACGGCTGCAGGGGCTTCATTCTTGGGTAAGTAATTCATAATGAGCTAGTATGCTATGCATACTAGTTCATTATGCCTTTGTCTTGAAGGTTTTTTTTTTAACCAGGGTTTACAACCACTTTAAGAAAAATACCCACCCAAAGGGGATTGGTACAAACTGTGTGTGTACAAAGATTAACTGATATGTTTGCATGATAGCATGGTCCATGTGCAGTGAAGTATGCAGCTAAATGAGCTGTGACAAGGAGGGGGTGCTTTAAAGGCTGCACCCTCCCAGCGTCACCCAGGCGTCAAGGAGAAGGGAGCGGCATCCCCATCTGGGCAGCAACCGCCGTCCCTGATTTGGCACCAACTAGCTCCCAATCCAATTGACCCAAGGAGAAGAGTGTAATTATAGACACTATAGCCACTAGTGATAATCGCAAGAGAATCCACCAGGCTGGTTGTACCCAAGTTAATCGATCAATCAACTTGGTACATTCAGCCTGCTCATTAACGGTTCAAATCTCGGGCCGGTTCCTGCTGAGATTTGAACCGTGTATGGCTGGCCCAAGACAAGTACTTGTTATTCTCATGTCTTTATAAACCAACCAGACAGTGTATACTACAGACAAGGACCAACATGGTATAAAACAGGCTTTGTTGAATCTGTAGATTAATAATATAATATGTAACAGTGCAAAATGATAATCGCTGATATTTGAGTCTGAATTGAACTGCCACAATTAATCCACAAAAAACTGTTCCACATTTGCCTTATAACTTTCATGATATTGCATTCCTTCTACTAAAGGCTCAGGTTTAACAGGTCATACGTCGAAAAGATAAACAGCTCATAATAAGACCAGGACAGCCCTGATTGGACATGTAACTGTTCCATCCCATCAATGCCTTTCCCAAATATCTCTCTGTTCATTCTCTCATTAGTCTCTTACAAATAAGAGGAAACAGGGGATAATGCTTCTCAGTGTCTGGGAATGGTTTAGGTAAGTGATGGAGATGAAAACTGTGCCATGTGCAAAGGATATAACAAATGTGCAGCCTCTGACAAATGCTGAAAAAGAAAAAAAAAAAAGTTGTAAATATAGTGCGTAGTGCAAATATATAGCTGGAAGCCTGGCACCCAATAGCAGACAGACTTTGTTCTTCACACCCTGCAATATGATACACATGGATCCAAAGTTGGCTCCTTTCCAGAACACATTCCTCTAGGCTTTGCAAATGGATTAAAAATACCAAGTCAGCAACCATGACGCAAAAAGAGAAAAGACATTTGCAAATCCAAATGGGAATGGGTGGCTAATACATTTATTTTTAGCTGGCTTTTCGACTGTAAAAGATTGTTTGCTCCGGTACGGGACAAGGCGACATTACGCCCGGGTTCCTTCCAACCGCATCCATTCTAAGCAGCCAGGAAGTTACAATCAAATAATCCTTTCCATATGGGAGAAGGATTAGATCAATTGCTTTTCTAACACCTGTAGCTCTCAACCATTACAGCAAACAATAAATAAAACCAGCACCGGGCAGACCAAATAACTAATGTATTTCACTATTAAATTAGGGTTAATGACACTGGTATTATCTACATCTGTTTAAATATAATGTTGCAATAAAATAACTTGTTACTTGCTATGAAGAGGGTATGTTTAAGGCAATAAATTGTTACAATAATGAAATGTTAAGTGATTACATGTATTGTCAATGAACCATAAAAGTTGCACCACCCATACAATATGGGTTGTATATTGTGTGAAGGATTTGGTTATTTTAGACCTAATGTGCAGATCAGATTTTATATAGTGAGCAGATTGATGCATATTCTAGCCAGTAGCCACTTGACTGCCAAATAACTGGAATCCAAAATCTGGTTGTCTAATGTTCACATTGGCAATTGTATGTGGTCACAGTCCCTCATGAGACCGTATGGCAGCCATTCTCAACTGGGGTTCCATGGAAGCCTAGAGTTCCTCCAAGGGTTCCCAGGGGTTCCTTGAGCTGTGGTTGATTGACTTCCTATATGATGCTGCTTGTATTGTTCCAGGGTCAACACCACGTTGCAAAGCCGACAGCAAAACACTAATGCCCCGTACACATGGAAAATGTGTGATAGGAGCTTGTTGTCGGAAATTCCGACCGTTCGTAGGCTCCATCGGACATTTTCCATCGGAATTTCCGTCACACAAAATTTGAGTGCTGGTTCTCAAATTTTCCGATTCCGATTACAATTTTTCTAATTTACAGAACATGCCCACAACTTTGAAGATAATTATTTTTTTTTTTTTTATTGTGAAGCAAACAAATAGGACAAAATAGCAGAAAAAGTCAATGTGCATAACTATTCACCCCCCTAAAGTCAATGCTTTGTAGAGCCACCTTTTGCGGCTATCACAGCTCCAAGTCGCTTTGGATAAGTCTCTATGAGCTTGCCACATCTTACCACTGGGATTGTTGCCCATTCCTCCTTGCAAAACTGCTCCAGCTCCTTCAAGTTGGATGGTTTGCGCTTGTGAACAGCAATCTTTAAGTCTGACCACAGATTTTCTATTGGATTGAGGTCTGGGCTTTGACTAGGCCATTCCAACACATTTACATGTTTCCCCTTAAACCACCCAAGTGTTGCTTTAGCAGTGTGTTTGGGGTCATTGTCTTGCTGGAAGGTGAACCTCCGTCCTAGCTTCAAATCACACACAGAGTGGTACAGGTTTTGCTCAAGAATATCCCTGTATTTAGCACCATCCATCTTTCCCTCAACTCTGACCAGTTTCCCAGTCCCGACTGCTCAAAAACACAGCATGATGCTGCCACCACCATGTTTTCATGGTGTTCTTTGGGTGGTGTGATGTGTTGGGTTTGCGCCAGACATAGCGTTTTCTCTGATGGCCAAAAAGTTAAATTTTTGTCTCATCAGACCAGAGCTCCTTCCTCCATACATTTTGGGAGTCTCCCACATGCCTTTTCGCAAACTCAAAACGTGACATTTTGTTTTTTGCTGAAAGTAATGGCTTTCTTCTGGCCATAAAGTCCAACTCTATGGAGCGTACGGCGTATTGTCGTCCTATGTACAGATACTCCAGTCCCTGCTGTGGAACTCTGTAGCTCCTCCAGGGTTACCTTAGGTCTCTGTGCTGCCTCTCTGGTTAATGCCCTCCTTGCCCGGTCCGTGAGTTTTGGTGTGCGGCCGTCTCTTGGCAGGTTTGCTGTTGTGCCATGTTCTTTCCATTTGGTTATGATAGATTTAAAGGTGCTCCTAGGGATCAGCAAAGATTTGGATATTTTTTTATAACCTAACCCTGACTTGTACTTCTCAACAACATTGTCCCTTACTTGTTTGGAGAGTTCCTTGGTCTTCATGGCAGTGTTTGGTTAGTGGTGCCTCTTGCTTAGGTGTTGCAGCCTCTGGGGCCTTTCAAAAAGGTGTGGGTATGTAATGACAGATCATGTGACACTTAGATTGCACACAGGTGGACATCATTTCACTAATTATGTGACTTCTGAAGGTAATTGGTTGCACCAGAGCTTTTTATGGGCTTCATAACAAAGGGGGTGAATACATACACACATGCCAATTATCAGTTTTTTATTTCTGAAAAATAGTTTTATGTATATATTTTTCTAATTTTACTTCACCAACTTAGACTATTGTGTTCTGATCCATCACATATAATTCAGATTAAAAAATGTTTGAACTAAAGGCTGTAATGTAACAAAATAGGTAAAAAGCCAAGGGGGTGAATACTTTTTCAAGGCACTGTAATGCCGCGTACACACGGTCGGAATTTCTGATGGAAACAGTCCGATGGGAGTTTTGGAACGTTTTTTCCGACCGTGTGTATGCCCATCGGTCTTTTTCTGTCGGAATTTCCGACGGACTTTGGATTGAGAACCTGTTCTCAATTTTTCCAACGGAAAACCTTTCTATCGGATTTTCCGATCGTGTGTATGCAATTCCGACACGCAAAATTCCGACGCATGCTCGGAAACAATTTGACGCATGCTCAGAAGCATTAAACTTCCCTTTTATAGTGCTGTCGAACGTGTTTTATGCCGCTATGTTACAGACCGTCGGAATTTGGTGTGACCGTGTGTAGGCAAGACAGTTTGAGCGAAATTCCGTCTGAATTCCAACGGGAAAACCATCAGAGCTTTTTCCGACGAGAATTCCGACCGTGTGTACGCGGCATAAGACTAGTATTGCCATAGGCTCGTGGACACATGCGCTTGCCATTTTTTTATATAATTTTACTTCCCTTTAAAATGTCCAAAGTTGATCCTTGTGCTGTTTTTGATTGACAAAATAATTTTTGTAGTAGTTCAGTTATGTCTTCTGCAGCAGCCGTTCTTTCATCAGCTTCAAGTCAAGGAATGTAATCAGGTCTCCAACTGAACTTTTCAATGGATTGCTACCAATTAGTATTGTCATACAACTGTTCTCTCATGGGAACACAAGCACAAGTGTGCAATGCTCCAGGACACCTAAGTGTCACAGGTTACATTACTGTGTGATTCAAATAATATACATCCCAATGCAGTGTGCCGAAAATATGACAGTTTGAGGGAATCCGGGTTCTTGGTCCTAATTCAGATATTCTCCTTTGAATTTCAAGATTGCATTGAATAAGTGGCAGAAAATAATTGCATGATTTTGCACAATTAGCTTTAGATGTGCTTGAAAAATTAGGCTTATTGTTCGAATCGCGCTAGTAAAGGGACACCCAAAACTGATATTTCAGTTCTGGTAGATGCAGGAGAGTTAAACCAGCTGTCAATGAAATACTGGGAAGGCACTTCTACATGTAGTATTGCAGCAGTTTATTATGACACAAATAAAGGTGAACTTACAAGCGATAGTAGAAAACAGGCTCATAAAATCATGGCTTCCGGATGGGCTTCTTGCGACAGTTTCTCCCTGTAGCACAGCTGACCACCAGCAGTGGAGGAGACAGTGGAACGCATAGTTAAGATGGCTGCCGCACTTCTGGGTCGGCGTGAAATGCATGCACCAGATGTGACTTTGAAGAGCAGGGCGGTAATGCGTTTTGGAGCATGCTCAGAGGCTCCTTCAAAACTGTTATGCCGCGTACACACGGTCGGAATTTCCGATGGAAACAGTCCGATGGGAGCTTCTCATCGGATTTTCCGACCGTGTGTATGCCCATCGGTCTTTTTCTGTCGGAATTTCCGACGGACTTTGGATTGAGAACCTGTTCTTAATTTTTCCAATGGAAAACCTTTCTATCGGATTTTCCGATCGTGTGTATGCAATTCCGACACGCCAAATTCCCAGAAGATGTGGAAGTGAGTGCCCACAGATGCTCCACATCTCCAGCATAGATTAGAGACAGAAGAGTTATGAGCGTGTAACAAGTCGGGAGTTCTATACCAAAAGAATAGTATCTTAATGGCAGTTTCTTTTTCTGCTACACATCGTGAGATTTTTGAGGTTGATTCCCAAATCTTTCCCAAAAAAGTCTGATCGTGTGTACGGCCCTTTACAATGAGATTGGATGGTTCAATATTCGGGACCATTTTTTTCATGTAGTTGTGTGAGGAGTATGTTGTTCGATTCCGATTTAAGGCTGTCAGCAGATCGGCCTCTACAAATTCAGCAGTGCCTAAAAATGCCTAAAAATGGAGAACAACTGAGCATGTGCAAAGCAGGGTGAGACACAGTGTATTACTGGATTTCAAAACAGTATAGACACTTATTTTTAAAACGCCAACACTAAAAAGAAAGGCTACTATCAAAATCGAATAACAATAAAGTGCATCATAAACCTCCAAATAACAGGTTACAAAGAACTAGTTTAAACATTCAAAGTAAAATTGATCAAAAAAAAATGGACCAGATGGTCGTTTGGGAGAGGTGTATGTGAAGAGTCTGGCTAATTGGGACTCATCATCTTACCATCTATAAGGCCAATTGAGAAAAAGTCTGAGCAATCCCACTGGAGTGGTACTCTAAATATACAAGGTGCTTTAAAATTCTATGGTTGGTGAGTGTGCATTTTTCTCACTTGGTGGTAAAGCACATTTAGAAATTAAGGAGTCACCAAAGAACTTTGAAGCACGGTGGTTGGAAGATTTCTGAAAGGAATCAATTTTTTGTACGATTTTTTAAACTATATATATTTTTTTAAATTAATTTTTATTTTGATTTTTTATTTTATTTTTTTATTATTATATAGATTCTACATACTGTACATTCACATATCAAGACACAAAGGACACTTGTGTACATTGTTGGCACCAAGTTAATCACGTATTTGTTTATTACTTATTTTTATCATTTTACATAGATACCGTATATACTCGAGTATAAGCCGACCCGAATATAAGCCGAGGCAAGTATATTTTACCACAAAAAAATGGGAAAACGTATTGACTCGAGTATAAGCCTAGGGTGAGAAATGCGCAGCTACTGTAAGTGGAAAAGAGGGTCAACAATGCCCATTTGCAATCTCACTCTGCCCATTTGCATGCCTCACTGTGCCCATTTGCAGCCATAGGTTCCTCGAACTTCAAACCTGGTAGTTAAGGGTTCCTAAATGCCCACTAACTAACACCAAAGGGTCCCGAAATGACATTGCTGCAGATGGACACAGTTGACTGACTTTGGGGCCCCATATCCCATCTATTGTATATGTTGTAGTGCTAGTTCCACTGGGTTTGCACACCAAATATGGGGTTCCTAGCACCAAGTGGCCCCAAGATACGAGGCCCCAAAGTCGGTTCGGAAAATGTCAAGCACTTTTCTGCAGCAGAGAATGACATTTTCTGACCCGATTTGGGGGCCCCGTATCTCGGGGTCACTTGGTGCTAGGAACCCTATCTTTGTATATGTTGTAGTGCTAGTTCCACTTGGTTTGCATACATTGGGGTTCCTAGCACTAGGTGGCCCCGAAATACGGGGCCCCAAAATCAGGTTGTAAAATGGCATTCTCTGCAGAAAAGTGCTTGACTCAAGTATAAGCCGAGGGGGGCATTTTCAGCACAAAAAAATGTGCTGAAAAACTCGGCTTATACTGGAGTATATACGGTATACCTGCAAAAGGGGCCAGTCTGAAGTGATCTAGCAGGACTTCATTTTCAGATTAAAGTTCCACTTTAACGACTCTAATGTACACACGATCGGACATTCCAACAACAAAATCCTGGATTTATTTCCGACGCATGTTGGCTCAAACTTGTCTTGCATACACACGGTTACACAAATATTGTCGGAAATTCCGACCGTCAAGAACGCGGTGACGTACAACACGTACGCCGAGCCGAGAAAAATTAAGTTCAATAGCCAGTGCGGCTCTTCTGCTTGATTCCGAGCATGCTTGGAATTTTGTGCGTCAGAATTGTCTACACGCGCTCGGAAGTTATGAGAACGGATTTTGTTGTCGGAAAATTTGAGAACCAGCTCTCAAATTTTTGTTGTTGGAAATTCTGACAACAAATGTCCGATGGAGCCTACACACAGTCGGAATTTCCGACAACAAATGTCCGATGGAGCCTACACACAGTCGGAATTTCCGACAACAAGCTCACATCGAACATTTGTTGTCGAAAATTCCGAGCGTGTGTACGCGGTATAGTAGTGAGATATTTGTATATGTGTTTCAGTTTCATACACATCTTCTGGAGTCTTTATGGAGCTTCCTAGGTCTGAGTTATCTTTTTATTTATTCTGTAATATGATGAACGCAACATCAATGCCGAAACACACAAAGGGGGCACAAGAACCCCCATATTTTTCAGTTGGAACATACATGAGAATTATGACAAAGACATGTTACTGTTGGAATATTCATGATGTATATGAAGCTAGGAGCCAACGAGGCTCCACCTATCAGTAAAATATCATTTTTGGTTTGATCGATCCTTAAAATATCACAATATCCATGTAAAATAAACAATAAAAAGAATATAAAATATTCAAATTTAGGGAAAAATTACGAATCAGGTTGGCTGTTTTCGGCAATTTCGTCTTTTGTTTGTGGTGCACATTCTCAGCTGTATTCTCCCTGGATAATGTGATTGCTGTTTCCCTGCCACACTTTCAGGTGTCTTTCTCATCATACCTGAACAAATTAAAACGAGTCAGAGAAAAAAAAAAAAACAGGTGTATATTTAATCACATTCGGCGTACAGTGTTTTTATTGTATCTGAGTATTAGCTTAGGGTTGTGAAAGTGTTCTCTTGGAGCTCTGCAAGGGTCACATGCTGTGCTTTTAATAACCGTCCACTCTTGTCGTAAATTGGTAGCACCTGCAACATGTGGAGGACAGAACCCACACAAAGAATGTCCACTATTTTGTTCTTCAGGAAAAAAATAATTAAGGAATGTATCGCTATTAAAAAGGTGGCTGGCAAATTGATAGTACTTTACTCATTCAACAGGCACTGTGGGCTTTTGAAAGCTTCCCAACAGTGCAGCTGAATCCCAAAGCTCTTGAATGTGTTTCTACCACCTTATGTTTGAAAGTTCCATTTCCCCAAAGCGTCTATATAGCGTTTGAAATGCTCTTAGGGTCAAATTGTACCCCTGTCTTGGCACTCTACATGCCATTTAGTTAAGAGACTGTGCTGTTGTTTGCGCTGAATGTAATCGTGGCATTATCTCGAGTAGATGACATTATTTCCAAATGGTGTAGTGAATATATTTGAAAGTAAATTACCATATATACTCGAGTATAAGCCGACCCGAATATAAGCCGAGGCACCTAATTTTACCACAAAAAACTGGGAAAAATGATTGACTCGAGTATAAGCCTAGGGTGAGGAATGCGCAGCTACTGTAAGTAAGCCCATTTGCATGCCTCACTGTGCCCATTTGCAGCCATAGGTCCCCCGAACTTCAAACTTGGTATTTAAAGTGGTGTTGCCAACCCAAAAAAAAAAAATTGGCTTAAAAATCATAAAAAAATGTAAAAAAAAATAATTGGAAAAATAAAAATGTTTTACTCACCTCTAAATGCCTGTTGCTAGGGGGTCCCTCGTAGTCTGTCACCTTCAGTGCCCAGCAACTGACGTCACTTCCCCTAGGCGCCGCACAGTCATCTGGGTCCTGTCACGTGTCCCAGATGAGTGAGCGTCGAATCACGGCGCACGGCACCGCTCGCGCATGCGCAGTGGGTGCCCGGCTGTGAAGCCACAGCCGGGTGCCCACATTAAGAATGCCGGCGCCGCGAGCGGAGCGGGGAATGAGGGGGGGCCTCGTTCCCTCGCATCGCTGGACCCAGGGACAGGTAAGTGTCTGATTATTAAAAGGCAGCAGCTGCAGTATTTGTAGCTGCTGACTTTTAATTTTTTTTCTTTTGTGGGCCCTCCTCTTTAAGGGTTCCTAGATGCCCCAAAGGGTCCCGAAATGACATTGGTGCAGATGGACACAGTTGATCGATTTTGGGGCCCTGTATCTAGGAACCCCAAATTTGGATATGTTGTAGTTGCTAGTTCCACTGGGTTTGCACACCAAATTTGGGGTTA
Organism: Lithobates sylvaticus; assembly: GCA_028564925.1. NCBI lineage: Eukaryota > Metazoa > Chordata > Amphibia > Anura > Ranidae > Lithobates > Lithobates sylvaticus. The sequence goes on from CM053029.1 coordinate 582,297,081, forward strand.
TTAGCACCAAGTGGCCCAAAAATACAGGGCCCCAAAGTCGGGTCGGAAAATGTCAAGCACTTTTCTGCAGCAGAGAATGACATTTTCCGAGCCGCACTTCGCCGTTACTGCGCACGCGCGAGATTGGCGCAGTAATGGCGGTGCATGCTGGGCCATCTGAAGTGCCTGTGGGGTTTCACATGCCCACAGGCAAGATGGCCCCCAGCAGGAAGGATGTTGCTAAATTTTTTTACAGGACAAAAACCAGTGAAGCAGTGAACATGAACACGTGAGTACAGAAAAAAACATCTTGCAATCCATAGCATCGCTCAAAAAAATAAAAAATAGACAGTGCAGAACCGCTTTAAGACAGTGATTATCAACCAGAGTTCCTCCAGAGATTGCTAGGGGTTCCTTCAGCATTGGGCCATTTCTGCCTCTTGGATAAGTTCCCACTCACACCATTGATCTTTTTAGCTATCTGTAAGGAGGAGATTCTTCCCAATGACCACCAGCGTAGGGACCATTCTTCCCACTGACCATCACACTAATGTATCATGAGTTGTAGGTTTCTAATTTTTAGCAGGGGTTCCCTGAGCCTGGAGAACTATTTCAAGGGTTCCTCTGTGTTGAAAAGGTTGAGAAAGGCTACGTTAAGATAAAAAAAACTTCTGCCTTTACAACCACTTTAAGTTCTGAGGAAAATTCCCTTACAAAGTACAATTTCCCTTACAATGGCAACAGCCACGATTGTCACAAAACCATGCTATTAGTATTGTTTAAATGGAAAGAAAGCAATTGCGCTAAACTCATAAATAAACAACAAAAATGGGCAAAAATGATGAAGCTGCTACACTGGAATGTGACAAAAATTCAAAAGGCAATGAGGATGAAAGTGTAGCGCTATAATCTATATTTGAGTGAATCAACTTGCTATATACCAAATAAATGAATCCACTATAAAAATAAATAGATTGATAGTGCACAGAAGTGACTCTGTGTAATGAACTAATAAACCATAAAACGTCCAATGTGATAAACAAAGTAATATGAACACAATAAGGATGAAAAGTCCCAAAAGAAACCAATGGTGATATCAGGACATGGGTATCTTAAAAGATCTTCTCATAAACACTTTCTGGGATGTAATAATAACAGATATGCGCTTACCAGAACCAATGGACCCCCTGTCAGCGTCAGAGGGTCAAACGGGCATGGGAAGGCTTGAATAGCCGACAGCCTGGGCATTCACTGGACTTCTGAAGATGAACTGATGGAATCAGCTGGTCTTATCTCGGCTCTCCCAAGGCGATAAGGACGGTCAGACCAAAGATGGCCGAAGTTGGATGCAGACCACAACCCATCAGCTGGAACCACAAACCCAAGGAGGAATCCACAGCAGGCAGGAAACTAGAACTGATGTTCTATTACCACATCTAGTGTGGTGGGAACTCACACAGGATACTCCCCAGGTATTTTTCAGCCAAAAAAGAAAAGAAGAAAAAACAATGGTGCAGGTCAAAATAGGAGGGTTTTAATAATAAAAAAAAAAAACATCAAAGTAACAGATAAAAGTGATCACAATTAAAAAGAGAGCAATGTGGGAATAGGTATAACCTGGGCCGACGCGTTTCATGTAATACACACTTCAACTGGGGCATTACAGTGTTTATGAGAAGGTCTTCTCAAGATACCCATGTCCTGATATCACCATTGGTTTCTTTTGGGACTTTTCATCCTTATTGTGTTCATATTACTTTGTTTATCACATTGGACGTTTTATGGTTTATTAGTTCATTACACAGAGTCACTTCTGCGCACTATCAATCTATTTATTTATTTATTTTTTCCAAGAAAAAGTTTATTGAAAGTTGATCAAACATTGTACATTACTACATAGCAAAACATTAAGATGTAATATACATGAAAGGAAAGACAACTTTTGCAGATACATAGTAAAAAGCATTAGAGTAATACATTTCCTGAATAAACTCAACTAAGATAGGAAATGGTACGTCAAGTCTTGAACGAAAACAAGAAACCAGTATATCGAAAAGGGCAGGGCAAACGGCCCCAAATTCCAGAGGTTTCTAGAATATACACATTGTACATAGTAGTAATATTCATATGTCTATTGTGTTGGTAAGAAAAAAGGGCCTAGAGTATCATCCCTCCTTAAGTAGTAAGATCTAACGGCAGTTGGGGATGCGGTCACGGACAACTACAATCTATTTATTTTTATAGTTGATTCATTTATTTGGTATATAGCAAGTTGATTCACTCATATATTGATTACAGCGCTACACTTTCATCCTCATTGTCTATTAGTATTGTTAAATTACAGTATAAGAAGCCACATTATAAGAAGTCACTCCTTTGAATGTTGTAGACTCTAAAGATCTATCATATTAAAACAAAAATGTCATACATTAAGAATTATGTTTATCAAAAGTTTCAATTAAGTTAATTGCTAAGTTTAAAAAAAAAAATCTTAATAACTTTACAGAACTGATTGACTATTTTAATTTTATTTTTTTTATTTTTTACTCATTAACTTAAACAAGAGCAGAGCCATATGTAAAACCCCCATAAATTTAACCAAGGGAGGTGGGGGCAACATAAAGAAGAATTACATCAAAGGACTCATTTTCATGACTATATGGAATGTGTGCTCCATTTCTTAGGATAAAAACAGTTTAATTAGAAAGAAACACAGGGGCATACTGAGTAGCACTTTTATTTAAACCATGATATATGTGCATTCTTGTTACTATTCATATGGGATAAATAGATTTCACTTAGAATAGCTTTGGATGGAGAGTCAAGATTAATGGCATATATGAATTAATTAACAACAGCCATTACACTCTCCTTGTCTTTTTCATCCTCTCCCCTTGTCTGCAACCTCCGATTTCATTTAGAACATTTACAAATACCAGTCAGCAGCATTTCCCATAAGATTTACTATAAAATCTCCAGTGGATTTATAACCTTTCTGCATCTGCTTTGCTCATCTTTACTGTTTTTAAACCTTTCGTTGCCGAACACAAATTAGGAAGGAGCAACATAAATAACTTGTCACTAGTTGGAGTGAGTATTAAACTAATATCTTCTATGGTGCTCATACATAAACCCGTATCAGGGGTACGTTTATTTTTGGCTTCTTGCTATGTCGCCTCCAGGACTTTTCCAGAGCCTCTCCAATCCTATGGAATGCCTTACCCCAATCTGTCCGCCTATCTCCCACTTTATTAGCTTTTAGACGATCCCTGAAAACCCTTCTCTTCAGAGAAGCCTACCCTACCCACACCTAACAACAACAACAACAACAACAACCGTATTTTCATTTTCTCCATCAGCTCATCCCCCCACAGTATTACCTTTTGTTCCAATTGACCCTCCCTTCTAGATTGTAAGCTCCAACGAGCAGGGCCCTCTGATCCCTCCTGTATTGTAATTGTACTGTCTGCCCTCATGTTGTAAAGCGCTGCGCAAACTGTTGGCGCTATATAAATCCTGTATAATAATAATAATAATGTCATCAAAGTAGACAATAGACTAAGAGTCTCCAAACTTTCTAAACAAAGGCCCAGTTTACTGTCCTTCAGACTTTAGGAGGGCTGGACTGTGGCCATTGGGAGTAGAAATTGTCTTGGCGTCAGTGGGAGTAAACAATGCATCTTTGGTACTAAGGGGAGGAATAGTGCCCCATCCTTGGTGTCAGGGGGAGAAATAGTGCCCCATTATTGGTGTCAGTGGGAGGAATAGTGGCCCATTGTTGGTGTCAGTACAAGGAATAGTGCCCCATCAGCAGTGTCAGTGGGAGGAATCCTGCCCCAATGTTGGCATCAATGGAAGAAATAGCGCTCCATTGTTGATGTCAGTAGCAGGAATTATGCACCATTGTTGGTGTCAGTTGGAGGAATAGTAATGTTAATATTCTGATTGCAAATAAGGCTTATGCCCCGTACACATTTTCCGACAACAAATGTTGGACGTGAGCTTGTTGGCTGAAAGTCCGACCGTGTGTATGCTCCATCGAACATTTGTTGTCGGACATTCCGCCAACAAATATTGGCTAGTAGGTTCTCTAATTTTCTACCAACAAAACCTTGTTGTCGGAATTTCCGATCGTGTGTACCCAAGTCTGTTGCACATAAGTTCACGCATGCTCGGAATCAAGCAGAAGGAGCTGCACTGGCTAATGAACTTCCTTTTTCTCGGCTGGTCGTACGTCTTGTACATCACCGCGTTCCCACGTTTGTAATTGTTGGCCAACATTGGTGTGACTGTGTGTATGCAAGACAAGTTGGAGCCAACATCCTTCGAAAGAAAAATCCACGGTTTTGTTGTCACAAAGTCCGATCGTGTGTACGGGGCATTAGAATTGTCGGGTGCTGAAGCAACAACCAGCTGGTACTGGAAACATAACAGATCCAGTGCAAATATAATCGCCTGCCCACCACTGATCATTAAATGGTGTCCAAAATCTTTATTGTAAAATTATCAAATCACAAGGGACATAGTGAACATTTTGGAGCCACGCAGGATTCCTTTGTCAGGCATGACAAAGGGGTTCTCTGTGGCTCCAAAACATTGCACTGTGTCCCTTGTGATGTGATTATTTTACAATAAAGATTTTGAACACTATTTGATGATCAGTGGTATGCTGGTGAATATGTGCACTTGATCTATAGGAGGAATAGTGCCTCATATCAGTGGGAGGAAAAGTGCCTCAAGGGCCAGATAAAGGCAAGAAAAGGTCCGCATATGGCCCCCAGGTCGCAGTTTGGAGACCACTGCAATAGAAAATGTGTGTTGGTTCTTTGTACTTTAATTGGGCCTAGATGACCTTTACAATGTCTATGGGCACTGCAGACTCAGGCGGAAACCCTTAACCCAACCTGGTGGGAATTCTTAAGATAGGAATTTGTTGTTGTTAACTTGTTCTCTCTCCACTTGGTAAAAAGAAAAGAGTGTTAACAAGAGTGTTGGCTATGAATATGAGGATATTAATGTACACGTGCATATCATGTAGGGGAAGCACCTGAAAGTCTTAATTTTTATACTTTTAAGCTTATGTCTGATCACCCTGGCCAGCTTTACCTATACACTTCATCTAATGTTATCTCATTAATTCTTTCATTAATAAAAAATAAGTGACATTTTGCCAATAAGTCTAGAAAACGTATATGATCAGCAATTATTATCATGACCTCCATCTGCTACAAGTTCCAATAGGTTCCCCCAAATTCAAATATCTATATATATTTATACACTATGTGCACAGAGAATTTATCTATATTCTCCAACAGAGCTAATGACTGCAAGTAATGTTATCTTTAATAAATCTTTACAAAGATTCACTGGATACATACACATCCAGGATTATTGGTTTATTAATCATTATTATTATTTTTTAAATTCTTTATTTCTTTACAGGAGTACATTGGTACATTTATGAAGGCATAACAACTTACTTGTTAAATATATTCAAATAAATTAAATTAAATAAATTAAATAATTCAAGCCTCAACACCATTTCTAAGCCCAGATCTGCATTCCTGTTTCTTTTTTCTTTCCTTTTTATACATACAAAACAAAGAGAGTTCCCCTTTACTTCCTAGTCCCCTGTGGCCCCCAAGCCCTAAGGGTCTACAAAAGCCACAAAAAAAAAATAAATGTGTAAACACACATTTTATTTTTTTTTTAAATAAGGTTTATTAATTACTATTATTATTATTATTATTATACAGGATTTATATAGCGCCAACAGTGTGCACAGCGCCTAACAAAATAAAGGCAGACATTACAGTTGCATTACATTTTGGTATAAGAGGAATCAGATGGTCCTGCTCATTAGAGCTTACAATCTAAAAGGGAGGGTCAATTGATATAAAAGGTAATAGCTGTGGGGGATGAGCTGATGGAGAAGGTAATTGTATTTATTAGTTAGAAGTAGGATAGCCTTCTTTAACAAGAAGGGTTTTCAGGGACCGTCTAAAGTTCGATAGGTTAGGGGACAGTCAGACAGATGGGGGTAGGGAGTTCCAAAGGATAGGAGAAGCTCTGGAGAAATCCTGGAGGCGAGCATGGGAGGAGGTGACAAGGTAGCTAGATAGAAGAGGAGGTCTTGGGAGGAATGAAGAGAATGATTAGGTTGGTATTTTGAGACTAGGTTAGTGATGTAGCTGGGGGCAGAGTTATGGATGGTTTTGTAAATTATTGTTAGTTCTTTGGATTTTATTTGTTGGGTGAATGGAAGCCAGTGGAGGGATTGGCAGAGAGGGGTGGAGGAGACTGAATGGTTGGTAAGGTGGATGAGCCTGACAGTGGCATTCATGATGGACTGAAGAGGAGATAGTCTATGTAAAGGTAATCCAATGAGGAGGGAGTTGCAGTAGTCGAGGCGAGAGATTACCATGGAGTGAATTAGAATCTTGGTGGTGTCATTAGTTAAAAAGGGGCGTATTCTAGAAATGTTGCAAAGGCGGCATAATTTGGACAGGGATTGGATGTGGGCCTGAAAGGATAGTTTATTAATTGAGACATGGCTAGAGATTGAAAAAGGGGGAATTGGGACTTTAGATGAGGTGTGCTAAGGTGGGACCAATCAAATTCACAGAAGTCCAAACATATGTATGTTTATTGTGACCAATGATCGACATGGCAAGAAAAACAGCATTACATACATTCATTCATGAAAATTAGTATATAAGTATATTACAGTATAGTGGTAGGCAGCGTATATAACAACATGGTTTGAATAAATAAAAATATATAAATAAATATACATCCTAATTCACCATATACTCAGGTAAACCATTACACAATAGAGAGACAGATAAAACCATCTAAAATCGATCGATGTATGTAGAATGCATGAAAGAAGGCCCAACGCGTTTCATGGACTTCTGTCCACTCTTCAGGAGCCAAATGCATCCATATTCTGGAAAAAGAATATGTGAGTAACTATGTGTTCTAATTGGTGCACCCTTGAGGGTAAAAGGTGGGAGGATGGGAAAAACATGTAGTAAATGAACTTGCCAAAGTTGTACTCACATGTAGCCACACATGGAAACGTACATGACCATATACCGGGGGTCGATCAATTGCTGTTAAGTTCAGCTTTTGACTATTACATTGACCTATATTGTCATAGATACATACCCTCTTTACCTTATATACCTTAGAAGCCGCAGTCATGTGTGGGGGATGGTGCCCGAGTCCCGGACCGATGGTTGTTTCCCCTCCTCAACTCCCGGGCCAGGCTCAATTGATCGACCCCCGGTATATGGTCATGTACGTTTCCATGTGTGGCTACATGTGAGTACAACTTTGGCAAGTTCATTTACTACATGTTTTTCCCATCCTCCCACCTTTTACCCTCAAGGGTGCACCAATTAGAACACATAGTTACTCACATATTCTTTTTCCAGAATATGGATGCATTTGGCTCCTGAAGAGTGGACAGAAGTCCATGAAACGCGTTGGGCCTTCTTTCATGCATTCTACATACATCGATCGATTTTAGATGGTTTTATCTGTCTCTCTATTGTGTAATGGTTTACCTGAGTATATGGTGAATTAGGATGTATATTTATTTATATATTTTTATTTATTCAAACCATGTTGTTATATACGCTGCCTACCACTATACTGTAATATACTTATATACTAATTTTCATGAATGAATGTATGTAATGCTGTTTTTCTTGCCATGTCGATCATTGGTCACAATAAACATACATATGTTTGGACTTCTGTGAATTTGATTGGTCCCACCTTAGCACACCTCATCTAAAGTCCCAATTCCCCCTTTTTAAATACATTCCCAGGGATGGGGGCGTGAACCTTCCCTCACGTCCCATTTAAAGTCCCAAGCTTGTCTCTCCCCCTCTATATCTAACAGATTAGGGATGGAGGTTGTGTTTATGGTGGGGACCCATCATTTTCTTATGGCTACCCTTCATTGGGTTTAACCATAATTCTACATGTCAGACACAGCACATACTCTATATTTATAGTTTCATTTTTGTCATTGAAAGTTCAATTTTATTTTTTATCATTTTTTCACTGCAGCCCATGTGTACCCGTCTGATTGTGTCTGGAGGGCCGTCAGGTGCCTGATAACCCGGGAGTTGCGATGCGCGCTGTGGGCCCTCCCCTTTCCCCTCCCTCCCGCATCCACTGGCTGCGTGGGATCGGGTGCTCGCTCCCACCGTGCATCGGCGCCACGCCCCCGGCGTTGTGCGTATGACGCCCGTTGGGCGGTCAGTTACGCACGCGCCGGTTATATCAACTTGGCTCACGTGTGGAGAGTTGTTCCGGCGTTGCCGGGATGCTTACTCCCGCCGTGTAGTACCAGCGTGACGCTGGGGGGGAACCGCTTGGAGCGCTGGGTCCGTACTCCATTCCCCACTTTTGCTGTTCCATGTTTGAGTCAGCGTTTAATATACCTGGATTCCTGCCCTCGTCATCTGGCATTTTAACTCCTTGTATACATATCAAGGTAACCCCACAACATTTACTTTACCAATAGGACTATGGGCTTCTCCCTTGCTGTTAAGTTCAGCTTTTGACTATTACATTGACCTATATTGTCATAGATACATACCCTCTTTACCTTATATACCTTAGAAGCCGCAGTCATGTGTGGGGGATGGTGCCCGAGTCCCGGACCGATGGTTGTTTCCCCTCCTCAACTCCCGGGCCAGGCTCAATTGATCGACCCCCGGTATATGGTCATGTACGTTTCCATGTGTGGCTACATGTGAGTACAACTTTGGCAAGTTCATTTACTACATGTTTTTCCCATCCTCCCACCTTTTACCCTCAAGGGTGCACCAATTAGAACACATAGTTACTCACATATTCTTTTTCCAGAATATGGATGCATTTGGCTCCTGAAGAGTGGACAGAAGTCCATGAAACGCGTTGGGCCTTCTTTCATGCATTCTACATACATCGATCGATTTTAGATGGTTTTATCTGTCTCTCTATTGTGTAATGGTTTACCTGAGTATATGGTGAATTAGGATGTATATTTATTTATATATTTTTATTTATTCAAACCATGTTGTTATATACGCTGCCTACCACTATACTGTAATATACTTATATACTAATTTTCATGAATGAATGTATGTAATGCTGTTTTTCTTGCCATGTCGATCATTGGTCACAATAAACATACATATGTTTGGACTTCTGTGAATTTGATTGGTCCCACCTTAGCACACCTCATCTAAAGTCCCAATTCCCCCTTTTTAAATACATTCCCAGGGATGGGGGCGTGAACCTTCCCTCACGTCCCATTTAAAGTCCCAAGCTTGTCTCTCCCCCTCTATATCTTATGGCTAGAGATTGGGCACAAAATTCCATCTAGAATAACCTTTTTCAACTAGGGTTCCTCCAGAACTTGCTAGGGGTTCCTTGAGCAAGGAGCAATTTATTCCTCTCAGATAAATAATGACTGAGACTATTGATCTTTTAAGCAGAAGTAAACCCATCCTTAAAACAGTTTAATTTGCGGCACGTGCCAGAAATGTAACACTCCCATTGGTTGTGCTCTCAACCAAACTGTCAAACCATCCAATGGCTGGTGTCATAACTGATCACATGTGCAGCATCATGTCAGTTGTAGATTAAACAGAGGCAAAGATGTTCCTTGGCTGAAAATGATAGGGGGGTTTCCTTCTGTAAGAGGGGGATTCTTCCCTCTGACCATAAATGTAAGGAGCATTCTTCCTATTGACCATCACACTAATGTACAGTAAGCTGTAGATATAGTATTTATTAGCAAGGGTTCACTGAGATAGGAAAGGTATTTTAAGGGTTCCTCTGTGTTAAAAAGGTTGAGATAGGCTGATCTAGAAGGTGATTAGATTGGGCTTGCTATATGTTACACCGTTTTCTCCTGATCGCTTTGCTCTATTTTGTTTACATAAACATTTGGGGAAGGCAATTGGAAGGATATTACAAACTGTGGATGCATGAGGTCATCTGCAACTGGAAAGGGGAGGCAAGTCTCAAAGCAAGGCTTTGAAGAGGTAGACTTTGGTCAATCAGAAGCCAATGTGAATAAAAAAAATCAGAAAATCTCATCTGAAGAATCAGAAAAAGGGTTGAAAGAGGGCCCATATAGATTCACTACACAGGGTTCTCCAGCATATTTTCACTTCTGCCTATGCCATATTGTTTTAATACACAAAATATATCTACTAGCTCCTTGAGGCCAGGTACTTATTTGAATGCTGCGTAAATTTACGGTGCTATATAAGTACCTGTAATAAATAAATAATAGTAAAAGAAAGGAAAATAATTCCAACCTTGCCTAAGGCTTACGAAAGTTACATATCTCAACATTCCTTTTTTTTTTCTGTGGCATTTTACATGTACTGGTAAGTACAAGTGTAAAGCCCCATACACACGGTCGGATTTTCCGATGGATTCTGTCCTATCGGACAATGTTGTCGGAAATTCCGACCGTGTGTAGGCACCATTGGACATTTTCCATCGGATTGTCCGACGGACAAAGTTTTATCTCCTGCTCTAAAAATTTTCCGACAACAAAGTCCGATCACACCAATTCCGATCGTGTGTAGCGAATTCCGACGGACAAAGTGCCACGCATGCTCAGATCACATTACAAGACCAAAGCTATTGGCTACTAGTCTCTACGTAGTCCCGTCGTAGGCAACAAACGTCACCACGTTCAGAATGATCGGATTTTCCGACAACTTTGTCCGACCGTGTGTATGCAACACCAGTGTCGGACTAAATCCGTCGGAAAAAATCCGATGGATTTTGTGGTCGGATTTTCCGACCGTGTGTACAGGGCATAAGTATCATTGGATGCATACACACCCAGAATTCTTCATTTATTAACAACACGCCGTCAGGCCTATAGCAGAATTATGGCCAGGCGGAGGATCAGTTATCCTGATGGGGCACCATATGACGTCCAGCAGGATAAGCCGCTCACGTGCACCCACGAGGGTGCGCAGCACGACAATTGGTAGTGCGGTGTGTCGCTCTTGCACGCTGCATCTCTGATCTTCATAAAGAGCCTATGACGTAGGCTCTTTACCATGTTATCAGCTGTGTCCAATCCCAGCTGATCACATCATAACCAGGAAGTGTCATTTATCGGCTTTTCCTCTATTTGCGCTGACAAGGCACGAGTAGAGGAGAGCTGATCAGTGGATCTCCTGACATAGGGGGTCTGCGCTTATAATCAGCGCTTTGATTATCAGTACAGACCCATTAAGGATGCCCACAGGTGACAACCCTTGCCCACCAGGGATGCCAACCCATGCCCACCAGGGATGGTAATCAGTGCCCAATTCAGGGATGCCAATCAGTGCCCACCAGGAATAACAAATCAGTGCCCTTCGGTAATGCATGTCAGTGCCTCATGATCAGTGCTGTCTATCAGTGCCATCTATCAGTGCCCATCAGTGCTGCCCATTAGTATCCATCATTGCCCATCAGTGCCACCCATCAGTGCCACCTATCAGTGTCCATAATCGCCACTTATCAGTGCCCATCAGTGCCGCCTATCAGTTCCCATCAGTGCCACCTATCAGTGCTGCCTATCAGTGCCCACCAGTGCTTGCATATTAGTGCAGTCTATCAGTGCTGCATATTAGTGCCTCAACATCAGTGCGCCATATTAGTGCCTCATCATCAGTGCTGCCTCATCTGTGCCCATCAGTGCATCCTCATCGTTGCCCATTAGTGAAGGAGAAAAATTACTTATTTACAAAATTGTATAAGAGAAACGAAGTAAAACTTTTTTTAGAAATGTTTTCAGTCTTTTTTATATTTGTTTAGTAAAAAATAAAAAAACCCAGCGGTGATTAAATACCACCAAAAGAAATCTCTATTTGTGGGAAAGAAAACATAAAAACTATAATTTGGGTACGGTGTTACATGACTGCACAATTGTCATTCAAGGTGTGACATCGCTGAAAGTGGACAATTGGCCTGAGCAGGGGGTGAAAGTGACTCATATTGAAGTGGTTAATAGAGATTTGGCTTGACAAAATAGACTTTCCATGAAAACCTAAGAACCCAACGGGGTTGCTACGGGGTTCCTTGAGCAATGAGCCATTTCTGCCTCCCAGATAAGGACCACTGAGACTGATGATCTTTTAGCTTTCTGTAAGATGGGGATTCAAACACTTGAGAAAGGTAAATGGAAGGAGATAACAAAACATGGACAAAAAGGAATTTGCAACTGGAAAGGGGATGCAAATCTCAAAGCTAGGCTTTGAAGAGGTAGACTTTTGCCAATCAGGAGTCAATGTGAATAGAAAATCGAACTCGTTTTAAGAATCAGAAAAAGTGTTGAAAGTAGGCTTATATTGATTATATGTCCAGGGTTCCTCTGTATATTTCCACTTCTGCTCATGCCATATTTTTTAACACACAAAATATATCTAATAGTCAAAGAATTGAAAATAATTCTTAACTTGCCTAAGGTTTCATAAAGTTACATTTCTCAACATTCGTTCTTTTTTTTCTGTGGCATATTACTTGTACCTGTGGGTACACGTGAATGTATCATTGGATAGATACAAATCCAGGATTATTGGTTTACGAATAGAGACCTGGCTAGAGATTGGGTGCATAACTCCATCTAAAATAACCTTTCTCAACCAGGGTTCCATGAAATCCTGGGCTTCCTCTAGAGGTTGCTAGGGGTTCCTTGAGCAATGAGCCATTTCTGCCTCCCAGATAAGGACCACTGAGACTGATGATCTTTTAGCTTTCTGTAAGATGGGGATTCAAACACTTGAGAAAGGTAAATGGAAGGAGATAACAAAACATGGACACAAAAAGGAATTTGCAACTGGAAAGGGGATGCAAATCTCAAAGCTAGGCTTTGAAGAGGTAGACTTTTGCCAATCAGGAGTCAATGTGAATAGAAAATCGAACTCGTTTTAAGAATCAGAAAAAGTGTTGAAAGTAGGCTTATATTGATTATATGCCCAGGGTTCCTCTGTATATTTCCACTTATGCTCATGCCATATTTTTTAACACACAAAATATATCTAATAGTCAAAGAATTGAAAAAAATTCTTAACTTGCCTAAGGTTTCATAAAGTTACATTTCTCAACATTCGTTCTTTTTTTTCTGTGGCATATTACTTGTACCTGTGGGTACATGTGTATGTATCGTTGGATAGATACACATCCAGAATTATTGGTTTACGAATAGAGACCTGGCTAGAGATTGGGTGCATAATTCCATCTAAAATAACCTTTCTCAACCAGGGTTCCATGAAATCCTGGGATTCCTCCAGAGGGTGCTGGGGGTTCCTTGAGCAATGAGCCATTTCTGCTTCCCAGATAAGGACCACTGAGACTGATGATCTTTTAGCTTTCTGTAAGAGGGGGATTCAAACACTTGAGAAAGGTAAATGGAAGGAGATAACCAAACATGGACACAAAAGGGAATTAGCAACTGGAAAGGGGATGCAAGTCTCAAAGCTAGGCTTTGAAGAGGTAGACTTTGGCCAATCGGGAGTCAATGTGAATAGAAAATAAAACTCGTTTGAAGAATCAGAAAAAGGGTTGTAAGTAGGCTTATGCCACATACAAACGGTCGGAATTTCCGATGGAAACAGTCCGATGGGAGCTTTTCATCAGATTTTCCGACCGTGTGTATGCCCATCGTTCTTTTTCTGTCAGCATTTCCGACGGACTTTGGATTGAGAAACTGTTCTTAATTTTTCAGACAGAAATCCTTTCTATAGGATTTTTCGATCGTGTGTATGCAATTCCGACACGCAAAATTCCGACGCATGCGCAGAAACAATTTGACGCATGCTCGGTAGCATTAAACTTCCCTTTTATAGTGCCGTCGAACGTCTTGTATGTCGCGGTGTTATTGACCGTCGGAATTTGGTGTGACCGTGTGTAGGCAAGACGGTTTGAGCGAAATTCTGTCGGAATTCCGACGGGAAAACCATCAGAGCTTTTTCCGACGAAAATTCCGACCGTGTGTACGCGGCATTATATTGATTCTATGCCCAGGGTTCCTCTGCATATTTCCACTTCATCCACTATCATTGGATAGATACACATCCAGGATTATTGGTTTACGAACAGAAACATGGCTAGAGATTGGGTGCATAACTCCATCCAAAATAACCTTTCTCAACCAGGGTTCCATTAAATCCTGGGATTCCTCTGGAGGTTGCTAGGGGTTCCTTGAGCAATGAGACATTTCTTCCTCTCAGATATGGACCACTGAGACTGATGATCTTTTAGCTTTCTGTAAGAGGGGGATTTAAACACTTGAGAAAGGTAAATGGAAGGAGATAACAAAACATGGACACAAAAGGGCATTTGCAACTGGAAACTTTCTCAACCAGGGTTTCATGAAATCCTTGGATTCTTCCAGAGGTTGCTAGGGGTTCCTTAAGCAGTGAGCCATTTTTGCCTCTTAGCTAAGATCCACTGAGTGATGATCTTTTAGCTTTCTGTAAAAGGGGGATTCTTCCCACTGATCAAATACTTGGGAAAGGTAAATAGAAGGAGATTACAAACTGTCTATCATGTAAGAGGGGCATGTAAGAGGGCATTTGCAATTGGAAAGATGATGCAAATCTTAAAATGGGGCTTTGAAGAGGTAGACTTTGGCCAATTAAGGAGTCAATGTGAATAAAAAAACTCAAACTTGCTTAAAGAAGCAGAAAAAGGGTTGAAAGAGGGATCATATGGATTCTATGTACAGGGTTCCTCGGCATATTTCCACTTCTGCCCATGCCATATTTTTTTAATACACAAAATATATCTAATAGTAAAAGAATGGAAAATAATTCTAAACTTGCCTAAGGCTTCATAAAGTTACATTTCTCAACATTCCTTTTTTTTTTTCTGTGGCATATTACTTGTACCTGTGGGAACTCTCTCTTTCTCTAAATGAAGAACAGACCTACTTTTTCCTTCAATTGATTAGGTAAAAATCAATTGTTTTCTTTGCGTCCTTATTCCAGCTAGAATTTCCTTATTACAGCTAGTAAAAATGAATTAATTACGGGACTACATATGACTCATAGAATTGTTTTTTCTTCTCTGGGAAAATGATCATATAGGTGGGTGCAGTGTTAACAGACAAGTGACCTTTATGGCTGACCTCCCGAGTTTGGAATCTACACTGAAGCCGGTTGTCCACCCTTGCTACAGACGGAGCACTGTGTAAAATATAGGAGAGCGTTTAGAGAATCGTGTTTGTGTTAATTTGTGTTTGTGCTCTGTAAAATGAAATTGCAGCAGGGGAATAGCCTTGAAATGAAGAAGGCCTTTGAGTTATACAAGAGCAGGCCACAAGTGAGAGCACTTTGTGTTAAGGTTACAATTTGTGTAATCTACGATAGATGGTTGTTTAAAGATCAAGAAGAGAGCTACAGAGATGCTGCCTGACTTGAGAACTTTAATTTACTGTCACTGTTAGTCCCTTTGAGGTTTATAGTGGTATTATAATACACAGCATCAATCACATGAAACAAGAACGGATTTACAGTTTGTTTTAAAGACTGCAAATGCAATGTAATGCAAATAGCATGCCTCGTGGGCATTTACATTTAATGGGAAAGCTTGAGATGCAAAAGATTGGTTGGACAAATTTGAAATTGACTATAATATGGCCTTCTATTTCAGTAGAGCAGAAACAATAATTATTTCATGAGTTTGTTTTACCCTGTTTACAGATGACATGATGGTAATTATGATGTCTAAGTTGTTTGCCACACATGATCACTTGATTGTAAGCTCTTTGACGCATATTTGATTGGAAGAATTAGGAATAACTCTTATATCTTTAGCTGTCGCGTAAAACAATAAAGTTGTGATTAAAATGTTTGATATAACTTAAAGAGGATGCAAACAGACTCTGCAGGCTTATACCTACAGGTAAGCCTATAATAAGGCTTACCTATAGGTGCTATGAATATCTCCTAAACCTTCACGGTTTAGGAGATATTCGCACTTCATGCAGCCGGTGATGTCATGCGCTCTGTAGAGACGGTAGACCTGTGCCATCCCTTCAGAGCTCCGTGCCACGGTCCGTGACTCCCATGCGCGGGAGTGACGACATCGCGGCGCGGCCAATCAGACGGCTGGAGGACGCGAATCCAGAAGGAGGGCCGGGTGAAGATGGAAGCGTCTGTCAGAGCTGACAGCGCGGCGGTGCAGGGCTTCATTGCGATGCATACTAGCACATTGTGCCTTTACTTTGCAGGAGTTTTAAAAAAAAAAAATTGGGCATGGCTTACTTCCTCTTTAAAGAGAATCTGTATTATTATTATTATTATTATTATTCTACAGGATTTTTATGGTGCCAACAGTTTGCATAGCACATTACAACATGAGGGCAGACAATACAGTTAATATACAGTTCAATACAGGAATAATCAGAGGGCCCTGTTCATTGGAGCTTACAATCCCAGAAGGAGGGTCAAGTGATACAAAAAGATGATAACTGTGGGGGATGAGCTGATGGAGAAAATAAAAGTACAGTTGTTAGGTGGAGACAGGATAGGCTTCTCTGAAGAGATGAGTTTTCAGGGATTGCTTAAAAATAGACAGAGTAGGAGATAGTTGGACAGATTGGTTAGAGAGTTCCATAGGATGGTAGAGGCTCGAGAGAAGTCCTGGAGGCGGGCATGGGAGGAGGAGATGACAAGGGAGCTAGAGAGCAGGAGGTCTTGGAAGTAACAATCTTTTTTTATATCCCATATGTCATATAGTAACAGTAGCATCCTATGTTTTTTCCCTCAAAGCCCCACAAATAGTTAGTCTGTCATACCCAGAATAGCTATAGGCGGTACCCACAGACATTAGATGAATGTTGTAAGATAATAAATATTTTATCGCAATCATCTGAGTTTGCTACAAGTATGTCTGGAAAATAGTTGTAAATGAAAGAAACATAGGCATTAAAGGCCTAGTACAATCCCAGTGGGCTAAACGACAAAAAAACTGACAGCTCAGGTCGGAGCCGTTGTAGTAACAATCCAATGTTAGTACAGCGATCTCCCCTGCTGTTCTCTTGTGTTCTCACAGGAGGACAGCTCCCCGCCAGAACACTGGTCAGCGTTTTCAGCCAATTGCCTGAGAGCACCGATCGGGAGCTGGTCAGCTGGTCAGCTGGTCATGACCCTATAATTGGAGGAAAGTGTCCATTCAGGAGAAAGGGTGATGGTTGTAGGGAAGATTCTCCATTAGTTAGAAGAAGAATACTCTTTTTGGTTGGGGAACAAGAAGAAGAGATCATCCTTATCATCTTTAAGTACAGTACCCCTCTCATGGGGAGAACATAGGTCATAGATTATGTTCCCATAGGGATTCCTTGTGTTCTGATCAACTATGAGAGGCTTTCTTAAACCCTAACTTTACCTAAAGTAAAAAAATTGAAATACATTACAAGGGACATGACTTACCTTCTGTCTTCTTTGTGCTGCTGTGTCCTCTTTTTGCTAAAATCTTCCTCCTCCAATCCTCTATCTCCACCACAGTAATCTTCTAGTGTGGTGGGGGTTAATAGAACTAAGGGGTGTAAGGGTTAAATTTGCTAAGACTTGGACAGTCAGTGTAATTCTTTCAGGGCTCCGGAAGCATCCAATGCACAAGAGAGTCGTTCAATGAATGCTTGCTTTTAATGGTAAGAATCCTACTTTTATACAAATTATGGATAAAGAATATTGCACAAAGAAAAGGAGGGAGGGAGGACATAGTTTATCACATGACACATAATTCCTTTACAAACATATACCATCTCAGACATAGTCTAAACTAGTATTTTAGAATATTATCTAAAAACATAATTTAAACTATTTAATGCTGATGTTCTGACTTTGTCTGAAGACATCATTTCAAAACCAGTTCTTACCAGACCTTATCTATCCTGTGGTCATCTTGACAAACAAGACCCTAAAATAAAGATATTCCTCTGTCAGCTATTTTAAAGTTTTAGTCATGTTAACTCTTTCTCCTCCTTTAAGGGATTGTAATGGGCACTCATCTAGAGTTCCCAACTATGCCCACCTCCTTCATTCATAGAAGCCACAGTTTCCATGAATGAAACGCATTCAATTCTAAACCAAGTGTGCTACCCATATGTCCCTCCACCTATACACCACCCTGCTCATGTCACCCTGCTTCTAGTCAACCAGAAGGAAGCAAGAAACCATGGCAACCCATTAACCAAAGTTTACATTGGTAATGCAGCCCCTCCCAGACTCCCTTGCTGACCCAGCAGAGCCATTGTCAAGTAAGCGAGGGCTGCCTGTACCTTCCTATCGGCTACCACAGGGGAATCTTTTAAAGGGTTAGTTCACCTTCACCAAAAAGCTGCCCTTGCAGGTAAGGGGCTCCAGTAGACTGCACATCTTTGACCAAAGTTAAATAATGGCCTTTCTATAGGTGTAGAATAGATGTAAGCCATTCTCCCATGAATGACATCATCCTGTTTGTACTTGTTACTAGGTCATTGCCAAGACAATCTCAGCTGATTCAAACCCCATAACATGTACTCTCTCTCCCCTGTCACTGTAGCTCTGAGCTCTGCAATACTGTGATGGAGGAGATGATGGATCACTCATCTGCGGGGGGATTAGAGAGCTTGCTTCTGTGATGATGGGGGTGAGCATTAACAGCTGGGTGTGTCTTAGCAACACCCCAGCAACAAGGCGAACTAGGATAATGCCATTTCTAGGAGTTTTTTTGGCCAAGCTTCAGGAGGTACGCAAACAGCCTACACCTATAGCAAGGGCATTATCCATAGCTCCCAACTGTCCCTGATTTCGAGAGTCTGTCCCTGATTTGGAGCAATGTCCCTCTGTCCCTCATTCCTCCTCATTTGTCCCTCATTTTGGTCTGATCTATATAGATGTATATAAAATGCACTTTTTATCTTTCAAAAAGTGTTTTCCAGTGCTAAACCTTTCATCTGATTTCTAAATTGCTGTATTTGTAAACTCCAAAAGCCAATATAAAGGAATAGTAGTGGTAAAAAAAGGACTTGTGGGTTTAACCAATCTTGTTCTTTTTTTGTACAATGATCCTTTAAGGGGGGCGTTGCCAGGGGTGTATCCTATGCCTGCGTACTTTTGCTGATAGGTGTCCCTCATTCCCATCTCAAAATGTTGGGAGGTATGGCATATCCAACTTTAGTCAAAGCTGAACAGGTTGTTTTTAGCTACAGGTGCCCTTTGCTTATACAGGCAGTTGTTTTGGTAAAGGTGAACTGATCCTTCAAGGGATAAGTAGAAGCCTTTCATGCTAAAAAAAAAAATAAAGTGCAAAGATACATCATGCATATGTGTGATCACCAATGACATCATGATGATCCAACAGCTGCAGTGACATCATCAAAGCACTGTGACCCGGGGTGTCTGACATCACATGCCATTCTGCCTATAGATAATTCCAGTGCTTTCACAGCATATAATTTTAGCTCCTTATCATACTTTTCCTAATGTCTTGTGAAATATTGGATTTATTATATAACATGTGGTGCGCAGCACTACTTTTTTTTTTAACCTCTGTATTTACAGGAGAACATAACATTGTAACAGCGAGCCAACTAGGTCTGCTTATTTAACAGCCGTCACGCTCGCTGCCAAAGCCAGTATTACTAACATCTACATAAAAGAATACATGAGGGCAACACCCACAAAAAAGGAAGTAACCTGTCTGAGACTCCAGGCTATTAGAACATCAAACACATAAGAGGGCAATTATCCTCAAAGCCTAACAATAGCAATCCAGTTTGTAAATCATGATTTGCTTTAATTCACCCTTGTGTCTGCCACATGCCAAAGTGGGAAACCAATTGCATAATCAGTTGTTTTTTTCATAATTTCCACAGATTAGGATTTTATTAATGGCTGTCAGCAACAAATGCTAGGCATGTGTTTCATTAACTGCTGCGGCAAGCTGTGCCAGCTGTGACATCATAGCTGATGTAAAGGCATGTAGTACTCAGCACTACTTGCCAAGGGGAAGATTGATTGCCGGGTCCCCAGCTCTTATTTGCATGAAACTACAAATAGATTGTAAATAGTTTGTTTTCCTTCCACGGCTGCTCATATCGCTAACGGGAAAGAGAACTGCTTTTGGGCAGAGGGATATGGAGCTATGTCTTTCCAATGACTGTGCAAGCTTGTAAAATGAAACTGTATTTATACACCCCGGGTAATAAAATCATCAGAGATTCTCCCTGTGTGGTGCGAATATATTTTTTTCAGATGTATGCATTCTTTGAGACTGCCTAGATGTTGGTTCCTTTTTATCTCCGATTTCATATGTTATATATTGTAGATTAATTATTTTTATTACTATTATTATTAATATTCAAGATAGATATATATAGCATCAACAGTTTGCATAGCACCATACAATATAAAGGTAGAAACATAACAGCGTGAGGTCAGAAAAAAGACCAAGTGGTTCATTGTGTCTTCCCCATTTTTATTATACAGTATATATGTGTAGCGGCCATAACCCCAAGGGGCGGACTTGACTTTCTGGGCTTACCAGTTACCTCCTCGTGGCTTGCCGGTTGTTGTCTAGGGGTTCCCAGGATTAGTACCCAGTGACTTCAGATGCTGACACATAAAAATCCTTTTCAAGGTTTTTAATTTGCAGTGGTAACATCCAACATAGCACAGTCTTTGATGGGAATAGAGGGCACGGGCGATGAAACTCAGGCACTTTGAACTGCTGACATCCACTGAATGTCTCTAATCAACCCAGAGAGTAGCCACTCGCAACTGGGTGCTTTACTGCCGGATAAACCTCTAGCCAGAGATCTAGCAGCCAACATGTGATACGGAAACTTTGCAAAGTCTCTGCCACAGACTAAATTGTAACTGAAGATAAGTAGGAACCTTTCCCACAGTACCTGGATCTCTCAGCCTCCTTGGCGATACTGTGAGAAGTGTGGATTCTTTAGTGTCCATACAGCTCAGCTCTCAGGCTCTTACCGAGCAGCCAGCTTGTTGGCCCTCCTCCGAAGAGTCCTCCCCTGGTCACTTGTATGAGTTGCCGCGTCCCTCCAATACCGAGAGCACACCGGGACACCTTTGAATCCTCCTTCAGTTACTGGGCCTCAAACTAACCAGTTCTGAGGCTCGGGAACAGACGGATCCCTGCCCCAGACCATGAGGGCCTTGCGGTATAGCAAACGCTCCTAGGCCCGGGACCCCTTGCGGGGCTGCCCCGGACCAGAACCAGGAATCAAAGCCGCAGCTGAACCCTGAACACGTGACTTTAGCACCTTAAATACCCCTTCCCAGACTACGCAGCGGGGCCAGATGCGCCCACTGATTGGCTCCGGGAAAGATTGGTACCTAAGACGTCCAACCAGGCCTGGTTCTCAGCCTGTCATGGGTGCCTCACTGCGGATGTGATCAGGCGGGACCTTAGTACAGCCCAGCCAGACTGATGCCAAAGCAAATCCTGTACAATTAACCCCCAGAACTCCATTATAGTTCTGAGGAAAAACTAAATTTGCACTGGTAGCGCACACTTAATAAAGTGTGACAGCTACATATATATATGTAGCGCCCCCTACGCTTAGGTAGGTGCTTAGTATGTTTTTTCTTGATAGAGTAGGCTATAAATAGGTAAAATTGGCCAGGGCCTTGCTCTTTGAAAGCCCTTTTTGAAGGCCTGGTTGTTTATTCGGGGATGGGAGTGTTAGAGTAGATGGGGGTGTGGCCGCCTACACTTGGGCTCAGGGATGTGTCCTCTGCTGGACAGCAGGTAGGGCTGAAAAGAGAGGAAGGACTGGGGTCTGAGTGGCGGGAAATCCATGTGAGAGAATTGACCAATGGTTAAATTTCCTTGGTTGATGGGAGGTCTCTCATATAAAAAGGGGGGTCACATGCTCCCAAGGGGTTCCTGGAGGGAGAGAAAGAGAGGAGGAGTTCAAGGGCCGGAGGGTCGGGGGTTCAGAGGTCCCGGAGCCTCTGGGAGGAGGTTTGAAGGCCTGGGGGTTTAGAGACCCCAGAGCCGGATAGCCGGAGGAGGAGTCCAGGGAGACCAATGTCTGGTCCCTGGAACAAAAGTCGTTATGTAGTACTCACGGAAGTCTGGGCATCCCATGCGGGGATGTACCAGACAGCAAGGAGGAGGAAGTAGGAGCTAAGCGGATGGAGAAAACTGGAAATCGACTATCTGTGAGTAACATGAGCTGTTGATTGGGAGTGAGCAAAGGGAGTGCAACCCAGTGGTGCTATTCCGTAAACATGCTGTGTGTCCAAGGACCACAGTATCACACACTTTTCAGGACTGACGGGGATTTGATAAGAGTCATGGAAATAGGCAGTGTGGCCTGTGACTTTGGAGTCTATATCCACAGCCTTATTCAGAGTGATGCTGGTTGGTCCATAAGGGAAGTGTTCAAGGTCTGAAACAGAAGCTGAATCAGGAGAGGATCGTTAGGAGAGGTTAAATTAGAACATACTACCGCAACAAATAAGTACCCTCCTTTTGGATTCAGAATTGGGATCGGATGGGGCATCTCATATATTCCATCTAGCCACCCACCAATTTATGCCCAGAATAAAGCTTTACAAAAATTCAAAGTATGTTTGGTGTCCTAAAGTTGCATGGGGAATGAAGAGCGGGGTCACTTGACAAAAAGGTCATGCACAACAATGCAGCTCCCAAGGGGGTAGTGCGCTACATATATACACTCAGTATCTCACAAATACTTAGGGGTGTACTTAGGGGTGTACTCAGTTTTGTTGCCAGCGGTTTAGACATTAATGGCTGTGTGTTGAGTTATTTTGAGGGGACAGCTAATTTACACTGTTATACAAGCTGTACACTCACTACTTTACATTGTAGCAAAGTGTAATTTCTTCAGTGTTGTCACATAAAAAGATATAATAAAATATTTACAAAAATGTGAGGGGTGTACTCACTTTTGTGAGATACTGTATATACTATATTACCAAAAGTATTGCGATGCCTGCCTTTACACGCACATGAACATTTTTTTGGCATCCCAGTCTTAGTCCATAGGGTTCAATATTGAGTTGGTCCACCCTTTGCAGCTATAACAGCCTCAACTCTTCTGGGAAGGCTGTCCACAAGGTTTAGGAGTGTGTCTATGGGAATGTTTGACCATTCTTCCAGAAGCATATTTGTGAGGTCAGGCACTGATGTGTACGAGAAGGCCTGGCTCACAGTCTCCACTCTGATTCATCCTAAAGGTGTGAGGTCAGGCCTCTGTGCAAGCCAGTCAAGTTCCTGCACCCTAAACTCGCTCATCCATGTCTTTATGGACCTTGCTTTGTGCACTGGTCCAAATCACTTGGTGGAGGGGGGATTATGGTGTGGGGTTGTTCTGGATCTGAACATTCAATGCTGTGTCTTGCTAGAAGCCTGCAACCTGGCCGAGTACACAGGTGTACAGGGTCGTTATATACTAGGTCTGACCTCAGAGCTTCCAGTTTGGAGACCGCTCCCTGTGTGGGAGATGGAAGGTCTCACCCAGGGGTCAGGGGGCCCAGCCAGAATCCAAGAGACAGAGGGTCTCATCAAGGGGTCAGAGTTGCCTAGCCAGAAGCCAAGAGACAGCAGGTCTCATTCCAGGAGTCAGGTCAGCTCCTATCGGGGTGTCAGGAGAACCCCAATCCATAGGCCAGGGGTGGGCCATGCAGCAGGGCGTTGTGACTAGAGAGAAAAGTGTCCAGGAGAGCCTTGGAAAACATAGTCAGGGAGACTGGTAAGAGGTGCAGCGTGGTACTGCAGTTGAAGCTGAGTGAGCTTATGAGCCAGGTGGCTGTGCATTTTATTCTGCTTTATGTTGGACTGTTTTGCTCTCTGCCGGTTTAATAAAAGTGGGTACCAGGTCCTTAAATATAATTCCTGTCTGCCCTGGACTCACTGTATAAACGTATCTACCACAAGAGCTAACTGCCTCATTTCACTATATATATATATATATATATATATATATATATATATATATATATATATATATATATATATACACAAAGGCTGTACCAAAAGTGATGCACATACGTGCTGCATGTAACTTTTTATTAATTTACATAGGTCATTCAAATTTAACATTTTCATTTTCAGTAACTCTTCTTCTATAGTAACTATTCTTCTATTTCTTTTTCATTGCAGGTAAATAATTGATTGCAAGCAGAAGCAATGTGCCGTCATTGAGTTTTTGACGAAGAAAGGATGCAGACTTTCTGACATCCACAGAAGGCTACAGAATATGGAGTCACCTTCGTAAACATTCTGTAGCCTTCTGTGGATGTCCAACAGCCTGCACCCCCTTCTTCATCAAAAACTCAATGATGGCACATTGCTTCTTCTGGGAATCTATCATTTACCTGCAATGAAAAAGAAGAAGAGCCTCTTTCCCTAATGGACATCACTGTCTTGTGGCAGCGATTGAATAAGGTCTCAACTGTGCGACTAGAAATGGAGCAACATCATAACAGAAGGTAAGTGTCATTTTCACTGTTAATTTGTTGCCCGTGAAGGAATAAGAATCCAAGAGCTGCTGGGACTTTGATGTGAGTGCATACAAATTAGCCAGAGGACAAAACATTTGGAAAGTTTAGTGGCTTAGGTTAGGTTGCTCAAAAACAGTCAAGGCTACCCTCAAGTGGGTACTCCAACAGGTCACTAAAAACAAAAAGTACAAGACAAGGCTGCCCCTTATCCACCTTTCTTTTTTTCTTACCCTAGTACCCTTAACCGATTTCTGCCCGCCAGCCGTCAAATGATGGCTGGGCAGCCGACTCTCGTTCTGGGTGGCCTTCATATGACAGCCCGCTAGAACGACCACTCTAGTGCGCCGGTGGGGGCGTGCATTGTGGCGACACTCTGACACACCGCTACACCGATCTCTGAAGGAGGCTCTTTACCATGTGATCAACCGTGTCCAATCACGACAGAAGCGAGTAGAGGAGAGCCGATCAGCTGCTCTCCTGACAGGGGGGGTCTGTGCTGATTGTTTATCGGCACAGTCCCCCCTCGGATGCCCACCCAGGACCACCAGAATGTCGCCAGGGCCACCAGGGATGCCACCACAATGGACCACCAGGTATGCCACCCTAGACCACCAGGGAAATGCCAATCAGTGCCCAGGCAGCTGCCAATCAGTGCCCAGGCAGTTGCCAATCATTGCCCATCCCCAATGCCTGCCAGTGCCAGTGCCATCAGTGATGCCTATCAATGCCATCTATCAGTGCCAGATGTGCCAGATATCAGTGCCCATCAGTGACATGTATCAGTGCCCATATGTGCCCATCAGTGCCGCCTATAAGTGCCACCCATAAGTACCCATCAGTGCAGCCTTTTGGTGCCCATCATTGTTGTCTATCAGTGCCCACCAGTGCCACCCATGAGTGCCAATCAGTGCCACCTATCAATGCCCATCAGTGCTGCATATCAGTGCCACCCATCAGTGCCGCCTACCAGTGCCCGTCATCAGTGCCCATCAGTGCCACCTTATTGGTGCTGCCTTATCAGTGCCTGTCTGTACCGCCTTATCAGTGCCCGTCAGTACCGCCTTATCAGTGCCCATCAGTGAAGGAGAAATCGTACTTATTTACAACATTTTTTAACAGAAACAAAAAAAAATATTTCGGTCTTTTTTTATTCGTTTAGCAAAAAATAAAAACCGCAGAGGTGATCATACCACCAAAAGAAAGCTCTATTTGTGGGAACAAAATGATAAAAATTCTGTTTGGGTACAGTGTAGCATGACCGCGCAATTGTCATTTAAACAGCGACAGCGCCGAAAGCTAAAAATTGGCTTGGGCAGGAAGGGGGTGTAAGTGCCCAGTATTGAAGTGGTTAATAAGAACAATTAATCTTCAAAGCGCAATTCATAGTTTCCATTTTGACAACAGGGAATAAAAAAAATATATAAACATACAACAATGGAAGGAGCGCTAGGACCAAAGGATAAAAGAGTCCAAATTAATTTATTAGTCTATACTAAAAAAAAGCCAACGTGTTTTGGGGTTCAGAAAAAAAATCCTCCCTCATTGGGGCTTCAGTTAAAAGAAAAACTTGAATGGAGTCAAAGTAGATCTTTCCTGTGAATATCTACGTAGGGAAGTTATTTGCTGGCCAGGAGTATCCAGATAATCTGACCCCGGAAACTTGGTGTTTTTTAGCATAAACTAATAAATGAATTTTATCCTTTGTCTGGCACGCCTTACATTAGTGCCAGTTGTTGCCAGTAACAGGATCACCCATGTGGCATGGCCCTTACTGAATTAGGTGATAAGGCATTAACCTGCCTGGCTACCCAACGTTGTACAGAAATCACATGACTGACTCAACAGATTTACAACAAATCATTTTTACTGTAAACATACAATATATGCATTTAATCTGTATATTTATCTGTTTGCATTTATATATGGATTTAACCTGTATATTTATCAATAAATAAATAAATCAATATATGCATTGAATCTGTATATTTATCTGTTTGCAAGGAATTCTGTTTTAAAACTACGCTTTACACTCCAGAATTATTCATAGCAGATCATAAGCTATAATACAAAAGCCTGAGCAGTTAAACTTTATAGCCTTTTAGACAAATTTTGTATTATGTGCATTCTTTTTTCTCCTAAATGTTATCTCTTTTATACCGGGCTCTTCAAATTGATAACAAACAAACTGAGACAGAGATGCTGTAGGAATTATTTTGGCACGGGTACTACAGGAACCCTTTTGGCACAAACTAGTTAGAATGGAAGTAGAGAAAAAAAAATACTTGAGGATGCCTATATCTCACCAGAAAAGGATCCTATTGGTGGGTTTTTCTTGCCACCCACCTTCAAATTACGGCAGGGCGGTGCGGCTCTCGTTCTGGGTGGACATCATATGACGGCCTCACAGAACAAGCGCTCTCGCGTTCCCCCGGGGGGCACGCAGCGTGGCAATCATGGCCGGCTGTGATTGGACACAGCTGATCACATGGTTAAAGAGCCACGGTTCTTTACACAGATCGGGGTCACGCCGTATCCAGGGCAGGACTTAGGGTGGTGGGGGCCCCTGGGCTTGAGTCACTTTCGGGCCCTACCCTATACGTTACCGTATACCGTGTCCTCTCGGCGGCTCTCAGGTCCTCTCTGCTTTTCCTAAGAAGAGGTTCACAGAAACAAGAAAAAAAAGGATACAAATACAAATAGTCGGAATTGACAAAGGATCTCTAGAAAGAACTGATCTGTAAGGTCCTCTCGGCAGTGTCCAAACACTATCTATGTGGTACACCGACAAGAATCCCTCCTAAGACTCTATTATTCGGGATAGATAAATTCCCCCATTGGCGTGGGGGGAGTTCCTTTAAGTGAGAGAAATCCTCCAAATGTGGCATGAACCCATCGCCTAAAATCTTAACACCCCAACGGTTGAACTATAGAGACGGAATCAACGCCATTGTCGAGAAACTCCTAATATGTGGCCGATTTATATTCATATAATTTTTTATTTATTTTTTAAGGAAAGTTTTTAATTCATTCTTAATTATTTTTTTTCTTCGTTATGATGTTTTTTCTTTTATATGATTGAGTCTTATCATTCTCGTTATGTTTTTTCCCCCGTTTTGAATGGAGTTGTGACCTTTATTTTAGGTTGTCTCAGGTCCTCTCGGCGGCTCTCGGGTCCTCACGGCGGCTCTTGGGTCCTCTCGCAGTCCCGAGTGGAGCCGAGAGTAGCCAAGTGTACTCGGTGCGGCTCAGTCACGCCCAGTCCCTGTGTTATGTCCATCATAGGGCGGGACTGGGCGTGACTGTGAGCGGAGCCGAGCCAAATACACTCGGCTATGTATCTCGGTGGGGCCCCTATTGGGCGGGGCCCATGGGCTTGAGCCCAGTCAAGCCCAATGGTAAGTCCAGCCCTGGCCGTATCCTAGCAACACGGCACGACCCCGATCTGTGTAAAGAGCAGTGGCTCTTTAACCATGTGATCAGCTGTGTCCAATCATAGCCGGTCACATGTAAACATGGAGATTAAGTGCCCACCAGTGCCAGCAATGATTGCCCAACACTGCCAGCAATCAGTGCCAATCTGTGCCCACAATTGCCAGCAATCAGTGCCCACAAGTGCCAGCAATCAGTGCCCACAAGTGCCAGCAATCAGTGGCCATTATTGATGCCAGTCAGTGCTGGCTATCAGTGCTGCCCCTCAATGGCCATCTCTGCTGCTCATCACTGCTGCTCATCACTGCTGCTCATCACTGCTGCCCATCAATGTCACCCATTATTGCACATCAGTGCCACCCATCAGTGCCGCCTATCTGTGCCCACCAGTGCCACCTATCTGTGCCCACCAGTGCCACCTATCTGTGCCCAGTGCCCACCAGTGCCACCCATCAGTGCCGCCTATCAGTGCTCATCAGTGTCACATATCAGTGCCCATAAGTGCGGCACATTTGTGCCTCCTCATCAGTGCCACCTAATCAGTGCCCATAAGTGCCGCCTCATCAGTGCCCATAAGTGCCACCTCATCAGTGCCCATCAGTGCAGCCTATCAGTGCCCATCAGTACCGCCTCATCAGCGCCCATCAGTGAAGGAGACAAATTTCTTATTTACAAAATTTACTGACAGAAACTAAGAAAAACTTTTTTTTTTTTTCAAAATGTTCGGTCTTTTTTATTTTTTTAGGAAAAAATTAAAAAACCCCAGAAGTGATTAAATACCACCAAAAGAAAGCTCTATTTGTGTGAAGAAAATGATACAAATGTCACATGGTTACAGTGTAGCATGACCACTCAATTGTCATTTAAAGTGTGACAGCGCTGAAAGCTGAAAAATGGCCTGGGCAGGAAGGGGGTGTAAGTGCCCAGTATTGAGGTGGTTAATGGCTATGGCAGGCACGCGCGCGGCGATTCGCTGGAGCCAATGTGCGTGGGTGGCTGCTGCGATGTCCATTGGCCACACGCAATCGCTCCACAGAGAGCCAGAATGGGAAATTATTAATGTAAACAAACAGATCCCCATTCTGACAGGGGAGTAGAGAGAGATCTGCTGTTCCTAGTGATCAGGAATAGCAATCTCTCTCTGTACTCCCAGTCAGTCCCCCCCCCCCCCCCCCCACAGTTAGAAACACCTCCCTAGGACACACTTAACCCCTTGATCGCCCCCTATTGTTAACCCCTTCCCTGTCAGTGTCATTTATACACTAATCAGTGGCTATTTTTAGCTCTGATCACTGTAATAATGTCACTGGTCCCAATAAGTGTCAAAAGTGTCCGATCTGTCCACCGCAATGTCGCAGTCCCGCTAAAAATAGCTGATCACCGCCATTACTAGAAAAAAAAAATAATAAAAAATGTCATAAATCTATTCTCTATTTTGTAGATGCTATAAGTTTTGCGCAAACCAATCAATGTACACTTATTGCGAATTTTTTTTACCAAAAATATGTAGAAGGATAGATACATATTGGCCTAAACTGATGAAGAAATTCGTTTTTGGGGGATATTTATTATAGCAAAAATTTAAAAATATTGTATTTTTTTTCACAATTATTGGTCTTTTTTTGTATACAGCGCAAAAAATAAAGACCGCAGAGGTGATCAAATACCACAAAAAGAAAGCTCTATTCGTGGAAAAAAAGGACCTCAATTTTGTGTGGGTACAACGTCGCATGACTGCGCAATTGTCACTTAAAGCGACGCAGTGCCGAATCGCAAAAAGTGCTCTGGTCAGGAAGGGGGTAAAATCTTCCGGGGGTTGAAGCAGTAAAAAAACGAACATGATAAGTATCCAAAACATACAAATAGACAAGAATGAAAAAAAGTCCAACTAAAGCCCAATGGTAAGAGTCAGTTCATGTAAAGATAAAAATCTCATAGGGGTAACTTGATAGAAGAAAAAACAGACAACACATCCATCCAAAACATCGACTGTTATATTTATGAATTGGCCGCTCACCTCCAAAAATGACCCAAAGGTCAAACAAGGCTCATCAGATAGTGAAATAAGGAATCCTGCTGATGGATCTGTAAAGACATCCAGGTCCCAAGCGAAGACGATGAACTACGTCCAGATCTGTATTTGCGATGCATCTGTTCGAGAATGAACCCAGGAGCTAGTGGAGATCATTGCAAAGTGCAAGTTCTCTTGCAAAGTGAACAGTCTATTTGCCTTTAGGCCCCATGCACACAAGACGCCAATGCAAACTCTGCTGAACGCATGTTTTAAAAAGCAGAAACCTGCGTTTAAAAACGCGCATTTTGCCACGTTTTCATGTCGCATTTAGCAGCGCTTTACCGCTTTGCGTCTATAATGCCCCATACACACGGTCGGATTCTCCGACGGAAAATGTCCTATCGGACAATGTTGTCGGAAATTCCGACCGTGTGTAGGCTCCATCTGACTTTTTCCGTCGGATTTTCCGACGGACAAAGTTTTATCTCCTGTTCTCAAATTTTCCGACAACAAAGTCCTATTGGACTTTTTCCGATCGTGTGTAGCGAATTCCGACGGACAAAGTGCCACGCATGCTCAGATCACATTACAAGACCAAAGCTATTGTCTACTAGCCTCTATGTAGTCCCGTTGTACGCAACGAACGTCACCACGTTCAGAATGATCGGATTTTCCGACAACTTTGTCCGACCGTGTGTATGCAACACCAGTGTCGGACAAAATTCGTCGGAAAAAATCAGATGGATTTTGTGGTCGGAACTCGGAATTTCCGACTGTGTGTACGGGGCATAAGTGTTTGTAAAGATAACATCCTATAGACCTCCCCAAGCTCAGAAAGCATGTATTATTAACTATTTCTGCCATTTTGATCAGAGTGAGCAGCAGAGAGAGCAGTTGTACACTTGCATTTGCCTCACTTTCTGTGTTTTTTTTTTTAGAAATGGATCCCATATTGAATACCGTACATACTCGAGTATAGGCCGACCCGAATAGGAAAACGTATTGACTCGAGTATAAGCCTAGGATGAGAAATGCGCAGCTACTGTAAGTGGAAAAGAGGGTCAACAATGCCCATTTGCAGCCTCACTGTGCCCATTTGCATGCCTCACTGTGCCCATTTGCAGCCATAGGTCCCCTAAACTTGGTAGTTAAGGGTTTCTAGATGCCCCCTAGCTGCAGCCACAATTTGGGGTCTCTGGACCCAAAGGGTCCTGAAATTACATTGCTGCAGATGGACACAGTTGACCGAATTTGGGGCCCTGTATCTCGGGGCCACTTGGTGGGGCCTCAAATTCGGGTCAGAAATAGTCAAGCACTTTTCTGCAGCAGAGAATGACATTTTTCGAACTGAATTTGGGGCCCCTTATCTCGGGACCACTTGGTGCTAGGAACCCCATATTGGATATGTTGTAGTGATGGTTCCACTGGGTTAGCACACCAAATCTGGGGTTCCTATCACCAAGTGGCCCCGAGATACGGGGACCCAAAGTCAGGTCGGAAAATGTTATTCTCTGCTGCAGAAAAAATGCTTGACTCCAGTATAAGCCGAGGGGGGCACTTTTAGCACAAAAAAATGTGCTGAAAAACTCGGCTTATACTCGAGTATATACAGTATATGTCAGGAAATGCTCCTGATGTTGCTCTTGATCAGACAGCAAAGTCATCGCAAATTGCGTGAGAGGTCCAGAGTCAGAGCTCGTCGATATTGGACCCATCCGTTGATGGCACAGTGAATGTCCGTTGGATATTTCACAAACATGGTGGGGGGTTGGGGCTGACTAGACATTGGTATGCAGGTTTTCCTTTGTGAAAAAAAGACATTGCTATGCTTTGGT
This sequence comes from Lithobates sylvaticus, assembly GCA_028564925.1. NCBI lineage: Eukaryota > Metazoa > Chordata > Amphibia > Anura > Ranidae > Lithobates > Lithobates sylvaticus. Next base: position 582,328,844 of record CM053029.1, read on the forward strand.
CAGACTAGGTGGAGTCACTGATTAGATTAGAAATTGGATGAAGGGTTGGGGCAAAGAAGTGGAGGCATTCCTCATTGTCTAAGCCACCTAAAAAACTAGAGTTTTTTAATGGCATTGCATCAGTGAGTATATATGCTCTATGAACTATCTAAAGTAATTACCACATTTTAAACCAATTTTTTTTTGTATTTTTTATGGTTTACCATCATATTTCTGAGTTTTCTGGTCCAATAAATTGGGTTCCTTTAAAACCACGTTTAGCCGCGTTTTGCGTCTGAAACGTGGAAAAGCAAAGTGTCTGAACCCATTTTTTTGCTTCTGGAAAAACGAGGTTAAACGCAACTGCATAAAAACGGGAAAAAACGAGACTGTGTACATGGACCAGGGGCAGACTGACAACTCATGGGGCCCCCGGGCAATAGGAGATTATGGGGCCCCCAGGCAATCAGAGATTATGGGGCCGCACAGTATACACACACACAGTATACAATCACACAGTATACACATACATGTACACACAATATACACAGACATGTTTCTATTGGCTGAGAAGGTACTGGAGAGGTGGGGCAGCTATAATCTTTGGATTTTTAGACCAAAAGGATGTCGGTAAGGGACATTTCAGAAACAGATGTAAAAAAAAACACAGATTTTTTTATACTGTCTCTCGTTTTACTGAGGCTGGCAACCATGATGGGGCCCCCTAGTGGCCCGGGGCCCTCGGGAAGTGCCCGAGTGGCCGAATGGTCAGTCCGCCCCTGACACGGACACATAGGATAACATTGCATGCGTTCAGGGGCAGTTGAAAAAAGTGTCCAACTGCCTCTGAACGCGCGTTTCACAGCGTCTCGTGTGCATGGGGGCTTAGTAAATCAATCCCAACGTCTGCTCTTTTCAGTCATTTAACCCTAAAAGATAGACGTGCCATGGAGGACCTCTACCTGCTGTAGTATTGTCTAGGAGGAATAGTTCCACCTTGACATGTTTTAAAGGCTCATTATGTCGGATCAAATCTGTCACATAAAATATTTGTAAATGTTTTGCTCCTCTGCATATATTACAGTAATGAGATGCTCCATACAGTATGGAGTGGAATCCACAGTAATTATAACCAGGGCAAGAATATATTTTCCATTTGTAACTGAGTAGTCAGGGACCTTGGAGTAGCATAGAGGACTATGATGTTGATTTTAACAGCTGTTCATTAACAGTAAAGTGCTAACCCCGTCATTACAACAGTAGTTAGAACACAATTCTAATGAGTGATTTACATTGCAGATAGATCAGACCTAATAAACACTCACACAAGTAAAAGATTTACCCCTTCCATTCTGATTTATATCATGTATAATAATAATAATAATTTAGGATCAGCAGTAGAACAGAGACCCACTCTTGCTTGCAAAATCATATTTTATGGACCGCAACAAATGTTAAAGTTGAATTCCGGGAAAGGAAAATATTGTCTAAATACATTCATCATGTGAATTTTTGGTTGAATCTTTGTGTATTTCTTCCAGATCTGTAATCCAATGTGAGACTTTACCTTTCTGTAACAAAGACCGCTCACTGCTGCTCTCTCTCCTTGTATCGGGTGACTGGTCTTGTCTCCGCCCCTCCTGTCGTATTCTGCAGGCAGCCTGTATTGGGTGTGGCCTGCTGTGCCCCTCCCACGGCTCTGCTCTCTGTACAGGTAATATACACTCACTTTATTAGGTCCACCTTGCTAGTACTGAGTTGGACCCCCTTTTGCCTTCAGAACTGCCTTCATTCTTCATGGCATAGATTCAACAAGGTGTTGGAAACATTCCTCAGAGATTTTGCTCCATAGTGACATGATAGCATCACGCAGCTGCTGTAGATTTGTTGGCCGCACATCCATAATGTGAATCTCCGTTTCCACCACATTCCAAAGGTGCTCTATTGGATTGAGATCTGGTGAGTGTGGAGGCCATTGGATGAGATCTGGTGAGTGTGGAGGCCATTGGAGTACAGTGACCTCATTGTCCAGTGGTGAGATGATTGGAGCTTTGTGACATGATGCATTATCCTGCTGGAAGGAGCCATCAGAAGATGGGTACACTGTAGTCATAAAGGGATGGACATGGTCAGCAACAATACTCAGGTAGGCCGTGGTGATTAAACAATGCTCAATTGGTACTAAGGGGCCCAACATATGCCAAGAAAATATCCCCCACACCAATACATCACCACCACCAGCCTGAACCGGTGATACAAGGCAGGATGGATCCATGCTTTCATGTTGTTTATGCCAAATTCTGACCCTATCATCTGAATGTTGCAGCTGAAATCGAGACGAGAATTTTTTTTTAAATCTTCTATTGTCCAATTTTGCTGACCCTGTGCAAATTGTACCCTCATCTTCCTGTTCTTAGCTGACAGGAGTGGCACCTGGTGTATTCTTCTGCTGCTATAGCCCATCTGCCTCAAGCTTTGATGTGTTGTGCAATCAGAGATAGTATTCTGTGTGGCACATTTGCTGCCCCCAAACCCCCCCCCCCCTCCTAAGCTGCACTAGGCAGCAGACGGGGATGTTTACATACACAACATGTAGCGATTGCCCCCCAAATTCTACACATTAAAGTAAACGGATAAGCGCCACAAAAACGTTTGTTGGCAGGATTAAAACAGGCTGGAATAAAGGCATCACATTGATATCTTACCGCATGTCGAAAGCCTCGGAAACGCAATCTGAACGCGGATCGAGCTCCAGAGGAAAGGAAGATTATGTTGAAATCTACTATTAGAGTTTAAAAAGTGATTGTAAAGGTTCAAGTTTTATTTTTTTTAAATAACAAACATATCATACTTACCTCCACTGTGCAGTTAGTTTGGCCCCGAACACCTTCTGGGGTCCCTCGGCGGCTCTCGCGGCTCCTCCCAGCATCAGATAACCCCCTAGGAGAAGCGCTCTCCTGGGGGGTTACCTTGCGAGCGCGCTCCCGAGTCCAGCATTTGGCGTTCATAGACGCGAATGCCAGACTCGGCCCCGCCCCTGTCACCTGCATCATTGGATTTGATTGACAGCAGTGGGAGCTAATGGCTGTGCTGCTATCAATCTATCCAATCAAGACCCGAGAACCCTGGGCAGAGGAAAAGCGCATCTTCGCCGGGTGAAATTCCATAGGATGCCTTAAGGTGAAAAAACACGAGGGTCTAAAAAAGTAGCACCTGCTATTCAGTTATCAAGAAATACGGTGGAGAACACAACAAGACTTCCAAAAAGTTGTATAAGTAAAACTCATTACCGATTAATACACCAAGGGGTCACCTTCTAGATTTTCGAGATTGAAAAATAATGATTTCATCCCTATAAAATACATGTAAGTATAAGTAAGACATGCCTTACATAGTTTGGTCTTTCAATAGTCTTGCTTTCTGGCAGAACTTCTGAAACTACTGGACTCTCCTTCCTCCCACCATGTAGGAGTCTAACATTTCTACTGACTCCTCACTGTGCCACCCTCTGACTGCAAAACGGCGTCAATGACCTCATGGGAATCCACCCTCCAATTTATATCATGTTTTTTTGCTACACGATTGACACTCAATCATTCCCGTTGTATTTCCCACTGGGAAGCATCACAAAAAATCCTCCACAAATGGTGCTACAAGTCTGATACACTCTAACTTTTTCCCAGAACAATCTTCTCTATGCTGGAGAAACTGTGAGTTAAAGCGGAGTTCCACCCAAAAATGGAACTTCCTCTTTAAGCACTCCTCGCCCCCTTACATGCCACATTTGGCATGTCATTTTTTGGGGGGGGAGTGGGGGCTTTGTTAGGAGGGGGACTTCCTGTCCCACTTCCTCCTTCTACCCAGGGACCGCCAAGGCAACTCCTCCTTTCGCCTTAGGCGGCCCCTCCCTCTAGGCGATCTCCTGGGACAGGACACTCTGGGAGCACAGCGCGACTCGCACATGCGTCATGCGTGCCCAGAGTGGCAATGGAGGCCCCGGCGAAGAGGAGGGGGAGAGGATCATCACCCCGTTCGGCCGCATCGCTGGACCATGGAACAGGTAAGTGTCTGTTTATTAAAAGTCAGCAACTACACTTTTTGTAGCTGCTGACTTGTAATAAACATAAAAAGCCTGGAACTCTACTTTAACAGGCTCAATGGCCCACATTTGGTGGCACTGCCCTGTCCACAAATCCTTCTGGTCCGATGTGTTTTCCATAGCATCTTATGTTATAAACATAGTTATGACACCCGACCCCAAACTGGCATTATTGGGTATAGGCATGGATTCCTTGGCCTTTTGAGTTCCACGCGGTGCTCACACACATATTCATTGCGGCTATGCCTGACAATTGCTTGGCTTTGGAGACAACCCTCAGCCCCGGATCTCTCTACAACCATACCCACTTTAAATGAACATGCCACATATGAGTACATGTTTGCAATAGCCCACCTTTCAGTAGATAAACTCCTTCATAAATGGGACCCTTGGTTACGTTCTCCCTGGTGCTCCCTACCGCAATAAAAACTTAGTGTATAACAATTACACCTTGGAATCCTTGCCTTAGCCATTTAATTATCTTACCTAAGCTCATTTCAAGATCTATAGAGCCCTGCTGAATGCTGACCAATGCCTCTTTTCAGACATCCCTGTAGACACTTCCTGTATTTACAGCAGGGGGTCTCAAACTGGCGGCCCTCCAGCTGTTGCGAAACTACAAATCCCATGAGGCATTGCAAGGCTGATAGTTACAGCCACAGACAGAGGCATGATGGGACTTGTAGTTTTGCAACAGCTGGAGGGCCGCCAGTTTGAGACCCCTGCTGGCCCCTTACTTTCTTCCTTAGTACCTTCCTTCATCCCTCCTTCCACCTCCCTTTCCTTCTTCTCCTGCCCTTACTACTTTTGAAAAATTTGTGACACATTGTTAGAATGGTTATTTAGTTCTTATGTCAACTCACTTGCATACCTCCCAACCTTTTTGAGATGGAAATGAGGGACACCTATCAGCAAAAGTATGCAGGCATAGGACACACCCCTTGCCACGCCCCGTTACAGGAGAATTGTACAAAAAAAACAAGATTGGTTAAACCCACAATTGCTTTTTTTTACCACTACTATTCCTTTATATTGGCTTTTGGAATTTACAAATACAGCAATTTAGAAATCAGATGAAAGGTTTAGTGCTGGAAAACACTTTTTGATACTTAAAAAGTGCATTTTATATACAACTACCGTATATACTCGAGTATAAGCCGAGTTTTCCAGCACATTTTTTGGTGCTGAAAATGCCCCCCTCGGCTTATACTCAAGCACTTTTCTGCAGCAGAAAATGCAATTTTTCGACCCGATCTTGGGGCCCTGTATCTCGGGGCCACTTGGTGCTAGGAACTAAATTTGGCATGTCAACCTAGTGGACCTAGCACTACAACATATTCAAATATGGGGTTCCTAGCACTAAGTGGCCCCTGAGATATGGGGCCCCAAAGTCGGTTCGGAAAATGTCATTCTCTGCTCCAGAAAAGTGCTTGACATTTTCGTACCCGACTTTGGGGGCCCCGTATCTCGGGGACACTTGATGCTGGGAACCCCAATTTGGTATCCAAACCCCTTGGAACTAGCACTACAATATATCCAAAGATGGGGTTCCTAGCACCAAGTGACCCCGAGATACGGGGCCCCAAAGTTGGTCAACTGTGTCCATCTGCACCAATGTCATTTCAGGACCCTTTGGGTCCAGAGACCCCAAATTTTGGCTGCAGCTAGGGGGCATCTAGGAACCCTTAATTACCAAGTGTGAAGTTTGGGGGACCTATGACTGCAAATGGGCAGAGTGAGGCATGCAAATGGGCAGAGTGAGGCATGCAAATGGGCACAGTGAGGCTGCAAATGGGCATTGTTGACCCTCTTTTTCACTTACAGTAGCTGCGCATTTCTCACCCTAGGCTTATACTCGAGTCAATACGTTTTCCCAGTTGTTTGTGGTAAAATTAGGTGCCTCGGCTTATATTCGGGTCGGCTTATACGGTATATAGATCAGACCAAAATGAGGGACAAATGAGGAGGAATGAGGGACAGAGGGACATTGCTCGAAATCAGGGACAGTTGGGAGCTATGCACTTGTACTGTTCCCTATGTGTCTCAATAAAAACCTATTGAAACTAAAATACATGTAAGTTTAATTACTAAAATATAAATATGCATTTTGGCAGGTTAGCCCCAGAAAATGAGCAGATACATGTAACGCTTTCATTTAAATGATACAAATAGTTTTATATCGATAAACAACATGAAATACATTTATAGGCATTCTACTTTCTCTTTAACTTAAAGGAAAAGTAGCAGAAAAGTCAGTTTTGCCCGGCCTCACGATTCACAGACCTTTCTTTTAGTAATATACAAAGTATCAACTCTCACTGCTCTACTTCCAGTTGCTCCGGAGTGTCAGTTCACAAAAGATTAAATTAAATGCCGATACAATGGCATCACTGTTTTCCAGACACTGTGCCTTTAAATCCAGCAGTTGGGGATAGTTGCAGCTCCAGCTGCTTTGTAAATTATGGTGCTCCATAGAGCACTTTACTCTAAGGAAATTAGTATTAGGTAGACTAAATAAAAAAAAACATAAAATAAAAATAAAAATTAGAGCAGTTTAGCTAATAGGATAGTGAAATATGAATAAAGGAACATTAAAATTGCTACCCAGAGCAACCAATCAGATTCAAGGTGTTTTTTTTTTTTATATGGTACCTTTGAAAACAAATAATTGGCTTTTATTTCACCTGTTTCTTTTTAACTTTTTGTTACTTTTATTACTTTTTTACTACTACTTTTACTATTTAATATTTTTTTATTATTATTATTACTTTTTTTACTTACTTATTATTATGCTTTGTGACTTCTACTAAAAGTATAGCTAAAGGCAAACAATTTTTTGTAGTTTTGGACAGGATGGAGATGGATTAGAACACCTGTTTTAGTGTTACCTCTGCCCCCTTTTAGTGGGATTCACCCTCTCCAATTGTCCTTTTCTTTGTCATCATCAAAAGTAAAAGAAAATCCCAAATTTTGAGAAGTCCCCACAATAGTAATAGAGGGGAAATCTTCCAATGGGGACACTTGTTCTGGTGACCTGGGGGGACCCAAGTGATTCCCTTAAAGTGATCGTAAAGGTACATTTAAAAAAAAAAAACACGATCATACCTCCCAACTTTTTGAGATAGGAATGAGGGACACCTATCAGCAAAAGTACGAAGGCATAGGACACACCCCTTGCCACGCCCCCCTTAAAGGAGAATTGTTAAAAAAAAAACAAGATTGGTTAAACTCACAAGTGCTTTTTTACCACTACTATTCCAATTATATTGGCTTTTGTAATTTATAAATGCAGCAATTTAGAAAACTCTTGAAAGGTTTAGCGCTGGGAAACACTTTTTGATAGATGAAAAGTGCATTTTATATACAACTATATAGATCAGACCAAAATGAGGGACAAATGAGGAGGAATGAGGGACAGAGGGACATTGCTCCAAATCAGGGACAGTCCCTAGAAATCAGGGACAGTTGGGAGCTATGCATGACCATACTTACCTGCTTTGTGTAAGTAAATTGCACAGAACTGCCACAAACCTCCTCTATTCTGGTCCCCTGCCAGCGCTCCTGGCCCCTACCTTCTGTCCAGTGCCCCCCATGGGAAGGCGCTACCCATGGGGGCACTCGTGTGTGCTCCTCGCACCGAGCTGCTGCGTCATCCATTGATGGACAGCGGGACTCACACCCCCACCCCCACCCCCACCCCCCCACGGCTTCCTTGTTACTGGCTTCAATTGACAGCACTGGAAGCCAATGGCTCCTGGTGCCCCAACAAAGCCAGCGAGACACAGAAATGAGGGGAGAGAAGACTTGCAGACTAGACATGTGCAATTCCTTTAGTTACAAATTCGTTATATTCGTTAATTCATAAACATACGATTGAAAAAAAGTTTTACTAAAAATTTGAACGAATAATCGAAAAGAACGAATATGAAAAACAACAAAAATACGAAATAATTAAATTAGAAACAGCGAAAATCCGAAAGAATGAAAATCCGAAAAAATGAAAACAGAAACAATGAAAGTACCTAACAAAGATTCAAAATAACGAAAATCAAAATGAACGAAAAATCTAAATTACGAATATTCGGAAAGCGGTAATCAAAACAACGAAAGTACGAAATAACAAAAATTCTGCTGATCGAACATTCGAAAGAACGAATTTGTTAGTTCTGAAATATTTCTGGACGTTGACCAATAAGCTTGACCCTTTCCCTGAAGAGGTTGTCCCTTTCCCCAATGAGCTTGTTTCTTATTCCCTTGTGTGTTTTTCTGTGTTAGACTGCAGTGCATTCCATCCAGAGTCCAGATAGGGTGTGGTTGGGTCGTGACACTGTTTTGGTGAATTTGTGAGTTAAGTTGTGACTTGTGAAAGAGTAATTCTCTGTTTCTTAAACATATAATAGCATACACATTACGTAAAATTACAAATTATTTGCTCCGATTATGAATCTACGAAAACAATGTTACGAAAGTACGAATATATGAGGCAGTCAATCTCACGAAAGTACGAATGTAATTAAATCCACGAAAATACGAATTTCGCATCAAGAAAATTAGACTCACGGAAATACGAATCATTTCAAATCAACGAAAATATAGCCCTTACAAAAATAGGAAAGCGTCCGAATATGAAATATAACGAAAATAAGAATTTCGAATCAATGAAAAAATAACTCTTCTGGAAATACGAACGAGTCCGAATATGAAAACCCATGTCTTACGAAATTACGAATCGTTACGAATCAACGGAAACGAACAGAAACAAAACTAAACAAATTTTTCTGTTGTGCACATGTCTATTGCAGACGTGCGCGGCGCTGGATGGAATGAGGGCTCAGGTAAGTAAAAGTGGGGGGGTTTAGGTGCTCATATCTAAAAAAAGCTACCTTAATGCAAGGAATGCATTAAGGTAAAAAATGTTTAGGCTTTACAACCACTTTAATTTGCAGGGATTTCCTCTCACTTCAAAAAAAAAAGAGAAATTACCGCGCTGAGAAACAAGAAAAGGGTATATATTAGGGCTGTGGAAATTAAAGATTAATTCCACGATTAATCGATAAATTTTTTTGATCGATCAAAATTCTTTTGATCGGTACTCACCTCTCCGCCGGCTTCCGGGTCTTCAGGGAGTTCCGTCAGAGATCCGGTGACGTCACGGACATCGAAGTCACCGGACTCCTCCCCCTTCTCCAAGTGCCTCTATCTGCTAACGAAGGGAAGGGGGGAGGAGTCCGGTGACGTTGAAGTTCTGATTGAACGCAATGCATACGGGGAGGAGCCACGCATGACGTCAACCGCTACTCCCTCACGAACTAACACGATTGTCGGCTTTACATGCTGTGTTTTTATCATCCTTATGTGTGTAGTTAAATGAAATCTTATACTTAAGCGGTGAGCACAGATCTTTTCTTTCTACCCATGACCTGTGTCCTTGCTGAGATCTAAGGAGACGTGAGAGAAGTTTATGGTCCTTGTTAACCCTTTTGATACCCGCTTGCATGATCACCTGTTTGCACAGGGGTCCATGCCATAAGGTGAGAGTGATTAGTTAGACCGGAGGTGGAGGGATTGTCACGCTACTGTGGAAAAAAAATGACTTACGTCAGTGCTACAGTTTGAATTTAAAATGTATTTGTGTGAACTGTGAAGTTAAGTCATGGATTGTGGAAACTAACTAGTGTCGGGTGATTGTATATAGTGTATACCACATTTACCACTGACTAATGCAGAGTTGCAATGCAAGGAGATCAGCTAAAAGTAGTTGGATCTGTATGTGCGTTATAATTAATCGAAATTAGTCGATTAATCGATAAAAAAAAAAAAACGATTAATCGAACACAAAATTTTTAATCAGTAACAGCCCTAGTATATATATATATATATATATCTATATCTATATATATATATATATATATATACAACAGCCAGCATGGCCAGAGACAAACAGCAAAAGATGAAACATATAATGAAATTCAGCGCATATATATATATATATATATATATATATATATATATATATATACATATATAAAATTAGCAATATATAAAAATGACAATATATATTGTGATCAGTTTAACACACACACAATGAATATAAATATAGTCCACCAAGTGAAAAAGTTTATAATAAAAAGTATATAAAATATAAAATACTGTCCACCAAGTAAAAAAAAATTATGTCTAATGAAATTCAAAAGGTCCTGGTATCAGTGAATAATATCAGAAATATGGACATCTCAGAAACATCGATAAGGCAAGTGACATCAATATGAAGAAACTCTATGAAGAGAAGCTTGTGGAAGACACCACCACCAATTGTATGAAGGCTTACCGGAAGTAATGGACTTAAAGGGGCTTATACCTCAAGTCAAACAGGCTTATGGCGATATATATTGTATATGGAAAACCATCAGAAATCCTGGAGAGATCTTTAATCAGTGTTGGTTAACATCAAATCCACAGCATACAGGCATATGAGGCTCAAAACGGAAGAAGGAAAAGCCAGAGGATATCCTTTGCTCACACGTTGAAACCAAAAATCAAAGAAAGGTTCCACATATCGTTTAAAAAATTGCATTTATTTAAAAAGAGTAACAATGGAACACTCACGTTTAGGAAGTGCATACAAAGCTCATAAAAGGACATGAAGAGGTGCAGTAATGTTGACAGAGGTCGACCCTGTTTCCTCTCACTTCCTGTTTTTGCTATGGGACAGGAAGTTAAGGGAAATCTCCCCAATGGGACACAGATGGCAAAAAAATAAAACTGAAAGGGATTTGCATAGTTACATAGTTAGTCAGGTTCCTTCCTGATCCCAGAGAGGCAATCAGATTTTCCCCGGATCAACTATACCTATAAATGTCAGTACCCAGTTGTATTATGTACATTTAAGGCCTCATGCACACGAAACGCTGTTAAACGCGCGTTCAGAGGCAGTTGGACACTTTTTTCAACTGCACCTGAACGCATGCACTGTTATCCTATGTGTCTATGTACACAGTCTAGTTTTTTCCCATTTTTGTGCAGTTGCGTTTAACCTCGTTTTTCCAGAAGCAAAAAAATGCGTTCAGACACTTTGCTTTTCTGCTTTTCAGATGCAAAACGCAGCTAAACGCGGCTAAACGCAGCTAAACGCAGGCACCTGCGTTTAGCCGCGTTTGCGTTTATAAGCCTTTTTAAAGGAACCCGATTTTTTGGAGCAGAAAACTCAGAAATATGATGGTAAACCATAAAAAATACTAGAAAAAATTGTTGAAAAAAGACACAAGTCCATCAAAACAAAAAAAAATAAAAAAATAATAATAATACAATCCCATATACACAAACCTATACCCACAATTAATCCAGAAGAAGACAAAAAAAACAGCAAAGCATGATCTAATTTGCTACAGCAGGGGAAACAAGTCCTTCCTGATCCCAGAGAGGCAATCAGATTTTCAAACTTGTCGCTCTTCTTTTGTTTATAGCGCAAGAAATAAAAACCGCAGAGGTGATCAAAACCACCAAAATAAAGCTCTATCTGTGGGGAAAAAATGATAAAAATTTTATTTGATCAACTTTACCTATCAATGTAAGTACCCAGTTCTATTATGTACATTTAGGAAAGTATCCAGGCCTTTCTTAAAGCAACCTACTGAGCTGGCCAGAACCACCTCTGGATTTTAACAGCTCTTACTGTGAAGAAACCTTTCCGTAATTTGAAGATGAACTCTTTTTTCCTCTAGACATAAAGAGCGCCCCCTTGTCCTCTGTGATGACCTTAAAGTGAATAACTCCACACCAAGTTCACTATATGGAGCACTTATATATTTATTATTTTTTTTATTCATGTTGATCATATCCCCCCTTATTCTCCTCTTATTAAGAGTGAATAAATTCAGTTCCTCTAATCTTTCCTCATAGCTGAGCTCCTCCATGCCTCTTATCAGTTTGGTTGCCCTTCTCTGCACTTTCTCCAGTTCCCTGATATCCTTTTTGTGAACTGGTGCAAAAAACTGAACTGCATATTCCAGATGAGGTCTTACTAATGATTTGTACAGGGGGGCAGCATTATATCTCTCTCTCTGGAGTCCATACCTCTCCTAATACAAGAAAGGACTTTACTCGCTTTGGAAACCGCAGCTTGGCATTGCATGTTATTATTGAGCTTATGATCTACCAAAACCCCCAGATCCTTCTCCACCAGGAGCATTTTAATATCCTCCTTTAATCTATACAAAAAAGGTTTGCATGTAGTTTTACTTTTTTTTTTTTTTTTTTCCTTTTTGAATAGAGTAAGAGCCGTTTATGTCCCATTGGGGAGATTTCCCTACTTCCTGTCCCACAGTCAAAACAGGAAGTGCCAAAGTCAGGCTGTGATTGGGAGGGGGTGTGGTGGCTGAACAAACTACCCAATAGAGGTGTGATGTGTGTCTGCACAGTGTCCTGTACCTCTGAAAGGCCAGCCAATGGAAGAAAACTGACCATCTCCTGAGGAAGGAAGAAGAGTGACTGGCAGGATCAACCAGGTACTTCAGATGGAGGAAGTACATGAAAAAGATAGAGACTATGGTTTATAAAATACACATATGTGAACATTTACATCGAGAAAAATGCATATTTAGGGTAACATATACTTTAATATCACTTTAATAAACCAAGATGGACCAAACAAGACAAGTTCAATCTATGGGTTTTAATACCGTTTAATTCAGCGTGGTGGCGCTATTTTTATTTGCTTTGAAAGTGATAATATTTTGCAAAGAAACATTTAATTATGTTCAGATGTACGGTAACATGATTACTGACAAACAACTGTCAGCTCACTTTAACATGCTGTACCAAAAATAAAATGTTTAAGCATATGGACACTCTATTACTATTTTAAAGCAATATCTGGTCCATCTGCCTTCCTGAAACTTCATATAGATATATATTTATATATATATATATGCAAAACCCAATATGAATGCATAGTGCTCAGATTTTTAATTCTTTTTAGACACGCCTGGACCTACTTTCTGTGCGGTCCCTAAAGTTTGCACACTGCTAAGCTAAAAGTAACAGCACTTTGATTGGGACCAGCGGTAATCAGATCATTTTTGAGACATTTGGGACATCAAGAATATGTTACCCCAAATTTCATATTCCTGATATGTGTCTGTTGTACCATGTACTTGTGTGGAAAAGTGTCCTGTTCTCTGTGTATTGCTTTTTTGTGTGAAATATCTGGGGTTCCTGACAGTCCCCCTGCTTTCCTATTTCAAACTGACCACACTAAGCATGGAAGCACATCCATCTCAGTCTGGTCAGTTTTCTGGCTGCACTGGAAGGACAGCCTGCCTGTCCTCCAATAATCATATGTGTGCTGACATGCCCGCCACCCCACACAGGCATTCACTGGGAAGATCAGTGTGCTGCTGTTTCTCCACCCCACCTCTCTAAACCCCTGTACTGTATGCCCCTTATACTGAAAATATACTATATACTGTGTATATATATATATATATATATATATATATATATATATACTTGTTGGAAGGGGGTAGGGTTTTCATCACATCCTCCATGTTTCCCTCCTCGTTGGGCACCAAACAAGGGTCACGTTAGAGGCCTATCCCAGTGTGAATACTTCTGGGCTACGCTAAGCCCCTGTGACAGGTTAATTTACTAAGAAAAGGGGGGGACTTGTGGGACTTTAAATGAAGCACACTACTAAAGAATGAAATGCAATCATGTTTATTGATTCCTAGTAAACAATCATATAGTGATAAACTTTATATAATCAATGACAATCAATGACAACTTGATATTGCATGTTTCTACATATACTCCAGTAGACATGTGCACAATAGAAAAATTTGTTTATTTTCGTTTCGCTTTTTCCGTTTCCGTTGATTCGTAACGATTCGTAAATTCGTAAGTCGTCGGTGTTCGTATTGGTAACGATTCTTACATACGTAAGTCGTCGGTGTTCGTATTCGTAACGATTCGTATTTTCGTAAGAGTTATTTTTTCGTTGATTCGTTTTTCCGTTGGTTTAATTTTCGTTTATTCGAAATCCGGACGCATTCGTATTTTCGTAGATTTAGTTACATTCGTACTTTCGTTAGATTGATTTATTCGTACTTTCATAACATTGTTTTTGTAGATTTGTAATCGGAGCATAATTCATAGTTTTATGTAATGTGTATGCTATAATTACATTGTAAGAGACACGGAAAATTACGAATCGAAAAAAAAAGTTACGAATGTTCGAATTTTTTCGTTCAATCCATTCGAAGCACGTTAAGCACCGCCATTGTAAGAGACACGGAAAATTACGAATCGCAAAAAAAAAAAATAAAAAAGTTACGAATGTACAAATTTTTTAGTTCAATCCATTCGAAGCACTGCCATGAAATACTCAACCTTAAAGTGGTTGTAAAGGCAAAGGGTTTTAATCTTAAAGAATTCTATGCATTAAGATAAAAAGCCTTCTGTGTGCAGCCCTCCTCCTCAGCCCTCCCTAATACTTACCTGAGCCCCCTCAGATCCAGTGATGTTGCACAAAAGACTCGGCTGTCCGGGACTCTCCCTCTTCATTGGCCGAGACAGCAGCGAAGTGCCATTGGCTCCCACTGCTGTTAATCAAAGTCAGTAAGCAAATGAAGAAAGAGAGGGGGCAGGGCCATGTGCCCCCATAGCAAGCTGCTTGCTGCGGGGGCACTGAACAGGAGGGAGGGACCAGGAGCGCCAATGAGGGACCCGAGAAGAGGAGGATCTGGGCTGCGCTGTGCAAAACCAACTCACAGAGCAGGTAAGTATAATATGTTTATTATTTTGAAACAAAAAAAAAAACAAGACTTTAGTAGTTGGGCCTATAATTTTAGAGAGGAACATACACCATGTACACTTGCACTACAACTGTTCTCCAGTTAACTCTCAGACACCCGTGACAATGTACACCTTCTCTAACTTTCATTTAGAAGGGACATGCTGAGCCCTGTTCATATCCACCTGTTCAACGTTTATTTCCCAGTAGCGGATTGGGCTCCACCATGCACCCTGCGAGAACTCCACGTGTTTACTTAACTCTTGAATTCCGTACCTCTGTACAGGATGGAGATCCTCTGCGGTGTAAATCTGCTTCCATTGCTCTGGGAGACAGACGGCTGGTGGAAGGAGTGCCGACACAACATATCCCTAATTGCTAGAGGCCACTTCACATATAACAAGTACATGCTACCGACATGCTCCTTGCTAGACTTTCGTTACCCTGTCTTTACACTACATTACTTTCATACTGATGTCTTCTAACCCTAAGTACCTTAGTGATCTAAACCATGGAATGAAGCCGGTTACTTGCATTACACCCCTTTACATCCAGGTAGTAATGAGCAACATCCTTATGCTCCTCGTGGGTTTTGTTCACTCCCTTATGGGCACTGTATCTCTCTCTTCTATAAGGGGCACCTTCTCTTGGGGGCTCTCGGGCCCCCCCCTCCCCAGATTCCCTGGACCTCTCCAAGGGGGAATCCCCTTTCTTCAGACCATTATATATCGTGAAAAAGTGCTTAAGGCATTACAGAGTCTGTGTACCCATTTTTTTTTACCTTTCATTTCTATTTTAAACTGAATGGGTTGTTTTACAATGTAGAGGGTTTACATACAGTATACTTTAAACTATTAGAGGGGACTTAGAATCATATACATTTTTCACATCCAAATCCACACATGCCCAACATGTACAGATATTTACCTTTTAGAGAGGTCACAGTTACAGATGAGCAGTGAGGGAACCCATGGAAAACTGTCACTTGGTAACAGGCTACCATTCCAATCAGATGTAGCCATGGAATTCCCCACCTCACAGCTGATAACATCATTGACATAATATGGCCATGCGGCAAGGGCACTGCCAACTGGGACTGTGGCCTGCTGTCATGTGACAGTTTCTCATGGGTTTGGACCAACTGTGTTTGGCCCAATTGTTAGTGTATCCTTAATTACAGTACTCCATGTGGCAATACTTTCATCTGCTTTTCTCTCAAGACAGACAATACCAGGGCAGGATCTAGCCTATCTGACCCGGGGGTACAGTAGAAAAAGTCAGAGGGCACAATGTCAAAACTGTGTGTGAGTTACTGACAGTCTGTCACACAGTGTCACAACCTAGGAAGCGCTAGTATGTTTTAGGGTTTCATTAAATTAGGGTGATTAAACAGAACCTATGCCCTCTTTTATCAGGTGTCCTATCACAGTTCCCCTCTACATCAGGCGTCTTCGTCAAAGGCCTACTTTACATCATGAGTACTCACCAGAGTCCTTCTTTACATCATGAGTACTCACCAGAGTCCTTCTTTACATCATGAGTACTCACCAGAGTCCTTCTTTACATCATGAGTACTCACCAGAGTCCTTCTTTATATCATGAGTACTCATCAGAGTCCTAATTTATATCATGAGTACTCATCAGAGTCCTTCTTTATATCATGAGTACTCATCAGAGTCCTTCTTTATATCATGAGTACTCATCAGAGTCCTTCTTTATATCATGAGTACTCATCAGAGTCCTTCTTTATATCATGAGTACTCATCAGAGTACTAATTTATATCATAAGTACTCATCAGAGTCCTTCTTTATATCATGAGTACTCATCAGAGTTCCCCTCTTACACCAGGGTCCCCATCGGAGTCCCCCCTTACATCAGATTCCCTCTTACATCAGGGTTCCCACCAGAGTGCCCCTTACATCAGTGTCCCTATCAGAGATTTCCTCTTACATCAGATTGGCCCCTTACATCAGGATCCCCATCAGAGTCCCCATCAGAGTTCCCCCTTACATCAGGGTTCCCACCAGAGTGCCCCTTACATCAGAGTCCCAATCAGAGTTCCCCTCTTACACCTGGGCGCCCATCAGAATGGCCCTTTACATCAGGGTCCCAATCAGAATGCCCCCTTACATCAGGGTTCCCATCAGAGTGCTCCCTTACATCAGGGTCCCCATTAGAATGCCCCCTTACATCAGGGTCCCAATCAGAAAGCTCCCTTACATCAGGGTTCCCATCAGAGTGCTCCCTTATATCAGGGTCCCCATTAGAATGCCCCCTTACATCAGGGTCCCAATCAGAAAGCTCCCTTACATCAGGGTTCCCATCCGAGTGCTCCATTATATCAGGGTCCCCATTAGAATGCCCCCTTACATCAAGGTCCAATCAGAATGACCCCGTATATCAGGGTTCCCATCAGAGTGCTCCCTTATATCAGCGTCCCCATTAGAATGTCCCCTTACATCAAGGTCCAATCAGAATGACCCATTATATCAGGGTTCCCATCAGAGTACTTACTTACATCAGGTGTCTCTATCAGTCCCCCTTACATCAACTGTCCCCATCAGAGTGCCCCCTTATATCAGCTATCCCTCTCAGAATGCTGCCTTACATATGAACAGTTATCCCCATCAGAGTGTCGCCTTACATCAGGGTTCCCCATCACAGTACCCCCTTGCATGGATTGTCCCAATCAGAGTCCCTCCTTACATTATTGCCCCCATCAGGCTAGCTTATTGACCAGTGGATGCACTCTTGAGTCAACATGTGCTGACTAGACTGAAATACTGTCTCCAAAATGACACAAAAATTTAATTTCTGATGCCTATACAGTTCTTGACTATGTTCACAAATGTGTGACACAGAACCCCCCCCCCCCCCCCCCCCCGGTGCAACTTCTTATCTTGTGACTGTCTAACCACTGAGGGAGAGGATTGAGCCTGAATACATCATCTCAGCCTAGGCATTTTCCTGGAACTCAAGTATTGCATTTTAATGATAAAAGGTGCCACGCATTAATAAATTATACTGCAGCTGTATATTGTGACACGTCAAAAATGTATGCATGTAGACTTGGAAAGTTACTCAAAAGGTCCATATTAATGGTTTCTCTTGGGGTTCCAGCAGAAGATCTCTGCACTGGTGTTCCCTAGCCTACACACCCTCTGTGGCTGTTATGAGACTTTCAAACTCTCTCTGATGATATTCATTCATTATAAATCATTGAAAATGCATCGGGTGTAATAGGAACAACCCAAGTGGGAACATATGAATGAATGGCAGTCATCTTACTGTTGAGATCCCCAAGAAAATATAAGAAACCAGCAGTTGACTCAGGTCAACATATTTCAGTTATTTCTCCATTTCTTTTTGATAACATAATGTGGAATTGGGCACTAGGCAGTGGTGGAATCTCAGGGGTCCCTGCTCCACTAGGGCCCAGTTCCCTGTCTGTTGCCATCCACAATAGTACATTTAGTTCAGACAGTTGAATTATCAGTATAAAGCAGACAATTGTAAGCAGGTGCAGTTAGCTAGTCTGCACTAGGTGTCTCTGTCCCAAAATAGTGTGTAATAGGAAATGATGTAATTGGGTGTTAGCCCCCCTTTTAGAGGTGAAAATGTTTTCATTATAAATTCAATTTTCAAAGACAAGAACAGGACACAACAATAAAAGTACAATAAGTCAGCAACAATGGCTATCATCCAAAGCATGTACACATTGAATAACAAAAAAAAAAAAGAAACATTCCAGACTGAGAGTTATGTCGCATATATGTAGCCAGGATGAGTAGAAATGTCAATTCCAGCTAATAGAACCAGTAAATATAAAAACAGTATGACAGAGACATATATAGCTGTAAACTTCGAAAGGACCATCTACGGATCCACATTGGTGGATAGTCCAAATGGCAAATTATGATGTAAACAACAAATGCACAAAGGAAAAACAGGCAGGGAGAGAAAAGGAAGGAAAAGGGAAAGCGGAGAGAGAGAGAGAGAGAGAAAGGGGAAAGGGAAAAAGGGATGTAGCCATTCCCCCTTGGGGTTTGCTGAAAGTTGCGGCTCACCCGTCACCCTGCCCAGCCCAACGTCCATCTTACAGTCACTCGGTAACACAGACCAGTCCATAGCTTGTTTTGTCTTGTTTTATTGAGGGGATTAAACTTGAATGGGTATTGGGGTATTATGGGATGCCCAGGATTTCAGAACAAACAATTTTGAATTGTAGATCAATCAATTGTGGATTACAGAACAATCAATTGTGAATTGTAGATCAATCAATTGGGACTACTATGTACACTCCTTGTACATACTTCTCAATCTTCTCTCCAGCACTTCGCTTGCTGCATACTGTTCCTCCACCAGTACTTCCCTTGCTGTAGACTATCACTCCTCTGGACCAGCTAGCACCGCATGGGTAGGCCTGACGCTACTTCTGCCAGGCCTCACTGAACTGCCTTTTGTGGGCAGGGCCCCTGTGGTGTAGAATAGCTGTCCTCTGCTCTGCTACCTTTCCCAGATAGCTCTCTTCAAGCCCTGCCAGCCAGCCTGGCTTCAAAGATCCTTTTCCCCTGCCCTTCTCCACAGTCCTTTGCACCCATCTCTCAAACTGCAATCTCCCAGTTCTCTCGACTATGCTCAATCACCGGCCCTCCTGGCTGCAACCTGTAGTCCTCTTGGAGACTCTAATGCTGCGTACACATGACCGGACTTTTCGACAGACTAGGTCCGACGGTCTTTCCGACGGACTTTCGGCGGACTTCCGATGGACTTTCCGAATGAACGGACTTGGACACAGACACAATCACACTAAAGTCTGACGGATTTGAACGTGATGACGTACGTCTGGACTAGCATAAGGAAGTTTGTAGCCAGTAGCCAATAGCTGCCCTTGTGTCTTTGTTTGTGCGTCGGACTAGCATACAGACAAGCGGATTTCTCGATAGGAACTGGGTCCGGCGGAGTTCCGTCGGAAAATTGTGAAACATGTTCTATTTCTAAAGTCCGTCAGATTTTTCGACAGCAAAAGTCTGATGGAGCCCACACACAATCGAATTGTCTGACGGATTCGTTCCGTCGGACCTTTGCTGTCGAAAAGTCCTCTTGTGTGTACGCGGCATTATAGTGTTCTCTGCCTCTGCCCTCTCTCCTGTTCTCTCATGTGCCTCTGATTCCGGGATCTCTTCACTCCTCCGAATGCACCCTTGCCCCAGCTTAGGGTCACCCCCCCAGATTGGGGAGCTCCAGCTCCACCACCCGACAACTCCTTCCCAGCTGGGCTGAACAAAGGTATTTAAAGAGGTGTGCCCCCTGCCAATTCAAGTTGGGGATTGGTTAAGGCTCCCCAGATACCTCAGGCAGCTCCACCTCTCCTCCCCTCCTCTTCTTCCAGGACCTTCTAGAAGGAAGAGGGAGGTGATGGTTATGCCACCTGTCAGCCACCCAACTCTCTCCCTGAGCCGCTCCCAGCCGAGGATGAAAACAAACAGGCCTAGCCCAGCTAGGCCTGCCCAAATTTTCCTACACTGTCAAAAATCCTCTCTTCTAGCACTCACTAACTAGAAGAACAAGAAGAACTCTTCTAGGGGGAAAAGGGGAGAAAACTGGGATGAGGATCTAAAGTTACAGGACCTAGAAGGTCCATGTGGTCGATAGAGGTATCACATAAGCTACTGCATGGCTCGGGAAAAGGAAAAACTGGTAAAAAAAGGGTGTCAGGAATTTAGCGTAGCTAAACTGCTTTAAGGTAAACCTAAACTAAGTGGGGGCTGACGACGTACTTGCTGAAGTTGAGAGCATATCTGTGAGGGTATCAGGAGAGAAGTGGATCCAAATGTACCATAAAAACTTACATTTGTTGAAAGTGTCATTGTCAAGCGCCAACATTTCCTCCATCCGCATGATATCGTTCACAGTAGACACCCCTATAGATAGTGAGGGAGTGTATTTAGTATATTTTATATATATATTTTTTTTTTTTATTTCAGTATATTTTAGTGGGTCAGTGCAGTTTTATTGCAGTATATTGTAGTGCATCAGTGCAGTTTTACTGCAGTAAATTGTAGTGCGTCAGTGCAGTTTTACTGCAGTATATTGAAGTGTGTCAGAGCAGTTTTACTGCCAAGCTGCTGCAAGCAAAGCAAACAAAATATTGGCATGCATTAAAAAGTAGATTAACTCCAGAGATAAAACAATAATTCTCCCAATTTACAAGACACTCAGGAAGGATGTCCTCAGGAAGGATGTGCTGGAACTAGAGAGAGTCCAGAGAAGGGCAACAAAACTAATAAAGGGACTGGAGGACCTTAGTTATGAGGAAAGGTTACGAGCACTGAACTTATTCTCTCTGGAGAAGAGACGCTTGAGAGGGGATATGATTTCAATGTAGAAAATACCGTACTGGTGATCCCACAATAGGGATAAAACTTTTCCGCGTAAGGGAATTTAATAAGACACGCGGCCATTCACTAAAATTAGAAGAAACGTTTTTCTGATGGTGGTGCTGTTGTTCCCCCTTTTTTATTTTATTTTTAGAGTTTTGACAGTCCTCAAGTTAAAGTGCACCAAACACCACTTTCCATTAATTAAAGTGCCTCCAATTACACATTTCCCCGTCTGTATTAAATTTGGGTAATAAGCCCCCCTCTCATGTCTGGGAGGCCAACAAGGCGAGGTAGATAGTTCCCATGCCACTAAGAGGGGACCAGCAGCGTCTGGGTCCACAGGCAAAGGTGGACATGGTCTCTCCTTAGGCAGGGCACCTTTGTCTCTGTTTATTGATGTTGCCCGTGCTAAACGGCCAAAGCATGCAGAGGATGTGGTGGACTGGTTTACTAACGCATCCTCATCCTCCTCATCCTCTATGACCCTTCAAGCTGGCACTAGTGTGCAGTCCACCGTAGCTTCCTTCCACAGCTCTCCACAGCTACTCCTGCCATCAGTCCTAGCATCATGCATGGGGGAGTCAGCTGAGTAAAGAAAGCTTGCAGGGAAAATGTCATTTTTTTTTTCTTTATAAATGTCATTTTTCTGCAGCAGGTTCTAGACACGGTACAGATGTGCCACTTTACAGGCAGACTAAGGGGACCCCCCGCCCAGGAACTATACTTAACCACCTCAATACAGGGCACTTAAACCACCTTCCTGCCCAATCCAAATTTTCAGCTTTCAGTGCTGTCACATTTTGAATGACAATTCCCACAAATAGAGATTTTTTTTGGTGGTGTTTGATTACCACTGTTTTTTTTTTATTTTTTTACTAAACAAATAAAAAAACATTACATTTTGAAAAATAAAAAAGTTTTTCGTTGTTTCTGTTATAAAATTTTGTAAATAAGTATGTTTTCTCCTTCACTGACGGGCACTGATGAGACTGCACTGATGGGCACTGATGAGGTGGCACTGAAGGGCACTGGTGATGAGGCAGTAATATTCAGCACTGATAGGGGGAATTGATATGCAGCACTGATGGGCACTGATAGGTGTCACTAATGAGCACTGATAGGTGGCACTGATGGAGACTGATAGGCCGCACTGATGGACACTTATAGGTGGCACTGATGGGCACTGATAGGCAGCAGTGATGGGCACTTATAGGTGCCACTGATGGGCACTAATAGGCGGCACTGATGGGCACTTATAGGTGTCACTAATGGGCACTGATAGGTGGCACTGATGGAGACTGATAGGCCGCACTGATGGGCACTTATAGGTGGCACTGATGGGCACTAATAGGCAGCAGTGATGGGCAATGATGGGCTACACTATAAGGTAGAACTGATAAGGAGGTACTGACAGGCATTACTGATGGGAACTGGCATCTTTTATGGGCACTAATTGGCATCCTTGATGGGCACTGATTTGCATCCCTGGTGGGGACGGGTCGACATCCCTGGTGGATCTGCACTGATAATCAATGAACTGATTATCAGCGCAGACCCCCCTGTCAGGAGAGCCGCTGATCGCCTTGTCAGCGCAAATAGAGGAAAAGCTGATAAACTGAACTTCCTCGTTACGATGTGACCAGCTGTGATTGGACACAGCTGATCACAAGGTAAAAATCCTACGTCATAGGCTCTTTACCAAGATCGGAGATGCGGTACGTCAGAGCTACATACCACACCACCGATCGCCGCGCTGCATGCCCTCTCCCCATATGACACCCAGTCAGGGTAACCTAACCACTTTGCGGCCGTCATTCTGCTATATGATGGGGGGGGAAGTGGTTAAAGGAATTTTTCATTTTATTCACTTTAACCACTTGCCTACTGTGCACTTAAACACCCTTCCTGCCCAGACCAATTTTCAGCTTTCAGCGCTCGCGCACTTTCAGTGACAATTGCGCGGTCATGCAATGCTGTAACCAAATGAATTTTTTATCATTTTGTTCGCACAAATAGAGCTTTAGTTTGGTGGTATTTATTCGCGACTCCGTTTTTTATTTTTTGCGATATAAGCGAAAACATAGCGGAAATTTTGAAAAAAAACAATATTTTCTCCTTTCTTTTTTAAAAGAAATCCAATAAAATCAAATTTTGTCATAAATTTAAGCCAAAATGTATTCTGCTACATGTTTTTTGTAAAAAAAATTCCGTTAAGTGTATAATAATTGGTTCGCGTGATCACAGACATATGTACGCAAATGATCATGTAAAAGGGGTGTGCAGGTGATCACGGACATATGTGTGCAGATAATCATTGGCACATGTGATTTTAGTGGGACATATGTGAGGGACATGTGTTTTTATTATTTAGGAACATGTGTGTTTTGGGGACATGTGTGTTTTGGGGACATGTGTGTTTTACTGTGGGGACATGTGTGTCTTACTGTGGGGACATGTGTGTTTTACTGTGGGGACGTGTGTTTTACTATGGGGGACCCTAGACTGGTGATCAGTGAGTAAAAAAACATCTCATACTCACTGATCACCAGCCGGCTGCAGGGATCCGCTCTCCTCTCCTCACCGACGACTTCCGTGTGAGGAGAGGAGGGCCGATTGCCTAGCAACCGGCTGTTTGTTTACATCACATGACAGCCGTGATTCGTCACGGCCGTCATGTGATCAGGAGGGCCAATCACCGTGCCCTCCTGCCGATTCGAGATGCGCCGTGTCCGGGTGACACGGCCGCATCGGGATCGCGCCGCTGCGCGGGCACGCGCGCGCGCGATCCCTCTATTTCTGAAGGACGTTCCTGAACGTCCTATCAGAAGTAGACGGCTCCCACCCGGCCGTATATCTACATTGGCCGGGTGGGAAGTGGTTAAGCATCATTAGATCACTGCTCATTTAAAAATGATCTTTTTAAAAAAAAGACCTCCATACACTTTGTACGCCCAATCACTTGCATATAGGCCTTCAAAATGGGCACTTTTGCTTTTTTTAACCACTTCCGGACCACCGCACGCCGATGTACGTCCCTACTTTGTGGACGAATATCGTTGTTATGGCAGAACTAGCTACCATAACCCCGGTATCGCCGTGTTCGTCCGGCGGTCCGGTACAAGATAAAAGTGGTCTCTGCGGCGCGTTTGCCGCAAGATCACTTAAGAGGGGACCCCCGCCGCGATCCGGTGCCCTCCGCCGCTTACCGGAGCCGTCGGCAGCGGAGGAGGTGATCGCGTCTGTCCCCTGGGCTGACAAGGAGACGAGCGAGGGGAAGATGGCCCCCACCCATATCCATGACACTGCAGGGCAGAAGCGACGTCAAAACTTCACTTCCGTCCATAGCTCTTAAAGGGCCATTTCATTTATTCATTTTTTTAAATGACAAAATATATATATAATATATATTTATTTTTTATTATTATTATTATTATTGCATGTAAATGTAAATATGACATCTGAGGTCTTTTTGACCCCAGATCTCACATTAAAGAGGTCCTGTCATGCTTTTTTTCTATTACAAGGGATTTACATTCCTTGTAATAGGAATAAAAGTGACACTTTTATTTTTATTTTTTTAAACAGTGTAAACATTAAAAAGTAAAAGGTAAAATAAATAAGAAAAAAAACAAATTTTAAATGCGCCCCGTCCCGCGAGCTTGCGTGCAGAAACGAACGCATACGTAAGTAGCGCCCGCATGTGAAAACAGTGTTCAAACCACACATGTGAGGTATCGCCGCGATCAGTAGAGCGAAAGCAATAATTCTAGCCCTAGACCTCCTCTGTAACGCAAAACAGGCAACCGGTAGAATTTTTAAAATGTCGCCTTTGGAGATTTTTAAGGGTAAAAGTTTGTCGCCATTCCACGAGCGGGCGCAATATTGAAGTGTGACATATTGGGTATACTTGGCGTAACATTATCTTTCACAATTAAAAAAAATTGGGCTAACTTTACTGCTGTCTTATTTTTTAATTCAATAAAGTGTATTTTTTTTTTTAAAGTGCGCTTGTAAGACCACTGCGCAAATACGGTGTGACAGAAAGTATGGCAACGACCGCCATTTTATTCTATAGGATGTTAGAAAAAAATATATAATGTTTGGGGGTTCTAAGTCATTTTCTAGCAAAAAAAACAGTTTTTAACTTGTAAACACCACATCTAAAAAAGAGGCCCGGTCTTATGCCGCGTACACACGGTTGGAATTTCCGATGGAAACAGTCCGATGGGAGCTTTTCATCGGATTTTGCGACCGTGCGTATGCCCATCGGTCTTTTTCTGATGGCATTTCCGACGGAATTTGGATTGAAAACCTGTTCTTAATTTTTCTGACGGAAAACCTTTCTATCGGATTTTCCGATCGTGTGTATGCAATTCCGACACGCAAAATTCCGACGCATGCTCGGAAACAATTCGACGCATGCTCGGAAGCATTAAACTTCCCTTTTATAGTGCCGTCAAACGTGTTGTATGCCTTGGTGTTATTGACCGCCGGAATTTGGTGTGACCGTGTGTAGGCAGGACAGTTTGAGCGAAATTCCGACGGGTAAACCATCAGAGCTTTTTCCGACGAGAATTCCAACAGTGTGTACGCGGCATTAAAGTGGTTAAGTTCGGGTCCCATAGACTTTAATGGGGTTCTTCATTCGGCTCCGAACTTTTGCGATGCTCGAAAGTTCTGGCGCGAACCGAACCAAGGGGTGTTCGGCCCATCTCTACTCCTAACTCTCTCGTTTTGAATTGTATTGTAACTTCATAGTTTCCCTTTATTTTTTACGTTGCAAAAACTGTTGGCGCTATGTAAAGCCTGAATAGTAATAAAAATAATAATAATTCAAAAAAAGCTTTTGGAAAAAATCTGTAAGTGTTTTTCAAATGCAAATCAATCAATTCTTTTAAAAAAAAATATATATATAAGTCTTAATTACATCTTTAGGCGGAACTAACCCTTTAACTTGTGTGGGCCCTTTGTGACAATTTGGACACAATACACAGGAGCCTGAAAATGACAGCGACGGGCTCCCGGACCAGAGCACTGTTTCATACTATTGACTTCTTGAATGCTTGTTGCTATTGCCTAGGTTAGCATAATAGAGAAGAAATTAAGTACTCATGGGATTAGCACAGTTTCGAAAGCTGCCTGCCCGCCCACCCCCTTTTAGATATGCCTAACTGAGCCATAACTATTTTGCTGGGCTCAGTGAGACACTAGCGTTCTTTAATAACCTGCCTTTTCATGGCAGGTGCCCTGAGAGGCCCCCTTTTTATTTTTGTCTCACTATCCATAAGCAACTTTCTCCCAGAGCTTCAACAGTCTAATGCCTTCCTTTCTTAGTTGTTTAACATTTGATTGCAGTTTTCATTGACTGGGGGGTGTTGTATTACACTGGAATCAATAGCTAAAGGCTTCCCAGCCCACCGATTAGCTTGTCAGTCAGAACGCGGGGAAGGGGGAGGCAGTGTGTAAATCCCAGAATATCAGGGGCCACCGGTTTGGAAAGTAAGGAATGTAAGCAGCCAGTGTGGTTTTTCTACCACCTGTTGCTTGCAACATGTGCAAAGTGTATTAACTTCTGTGCTTTTACACGCCTCAGAGGTCAACTGTCAGGGACACACAAGGCTTTCAGCATATTCCGAGACATTAGAAACATCTACTTTTTCTTATTGTGTTACCAAGAGTTCTTTAAATAAAAACGCGGCAATAGAAAATCATCGATAGTGTTTTTTTTTGTGTATATATCTATATATCGATATTTATATATATATATATATATATATATATATATATATATATATATATATATATATATATACATATATATATATATATATATATATATATATATATATATATATATATCTATATATAAATATATAGATATATATATATATATATATATATATATATATATATATATATATATATATATAGATATATATATATAGATATATATATATAGATATATATATATCTATAGATATATATCTATATTATAATACAGGATTTATATAGCGCCAACAGTTTGCGCAGCGCTTAACAAAATAAAAAAATATATCTATAGATATATTGGAAGGCCATTATGGTGGCCTGAAGTTATGGGAGGAGCCGGACGGTATTTAACCAGCCCAAAGGCTGCCGGTCTTTGTCAGTTTCCTGTGCGAGATACCCACCCTCCCTTCCCCTTTTTAGGGCATTTCTCAAGTATTCTTACTCCAAACAGAATACTCATTTCACATCATTTCATAGCTACTCTCATTCCATCACTCCTTATCTAGGGTATGCCCCCTTATTTTGGTGTACCATACGATAGACCAAGGCACACTTTCAGGTCTATTTCATGTTGGTAAGTTTTGTGTTATACCTGTATGTCATCGCTACTCATATTGGCCATAGGGCTCTAGACCATAAATATAGATATATATTAAGTCTGCGGAAATTAGCGATTAATTCCTCGATTAATCATTAATTTTTTTGATCGGTACTCACCTCTCCGGGTCTTCAGGGAAATCCGGTGATGTCACGGACATCGACGTCACCGGACTCCTCCCCCCTTCCCCAAGTGCCTCCGTCTGCTAACGAAGGGAAGGGGGGAGGAGTCCGGTGACGTCGATGTCCGTGACGTCACCAGACAGTGATGGTAAATATGGATGTGGTTAACTGGGATCATTCAGTGAGCTAAGTGTAGGCAAGTTTTATAACCTCCGTTTTTAACATTGTTGTCCTTAGAGGCTGATAAGCTGTGATATTTTTGCTGTGTGGATCGGCTTCTGCTGTTGCCAGTGCTACAGTTTGAATTTAAAATGTATTTGTGTGAACTGTGAAGTTAAGTCATGGATTGTGGAAACTAACTAGTGTCGGGTGATTGTATATAGTGTATACCCCATTTACCACTGACTAATGCAGAGTTGCAATGCAAGGAGATCAGCTAAAAGTAGTTGGATCTGTATGTGCGTTATAATTAATCCAAATTAGTCGATTAATTGATAAAAAAAAAATTTTTAGCCAGTAACAGCCCTAATATATATACCTGCATTTATTGGCGTATAACACGCACATTCATTTTAAAAGGGAAGTTTCCGGAAAAAAATTAAATTTTAACTGCTTGCCGACCAGCCGCCGTATAATGCGCAAATCGACATAGCTATACGTCGGCTCGCGAAAGCGGAATAGCAGGCGTGCGTGCACCCGCTGCACTGCGGGGGTGCCGACGCCCGTGGCCAATGGTCGCGATGAACGCCGGCCAAGAGCGATCGCGGGCACGAGAGGCAGAACAGGGACGTGTGTGTGTAAACACACAAATCCCTGTTCTGTTCTGAGAGGAGTGACAGATCGTGAGTTCCTAATAGCTAGGAATCACGATCTGTCATTTTCTCTAGGTCAGTCCCCTCCCCCTACAGTTAGAACACACACAGGGAACACAGTTAACCCCTTGATTGCCCCCTAGTGTTAACTCCTTCCCTGTCAGTGACATTTTTACAGTGCATTTTTATAGCACTGATCGCTGTATAAATTCCAATGGTCCCAAAAATGTGTCAAAAGTGGGTGTTTTAATGTCATAAAATCGTAGTACACTTACAGTTAAGAAAATAGATTAAAGAATAAAAAGAAGCCGGCCTGCTCAAATCTGCAGCTCGTCACTCCGGGACCGCAGTGACGTCAGAACGTTGCTTCTCCCTACGCGTTTTGTCACAAATGATGTCGTCCAGGGGCCGTCATTTTATAGTATGTCATACTATAAAACCGAGCACGCTCATAGAATGGCACCAAACTACAGTACTTCAACATCTCAATAGGCTACTCTCTAAAATGTTCTACAAGTTACCAGTTCAGAGTTACAGAGGAGATCCAGTGCTAGAATTATTGCTCTCTCCCTCTCTGATATTTGCGGAAATACCTCACATGTGTGGTTTGAAAATCTCTTACATATGTGGGTGTGACCTACGTATGCGTTTCCTACTGCGTGTGAGCATGGGGGGACTGGGGGGGCGCTCTAAATTTTTATTTTATTATTATTTATTATATTCAATTATTATTTTTTTTTTTAAGTTAACGATGTCCCTTGTGATAGCAATAAAGCATGACAGGTCCTCTTTATGGAGTTATCTGATAAGACCCCATATATCTCCTCTATCTTTAAAAGCAAAAGATGAAAAAAAGTTTTTTGATCTTTTGTTTAAAAAAAAAACAAAAAAAAAAAGGAAAGCCTTGTTTACATGCCAAGGGAACCGTAAGTGACGTCATGATGTCGCTCTGGTCCTTCAAGGCCATAGAGATGAGCGGAGGCCATCTTGCCTTTACTGATCCCTATTGCAATCCATCACTGGTGCAGGATGGGTCCAATCGGTCAGGTAAGCCCGGGAACCACCGGGAAGAAGCAAAGCAGCAGGAGGGGGAGTGCCCCGCCCCTCCCGCCACTTCTAAAAGTGATCCAGTGGCGAATTCGCCACTCAGACCACTTTTATCTTGTAGAGAATTTCCGGCTAAAAAAACAATACTGAGGTCATGGCATATTCCTGCAGCCATAACCCCGGTATTCCATTTGCCGACCAGGACGACATTTGTCTATGGCCCAGTCAGCAACATGTTATACTTACCTGCTCTGTGCAAAGGTTTTGCAGCCCTGATCCTCCTCTTCTTGGGTCAGGTTATTGCAAGGAAATACATGCTACCACTAATACATACTTACCCTATAACACAATACCAATTCTATACCTAAAGTGTTACTAAACCCAGGACCCTGCATTCACTATATCTGGTTTCCCACAGAACACAGAACATGGAAATGCAATTATTTTAGTAAATATAAACTGCTAAATACCTTTTCTTATCAACAGTTAAAAGCAGGCTTGTGAGTTCTATCAGTGTCTGGTTAAAGCTTGTACGAGGAGTTTTCATTCTCCTCTGACAGTTCTATGAGGCTGCAGAACCCCTGACCCTCTGTCTAAACAGTGCTGATTGGCCCTGTGCTGATCACATGCACTCTCCCAAGAAAAGAAAAATGCTCTAGCAATACACTAATGCCCCGTACACACGGTCGGAAAATTCCGACGGAAAATGTCCGATCGGACCATGTTGTCGGAAAATCCGCCCGTGTGTGGGCTCCATCTGACTTTGAGAGCAGGATCTCAAATTTTCCGACAACAAGATCAGATCGGACTTTTTCTGATCGTGTGTCAAGAATTCCGACGGACAAAGTGCCACGCATGCTCAGATCAAATTACGAGACCAAAGCTATTGGCTACTAGCCTCAACGTAGTTCCGTCGTACGCAACGAACGTCACCACGTTCAGAATGATCGGATTTTCCGACAACTTTGTCCCACCGTGTGTATGCAACACCAGTGTCGGACAAATTCCATCGGAAAAAAATCTGACGAATTTCGTGGTCGGAATTTCCGACCGTGTGTACGGGGGGCATAGGGTTGCCACCTTTTCTTCAAGCCAAACCTGAACACTTTGGATCATCACCCTGCCCTCCAGTGATGCAGAACCTGCTATCAGACAGCTGCCTGTAGCTCCTGGATAGCAACAGATTTGTGTGTGACTATTTCGGTTATTGGGGAGCCACAGCGTGGTATGATTAAATGTGTCCGGACACATGATTCAAAACCCGGACTGTCCGGGTGAACCTGGACAGGTAGCAAACCTAAATACACCCTAAACTGAGCATGTGCAGAGTGCCTCCAGTGCTCTGTACTATCACGAGATGGGACTGTGGAAGAAGGGGAGGATCAGAGAAGACAGGATCAAGCAGCCTTTTTACACAATGCAGAGGATTAACCCCTTAGGTTCCACAGTGAGTATAACAAGCGTGCTTTACTGCATATACAGACTGATTTTACTTATGCCGCGTACACACGATCGGAATTCTCGTCGGAAAAAACTCTGACGGTTTTTCCGACGAAATTCCGACGGAATTCCGCTCAAGCTGTGTTGCCTACACACGGTCACACCAAATTCCGACGGTCAATAACACAGCGGCATAATACACGTTCGACAGCACTATAAAAGGGAAGTTTAATGCTTCCGAGCATGCGTCGAATTGTTTCCGAGCATGCGTCGGAATTTTGCGTGTCGGAATTGCATACACACGATCGGAAAATCCGATAGAAAGGTTTTCCGTCGGAAAAATTGAGAACAGGTTCTCAATTCAAAGTCCGTCGGAGATTCCGACAGAAAAAGACCGTTGGGCATACACACGGTCGGAAAATCCGATGAAAAGCTCCCATCGGACTGTTTCCATCGGAAATTCCGACCGTGTGTACGCCGCATTACTGTTGTGGGTTTAGAAATAATCGAATTTGGTCATATTGTTGCATACTTTATAAAATAATGTTTTAGGTAGAACAGAAAATTGCTCCTGTCATCGTTTTACCATACACATACTGCAAACTTATTTTGTAACAAGTTGAACGGATTCTTGTAATTTTCAGAGTCTTGAGGAAATATCTGATTCAGTGATTCCATTATAAAAGTCGCAAAGTAAGTATTTCCGATGTTTATTTTTCTACAAAAAAAAATATAAGCTTCAACAAATCATCTCAACTTTTAACCACAACGTTATCAGCAGAAACAAAATATTAACCTCAAGTCAGGTATAAAAGCTTACCGCGCCAAGAGCTTGCTTTGGAGTCTGGATAACATCAGTGACTCAGCTTTGTGTTTTGCTTAATGGCCACAACAATTACTGTTCCTCTTGGACTGAAAGTAGACCTTTTAGTGGCTTTGCAAGTCTGCATTAATAAATTACCGATCTGTTGCCATGTATTGCAGCAGTATGATTATTTTTTAAAAAGCTGCTGACCTCTGGAAGGTTTTACCCCCCTGCAAGACCAGAGCATGTTTTGCTATTCAGCACCGTGCTATTTTGACTGGTAATTGCGCGGTCATGCAACACTGTACCCAAATTAAATTTGTATAATTTTTTTTCATAAATAGAGCTTTCTTTAGAGGTATTTTGGAGGAATATGAGCATGCAATCTCTTTTTTTAACAGATTTGTAAGTAGGGGCCCCTTGGCGGCCCCTTATGGCCCGTACACACCATCCAAAAATCGGACGAAAAATACCGCTTTCAAAGCGTTTGTACGATAATCGGATCATTAGTACAGTTTTTGAGAGCCGATCACGACAAATATCATCTGATATTTGGTCCACGTACCAGATATCATCTGGTACAAAGCCATCCACAATTTCGCCCCCAGCTACATCACTAGCCTAGTCTCTAAATACCAACCTACTCGTTCTCTTCGTTCCTCTCAAGACCTCCTGCTCTCTAGCTCCCTCATCACCTCCTCCCATGCTCGCCTCCAGGACTTTTCCAGAGCCTCTCCAATCCTATGGAATGCCTTACCCCAATCTGTCCACCTATCTCCTACTTTATTAGCTTTTAGACGATACCTGAAAACCCTTCTCTTCAGAGAAGCATATCCTACCCACACCTAACAACAGCAACAACAACAACAACAACAACAACAACAACCGTATTTTCATTTTCTCCATCAGCTCATCCCCCCACAGTATTACCTTTTGTTCCAATTGACCCTCCCTTCTAGATTGTAAGCTCTAACGAGCAGGGCCCTCTGATCCCTCCTGTATTGATTTGTATTGTAATTGTACTGTCTGCCCTCATGTTGTAAAGCGCTGCGCAAACTGTTGGCGCTATATAAATCCTGTATAATAATAATATAATAAAATTATCCGATCCGACAAACACGAACATTCTTCTCGTATGATACCAGATCGTACGATTTTCGTTTTAATCAGTGCAGTTGGGGGAGAAATTGCTGCGCTAAACCGCTCAAACTAAAGCTGCTAACACTAAAACCAACAAAGTCCAAGTGAATAAAATATATAAAAGCGTAGCGCTAAAAGGAACACCATATTGGTGTAATGCCGCGTACACACGATCGGAATTCTCGTCGGAAAAAGCTCTGATGGTTTTTGAGACGGAATTCCGACGGAATTCCGCTCAAACTGTCTTGCCTACACATAGTCACACCAAATTCCGAACGTCAAGAACGCGGTGACGTACAACACTACAACGAGCCGAGTTCAATGCTTCCGAGCATGCGTCAAATTGTTTCCGAGCATGCGTAGGAATTTTGCGTGTCAGAATTGCTACAGGCGATCGGAATTTCCGATAGAAACCTTTCGGAAATTCGGCCAGCAAAATTCCGGTGGAGCCTACACACGGTCGCATTTTCCGATGAAAAGCTCTCATCTGTCTTTTTCTGGCCGGAATTCCGATCGTGTGTACGCGGCATAAGAAAACAAATGGTGATTAGAAGTGGTATGAACACAAATCAATAAACAAAACAATGATGTATAATGATTATAGTTACATAGTTCTATAGTTACATAATTTGCTAGGCCAAAAAAAGACACAAGTCCATCCAGTTCAACCATAAAAAAAAAAAAGAATAAATAAAAATTAAAAATATCGTACAATCCAATATACCCCATTCTATACCCACAGTTGATCCAGAGGAAGGCAAAAAAAAGTGTGAGAAGTGTGAGTAAAATGTCATAGGGCATGTGTCCAATAAGGAGACTGTTGTTAGTTCCTTAGTAACAAGTAATGGAATAGTGCAGACAAAGAAGTAGGTGTATGGCACATTCAAAGCAGGATAGACATTCTTCTGGTAAAAAATTGTAGATAAACACTCCTTACCAGACCAGGTGGACCCACCTGTCGAACTACAGTGGGTCAATCGGGCTTGTATAGGCTAGAGGCCAGATGGTCATCGGAGATACCAACTCCGGCCTCTGGTACCAGGCTCTTGACCTGAGAACCTCAGACAACTTCTCTCTAGGAGAGCAAAAGATATAAAGAAGAAATGAAAAGAAATGCAAGATCCACCTGGTCTGGTAAGGAGTATTTATCTACAATTTTTCACCAGGAATTGCTTTGGATGCAGACGTTCAATCGATCAACAGGAGTCATTTGCGGTGTGGCACAACCAAATATCCGGAGGTCAAACGGATCCTCGAAGCAGATGAACGTTGGATCTTGCATTTCTTTTCACTTCTTCTTTATATCTTTTTGCTCTCCTAGACAGAAGTTGTCTGAGGTTCCCAGGCCAAGAGCCTGGTACCAGAGGCCAGAGTTGGTATTTCCAATGACCATCTGGCCTCTAGCCTATACAAGCCCGATTGACCCACTGTAGTTACTTTTTAACCACTTAAGCCCCGGACAAATTGGCAGCCAAAGGACCAGGCCCCTTTTTGCGATTCGGCACTGCAACGCTTTAACTGACAATTGCGCTGTCGTGCGACGTGGCTCCCTAACAAAATTGGCGTCCTTTTTTTCCCACAAATAGAGCTTTCTTTTAGTGGTATTTGATCACCTCTGTGGTTTTTATTTTTTGCGCTGTAAACAAAAATATTTTTTACTTTTTGCTATAATAAATATCCCCAAAAAATATATAAAAAAACATATTTTTTCCTCAGTTTAGGCCGATACGTATTCTTCTACATATTTTTGGTAAAAAAAAATCGCAATTAGCGATTATTGATTGGTTTGTGCAAAAGTTATAGCGTTTACAAAATAGGGGACAGTTTTATGGCATTTTTATTAATATTTTTTTTTTTACTAGTAATGGCGGCGATCAGCAATTTTTATTGTGACTGCTACATTATGGCGGACACATCGGACATTTTTGACACATTTTTGGGACCATTGTCATTTATACAACAATCAATGCTATTTAAATGCACTGATTCCTGTGTAAATGACACTGGCAGTGAAGGAGTTAACCACTAGGGGGCGGGGAGGGGTTAAGTGTGACCTGTGTGTGTTTTTGTACTGTAGGGGGGCGTGGCTTGTCGTGTGACGTCACTGATCGTCTTTCCCTATGACAGGGAACAGACGATCAGTGACAGCCTCACTAGGAAGCACAGGGGGAGGTTTGTTTACACATACCTCTCCCCGTTCTTCAGCTCTGTGACCCGATCGTGGGACACCAGCGGTGATTGGGTCCGCGGGTCCCGCAGCCACGGTCACAGAGCTCAGGACCGGGTCGCGAGCGTGTCGGCGGTTGCACGCGCGCGACCCACGGCTGGGCTCTTAAAGGACAATGTACCTGTATGTTGATGTGCCCAGCTGAGCCATTCTTCCGACATAAATGTGCAGGAGGCGGTTAATTCATGAAACAGTTTTTTCCCCAAAAAAAAACACGGTTGAAAAATTGTTGCGCAAATACCGTGTGACTTAAAAAGTTGCAATGACCGCCATTTGGTGGTTAATGGGCGGACGGTAGAATAAACTGATAGGTTGGTGTTCATGGATGGATTTCGTTACATATAGCATTTGCTTTTCCCCAATTGGCTGCCACAACTATAAATATACATACTGTTTTTAACCCATTGCAGACCTAAGCATTAGCAATATCTATTTTAAACCTAGAAGGATTAAAGTCTTGTGCTGTCACAACCGTAATTAGTTGGCCTTGCCCGGATTAGTATATGGGTGGAACCCAAGAATGCCCATTAAGCAATAGTCTGAATAACTGCACATGATAAATATATACAAATAGGAGAAACTTTGAAAAGTGTTAAATGTCTTTGAACACATTTCTCATGCATCTGGTGTTCAGCATCACTGACACCATGAACGCAGTCAGCAATATGATGCTCGGGACATGAAAGCATGCAATATCACGGGGAATTTGATTCGGACACCCTTGAATATTGTCACGTCTATAACAATCCACCGACTAAAGATAAATATTGTTGGGCTGCCATTTGTAGAACACTGATGCTAAAACAATAATAATGTAACTAAGCACAACACCCTTGTAACAAAGTCATTGTAATATTGGCAAATAAAATAAAGTGGTTGTAAAGGCTGAACGTTTTTTTTACCTTCGTGCATCATACGCAGCTGCAGGCATCACTCCGGTACAGTTTTTTAGAGCCAGTGGTCGGTTCTCGTGTAATAGCAACTGGAGTGGCTAACTAGCCACTCGATTTACTTACCGTATATACTCGAGTATAGGTCGACCCAAATATAAGCCGAGGCCCCTAATTTACCACAAAAAAATGGGAAAACGTATTAACTTGCGTATAAGCCTAGAGTGAGAAATGCAGCAGCTACTGTAAGTGCAAAAGAGGGTCAACAATGCCCATCTGCAGCTGCATGCCCCCCTGTGTCCTGTACATACCCCCCTGTGTCCTGTACATACCCCCCTGTGTCCTGTACATACCCCCCTGTGTCCTGTACATACCCCCTTGTGTCCTGTACATACCCCCCTGTGTCTTGTACATACCCCTCTGTGTCCTGTACATACCCCCTGTGTCCTGTACATACCCCCTGTGTCCTGTACATACCCCCCTGTGTCCTGTACATACCTCCCTGTGTCCTGTACATACCCCCCTGTGTCCTGTACATACCCCCCCCCCCACCCTGTGTCCATTGCAGCCTACCTGTGCCAATCTGCATCCTGTGTCCCCCATTGCATTCTTCCTGTGCCGATCAGCAGCCATTCCAATGTTCAAAAGCCGCGCCTCCTCCTCGTCCTCGTACGTGATAGGAGAAACACTCTGCTTTCCAGCAGTCAGTGTTCCTATCACGGACATCCTCGTCCATGAGATGAGAATGACAGGACGTAATAATAGGCAAATTTGCGCTCCTCCTATCACAGACGAGGAGGAGGCGCAGCGTTTGAACACTGCAATGGCCGTCGTCTGTCTGCATGACACGCTGATCATGTAGGCAGACGGCGGTGACTCGAGTATAAGCCGAGGGGGCACTTTCAGCCCTAAAAAAAGGGCTGAAAATATTGGCTTCTACTCGAGTATATACGGTAGTTACATAGTTAGTCAGGTTGGAAAAAGACACAACTCCATCTAGTTCAAACAATAAAGTAAAAAAAATTCATACAATCCCATATATATAATCCTGTACCCACAGTTGTTCCAGAGGAAGGCGAAAAACCCCAACAAAGCATGATCCAATTTGCTCCAGCAGGGAAAAATTCCTTCCCAAGAGGCAATTGGATATTCCCTGGATCAACTTTACCTATAACTACCCTGTTTCCCCAAAAATAAGACCTAGCGTGATTGTCGGTGATGGCTGCAATATAAGCCCTACCCCCCCAAATAAGCCCTAGTTAAAGTCCTTGTAGGTCTTATTTTCAGGGTAGGGCTTATTTTCGGGGAAACAGGGTAGGGCTTATTTGTGGGGTAGGGCTTATATTGCAGCCATCACCGACAATCACGCTAGGTCTTATTTTCGGGGAAACAGGGTATTAGTACCCAGTTATATTCTGTACATTTAGGAAAGAATCCAGGCCTTTTTTTTTACCGACCGCCGCACGACTATATACGTCCTGACTTCGAAGAGGGATATCTCGGTAATGGCAGCAGCTGCTGCCACAACCGAGGTATACATCTCTTAAGGCGGCGGTTCGGTTAACGATAATGGTGGTCTCTGCGGTGGACTCTCCCGCGCCCTCCGCTGTTTACCGGAGCCGCGGACCTGGCGACCGGGACCTGTCCGTGGCTGGGTATGGAGACGAGTGAGGCTAAGATGGCCCCCCACCCATCTCCATACCATAGCAGGGCGGAAGCGACGTCAAAACTTCACTTCCGCCTATACGTCTTAAAGGCACATTTTTCTGTTGTCATTTTTTTCAAATGACATTTTTTTTTTTTTTTTTTGATCCCAGATCTCATATTTAAGAGGACCTGTCATGCTTTTTTCTATTACAAGGGATGTTTACATTCCTTGTAATAGGAATAAAAGTGACCCAAAAAAAAAACAGTGTAAAAATAAATAAAAATAAAAACATTTTTTAAAGCGCCACATCCCGACCAGCTTGTGCGCAGAAGCAAACGCATACGTGAGTAGCGCCCGCATATGAAAACGGTGGTCAAACCACACATGTGAGGTATTGCTGCGATCGTTAGAGCGAGATTAATAATTCTAGCCCTAGAACTCCTCTGTAACTCAAAATATGCAACCTGTAGAATTTTTTAAACGTCGCCTATGGAGATTTTTAAGGGTAAAAGTTTGACGCCATTCCACGAGCGGATGCAATTTTGAAGCATGACATGTTGGGTATCAATTTACTCAGCGCAACATTATCTATCACATTATAAAAAAAAATTGGCTAAATTTACTGTTGTCTTATTTTTTTATTCAAAAATGGGAATTTTTTTCCCAAAAAAGGTGCGCTTTTAAGACCGCTGCGTATATACGGTGTGACAAAAAGTATTGCAATGACCGCCATTTTTTTCTCTAGGGTGTTAAAAAAAAAAGTATAATGTTTGGGGGTTCTAAGTAATTTTTTAGCAAAGAAAACGCGTTTTAACTTGTAAACACTGAGTATGAAAATGAGGCCCGGTCTTAAAGTGGTTAAAGCAATCTACTGAGCTGGCCAGAACCACCTCTGCAGGGAGTCTATTCCACATTTTCACAGCACTTACTGTGAAGAAACCTTTCCGTATTTGGAGATTAGATCTTTTTTCCTCTAGACATAAAGAGTGCCCCCTTGTCCTCTGTGATGACCTTAAAGTGAATAACTCAACACCAAGTTCACTATATGGACCCCTTATATATTTATACATGGTGATCATATCCCCCCCGTATTCTCCTCTTCTCAAGGGTGAATAAATTCAGTTCCTCTAATCTTTCCTCATAGCTGAGCTCCTCCATGCCTCTTATCAGTTTGGTTGCTCTTCTCTGCACTTTCTCCTTTTTGAGAACTGATGCCCAAAACTGAACTGCATATTCCAGATGAGGTCTTACTAATGATTTGTACAGAGGGGGCAAAATGATATCTCTCTCTCTCTGGAGTCCATACCTCTCTTCATACAAGAAAAGACGTTGCTTGCTTTGGAAACCGCAGCTTGGCATTGCATGTTATTATTGAGCTTATGATCTACTACGGGCTAGCTGCCCAATTAAAGTAGAAGTAGAAGTCGAAGTCAACCCTAACACTAAAATCCTTGCATCTAGACATCCACGATCTAATACTAACCTAGCTAGCCCTGTAAAGAAGAAATCATTATACATACCTTTTTTGAAGCCAATCCCACGCTGAGCTGCCACCCGCAGCTTTGCTGTGTAGGTGGGTGCAGAGGACACATCCGACAACAACGGAAGCCCAATAGTAAGTCTATGGGTGATGTCACTCCCCATTCATTTCACAGCCGTTGTCGGCTGTGTCCTCTGCAGAGCTTCTGCCGCTGGAGACCAGACCAGATCGGCTTCAAAAATGGTATGTATACTGATTTCTTCTTTACAGGGCTAGACAGGGTTAGTGTTAGATCGTGGATGCCTGTAGATGCCGGGATTTTAGTGTTAGGGTGAACTTACACTTTAAACAGTGCATTGAGGTCGGCTTGTAAATTGGAGACCTCCTGTAAGGACGTTATTTCACTGCATAGCTTGGTGTCATCTGCAAAGACTGAATTGGTACTTTTGATCCCAGACCCAATATCATTTATAAAGATATTAAAAAGTAAGGGTCCCAACACTGAACCTTGGGGTACACCACTGATAACCATAGACCATTCAGAGTTACGCCGCGTACACACAATCGGAAATTTCAACCAGAAAAAGACCGATGAGAGCTTTTCATCGGAAAATGCGACCGTGTGTAGGCTCCATCGGAAATTTTGCTGGCCAAATACCCGCCAGCAAAAATTTGAGAGCATGTTCTCAAATTGTCCGACGGAAAAACTTTCGATCTCAAATTCCGACCGTCTGTAGCAATTCTGACGTGCAAGATTCCTAGGCATGCTCGTAAAAAATTTGACGCATGCTCGGAAGCATTGAACTTGATTTTTTCTCGGCTTCGTCGTAGTGTTGTATGTCACCACATTCTTGACGGTCGGAATTTGGTGTGACCGTGTGTAGGCAAGACAGCTTGAGCGAAATTCCGTCGGAATTCCATCGGGAAAACCATCAGTGCTTTTTCCGACCATAATTCCGATCACAAGAATCTTTAACCACTACACTCTGAATTCTGTCTTTTAGCCAGTTTTCTATCCATTTACAAACTGATATTTCCAAGCCTGTAGAATTTACCTTACACGTGAGCCGTGTGTGGGGAACTGTGTCAAACGCTTTTGCAAAATCCAAGTATACCACGTCCACCGCCACCCCTCTGTCCAATGTTTTACTTACCTCTTCATAGAAAGAAATCAGATTTGTCTGACAACTTCTATCTATTATGAATTCATGCTCTGTTGCTTAAAATATTTTTTTCCAGCAAAAAGACATCCATGTGGTCTTTTATTAAACTCTCCAGTATCTTCCCTGCTTCGATCGCTATTACAAGCAGCGGGAGGGGACGCCCCCCCCCCCTCCAGACGCCTTCTGTGGCTCTCTATTGCTCTCCCATCCCTCCGGGAAGACCCAAACAACCAGCCGATACATGTGGCGGCTGGCCAGACAGTCAAGCAAACCCAAAATCAACTTTGATCGGCTGTTCGAAATAGTAACCCGAAAGCAATGACATTACATCACTTCTGGTTTACTCAGAAACAATCACCACCATTTTAAAAAAAATGAAAAGCATTCTAAAACACATCTTGGTGTTTTAAAATGCTTTTAAGTGAAGGGGAGGGATTTAGGGTCTTTTAGACCCCAGATCTCTCCATAAAAAGTACCTGTCACATGCCTATTGCTATCACAAGGATGTTTACTTTCCTTGTGACAGCAATAAAAGTGATCACAAAAATGATCAATAATGAATAATGAATATGATGAATAAAAAAATTAATGCAGCAGTGTAAAAATTAATTAAATGAATAATTTAAAAAGAAATTTAAGTGCTCCCGTCCTCCCATGCTTGTGCGCAAAGGCAAGCGCTCGATTCCATCGCAGTCCAGCATGCACTCAAACAGTGATCGTCCCACACATGTGAGGTATCACTGCGAACATCACATCATGGGCAGTAATCTGTAAATCTAAAGTGGTAACCTATAAGGGCTTTTAAAGTGTTGCCTATGGATAGTAAGATCTGTTGAATGGGCTTGCAACATGTTTCTTATCTATTAACTCGG
Organism: Lithobates sylvaticus; assembly: GCA_028564925.1. Classification (NCBI taxonomy): domain Eukaryota; kingdom Metazoa; phylum Chordata; class Amphibia; order Anura; family Ranidae; genus Lithobates; species Lithobates sylvaticus. Next base: position 582,370,108 of record CM053029.1, read on the forward strand.
CATAACATCATCTTTTATACTTTACAAAAAAATGGTTAATATATTGTGTTTTCTTTCATTAAAATTCAAAAAAGTGTATTTTTCTCCCAGAAAATTGCGTTTGAAAAAATGCTGTGAAAATACCGTGTGACATACAGTGGTGTGAAAAAGTGTTTGCCCCCTTCCTCATTTCCTGTTCCTTTGCATGTTTGTCACACTTAAGTGTTTCGGAACATCAAACCAATTTAAACAATAGTCAAGGACAACACAAGTAAACACAAAATGCAATTTGTAAATGAAGGTGTTTATTATTAAAGGTGAAAAAAAATCCAAACCATCATGGCCCTGTGTTAAAAAGTGATTGCCCCCTAAACCTAATAACTGGTTGGGCCACCCTTAGCAGCAACAACTGCAACCAAGCGTTTGCGATAACGTGCAATGAGGCTTTTACAGCGTCCTGGAGGAATTTTGGCCCACTCATCTTTGCATAATTGTCCTAATTCAGTTACATTAGAGGGTTTTCGAGCATGAACGGCCTTTTTAAGGTCATACCACAACATCTCAATAGGATTCAGGTCTGGACTTTGGCTAGGCCACTCCAAAGTCTTCATTTTGTTTTTCTTCAGCCATTCGGTGGTGGACTTGCTGGTGTGTTTAGGATCATTGTCCTGCTGCAGAACCCAAGTTCGTTTCAGCTTGAGTACACGAACAGATGGTCGGACATTCTCCTTCAGGATCTCTTGGTAGACAGCAGAATTCATAGTTCCTTTTATCACGGCAAGTCTTCCAGGTCCTGAAGCAACAAAACAGCCCCAGACCATCACACTACCACCACCATATTTTACTGTTGGTATAATGTTCTTTTTCTGAAATGCAGTGTTCCTTCTACGCCAGATATACTTGGACACACACCTTCCAAAGAGTTCCACTTTTGTCTCATCGGTCCACAGAATGTTGTCCCAAAAGTCTTGGGGATCATCAAGATGTGTTTTGGAGAAATTGAGACGAGCTTTGATGTTCTTTTTGCTCAGCAGTGGTTTTCTCCTTGGAACTCTGCCATGCAGGCCATTTTTGCCCAGTCTTTTCCTGATGGTGGAGGCATGAACGCTGACCTTAACTGAGGCAAGTGAGGCCTGCAGTTCCTTGGACGTTGTTGTGGGGTCTTTTGTGACCTCTTGGATGAGTCGTCGCTGCGCTCTTGGGGTAATTTTGGGCGGCCGGCCACTCCTGGGAAGGTTCACCCCTGTTCCATGTCTTCGCCATTTGTGGATAATGGCTCTCACTGTGGTTCGCTGGATTCCCAAAGCTTTGGAAATGGCTTTATAACCCTTTCCAGACTGATAGATCTCAATTACTTTCTTTCTCAATTGTTCCTGAATTTCTTTGGGTCTCGGCATGATGTGTAGCTTTTAAGGATCTTCTGGTGGACCTTACTGTGTCAAGCAGCTCCTATTTAAGTGATGCCTTGATTGTGAACAGGTGTGGCAATAATCAGGCCTGGGTGTGGCTAGAGAAATTGAACTCAGGTGTGGACAACCACAGTTATAGTATGTTTTAACAAGGGGGGCAATCACTTTTTCACACAGGGCCATGATGGTTTGGATTTTTTTTCACCTTTAATAATAAACACCTTCATTTACAAATTGCATTTTGTGTTTACTTGTGTTGTCCTTGACTATTGTTTAAATTGGTTTAATGTTCCGAAACACTTAAGTGTGACAAACATGCAAAGGAACAGGAAATGAGGAAGGGGGCAAACACTTTTTCACACCACTGTAAATAATTGCAAAACCAACAACTTTATTCTCTAGGGCCTTTGCTTTAAAAAAAATGTAATGTTTGGGAGTTCTAAGTAATTTTCTAGCAAAAAATGCTGATTGTTACATGTGAACAAAAAGTGCCAGAAAAGGCCTGGACTGGAAGTGGTTAAAGGGGTTTAAAGGTACATGTTTTTCACCCTAATGCATTCTATGCATTAAGGTGAAAAAAAAACATCCGACGATTACCGCCCCCCCCCCCCCATTTACTTATCTGAGCCCTCGAAAGTCCTGCGTCATGAACTCCCGCTGCTGTCATTGAAATCAATGACGCGGCACGCCGGGGGGGATGGGGCCAAGTGATACAGTCAGCAGCTATAGCTGCCGACTGTATCACTGTATGATGGTATCGTGCCCGCAAGCTAACCCCCTTGGGAGGACGCTTCCCAGAACGGGGGTTAGCTGATGTGGGGAGAAGCCGAGACAGCTGCCGAGGCACCCCAGAAGACGAGGATCGGGGCCACTCTGTGCAAAACGAGCTGCACAGTGGAGGTAAGTATGACATGTTTGTTATTTTTTTTTTTTAAAAAACAACCCCTTTAAGTTAACATTGACACCTTCTGCAGATTGCAACTGGAGTGCGTTTTGAACGTGGGGTGGGAAATGCGCATGGGTTTCCAGCACCGCATTCTGGTGTGACCTGGCCCAAAGCAAGATAAAAGAAAAAGACAGATGAAAAATTTAGCCCTGTTCATATCTATGATTTGGATCACTCATATAAAAAAAAAAAAGAAAAACATACAACACAGAGTAAGGTCTGGGCAGTCATTTCGGAGGTTTTTTGGAAAGCCATTGAAACTTTCCATGAGACTCTTATACAAATAGTCTAACTTGACACTTTGTCACATAGCAATTACAGACACCTTTGTATCAGAGTGTGCCTTGTCCTCACCCAGAGACAAAGCAGGAGTTGGCAGGAAAAGCATGGATGTCAGAGTAAGGGTTGGCAATTTGTCTCGAAACATGATCTGGAGAAACTCAAGAGCAAAGTGTGCGTACTAATGGTCAGCTCTGGGGACACCTCTTTTACAAGGCTTATCTGCTTACTTGATTTCAGCAAGCTGGCAGCGTCACAGAATCATTTAACATATTGGGCACATGTAATAACATTCACTGCTGAAACGTTTTTACATTGTAGCATTCTGGGTAGAGATAGGTGGTCTAGATAGTCCCAGTCCAAACACACAGATCAGTCCGATTTGTACGCTCAAAATTATACGCAGCTTTGCTCATCTGTTTCCATAAAGTATGAAGAAAGCTGGCCATACATGGGGAGAATTTTGTAAAAAAAAAAAAATGATTTTGAAACATTTGTTCAATTTTAAACTGTTATAAACTTTAACTTTCAAAAAAAAAAAAATCCCTGATCATCCCCCCAGAGTATTACAGTTTCACTATGGTGACACTGAACTATTCTGATGAGAGTATGTAAAAAAAACTGTTAAAAAGAAAACAAAATGTTAAAAAAAAAAATGTAATGAAAAATATATATATATATATATTTTTTAATATACTGTCACCCGTCAGTATCCTGATCTGTCACATTATGATGCTGCACAGCACTGGTGACAGTATGTAAAAATTTAAAAAAAACAATTGTGAAAAAAATCCAAATTTTATTTAATTCCCTAAAGTGATTGTAAAGTCTTGTTTCTTTTCTATAAAAATAACAAGCATTTATACTTACCTGCTCTGTTGCAGTGGTTTTTCAGAAGGCAGCCCTGATCCTCCTATTCTCGGCTGCTTCTTTTGTGCTCCTGGCCCCTCCCTCTTGTCGAATGCCCCCACAGCAGGCAGCTTGCTATAGGGCTCAGGTAAGTATTAGAGGGGCCGAGGGGGGCTGCTGCACACAGAAGGCTTTTTATCTTAGGGCCAGTTCACACCAGACGAAGTTCCGTTCAGGCATGCACAGTGTTTTCCATGGCCCCACCCCCTCTCTCTCCTGATTGGATAACTGACTTTGACAGCAGCGGGAGCCAATGGCGCTGCTGCTGTGTTTCAGCCAGTCAGAAGGGAGAGTTCCGGATGGCCAAGGAGTGACCAAGGGACTCATGGATATCGCTGGACAGGGATGGGGCTCAGGTAAGTATTAGAGGGGCCGAGGGGGGCTGCTGCACACAGAAGGCTTTTTATCTTAGGGCCAGTTCACACCAGACGCAGTTCCGTTCAGTTCAGTGTGCTTTTTTTCTGCACTAAAAATGCATGCACAGTGTTTTCCATGTATTCAAATGGCTATAGTTCACACCATGCAGTCAGTTTCAAATAACTTTAATAACATTATAATATGTGACAGGTAAAACAAGACCTCTGTTGGGGCCAGAAAAAAGTCTTATTTTCTTGTGAGTCAGATGAGGTGACCCCGAACAACAAAGGGGGCCATCCAGCTCTGCCAAGACAGGGGCAGGGTTGGAGAGGAGCCTGCCATCATGGGGCACGAACGTCCTGCCATCCGAGGTAGCAGCTGGAGCCAGATGGGGACCACAAAAAGGTCAGACTCCAAGAAAGCAAAGAGGTCAGGCAGTTCCAAGAAGGCAAAGAGGTCAGGCTGGGGTGTAGAGAGTACAGGAGGACATCCCTTTATGTATGGTGACTGAACGTGGGAAGCCCCATCTGTAAGTGAACACCAGATGGCGAACCTTATCCAGGATAGGATGTAAAAGGGCCTGGCGCTGCAGAGTAGCTCTGGAGAGGTCCGGGAGGATCTTTACTTGGGTGCCATCAAAATATAATCCTATAAAATCGATAAGGGTGAACTGTACCGAACAATCCCTGCCAACTGACCGTCCTCACTACACAGCTCCCTTCTCCCTCAGTGGCTCACTGTCCCAGCCTTCCAAGCCTTACAGAGAATTAATTATTTGTAAGTTCAATAATGGAGGTGGCAGATCACATCCTGTGGATCCCAGACCCAGTGCCCTGTGCATCCTGTCAAATTCTATATTAGCTGGATGGGCAGAATATAATACAGTATGCAGGATGACGGTGACTGTGTCCTGCAATTTTCCAAGGCCTGTGGCTTCAGGAAAGCCTCAGATCCTCAAGTTGTTCTGGCAGCTCCGGTCTTCCAGATCCTCCAGGTGTAATTGGAGCACCACAGCTGCGTCAAAGTGGGTTTCCTGGGCCTTCTACAGATGTTGTTTTATGGTAGTGAGAGAGGACTCCCCATCAGTGAGCCTAAACAGTTTGTAGCTCTTGCCGATAGGCATCCTTCAGCCGGTGAGTCCGAACAGTCCAAAGCTCCTGCCGTTGGGCATCATCCAGCCGAAGATGTATGGCTTGGCAGAGAGGGCCTGAATAAGTGGCCAAAGATATTCATCAGAAGAGTGGGCCAAGGGAGTCCCAAAGTGGTGTGGGGAACCAGGCAGGGCAAAAGTCAAGGCTGCTGGAATGGCAGCGTAAGTATCCGACGCCACAGGGTGCAGGTGAAACTGGAGGTACTTGTGTGGAAGGTGCCTCTTGGCGCCAGGGCTAGGCTTCTAAGATCCAAAAGAACAAATGTAGTATCTTCCTCTCTGGATCCGGGCGTCTAGGAGGGCTTGTGTGGAGTCATAGATTTGCAATTCTTGGCCAAAAGCATGCTGCTAAAGACAGCTCCAGAAAAGGCACGGAAAGCTGGAGAGAACCCGGAAGCTCAAGCACTGCATGTGCTTACTTGGCCATATCCAGACAATGCCCATAAAATGCTTGGATTTTTGTGCTAGCGTAGATGTGCACCACAAACCATCTATGTACATGAGCCCTTAGCAACTATACGCAGCCATGCTTGAGTAAATGCTGATGCTTTTTTTGCAATGGTATTTAGACATGCATGTGTGATGTTTTCCATGAATGTAGAAGTCTCATGTTTGGGAAATATGTCATACATACATGCACATGTAAATGCTGATACAAAACCTCAGTACAGCCACATACAGCAATTCCGTGGCTAGATGTATGCGCCACCTGTGGTTCCCCAAGTGTGGAAAAACGGCAGGATTGTTATGCTGTAGTAGATTTGCTCTGCAAACCGTCCATGTGCATGAGCCCTAATACATATGGCCAAACCTATAATATCGCGATGGTTTGTTCGTTTGGTCTTCAAGGTTCTTCAAAAGACATGTGGTCACTGGTCATACTATAATTGCATACAGCAGCAGATTTAGTCCTTGTATGATCATATTCTTTGTTCTACTTGTCTGACTTGTAAATAGATTCTGCTCAGATATGCCTGTAATTTTTCTTGCCATAATGGGCAATTTATCCTAAAACATCCGTACGGTATGTATGTGCTAAAGCAGATATTATAAGTAATATCCTTTTTAATATAACATAATTGCGCTATTAGAGAACGTGGGTATTTATTGGTATAATTTAGGTATCTAAAAGTTACTTTTTTTAATATAAATAATTGTTTTCATATTCAACAAGTAAATAGTACTTTTGCAGTTTTAGCTTTCGCCATCTTTGTGTTCTATTTATGCTTCTAGTCTATCATTCTGAAGACTGTTCATGACAGCAGCTGCTCCCTGATTGGCCAAAACAACAAGCACACCCCTACAAAACACAATTGTCCAGCTACTGAATGAGACACCCCTACCCCCTACACACACATGCAAGAACACAAACTACCTCCACTTGAAGAGAGAATTAAATAGTAAAACCACATATCAAATCTTTCAACTGATATACAATTTTTATTCATAGACTATATTTTCTTTCCATATATTGTGTGAGATATTATTAAGCATTTTGACACTTTCAAAAAATCTGCACTATTTGTTGTTATTTCTTCCCCCTAATTATGCCTAAATCCACGGTCTCCCTTGAAACCATGAAATCAGCTAAGCTATTTTGCACAAAGCAGCCCATTGTGATATTAATGCCATTTAAAAGTAATTCAAAACTGCATCACATTTTATTCAAATCATGTCTGACCATTTGCAAACGTCTAAAGAAGTTGATCCCCCATATACAAGAAGCCTTAAAAATGATTCATACTTTAGAATTATGGAATTATTAACAATTATTAAAGCAAGTTTAGAACACAAGACCCTAAAGAACTGAAGCTGCTTTTCCCAGTTGAGAGTTGTGCATTCCATAGCCATGTCAATGAACCGTTGGAGAGAAGCCCTAGAGTATGGGACCACACTATGAACTGATGCCGCTTTTGTTGCTCGGGCCTCTTTTCGCTTTCGCATCCTTCAGTCATAATAGTTGCCTATTACTGGTTATGAAGAGCTCCAGCCTTGTGTGTCATCTGAATGCCTCTGCTTCTTCATTCAAGCAAGAACAGAGCTAAAGTGTTAAGTTTGGGTCTTGATTGAGCTTTCTTCCAACTGTTTGTGTGCATGAAACAAGCACTCAACGTGTTCGGAGAAGTAGTCTTTTACACAGATTACACCCACTCTCTTTCTATAGCGCTCCTTTTAGGATAGGGTGTGAAAGGTCAACCCATGAGATTGGATAGACCTACTCAACCAATTACAGTTCTACAGTGTCTCAACAAAGGAATCTCTTGGTCAGTAACAAAAGATTTTCCAGGCTTGATCTAAAGACATGAAAAAGCATTGAAACACACAAAAAAACCTACAAGAACAAGCCTGGGTTTAATAGGTCTATTCGTGCATTATATTAACTCTTTGCTGGCTGCTATAATAAATTCTGAATATCGACATTGTAAGACACAAAGACTTTGTGTCAAATATCATCGCAAATATTCTAAACCAAGATCGTTATTGATTTTCCTTGTTAGCCTTATGTTGGGACCATAGTACGGCTCAGAAAGCAGAGTTATAGGCTGCATTATTGGCTGTTTTTTTTTTTGGCTAATTAACAAAGCCCTTTTTAACTGTTATAGAATTCATAAAAGTAACCTTGGGATTTAATAAACTATTGCTATCTTTTACCACAATTGGCTGTTCCCATTTCAATAACTCTCTACAGTTTCCTATAGAATTATTATTGAATCTGGAAAGTGTGAGCTAGAATATAAAAAGTATCATTGCATCATCTTTTACTGTTACCAATATGTGCAAAGAGTTTGCATCCACCTAAAAAGAAACTGTAGGTGTTTTAAAGGCAAATATATCTTTATAAATTCAAAAAAAAAAAGTTGCGCTATGAATGTAACCAAATAGTGATCAGTGAAAGATGTGATAAAGAAAATTAAATGAATCTCATCTGTTAAATAAACCAATCAAATGTCCTGTGATTAGACAAGTGCCTGTAAAAAGAAAAAGAATGATCCTGTACACATCGTGCCCCATGACTACGTCAAACCTGTGACGAAACGCGCCGGGAGGAGCAACGTGCAGACTGCGCGCTACGTCCGCTGTCTACTAGCACGGGCGTGTGTACTGCAGCCGGCCGGCCGCAATTTTTTACTTTTAATTAGATTTTTGCTTTTTTACACGCTTTTCAGCGTTTTATACAGTAAATACCCTACGGGTTTTATCTATGGTCGTTCCATCTCTCTTCTTTTCGAGCGAACTTGCACCATCTACCCTGTTCACAACTTCAGTTGCTGCCAGTGTAGGAACATATTGATGTAATCCAGACCGTCCGATCCCAGTGAGGTGATGATGAGACCGTTCGGTAAAATCTTCTGAGGAAAAGGCCCTGGCTGGGCACTAGCCACAAGCGATAAAGTACTACAAGATGGTAAGCGCACACTTCCCTCAGTGGTGGGATATATTCAGTAAAGTCACTGCAACCGTGCAAAATACTTCAAGCTGTTACTCAACTATTTACAGCCTTGGACAATGCTTTGAATCACTGATTTTTATATCAAAGGAACATTATTCTTGTTTTCTCCACAGGATCATTCTTTTTCTTTTTACAGGCACTTGTCTAATCACAGGACATTTGATTGGTTTATTTAACAGATGAGATTCCAGGGGAAATATACAATGAAAGGGACCTAAAGCAGCACAAATTATAATACAAGCAATGGTTGTCAACACAAAGTGTCTATACCCAAAAAAAAAAAAAAAAGGAAAAAAGGGGATGGTTAGGAAAATAAAAGGTCAATCAAAGGTGAGGAAAACCACCCCATGTATGGAAAAGTAGCCAACCAAATATGCAAGGACATTGTGTAATGCAAAAAGAAGACAAAGAAAAGAGTAGGAGGAAGATATGACAAGAAAGAGGAGGCGACCACCATGTGGGTATCAGGTACAAAAGAACAAACACTAGAGAAAGAGAAAAGAGAGTGAGTGAGTCCTTGGTGGGGGGGGTCCAAATAAGTCAACCGGAAAGCCACCTATGACGAATGTCAATATAATAATAAAGAGAATATAAAATAAAGAGAATATAAAATAAAAAAAAAATAGAGATCCAAGCCCAGTGTCCCCTAATTCAACGGATGTTGGAGGAAGGGGAGGCGTCCTCGGCAACACTATAGGAGGGAAGAAAAGCTTTTAAGGCATCAGATGAACAGAAAAGGATCCAAATGTACCGTAACGTAGTACATTTTTCAAATGTATCAGTATCCATTGCCAACATCTCTTCTATATACATAATATCATTCACCATAGAGGCCCAAAGGGCCAGAGAAGGAGCAGTCTTTCAAAATAAGTGTATAAGCTGTCGGGCCGCAGATAAAAAAAAATGATAGTAAGTTCTGCTTTTTAGATGCAACCAAGCCTGGGAGCATGGAAAGCAATGCTATCTCTGGGGAAGGAAGTTAAAGACTCATCATAAACTCTATTATAAATGGAAAAAAATCTGTGTCCAAAAGGGCTTGATCCTGGGGCAGTCCCACCAGATATGTAGATAAGTGCCTCTCGAAGAGCCAGATCTCCAGCAACCACTAGGTATGGAAACTGTAGTGTTTTAAATATAATCTCTTTCTGCCCTCCACCCCCCAAAACGAAGACCCTTTTAAAACCCAACCACCTTTTAGGTAAGCTATAGTTTATATTAAATATTTATTTCTATTTTTTTATTATATTTATATTAAAAAAAAAAATATTCATTTACTGGATTTCATGAATTCTTCTTTCTTCTGGTCCGCGCAGTGTGGCAGGATCCATTTTGCAGTACCTATTTCATTTACTGGATTACATGAATGCTTTCCATTGGCCGAGGAAGATGCCCGTCATAGGGTTTCTCAGGGATCCTAGAGGGTCCTTTCAGGGTCTATCATTCTATAAGCAGACAGCAACATGATATACCCAAGCAAGGGGTGGAAACAAGACCAGCCAACAGGTCTGGAATGCAGTAATGAATCACTGATTTCCACTAGCGGAAGAGGTACTATAGAGAGAGTGATTGTTTTAAAAAGAAAAAAACAATGGGGATGGTTAGTAGTGATAAGGGTGGGAGAAATTGGGATATTTGTTTATTTATTTATTATGAATTATTTATTACAGGTAAAGGAATATTACTCCTTTTTTTTTTATCTCTATTGTTGTTATATAAGTAATACCTTTATATCAGTTCATACAATACTGAACTTTACTGGTATTCACTTCATTCACCACGCCCTATATAGCGCCGTCAATATACGCATATATATTTTGCATTCACATCAGTCCCTGCCCTCAAGGAGCTTATAATCTAAGGTCCCTAACTCACATTCATACATATTCAGGGGCGGACTGACAACTCATGGGGCCCCCGGGCAATAGGAGATTATGGGGCCCCCAGGCAATTAGAGATTATGGGGCCACACAGTATACAATCACACAGTATACACAGACATGTTTCTATTGGCTGAGAAGGTACTAGAGAGGTGGGGCAGCTATAATCTCTGGATTTTTAGACCAAAAGGATGTCGGTAAGGGACATTTCAGAAACAGAAAACACAGATTTTTACATACTGTCCCTGGTTTTACTGAGCCTGGCAACCCTGATGGGGCCCCCTAGTGGCCTGGGGCCCTCGGGAAGTGGCCGAATGGTCAGTCCGCCCCTGTACATATCCATACTAGGGCCAACTTAGACACAACCCAATTAACCTACCAGCATGTCTAGGGTAGTGTAGTTTATTTCATATAGTGTTCTTTGTGTTTGTGATTTTTTTTTCTTCTTTTTTTTATGTGTTTGATTGTAACTTTTTCTGCTGTTTTTTTTTTTTTTTTTCAATGAAAACAGGTAAAATAACAAGGATAATAAAAAGCCTTAATTTAAAGAGGTCCAGGATAGATGAAAGGCTCAGAAGCAATGAAAAAGATTATGGCACCATTCAAAAACGCCAACAACCACCTAATTTTGCCCCCTACATTGACTCAAATACTGTTTGACCAATTTAGCAAAATTTTACCAAAATCTCTAGATTTCCGGTAAATGAAAACTCCCATTTTATCTACATGTAACTAGGGATGAGCTTGGGTTTGGGTTAAACCAAGAAGCTGTCAGTGCCAGGCCAAAGAGCTATGGGTGGGGGATTCCCACGTGGCCATGCTAAGTCAATGATAACACAAGCATCCCTGCCTCTTTTTGTACATGAAGCTGAGCTGTGGAGAATCACCCACCCTAACTTCATTGGTCTAGTACTGATAAATGCCTTCTGTGTTTGTCCCAAACCCAGAGCCAGACTGAAGCACATCTCTATTTGTGTCATAGGTATATTAACTCAAGTGAGATTGCAATATTCTATCTCCTCTCTCTTCATATAACGGGGGATAAAGAGGGCAGTCTAAAGCAGGACTTTCAGTGTGCCACTGGGAGGATACACACTACAAATCGAATCCTTTTTTGACTCCCCTATTCCGCCCCCCCCCCTTTACATAAGGAGAAACAGAGTAGTATATTACAATGTTTAAATTTATAGGATGGTGCCCGGAGGGGGAGTTTAGGAAGATTTCACCATTCTAATATTTTGGTTATTTACTCAAGTGAGCACCATTGACACAAGAGTCAAAGAAATGTATTGACCTGTAGGGCTTGAGTGGGCTTCTTCTGCCTATGTCTCCTTGTATCACAGAGAAGGCTTCATCTCCCAGCCTCATCTCTAACGGGACAGGGTTGTCCAGTGCTCAGGGCAAAGATCCAGAAGTGCGCCCTCCTAACCCACTATTAACCACTTCAGCCCCGGAAGGATTTACCCGCTTCCTGACCAAGCCATTTTTTGCGATACGGCACGGTGTCGGGTTAACTGACTATTGCCTGGGCGTGCGGCATTGTACCCAAACAAACTTGACGTCCATTTTTTCCCACAAATAGAGCTTTCTTTTGGTGGTATTTGATCACCTCTGTGGTTTTTACTTTTTGTGCTATAAACAAAAAAGACTCTTTTCTTGGTGAGCTCTGGTTGGGGACCAGACTCCCAATTCTCTATTCTATCTAACTCGGATGATGGTACATATGCTAATTGTTGTTACATATTTTACTATATTTTGTGAGGCCACCCATTTCTTTTTCAAAAAAAAAAATATATATATTTTTTTTACTTTTTGCTGTAATAAATATACCCAAAAAATAAAAAATAAAAAGATGTCTTCATCAGTTTAGGCCAATATGTATTCTTGTACATATTTTTGGTAAAAAAAAAATCTCAATAAGCACATATTGATTGGTTTGAGCAAAAGTTATAGCGTCTACTAAATAAGGGATAGATCTAGGTCATTTTTTTTTTTTTTTTTTACTAGTAATAGCGGTGATCAGCGATTTTTAGCAGGACTGTGACATTGACAGATCGGACACTTTTGACACTTTTTTGGGACCAGTGACATTTATACAGCGATCAGTGCTATACAAATTCACTGATTATTGCGTAACAGACACTGGCAGGGAAGGGGGTAAACACTAGTGGGGATCGAGGGGTTAAATGTGTTCCCTATGGAGGTGTTTCTAACTGTGTGGGGAAGAAGACTGACTGGGAGTACAGACAGATCACTGTTCCTAATCACTAGGAACAGACGATCACTCCCTACTTCCCTGTCAGAACGGGGATCAGTTTGTTTACATTGACAGATCCCCGCTCTGGCTCTCTGTGGAGTGATCGCGGGTGGCCGGTGGACATTGCAGCCGCCGGCCACACGCATCAGCTCCCCTGCCGTGCAATGGGCGTGTGCGAGGGTGCCTGCTATAGCTGTTAAAGGGACCAATGTACAGCTACAGGAATGAGCCGACCTGCCGCAGTTTAACAGTGGCTGGTCGGCAAGCAGTTAATACATGTTGTAGAATGGGTGTACAACCATGAGTCAATTTTTTGCCCCTTTGCTTCACTGCACCCAGGGCAACCGCCCCTCCTACCCACCTCTTGTCCTGGCCCTGCTTCTCACCCTGTACTGGCCACAGGGCTCCTGTGATGGCAGCTTTGCCACTGGTGAATAGAAAATGGCCAACAGATGGACAAGGTTTACTCCTGGTAACATAGGGCGTGCGCACAGGGTGTGCCAGGTGTGCCCAGGCACACCCTAATAACCCTGTGCAGCACAGGTTCCCCCTACTGCCCTGCCCCCCCTTCCCCCCGCACCGCTGCCGGTTTCCCTACTCTCCTCTCCCTCCGGCTGTTGCTGCGGGGATGTTTTAGGATGAGTGGAGGAAGGGGCAGGTAAATATGTAACTTACCGGCCCCTTCCCTTTCATTGTGAGTGATCAGTAGTATGTGTTTGAGGTGCACACCCCTAATGAAATAGGCTGTGCACACCTATGCCTGGTAAGGAATAGTCCTGTCATGAAGCTGTCCACTACAACATTTGCTCAAATTCTTCAATAGTTTTAATTTAGGGGAAAAAAAAAAGAGTGCTGAAAAATGGAAAACATATCACAGCTACACAAGTAGTGTTTCAATTGCAGTCAATACCACAATGGAGTTTAATGCGATTTTTCTCATTTTGTGCGAACAAATTCACATATCCTTCCATTGCACAAACGTTTAAAGAATGAGATTAGCAAAACAGGCAATGTCTGACACAAAACAGGCAGATAAAACTCACTCAGGTAATGAAATGGGTTCTGTAATCTCTATAAACTCCATTATAACTCAGTAGTTACTCTTGTCCTCTTCTTCCCAAGAGAAATGCCAACAGAATGACAAGAGACAGCTGCTATTAATTACATTCTTCTCTTACATTGGAATCTCACCTCGCTCTGAAACCCGGCAAAACTCTGACTTTTCTTGCCTATAAATGCAAGTTTTGTAGACTTTATTTAATGACGGAAGAGGCATTGGGGGTTATTTACGAAAGGCAAATCCACTTTGCACTACAAGTGCAAACTACAAGTGCAAAGTGCACTTGAAATTGCACTTGGAAGTGCAGTCGCTGTAAATCGGAGGGGTAGATCTGAAATGAGGGGAAGCTCTGCTGATTTTGCCATCCAATCATGTGCAAGCTAAAATGCTGTTTTTTTATTTTCCTTGCATGTCCCCCTCGGATCAACAGCGACTGCACTTCCAAGTGCACTTTCAGTGCAATTTCAAGTGCACTTTGCACTTGTAGTTTGCTCTTGTAGTGCAAAGTGGATTTGCCTTTCGTAAATAACCCCCATAGGGGGTTGATTTACTAAAGACAAATACACTGTGCACTTTGCAAAGTGCAGTTGTTGCAGAGATTAGTAAATGAGAAGAAGCTCTGCTGACTTCCATCATCCAATCATGTGCAAGCAAACATTAATTATTTATTTTTTCCTTGCACGTAATTAGGTATTCTTTGCAAAGTGAAGCTTTACATAATTTACTAAGCTCTGGAGCAACTGCACTCTATTTGCCTTTAGTAAATCGACCCCAGTGTATACATTGCTGTAACCTGGAGCAAATTAACTGCAATCTTCTTTCATAGTACAGTGGAACCTTGGTTTACGAGTAACGCGGTTAACGAGCGTTATGAAAGACGAGCAACTTTTTTTTTTTTTAATTCTGACTCGGTTTGCGAGTGTTGTCTCGCAAAACGAGCAGAATTAAAACTAATTTGCGGTGCAGTACCACATTTGGCCACTGGTGCAAGGTCGCCGGGGACACTCGGAATGGTTCGGAGCCATTCAGAAATACTCGGAATGACTCTAAAATACTCGGAAAAACCCAGAGATACTCCATTCCCGAGTGTTTCCGAGCCTTTCCGAGGGCTTCCGAGTTCAGTCGTGCTGTCCCCGAGTATTTTCGAGGCTCTCCGGTGCAACCCGGATATTTTTTATTTATTTTTTTTTATGGTTGAACTGGATGGACTTGTGTCTTTTTTCGGCCTAGGTAACTATGTAACCCACCTCTGGCCACATGCGGTATTGCATGTAATAGAAGTCAATGCAGAACAAATTATCTTTGTTTACATTGACTTTGCTGGGGATACTCGCTTTGATATGCAAGTGCTTTGGATTACAAGCATTCTCCTGGAATGGATTATGCTGGTAATCCAAGGTTCCACTGTACTGGTTTCTCTAAAATGATGATGATGAGCTTGAGTGGTTGCTCTACTGTGAGCTACAGTTGCTTTTGCTAGAGATGAGCAAATGTGGGAGTTTCGATTTCCTTGAGGTTGGGTTCACACCATCGACCAGCAGGGGTCCGGTGCGTCCTGATTCACTGTTTCAGGTCCGATTTCAGCCTGAATTTTTGAAATGGAAACGGACCAAATGACGGACCAAAAGACGCCCAGGGCTCCTGTGCAAATTCGTACCGGATCCGCACCGGAGATATGTGAACTGGCTCCATAGAGAGTCAAAATCTCGTGCTATTGCAAATTGGATGCAGGGAACCACAATGGTGTGAACCCAGCCTGAGGTCTCACCAAAATCATGAGATTTCATTGAAAACTAAAACTATTTTGGAAATATTTATTCAATGAGTCAATAGAGAAGGCAAAAATTAAAAGTATTTTTAAGGGTGCAGTGACCTTTAAATAAGTCTTGAGATTTAAAGTATAACTAAAGGCAAAACTTTTTTTAAAGTTTTGGATAGAGTGGAGAGGGATTAGAACACCTGTCAGTTTTTATTGCTGTCTGTGCAACCCCCAACCGCTCCCCACCATCTCTATTGTTTGCCAGTATTATTTAAAGTGAAAGTAAAAGAAAAATTTTGGGTTGTCCCCAGATAAGCGATAGAGATAAATCTTCCAATAGTAATACTAGTTTTGGTTATCTGGGGGGTCCCCAAGGAATTTCTTAAATTTGTAGGGATTTCCACTGACTTCCTGTTTTAAATATGGGACAGGAAATTAAGGTATATCTCCCCAATGGGATACAGATGGAAAAAAATCCTGGTAGGGGTTATAACCTTCACTTACTCCATATCCATAATAAAAAAAGTTTTTTTTGTATCTTAATGCATTATATGCTTTAAGATAAAAAGCCTTCTGTTTGCAGCAG
Organism: Lithobates sylvaticus; assembly: GCA_028564925.1. NCBI lineage: Eukaryota > Metazoa > Chordata > Amphibia > Anura > Ranidae > Lithobates > Lithobates sylvaticus. The sequence continues at coordinate 582,386,127 of CM053029.1, forward strand.
TCCCCCTCAGCCCCCCTAATACTTACCTGGGCCCCATCTCTGGCCAGCAATGTCCACGATGGTCTCAGCCATCCGGGATACTCCCTCCTGATTGGCTGAGATACAGCAGCAGCGCTATTGTCTCCTGCTGCTGTCAATCACAGTCAGTAAGCCAATCAGGAGAGAGAGAGGGTGGGGTCCGAATCGCAGCTCCGTGTCTGAATGGACACACGGAGCCTCATCTCGGCTTGGGTGCCCCCATAGCAAGCTACCTGCTGTGGGGACACTCAACAAGAAGGAGGGGCCAGGAGCAGTGAAGAGGGACCCTATAAGAGGAGGATCCGGACTGCTCTGTGAAAAACCACTGCAACAGAGCAGGTAAGTATAACATGTTTGTTATTTTTATAGGAAAAAAATGAGGCTTTACAATCACTTTGTGACATTAGCAAATCAAGATTGGATATTGTCTTTCGGCTTCTCCTCCCGGCCAATCAGGACAGGAGGTGGATCTTAAGACTGGATTAGCTGGGAGAAGAAGCTGGGGGAAACTGCGACCTGAATGGGGTAAGTGCGGGGGGGTTTGTTGACAACCCCCCCCCCCCCCAAAAAAAAAACGGAGCACCAGCCACCAGTGCTTAAAATATGGTAAAGCAATAGTGCAGCGCTCTAGTGCTCAAGTAACATACACAATTGAACTTTAATAATCCATAAAGTAAAAAAATTTGAAAAAAGTGAAATATTAAAAGTGGTCAAACAAAGTCCAGAAAAAAGAGGAAACATCAATTTCAGTGATCCCACAGCCGTGATGGAAACGAGAGACCCCAAGAAAGCCAGGTGACACCCTTCACTCTCATGCTCTGCTTACCGGATGGAGTGTGACCCTCTAATAAGAGTGGTCAACATGCGCTCTTATTACAAAGCCAATCCAGCGTCTCCGCAGGCAGGGAGATCCGTCTCAGAATGGCAACCAAAACAGCTCCAGCATCCAGTGCCCTATCGTTGGTGTTAGTATGAGGAATAATGTCCTATAGCTGATATCAGTGAGAGGAATAGTGCTTCATCGTTGGTATCAGTGGAATGTATAGTGCCCTATCGTTGGTGTCAGTAGAAGGAATAGTGCCACATCGTTGTTGTTAGTATGAGGAATAATGTCCTATCGCTGGTATCAGTGAGAGTAGTAGTGCTTGATCATTGGTGTCAGTGGGAGGACTAAGGTCACATCATTGGTGTCAGTGGGAAAAACAATGCCCCATCACTGGTGTCAGTGGAAGGAATAGTACCTCATTGTTGGTGTCAGTGAAAGGAATAGTGCTCCATTGTCGGTGTCAGTGGGAGGAATAATGTCCTATCGCTGTTATCAGTGGGAGGTAGAGTGCTTCATCATTGGTATCAGTGGGAGGAATAGTGCCCTATTGTTAGTGCCAGTGGTAGGAATAGTGCCCTATTGTTAGTATCAGTGGGAGGAATAGTGCCCTATTGTTAGTGCCAGTGGGAGGAATAGTGCCCTATTGTTAGTGCCAGTGGTAGGAATAGTGTCCTATTGTTAGTGCCAGTGGTAGGAATAGTGCCCTATTGTTAGTATCAGTGGGAGGAATAGTGCCCTATTGTTAGTGACAGTGGTAGGAATAGTGCCCTATTGTTAGTATCAGTGGGAGGAATAGTGCCCTATTGTTAGTATCAGTGGGAGGAATAGTGCCCTATTGTTAGTGCCAGTGGTAGGAATAGTGTCCTATTGTTAGTGCCAGTGGTAGGAATAGTGCCCTATTGTTAGTATCAGTGGGAGGAATAGTGCCCTATTGTTAGTGCCAGTGGTAGGAATAGTGTCCTATTGTTAGTGCCAGTGGTAGGAATAGTGCCCTATTGTTAGTATCAGTGGGAGGAATAGTGCCCTATTGTTAGTGACAGTGGTAGGAATAGTGCCCTATCGCTCATATCAGTGGGAGAGATAGTTCCCTATCATTGGTATCAGTGGGAGGAATAGTGCCCCATTATTGGTATCAGTGTGAGGAATAATGCACCATCATTGGTGTCAGTGGGAGGAATAATGCACCATCGTTGGTGTCAGTGAAAGGAATAGTGCCTCATCATTGGTGTCAGTGGGAGAAATAATGTCCTATGGCTGGTATTAGCGAGAGGAATAGTGCTTCATTGTTGGCATCAGTGGGAGGAATAGTCCCCCATCGTTGGTGTCAGTAGAAGGAATAGTGCCATATCGATGGTGTCAATGGGAGGAATAATGTCCTATGGCTGGTATCAGTGAGAGGAGTAGTGCTTTATCATTATTGCAAATAGTGGAATAGTGACCCATCGTTGGTGTCAGTGGGAGGAATAGTGCCCCATCATTGGTGTTAGTGGGAGGAATAATGCGCCATTGTTTATATCAGTAGAAGGAATTATGTCCCATTTAGCTGTCAGTGGAAGAAATGGTGTGCCATCGTTAGTGTCAGTGGATGGAATGGTGCATCATATCATTGAGAAGAATAGTGCGCCATGGGCTGGAAATAGGCAAGCAAAGAGACTCATCCAGCTTTCAGGCCACTGTTTGGATATCACTGATCTAGATGTATAACACAGCTCGCACACATTGTTCAGGTACCTCTTTTTATAATTCCTTTTTAGCCACTAATCTGTTTAGGATTATTTGTTTTTCTTCTTTGGTGTATATAAAGTTGCCAAGTCACAGTTTCTAATTCTAACCAGGCCAGCTGCCTTTGGACATAGGGATTTATTGAAGAACTAATTTTCAGGTTCTATTCACTTCAAATTCCTATTCAGATTCAGAAAAGTTTCTATTTCATTAAATTTCACTGAAGCTGATTAGATATGTGAGGAGAACACTGATCAAAATGAAAATTATTCCCCAGACGTTAGTTGGCAATCGGAAAATGATCCAGCTGTTGAAAGATCCTTTCCTGACCCAACGCAGATACATTTTCACACTCCAGAATAGCTGTACACTACTGGAGATTATCACACAATACAGACGTTTTAGATGCAATTGTGGGATAATCTCTATGTGTATGGAGTGAAAACAGGTCTGTCACCACAGGCATCTACTTCCATAAAGATCAAATAGAATTTTTGTGTGCGATATTTTCAGTTCTACTGATAATTCAGACGTGAAAAAAGATAATGCGTTGTTACTCTCAATAGGCACTTAATGGTGGAAATAGTAGATTCAATAGGGACACCTGTCTGGTTGACGGCTGTCTAAAAAGGATTTTTTCTCAATTCCTATTTCTTAAGGAAACAGACAATAAAAATAAACTACAGTTTTTACCCTTTTCCAACTCTATCCAAAACTAAAAATATTACCTGTATATACAACTCAAGAACTTCTTAAATACTAACCTGTTGCTCCTCAGAGCTAAGATCACAATAGCTTGTGCTTGGAAAAAGCCAACCATCTCGGTTGGTTCTGCTAAATGCAAAAGCTCTTGGATCGTGATGCAAGAAAAACTGGTTGGTGCATTACAAAATAATACTGAGAAATTTGAATTTATTTGGGAGCCTTGGGCAGATTACATTATTACCCCTTTGAGGCTTTAACCATGGTCTGAATGCTTTTGTCCTTCTCCTTGATGACTATCTTTTCTCCCCTTTTTCTTTTGATTTTCTTTCTTTACCCTCTCAGCTTTACTCCTTTTTTCCCCTCTCTCCTTGCTAGATTTAAATTTTTTCTTTTGTTAAGCTAGGTGGACTCTAACCGCCATTATGGGTATGCACTTTTGCCCCGCCGATCCCCAGTGGTTTCATGTTCTCAAGTTCAGGGAAGGCGTTCTTGGACTCCACCCCAGTTATACCCTAATCCTGCTGGGGATTTAGGAGGCAGAGAAGCCTTTGGACAGCCCATTGGGATAATGGTTAAGCTTTTGATGGTACAAGGTGACGTGGGCAACTTTGAACACTTGGGTCTCTCTGCCCTCCAGGAGATTGGCCCCAATGGACAGTTATGCCTCGTTTCCACTGAGCGGATCAGTTCGGTACGGTTTGATTCAGTGCGCTATTTTCAGTGTTTCCATTATGAAAGCGGCCCATACAACCGAACCATACTGCACCATTTAGGGTCCTGCTTCAGATGTGGGGCCATAGAAAATGGAACGGTTTGGTTAGGGCGGGGCTACGATACATTCCACTGATTGGCGGACAGAAAAATGTCTGCCAATCAGTGTGAGGCCACGCTAGGCATTTTTTCTAAACCCCGTATGGCCCCTGGTAGTCCGACTTGCAGTGGAAACGCTCACCTGAATAGGCCGGACCATTCTAAACCTTCAAAACTGTACCAACCCGAACCGATCCGCTCAGTGAAAATGAGGCATTAGTGTCACAATCATTTAATTGGTGTACGGTTCCTCTGGATCCTCCCTCCCTGTGACACAGAGAACTTTGTAATAGCTTACGATCATGGCTGTGACAGATATGTGATGATTGTCCTCCTATTAGGTGGACAACTTCTTTTACAGTAGTTGACCATATGTTTCTCACTTTCTATGTTCTGTGTTTTTCTACTATATGTTCATTGACATTCTTCGTACTTGTTTCCATATATTTGAAAATTTTCAAAAAAAACATTTCAATAAAAAAAGATTAAAAGTAAAAAAAAATACTAACCTGTGAGCAAGGTGCTGCATGTTGTGGCAGACACACAGAGTCCAAGTCAGACAACAAAGTTATATTGCAGAAATGTTCAACAACTTATTCAGGTCCGGCAGGTAGGCATAGTAGACGTAGTTTCTGCAGTGTTCCCCCTCAGAAACATTGCTCTGCCAGACAGGGAACCTGCCTCCACGCTAGCCACTCACATAAAGCGTGCCACACCCAGGAGCCAGAGTCTTAAATAGACTCTCTCTGACCCAAGATGGCCACTGAATTCACATAGGGAGCAAGCGTCCAATTGGACGGCTGTGCCCGTGTGACCGCAGGAAGTCATAGGGGAACCAAGTTCCTCACAACATCCTTCCCCTTCTGAATTGACGCTTAGGTCAAGCACCAGTGTACAGACTGCACCTGCCTACAGGGATGATATTGATATCATTGTCCTAATATGGTCACATGACAATTTTAAGTTAATGCCATTGGCCATGTGGCCATATTAGGTCAATGATGTCACAAGCATCACCACCTGTTTGTGGGTAACCAGTTGTGGGGCGGGGAATTCCCTCCCACAGCTGATTGGCACTGACAGATTTGTTCTGGTTTCAATTGTCTCTATTTTTCCCTAGCTTCCTGCTAGTGACAACAGTGGACCATGCCTGCACAATGTGTGTTGGCACGGCATGGCCACGGCTGTATAGTTTTTGGGTTTACCTCCAAGTGAAAAATGTACTTATTATATTGTTTTATTATTGTGAGTTTTCACATAGTTTAACCCTTTGGCGCTGGCGTCTTCCGGTCCTCTAAGAGGTTTTAGATGCCGGGAGGCGGGACAGGGTCTATAGTTACAGTGGTGTGAAAAAGTGTTTGCCCCCTTCCTCATTTCCTGTTCCTTTGCATGTTTGTCACACTTAAGTGTTTCGGAACATTAAACCAATTTAAACAATAGTCAAGGACAACACAAGTAAACACAAAATGCAATTTGTAAATGAAGGTGTTTATTATTAAAGGTGAAAAAAAATCCAAACTATCATGGCCCTGTGTGAAAAAGTGATTGCCCCCTAAACCTAATAACTGGTTGGGCCACCCTTAGCAGCAACAACTGCAACCAAGCGTTTGCGATAACGTGCAATGAGGCTTTTACAGCGTCCTGGAGGAATTTTGGCCCACTCATCTTTGCAGAATTGTCCTAATTCAGTTACATTAGAGGGTTTTCGAGCATGAACGGCCTTTTTAAGGTCATACCACAACATCTCAATAGGATTCAGGTCAGGACTTTGGCTAGGCCACTCCAAAGTCTTTATTTTGTTTTTCTTCAGCCATTCGGTGGTGGACTTGCTGGTGTGTTTAGGATCATTGTCCTGCTGCAGAACCCAAGTTCGTTTCAGCTTGAGTACACGAACAGATGGTCGACATTCTCCTTCAGGATCTCTTGGTAGACAGCAGAACTCATAGTTCCTTTTATCACGGCAAGTCTTCCAGGTCCTGAAGGAGCAAAACAGCCCCAGACCATCACACTCCACCACCATATTTTACTGTTGGTATAATGTTCTTTTTCTGAACTGCAGTGTTCCTTCTACGCCAGATATACTTGGACACACACCTCCAAAGAGTTCCACTTTTGTCTCATCGGTCCACAGAATGTTGTCCCAAAAGTCTTGGGGATCATCAAGATGTGTTGTGGAGAAATTGAGACTTTGATGTTCTTTTTGCTCAGCAGTGGTTTTCTCTTGGAACTCTGCCATGCAGGCCATTTTTGCCCAGTCTTTTCCTGATGGTGGAGGCATGAACGCTGACCTTAACTGAGGCAAGTGAGGCCTGAGTTCCTTGGACGTTGTTGTGGGGTCTTTGTGACCTCTTGGATGAGTCGTCGCTGCGCTCTTGGGGTAAATTTGGGCGGCCGGCCACTCCTGGGAAGGTTCACCACTGTTCCATGTCTTCGCCATGTGGATAATGGCTCTCACTGTGGTTCGCTGATTCCCAAAGCTTTGGAAATGGCCCTTTCCAGACTGATAGATCTCAATTACTTTCTTTCTCAATTGTTCCTGAATTTCTTTGGGTCTCGGCATGACGTGTAGCTTTTAAGGATCTTCTGGTGGACCTTACTGTGTCAAGCAGCTGATATTTAAGTGATGCCTTGATTGAGAACAGGTGTGGCAATAATCAGGCCTGGGTGTGGCTAGAGAAATTGAACTCAGGTGTGGCCCAACCAGTTATTATGTTTAGGGGGCAATCACTTTTTCACACAGGGCCATGATGGTTTGGATTTTTTTTCACCTTTAATAATAAACACCTTCATTTACAAATTGCATTTTGTGTTTACTTGTGTTGTCCTTGACTATTGTTTAAATTGGTTTGATGTTCCGAAACACTTAAGTGTGACAAACATGCAAAGGAACAGGAAATGAGGAAGGGGACAAACACTTTTTCACACCACTGTATGTGACCGATGTGATTGGTTGTCATGGTGGTCCCATGATAACAAAGCTTTCTGTTACCCACTGGTAACTGTGTCGCTTGTGCGTCAGTAAACGTCACACAGCAAACATACATTAACATCAACTGGTTCTAAAAGAGTAAAAGTCTAACTTTTTGAAGAAGTATTCACTTCATAAACTGAATAAATACATTTTTTTTTCCATAAGATCACCTTTGCGTGAAGGAGTAAACTTTCCCAGGGCCCCCATAATTAAGAAAAAACTCTGCTTGGTATTCCCTCTCCCTTGTTGACCTTCTATATTGTAACTGGTCTGGTCTTCCAACTTTACCATGTACTTTGGCTGGCCAAATGATGCCATGTTCAGGGTAGCACACACAGTTGCATCGATAATATAAAGAAGCTCTACATTGCCACCAGTAACTAAAACAACAAAGTGTAACATGCAATACACATATATTTTATGGTCAAAGGTTTGTATACACCTTACCATGACATCTGTCTATATGGCCAAAAGTAGGGGGAAAGCCTTTAAAACAAAGGAGTTCAAGTGTTTTCAGTGAAGGTTGCAGTTAATGCTAAAGCATGTAAAAACACTCCAGACATTTGTGCAGTTTCCGCCTTGTTGCAGCAGTTTGGGGAAGGCTCTTCTTTATTTTATATATATAAAACAGTGTCGTGCTAAGTATAACAAAAAACAGTGAGTCCATGTGTCACCAAAGTGACATAAATGTGGACAGGTGTCTTGATCATTGATACACCTAAAAATCCTCCACCTTAGGGTCCTTTCACACGGGGCGGATCCGTAATGATCCGCCCCGTGCAGATCCGTTGCTCAGCGGGGATCACACAGCTGTTCCCCGCTGAGCCGACTGATGACTGGGCGGTCCCTGCACAGCGTGCAGGGACCGCCCTGTCAGTTCTCCGCTCTCCTCTATGGAGGATCGGATGAACACGGACCGTCTGTCCGTGTTCATCCGATCCGCTCTGCAGACGGATGAAAAAATAGGATTTTCCTCCGTCTGCAGAACCGGACAATTGCGGAGGCGGACAATAGCGGGTGTCAGCGGATGCTCATCCGCTGACACCCGCTGCCCCATAGACATGCATGTATGTCCGTTTTTCATCCAAAAACGGATGGATGAAAAACGGACATACGGTCCGCATGTGTGAAAGGGGCCTTATGATGAACCACCACCAATAAAGAGAGCATTGACCACCTGTTACTGGGGGTCAAAAGAAGCTCATGTATCCCAAATTCTCCATCACCATTTGTAGGTCAGCATACGGAAGATGGGGAAGATCATTCCAGGCAGTTGGTGACATAGTAACATAGTAGGTGAGGTGGAAAAAAGACACAAGTCCAACCTATGTGTGTGATTATATGTCAGTATTACATTGTATATCCCTGTATGTTGCCGGCGTTCAGGTGCTTATCTAATAGTTTCTTGAAACTATTGATGTCCCCCGCTGAGACCACCGCCTATGGAAGGGAATTCCACATCCTTGCCGCTCTTACAGTAGAAAACCCTCTACGTAGTTTAAGGTTAAACCTCTTTTCTTCTACTTTTAATGAGTGGCCACGTGTCTCGTTAAACTCCACCATTATGATAACACTTCCCATCCTTGTTGCTAATCCAAATTGTGATAGGAGATCCGTCTCCCCTCCTCCCCCAGGTTAGGGGGCCTATAGCATACTCCCAGTATTATTTTCCCCTTAGCTTCATGCCTTTGGAGCTCTACCCATAAGGATTCCACCTCCTCCCTAGCTCCCTTAGTGATGGCATCTCTCACATTCACTTGTACATTATTCTTGATATATAGGCATACCCCTCCCCCTATTTTACCCTCTCTATCCTTACAATGAAGGGTATACCCTTGAATGTTTGCCAGCAAATCGTGAGAGCTGTTGAACCAGGTCTCTGAAATTCCCACAAAAACCAAATCCTCCTCATACAACAGTATCTCTAGTTCACCCATCTTGTCCGCCATGCTTCTGGCATTGGTGAACATGCCACGTAGTTTAGACCGGTCGCATATTATCCTCTTATTGAGTGTTTCCGAGATTGCAACTAGGACTTGCTACTATACTTACCTCGGGTTTATGTGCTTTTGTCAACCTACCACTAATGCCCCCAATACTACCCTCTGGAATATGTTCCGCGCTGACTATCTCTACCTCTGGACCCTCCCCCCCCAACGCCTAGTTTAAAAACCCCTCTAACTTTTTGGCCATCTTCATTCCCAGCTGATCCCAGTTAGTCGAGAAGTCACAAGTCCTTGTTGTGTATGGTAGTCTGCACTCAGGGCTTCCTCAGCTGCTGGACAGGCGGTCACTTCTTCTTATTTTATTTATTTCATTTTCATCACAAGCACAGTTTTTTTTTTGTTTTTTTCTTTCTTCTCTATTTTAGCATGACCATGCATAAAGCCAAGTCCATAAAGACAAGTTTTGATCAATTTGGTGTAGAGAAACCTGATTGGTCTGCACAAAGCACTGACCTCAATGCCACTGAACACCTTTGAGATGAATTGTAACACCGATTGCAAGCCATGACTTCTTAGCCAACATCAGTGTCTGATCTCACAAATGCTCTTTTGACAAAATGAGCACAAATTTCCATAAACGCACTCCAAAATCTTGTGAAAAGCTGTTATAGCTGTAAAGGGGGCCAACACTGTCTCAATGCCCATTATTTTCGGAATTGTGTGTCCAACAAACTCAAATAGGTGTGATAATAAGGTGTCCAGAAAATTTTGGCCATGTAGTATGCAACTCAACCTGCAAACATGCTCACTCATCCCCCCTCCCATCATAGAATCCACACTATATACGAACAGAGGTCAATCAGTAATAACATTTTATAGCACATATTCATCTGTACCTAATAACATTATAGAATGTCCTGGTGCCAGTCCTGCTAACATACAGTATATCAGTTTTAACTACCATGTCGTTAATTAACCTCTGACTCAAGAGTAAATGGAAATTATGCAAACTGCAAACCACGTTTCTATCCAGAATTCCATCATTAGAGACCCTGGCTTTCATATAATGGCATGAGGGCATTTCACACCACATCAGACCCGATGGACACAGCAGATATACCCAATGTATTTGGAGCAGTAGTGACCACACAGATGACTATTTCATTCAACACCTATTTTTTTTATTGTAGCGCTACTCCCATAGGAGCCACAGGAATAACTTGTTCAGGTCTTCCCAACTTCAGCCCCGCAGCCAGGCACACAACAGGCTCATTCACTCTTTCTCCAAAAAACTGTCATGGGGATGTTGTTTTTGTTGTTTTTAGACACGTGCACAACAAAAAAATGTGTTTATTTTCGTTTTTTTTTTTTTTCGTTTCCGAAAAAAATTTGTTTATTTTCGTTTCGTTTTTTTCGTTTCGGTTGATTCGTAACGATTCGTAAATCCGTACGTCGTCGGTGTTCGTTTTCGTAACGATTCGTACATTCGTACATCGTCGGTGTTCGTATTCTTAACGATTCGTACATTCGTAAGAGTTATTTTTTCGTTGATTCGTTTTTCCGTCAGTTTAATTTTCGTTTATTCGAAATTTGGACGCATTCGTAGTTGTTCGTACATTCGTAACATTCGTAACATTCGTAGATTCGTAATCGGAGCATAATTCATAATTTTATGTAATGTGTATGCTATTATTACATTTTAAGAGACACGGAAAATTACGAATCGAAAAAAAAGTTACGAATGTACGAATTTTTTCGTTCAATCCATTCGAAGCACGTTAAGCAGCGCCATTGTAAGAGACACGAAAAATTACGAATCGAAAAAGAAAAAAAAAAAGTTACAAATGTACGAATTTTTTCGTTCAATTTATTCGAAGCACGTTAAGCAGCACCATTGTAAGGGACACGGAAAATTACCAATTCAACAAAAAAAAAAAGTTACGAATGTACGAATTTTTTCGTTCATTTTCATTTTCGTTGTTCCTGTTTTCGTTTTTCGGATTTTCTTCATTCGTACATTAGTTGTTTCTAATTTGTTTTTTTCGGATTTTCGTTATTTTCGGATTCGTTCGATTCGAACGATTCGTTATTCGTTAAAAAATTTTTAGCGAATCGTTCGTTCATTCGTACGAAAACGAACGAACGATAATAACGAAAAAAAAACGAAAAAAAAAAAACGAAATTAATTGCACATGTCTAGTTGTTTTTATTTTTGAGAACTTGGATAGGGATGAGGTATGTGGTGGTATACTCCAAGGCAAGAACTATGTACAACTGAGGACTTAATCTTTCTTTCTGCTCTAAGTAGTAGTAGATCAAGTAGCGGAAAGTCCCTTCTCTTTAGTGGACAATATCTGGACAGAGCTCTTCAGGTCACCAGCCGGTGTCCCATTTAATAGACCCACAGCCGCCTATATTTTGCATCAGAGGATTAGCTAGAGCACAAGGTCCCAAAGATCTTCCTAATGTGTGTACTCACAAGGCCCAAGGACAGATGGATGCCTCCTTCAATTCTTCCAAGCGATGCCCTCCACTGATACCAGACAGATCTGTGGTGGACAGCTCCCATCAGCTATCTTCTTTTAGGTACACAGGTCTTTACTTTCCTCCCTAAGTTCGCCCACCTGAGGCCTCTACATGACAGCCTGTGCATTAAGAAGGCAGCATGCCCCTCTCAGGCTGAACTTCTCCACTCTGGGACAAGACCCAAGACCCAGAGGTCACTTCCAATATGCCATCGGAGCCTGCCTCTTTGGGACTGGCTGGGGCTTTATCCATATTCATGCTGCCATCTGCATAGCTTCACGCCTACTATCCAGAAAGGACTCAAGTCTCCTGGATACAAAGGAAGCTATAGGCCAGACTGGCAGCAGCTGAACACACTGAGCAGACCTAACTAGCAGATTACTTCACTGGGCACTTAGAAGAATATGCTTTTGCCTATCAAATAATTGTAGCCACACTGCCTACATAATCGAACTATCCTAGCACCTACCTAGGAGGGTTCTATGGAAATGGTGGCCAATTATGGCTCTCCTCGCCGCTGGCTCTATGATTGGCAAGCATGCGGGGTCACAGTGCATGCTTGGCCAATCATCAGCCAGCAATGCACTGCGACTGTTGCAGTGCATTGCGGGCCGCTCGCATCACACAAATTTGATGCGAGTGGCCCAAATAGTTCTGGGCTCGCCAGAAAAATGCTAAATACTTACAGTATGGGTGTATGTTAGCATGATACAAGTATGGGTCATCCAGGGGCTAAGCTGTTGAGACAGTTTCTGGCCCAGGTGCCCAATGCAGACCTCAACTATCTACTACTGTGTGGTTGGATGGTGGGTTTGAAATCCCCCTGGTCCACTGCATTACTGACCTCTAGGAAGTGGGAACTACTTACTAGCAAGTCCCTGGATGTTACTGTTGTTCCAGGCTAGGGTTTTGAAGATCTGGCCCATAAACTGGGTTTCACTCGACATGGGGGTCCAGATCACCTCACACATGTTGCTATTAGGAGGTCCCCTTGTTACCACCAGGAGGGGAGCCCTCTTCCCACTAGCCACCACCAGGTACGGACCCAGCCAAGCTTTCACTTTAAACCATGTTATTCTAAATCCTGTCACAATATCAGTTCAGCATATTATGAACCAGTTACAACTTGTTTATCCTCTTTCAGGCCCACCCCACATGTGTTACTTGAATACACAGGCACCCCCTATGAACAAGAAGACATCTAGCCAGAAGCTAACATGTTTTTCTTGATTTTCTCTAAGTCAAAATATAACAACCTCCAAAAAACAGCAACACTTGAAGAAGTTCTTGTCTTAATCCATGAACCCATATCAACTGGCATAACACAGAACAACCAGCCTCAGGGGTTAGCCTCTGGTATAGGGAAGCCCATAATAGAGGATGACCACATTGGGGAAACCAGGAGCCCCATTCCACTGCATCACTCTTTCATGTTCCTGTCTGGATTGCACACCACCAAACACTTCCTAAACTGCCTAAACCCTCGCCCCATATATAAAGGGAATCTGGCATAATGGGCAGAGAGTAAACAGTACTTTCTTTAAAGGATAAAGGGAGACAAAAATAAGGGAGACCATGTTAACCCCTTTCTACACGTACATCATATAATTAAAATATACATACTTCAAGCCAAAATGTTGTTTTTGGCTTGAAGTATACTCTTGGACAGAAGTCCCCATTTCCACTCACCTCCAGTTTTAATGACAACCAACATTTTGGGTTTCCTATCTCCTTCTGTCCCAGTAACAATGGTCAGTAGGACAAATAGAGAGAGTAAAGCTGGCCATACGTGGAGCGAAATTAGTCTGGTTCAGCAGAGACCTGGCAAATTTCAATCCATGTATCGGCAGGCTGATTGTACCCAATTGACTTGGGTACAACCAGCCTGTTGGATTTTTCTTCATGTGATTACTGCCAGCGGCTTTAGCCTCAAGTGCACATGTGTCGAACACAAGGCCCGCGGCCGAATCCGGCCCTCCAGGCCAGTTCATGTGGCCCTCCCACCTCTCCTGCAGCTGCCACCCCCCCCCCCCATCTCCACCACACCATACAGTCGGCACCAGATAGAAACACAGAACTCCGCCACTTGATCCTGCACCTCTCTGTGCAGCTTCAGCACCCCATTCATCTCTGCTTCTCCTGGTCTTAGTGTTCAGCAGACTCTTGTCCTCCTCCAGACCGTGCACTTTCTGCTTCCCAGCTCTGCCCCAACCCCAAGATTCTTCTCATCAGTGGTAGGGGGGGTGGGGGTGTACTGTGATGTAACAGAGCATGAGGGCTCTTAACATCTGATGTAAGGGGGGGAGGGTGGAGTGCTCTGGCCATCCAGTATTAAAGATACAAGCAGCCCTTTGAGAGCGACCATAATGCTGCTGCGGCCCGCGATGAAATCAAAATTGCCACCCCTGCACTAGTACTAGTAGTAATAATTGTATTCTGCTGGCCAGGAAGGCCGCACCCCCCCCCCCATCGGCAGAATACAATAGCGCTGTGGGAGGGATGACGGGGATTGATGGGGAAATCTAGCGATTTTCTTTCCTTCTATCCCTGATAGGAGGCGTCCCTGATCCGAAGGCATGTGCCTGGATTTTGTCTTGCATACACACGGCAAGGAATTGTTGGCCAACAAACACGAACGTAGTGACATACTACGTGTTTTCCAGCTCTTTAGCGCCACCCTTTGGGCTCCTTCTGCTAATTTCGTGTTAGTAGAAGTTTGGTGAGTGTTGATTCGTGCTTTACATTTTGCGCTATTCATTTCGCGCTTTTCAGTTCGTCTCTGAACGGCCGTTTGTCAACCAGACATGTTGCGGAATCGGGGGAGATAACGTGTTATTTATTATTGGCCCTGGAGTTATTGCTTTGACCCAAGTCTAGTCCAGGAACAGGAGGAGGAGGATTTCTTGGACCAAAAATGTGTTGCTTTATTAATCGTGACCAATTATGTCAGGAGAATGATTTTCAGAATTATCTCCGGATGACGGACCCCTGCTTTCACCAACTTGGCATTGTTGACCCCCCTATATTAAGAAGCAGGACACATGCATGAGGCTTTTATTACATTTTTTGGTTGAATAGATTTGCTCCATTGGACAGTTTCCATCGGCAGATAGCATGTCTAAATTTTTATTTGTTTTCTTTTTTAATGCACAATAAAAAAATTGTGTAGAATAATACTTGGCTATGTGTTTTACATTTCGAGATTTCATAATTTGCCACGTCACGAATGTTAATTCTCCATTACGAACGCTAGTTTACAAGACCGACCGCTTCTGGCTCGTCCTTGCTTCTGATCGTGTGTAGACAATTTCGACGCAAAGTGCCACGCATGCTCAGAATCAATGGCATGGCATGGAGCATACACACGGTCGGATTTTCCGTCAACAGCCTGTCATCACACATTTCCCGTCGGAAAATCCGTTCGTGTGTATGGGGCTTTAGTGTTTTTGTGTGATGTGTTTTCTACCATGTTACCTAGATGCTGCAAATACAATACTATTAGCATTTTTAAACTGAGGTCTCTATTTGGGAATAACACCTTATGCCCCGTACACACAAGCGGATTTTCCGTCGGAAAAATCTTGGATGTTTTTTCCGACGGAATTCCGCTCAAGCTTGGCTTGCATACACACGGTCACACAAAAGTTCGCTGAACTTTCGACCGTCAAGAACGCGATGATGTACAACACTACGATGAGCCGAGAAAATGAAGTTCAATGCTTCCGAGCATGCGTCTAATGTTTTCCGAGCATGCGTAGGAATTTTGCGCATCGGAATTTCCGATCAAAACTTAACATCTCAAAAATGTGCCCCTTTTAACAAATGAAACCACCAAGCTCCTCATTCACTCCCTCGTTATCTCTCGCCTTGACTATCGCAACTCCCTTCTCATTGGCCGGCCTCTCCGTAGGCTCCTCCCCTCTTCAGTCTATCATGAATGCCGGGGCTGCTCTGTTCAAATCCACTGCAACAGAGGAGGTAAGTATAACATGTTTGTTATTTTTATTGAAAAAAAAAAAAACGAGACTTTACAATCACTTTCATTTTTTTGAACCTATGTGTAAATTTTGTAAAGTGATTCTAATGCCGCGTACACACGGTCGGACTTCCCGACGGCAAATGTGCGATCAGAACTTGTTGTTGGAAATTCTGACCGTGTTTAGGCTCCATCGGACCGTTTCCATCGGCATTTCCGTCGTACAAAATTTGAGATCTGGTTCTCAAATTTTCAGACAACAAAATCCGTTTGCGTAAATTCTGATCGTGTGTAGACAATTCCGACGCACAAAGTGCCACGCATGCTCAGAATCAAGCAGAAGAGCAGCACTGGCTAGTGAACTTAATTTTTCTCGGCTCGGCGTACGTGTTGTACGTCACCGCGTTCTTGACGTTCGGAATTTCCGACCAACTTTGTGTGACCGTGTGTATGCAAGACAAGTTTGAGCCAACATCCGTCGGAAAAAAAAACGTGGGATTTGGTTGTCGGAATGTGCGATCGTGTGTACGCGGCATAATGGTTGATATTTTCCTTAGCAGTTGGAGTATTATATTATAACACACCAGATCAGTAATAAGTGGTCCCTTTGTTTTGTTGTTTTCAGTTGTTTTTGTCAGCCAGCGCTCTGATTGGCCAAAGTTGTCTTTTGTTCAAATTACACTTTATTTTTATGAGCCAGCTGTTTCAGATTGACCAAAGTAAAACCTGCAGCTTTTCTTTTTTTTCTTTTTTTTCTTTTATGAGACAGCTGTTTTGTGATTAGTTGAGGGAAACCTGTGCTACACTTTTATTTTAGGGCCATATTCTGATTGTCTAATCTTTTCCATGAGTGAATGAACACAAATAATGTGTTGCACCTTCTTATTTCATAAACGCATTGTGAGATTCCTATGAATAGGAATTAATCCCGCTCCTCTATCCCCAGATGTAGGATTTCCTGCCCTCGCTGTTTGCGTTATTTTCCGTTTGGAACTTGAAAAAAGATTCCCAGATATATTTATGATGACTTGGATTGTGTGAAAGAGAATTCATTTAATGTCTATGTTCTCTGGCTAAAGGCAATCGTAGATAGGCAGATCTGGTAGGTTAGTTTGGCTTGATGGATGAAAAAAAAAATTCAAGTAATTTAGTAATTCAGTAATTTAACCACCTCAGTACAGGGCATTTTCACCCCCTTCCTGCCCGAGCCATTTTTCAGCTTTCAGCGCTGACGCACTTTGAATGACAATTGCGCGGTCATACGACACTGTACCCAAATGAAATTGTTAGAATTTTTTCCTCACAAATAGAGCTTTCTTTTGGTGGTATTTGATCACCTCTGCGGTTTTTATTTTTTGCGCAATAAACAAAAGAAGAGCGACAAATTTAAAAAAAAAACAATATTTTTTACTTTTTGCTATACTAAATATCCCCAAAAAATATATAAAAAAACATTTTTTTTCCTCAGTTTAGGCCGATACGTATTCTTCTACATATTTTTGGTAAAAAAAAATCGCAATTAGCGTTCATTGATTAGTTTTGCGCAAAAGTTATAGCATTTACAAAATAGGGGATAGTTTTATAGCATTTTTATTAATATTTTTTTTTTTTACTAGTAATGGCGGTGATCAGCGATTTTTATTGTGACTGCGACATTATGGCGGACACATCGGACATTTTTGACACATTTTTGGCACCATTGTCATTTATACAGCAATCAATGCTATTTAAATGCACTGATTCCTGTATAAATGACACTGGCAGTGAAGGGGTTAACCACTAGGGGGCGGGGAGGGGTTAATTATGTTCCCTAAGAGTGATTCTTACTGTGGGGGGAGGGGACTCACAAGGGGAGGAGACCGATCTGTGTTTCTCTGTACAGAGAACACACCATCGGCTCCTCTCCTCTGACAGGACCGTTGATCTGTGTGTTTAAACAAACAGATCCACGGTCCCGCTGTGTTACCGGGCAATCGCGGGTGACCAGCGGACATCGCGGCCGCTGGGCACGCGCATCGGGTGCCCAGTGACACGGCGAGAGCGCGCGCGCGCTCCCGGCGGTGCGCGCGCGCTCCCTGGAGTGCACAGAAGGGGAGGGCGTCATATGACGCCCTCCCTGAACGAGAGCTGCGCCGCCTGGCCGTCATTTGACAGCCGGCGGTCGCAAAGCGGTTAAAGTGGAAGTAAACCCTGCGGGGTAAAAAAAGTTTTCCCCTTCCCTGCAAAGTAAAGGCATAATGTGCTAGTATGCATTGTATACTAGCACATTATGTGACACTTACCTGCAAACGAAGCCTACGCCTTCCCCGTTGCAGGCCGAATCGATGTTTGCCCCTCTTCCTTCCGGGGCTGTAACTGTACTGTCTGCCCTAATTTTGTAAAGCGCTGCTCAAACTGTTGGTGCTATATAAATTATGTATAATAATAAGAAGAATAAAAAAATATAAATAATAATAATGTGCTTATATTACTTAGCACAAATTCACTTTCTACACTAGGGACTAAAGCTTTAAAAATGGTGGGAGACTCGGCGCACAGAGAGGGACGGGGACCCTGAGGCATGGTACAATCAGCCTAAATAATATATGGTTCTGACCATGTAGAATGGTCGGGTATCAGGAAGGTGGTGCGTACAGATTTAGTGAGCCCAATGTACGCAGTGAGGGTGTGCAGCCCCATATGGGGGGTGCCCACTATGGATGGGGCTTGAGGGTATGGATCTCTAGGACAGTATCTAAAAAGTCATAGAATGTTCAGTGTATAAAGTTTTAAGTCAGTTTTAAGTCATGGCTGTAGTCCATACTTCAATGACCATGGAGGCAGCCAGTGTGAAGGAGCTAGAAGAAGACTCTGCAAACACAAAGGGGAAAAAAGACACAGCCCCTCTAAGTGTAGAAGTATGGAAACAATTTAATACAAAGAAGGAAAGGTACTCAGAAAGGAATATAAAAGCAGTGCTTTGTATCACATGGTGATCCCGCTCAGTGTCCCTGTATCCTGTGGGTGATCCGGCTCTGTGTACGTCTCCTAGTGTCCAGTCGGTG
Organism: Lithobates sylvaticus; assembly: GCA_028564925.1. Taxonomy (NCBI): domain Eukaryota; kingdom Metazoa; phylum Chordata; class Amphibia; order Anura; family Ranidae; genus Lithobates; species Lithobates sylvaticus. The sequence continues at coordinate 582,404,671 of CM053029.1, forward strand.
GCATCCCGCACTGGCTGCCTGGTAATAGCTTGGAGAGCAATGGAGGCTCGGGAGATGGCGTCACTTTCAGGTCAGGAGCGGAGGTTACGGCTTTGAGTTCAGAGCATGTGTGCTCCTTCTTCAGGCCAACACTTAGGGCTCATTTAGGGCTCAAAACAAGGCTTCGGACATGCTTTGTTAAAGCTCTCTGAACGCCAGTCAAAGCTCCTGTCACTAAATAAAATAGTTAGCTTACAGTCCTGTTTACACCTTGCTTTTGCTTGGTGCTTCGATGAGGCTTCGATGAGGCTTTGGTGGGGCTTCGATGAAGCTTCGATGAGCCTTTGGTGAGGCTTCGATGAGGCTTTGATGGAGTTTCGATGAGGCTTCTGTGGGGCTTCAGTGGGTCTTCAAGCGAGCTTTGCCATAGACTTCTATGGAGGCTTTGAAGATGCTTTGAAGCACCACTAAAGCTACATGGGGTGTCCGAAGCCTTGTTTTAAAGCAAGTGTAAACTAGCCCTTAGAGGCGCTGTGTCTTTTTCCCCATAAAGCTGGTTTGAATCCCAACCACAGCAATACCTGCATAGAGTTTGCCTGTGCTTTTGTGGACTTCTTCCAGGTACTCTGATTTCTTTCCGTACTTCAAAGACCTGCTCCTTTATAAACTGGCCCTAGTGTGTGTATGTAAGGACTCATTTACACTTGATTCAGCTTCAACACACATTAACGTCTAGTTTACACTTGCTTCAAACAGGCTTTGTTAAAGCTCTCTGAACGCTAGTCAAAGCTCCTGTTACTAAATAAAATGGTTAGCTTACAGTCCTGTTTACACCTTTCTTTTACTTTGCTTTGCTTTGGCTATGCTTCAAAAATGATACCCCATGTAGCTTTAGTGGTGCTTCAAAGCATCTTCAAAGCCTCCATAGAAGTCTATGGCAAAGCTCGCTTGAAGCCCCACTGAAGACCATCTGGTGAGGCTTTGATGAGGCTTTGGTGGGTCTTTGATGAGACTTTGGTGGGGCTTCGGTGAGGCTTCGGTGAGGCTTCAAAGAGGCTTCGAAGCCCCACCAAAGCCTCATCGAAGCCCCACAGAAGCCCCATCAAAGCCTCATCAAAGACTCATCAAAGCAAGGTATAAACAGGACTGTAAGTTATTTTATTTAGTGACAGGAGCTTTGATTGGGCCTTCAGAGAGCTTTAACAAAGCGTGTCCCAAGCGATTATTTGAAGCAAGTGTAAACTAGCCCTATATGAAATAGGGGCCTTAGATTGTAAAGTTGAGGGCAGGAACTGGTGAGGCTTCGATGAGGCTTTGGTGGGGCTTCGATGAGGCTTTGGTGGGGCTTCGATGAGGCTTTGGTGGGGCTTTGGTGGGGCTTCGATGAGGCTTTGGTGGGGCTTCGGTGAGGCTTCAATGAGGCTTCGAAGCCCCACCAAAGTCTCTTTGAAGCCCCAACAAAGCCTCATCGAAGCCCAACCGAAGCCCCAATTGAAGCCTCATCAAAGACTCATCAAAGCAAGGTGTAAACAGGACTGTAAGCTAATTATTTTATTTAGTGACAGGAGCTTTGATTGGGCCTTCAGAGAGCTTTAACAAAGCGTGTCCAAAGCCATTATTTGAAGCAAATGTAAACTAGCCCTATATGAAATAGGGGCCTTAGATTGTAAAGTTGAGGGCAGGAACTGGTGAGGCTTCGATGAGGCTTGGGGGGGGGGTTCGATGAGGCTTTGGTGGGGCTTCGGTGAGGCTTCAATGAGACTTCAAAGCCCCACCAAAGTCTCTTTGAAGCCCCAACGAAGCCTCATCGAAGCCCAACCAAAGCCCCAATCGAAGCCTCATCAAAGACTCATCAAAGCAAGGTGTAAACAGGACTGTAAGCTAATTATTTTATTTAGTGACAGGAGCTTTGATTGGGCCTTCAGAGAGCTTTAACAAAGCGTGTCAGAAGCCATGATTTGAAGCAAGTGTAAACTAGCCCTATATGAAATAGGGGCCTTAGATTGTAAAGTTGAGGGCAGGAACTGGTGAGGCTTCGATGAGGCTTTGGTGGGGCTTCGATGAGGCTTTGGTGGGGCTTCGATGAGGCTTCAATGAGGCTTCGAAGCCCCACCAAAGTCTCATCGAACCCCCAACGAAGTCTCATCGAAGCCTAACCAAAGCCCCAATCGAAGCCTAACCAAAGCCCCAATCGAAGCAAGGTATAAACAGGACTGTAAGCTAATTATTTTATTTAGTGACAGGAGCTTTGATTGGGCCTTCAGAGAGCTTTAACAAAGCGTGTCCAAAGCCATGATTTGAAGCACGTGTAAACTAGCCCTATATGAAATAGGGGCCTTAGATTGTAAAGTTGAGGGCAGGAACTGGTGAGGCTTCGATGAGGCTTTGGTGGGGTTTCAGTGAGGCTTCAATGAGGCTTTGGGGGGGGGGGGGTTCGATGAGGCTTTGGTGGGGCTTCGATGAGTCTTTGGTGGGGCTTCGGTGAGGCTTCAATGAGACTTCGAAGCCCCACCAAAGTTTAATCGAAGCCTCATCAAAAGGGGCCTTAGATTGTAAAGTTGAGGGCAGGAACTGGTGAGGCTCCGATGATGCTTTGGTGGGGGGTTCGATGAGGCTTTGGTGGGGCTTCGATGAGGCTTTGGTGGGTCTTCGATGAGGCTTCAATGAGGTTTCGAAGCCCCACCTAAGTCTCATCGAAGCCCCAACGAAGCCTCATCGAAGCCCAACCGAAGCCCCAATCGAAGCCTCTTCAAAGACTCATCAAAGCAAGGTATAAACAGGACTGTAAGCTAATTATTTTATTTAGTGACAGGAGCTTTGATTGGGCCTTCAGAGAGCTTTAACAAAGCGTGTCCAAAGCCATGATTTGAAGCAAGTGTAAACTAGCCCTATATGAAATAGGGGCCTTAGGTTGAAAAGTTGAGGGCAGGAACTGGTGAGGCTCCGATGAGGCTTTGGGGGGGGGGGGTCGATGAGGCTTTGGTGGGGCTTCGATGAGGCTTTGGTGGGGCTTCAGTGAGGCTTCAATGAGGCTTCAAAGCCCCACCAAAGTCTCATCGAAGCCCCAACGAAGCCTCATCGAAGCCCAACCGAAGCCCCAATCGAAGCCTCTTCAAAGACTCATCAAAGCAAGGTATAAACAGGGCTGTAAGCTAATTATTTTATTTAGTGACAGGAGCTTTGATTGGGCCTTCAGAGAGCTTTAACAAAGCCTGTCCAAAGCCATGATTTGAAGCAAGTGTAAACTAGCCCTATATGAGATAGGGGCCTTAGATTGTAAAGTTGAGGGCAGGAACTGGTGAGGCTTCGATGAGGCTTTGGTGGGGGCTTCGATGAGGCTTTGGTGGGGCTTCGATGAGACTTCAATGAGGCTTTGAAGCCCCACCAAAGTCTTATCGAAGCCCTAATGAAGCCTCATTGAAGCCCAACCGAAGCCCCAATCAAAGCCTCATCAAAGACTCATCAAAGCAAGGTATAAACAGGACTTTAAGCTAATTATTTTATTTAGTGACAGGAGCTTTGATTGGGCCTTCAGAGAGCTTTAACAAAGCGTGTCCAAAGCCATGATTTGAAGCAAGTGTAAACTAGCCCTATATGAAATAGGGGCCTTAGATTGTAAAGTTGAGGGCAGGAACTGGTGGGGCTTCGATGAGGCTTTGGTGGGTCTTCGGCGAGGCTTCAATGAGACTTCGAAGCCCCACCAAAGTCTCTTTGAAGCCCCAACGAAGCCTCATCAAAGCCCAACCGAAGCCTCATCAAAGACTCATCAAAGCAAGGTATAAACAGGACTGTAAGCTAATTATTTTATTTAGTGACAGGAGCTTTGACTGGGCATTCAGAGAGCTTTAACAAAGCCTGTCCGAAGCCATGATTTGAAGCAAGTGTAAACTTGTAAGGTCCCTACAGTATGTGAGATAGGGACCTTAGATTGTAAAGTTGAGGGCAGGAACTGGTGTGAAAGCACAACATGTAAATCGTAGAGTAAATTGTAATAAATAAATAGACATGTTTACCCAAGACATACATCTCTTATGATATAGTCGATCTTTCAGGTAACACGAGAGCTCGACAAGAAGAATCGGATCCATAAACAGGTGTATTTTACCTTTAAGCTACATATTGCATTATATTTCAAAACTTTTTTTTTTTCCTATCTACTTGCTTTAAACTGATCTCTTGTTTCCAGCCTTTGTTTCCTAAACTCAAACAATGGCAGATAAATGAAGGTGGAACCACTGCAAACAATGTACGCTTTCTAAAGACCAGGTGAAAAAATGCTTCCAAGGTCAAATCTGTCACCAGGTGGTGTATTTAATTTAAAAGGAGTGTTAACCTTGTTTACACAAAATAACACCAATATGCAGAGAAAGCAGTAAATCTATTGTCGTTAAACAGCAGGAAGGCTGTTTTCTGCTGGCAGGCTGCCCATAAGCAACATGAACTCATCTGGCAAAGAGGAGGCATAGACAGCCCCGGCCGAGGTCTGGGCCTAGGCATTCTGGCAGCCTGTGTTCAGAATGTTTGTGGTATGCCCTCTCTACCCTCCAGTTGACTCTGTCAAATATATTTAGAACAAGAGATGTCCACTTGAAAGGGAAATGTTTCTTAATCACTTAAATGCAGGAGTGTGGCAGACTTCCAGGTCTTCAAGTTGTAAAAGGCAGAACTCCGCGTCTGGCTCCGAGGAACGTGCAATTGTGTATCTTCGCACAGAAAAGTGTGGGTTGGTTGTAAACTCTTGAATTAATATCAACTGTAGGAAGTGATGCATTGCAGACTTTTCTTTTTTCTTTTTTTTTTTTCTTTGTTTGGCTGGAAAATAATAAATCACAACGCAAATTCGTCACTCGTTTAGAGAAGACAAAGTAAAAGGAAAACCCAACTTAGCACAACTTTAACCACTTGCTTACTGGGCACCTAAACCCCCCTTCCTGCCCAGACCAATTTTCAGCTTTTAGGCGCTGTCGCACTTTGAATGACAATTGCGCGGTCATGCTACACTGTACCCAAATGAAATTTTTATAATTTTATTCCCACAAATAGAGCTTTCTTTTAGTGGTATTTAATTACAGCTGGGAATTTTTTTTTTTTGCTAAACAAACAAAAAAAGATGCAAAATTTTGAAAAAAACAAATCATGTTTAATAGTTTGTTATAAAATTTTGCAAACAGGTCATTTATCTCCTTCATTGATATGCGCTGATGAGGCGGCACTGGTGAGTACTGATAGGCTGCACTGGTGGGCACTGATAGGCTGCCCTGATGGGCACTGATAGGCACAGTTAAGGCGGCACTGATAGGCACATATAAGTTGGCACTGATGGGGACAGATAAGGCAGTACTGATTGGCACAGATATGGCGGTACTGATGGACACAGCTGGGCACAGATAAGATGGCACTGATGGGTGGCACTGATGGTGGCACGGATGGGTGGCATGGATGGGTGGCACTGATGGGCACTGATAGGTACCACTGATAGGTGGCACTGATAGGTGGCACTGATGGGCACTGGTAGGTGACACTGATGGGCACTGATATGTGGCACTGAGGTGCAGCACTGTTGTTGAGGCAGATGATTGTGGGCACTGATAGGTGGCACTATGGGCACTGATGGGTGACACTGTGGGCACTGATAGGCGGCACTGTTGAATATTCTTAGGTGGCACTGGCAGGGGGCACAGGTAGGCACTGGCGATCTGGGGGCAGCTCGCAATGATCGGGACTTGATGTCCCTCTCACGGCCGCCGGTGATCGGCTTTTTTTTTTCTCCTCACGCTGACAAAATAGCCGATTACCATCTCTGTTGATATCACATGATCAGCTGTCATTGGCTGACAGCTGATCACGTGGTAAGGGGTCAGGATCGAGACTCGCTGATCACAGAGCTCACCGCGCGTGCCCTTCAGGGGGTGCGCAGGCTGCTCGTGCACGGGACTACGTCAATAGACGTAGTCCCGGCAAAGCAGGTCCACGCTGTAGCCGTCATTCGGCTATAGCACAGATCTCTACTGGTTAAACATTTTTTGAAATCCTTTCTTAAATACATTCACCGGCCACTTTATTAGGTATACCTGTTCAATTGCTTGGTAACACAAATTGCTAATCAGCCAATCACATGACAGCAACTCAATGCATTTAGGCATCTAGACGTGGTGAAGATAACTTGCTGAAGTTCAGACGGAGAATCAGAATGGGGAAGAAAGGATATTTAAGTGACTTTAAAGACAGCATGGCTGTTGGTGCCAGACGGACTGGTCTGAGTATTTCAAAAACTGCTGATCTATAGCTATGACTAAGCACTGGTAAGTGTGAAACGCGTCAGCCCGTTTGTCCCATTTCTTGCTGTGGCTTGTATCTGTTGCACTTTTTACAAATAAAGGCTATATTCGGAGTGCGGCTGTCCAGAACTTCCTTTTTGCCTCATGTTGCTATATGCTTAGCCGGGACCTGGTGTTCCAGTTCCGAGGAAAGTTCTATATCCAAAAACTGCTGATCTACTGGGATTTTCGAGCACAACAATCTCTCGGGTTTACAGAAAATGGTCGAAAAAGGAGAAAATACCCAGTGAGCGGCAGTTGTGTGGAGGAAAATGCCTTGTTGATGTCAGAGGAGAATGGGCAGACTGGCTCAAGATGATAGCAAGGCAACAGTAACTCAAATAACCACTCGTTACGCCCAAGGAATGCAGAATACCATCTGTGAACGCACAATACATTGAACCTTGAAGCAGATGGGCTATAGCAGCAGAAGACCACACCAGGTGCCACTTTTGTCAGATATGAATAGGAAACTGAGGATACAATTGGCACAGGCTCACCAAAATTGGACAATAGAAGATTGGAAAAACGTTGCCTGGTCTGATGAGTCTCGATTTCAGCTGCGATATTCAGATATAAGGTGAAAATTTGGCTCAAACAACATGAAAGCATGGATCCATTCTGTGTTGTATCAATGATCCAGGCTGGTGGTGGTGGTATAATGGTGTGGGGGATAATTTCTTGCACACTTTGGGCCCCTTAGTACCAATTGAGCATCATTTAAACACCACGGCCTACCTGAGTATTGTTGCTGACCATGTCCATCCCTTTATGACTACAGTGTCCCCATCTTCTGATGGCTCCTTCCAGCAGGATAATGCACCATGTCACAAAGCTCCAATCATCTCACCACTGGACAATGAGGTCTCTGTACTCCAATAGCCTCCACACTCACCAGATATCATCCAATAGAGCACCTTTGGGGTTTAGTGGAATGGGAGATTTGCATCATGGATGTGCAGCCGACAAATCTGTAGCAACTGTGTGATGCTATCATGTCACTATGGACAAAAATCTCTGAGGAATGTTTCCAACACCTTGTTGAATCTATGCCACGAAGAATGAAGGCAAAAGATGTCCAACCTGATACTAGCAAAGTGTACCTAAAAAAGTGGTTGGTGAGTGTATATGTATATGTTACTATCATGCTGTAGGAGTTGAGATTGTTCACTTATCAGACTGCACGCTCACTGAGATTAGTAAATGTGGTGAATTCTATGTACCCATTAATGTGTCACCAGCACACCAAGGATCTATGAAATAGTGCCCAGAAGTTTATTAAAATGATCACATTGCAGCAAAGAATAGCAACATTTCAGGGCTACATAGTTACATTGTTAGTCAGATTGAAAAAAGACACAAGTCCATCTAGTTCAACCAATGTGCAGACCCCTTCTTCAGACATGTGACATGCCTGAAGAAGGGGTGGTGCGTGACCCTGAAACATCATTATTCTATGCTGTGATGTGATTTCTTCAATAAACTTCTAGATACTACTTCAAAGATCCTAGGTGTGCTGGCAACATATCCCTTAAAGGGTTAGTTCACCTTTACAGAAAAACTCTATAGCAAACCCCTTTCCCATGCCCCCCACCCCCGTCATATTTACCTCCAGCGATCCTTAGCTGTCAGGACGCCCACAGCTGCTCGACCAGTCTGGGGACTTGAAACCCCTGTTGTAATTTTTGTTCTCCGTTCTGCACTGTCAGGATGGACCAGATGGATTCTGATTGGTCAGCATCATCCATGTGACATTGCTGGCCAATCAGAATCCATCTGGTCCACCCTAGAAGCTCAGGATTAAGTAATGAGAAAGCAGTTGTTTTTTTTTAAATCCCAGCAATGGCGGCCTCTCCATTAGGGAAACCGTCCCCCCATCCATTCATCCAGCCCCCTAAACTACATGTGGGGCACCGGACGCATGGATTCCAATGTAGGCTCTAATAGGCATCAAAAAAGGGTGAGCACTCCCCGTTCGTTATTCGTAACAATAACGAATGAATATTCCCTGGCCATTCATGTCTCAGGACACACTTCCTGTTCCTGTGCGGCCGGGAGGAGAATGCCTGCTTGTGTGCTCGGGATAATCGGTCCAAGCGCCCCCCCAGCTCTTCTTTCCCTCTGCCTCCATAAGGTAAATCATCCGCCTTCCGTCTCCCGCCTCCCGCTGGGGGTTCCAGGGATATCGCTGCTGTCTGTCTCAACCAGGGGGGGGGGGGGTGGGCCGCTGTCTGTTTCCCGTAAGGGGGGGTTTGATGTTTGTTTGTGATGCCCCCCAAATTTTGAGCACCAGCCGCCACTGATCCCCAGACCGATAGAGCTGCGGGTGCCCTGACAGCTGAGGATCGCCAGAGGTAAATACAACAGGGACTGAGGGGGTGGGGAGGATGTCCATTGTTAGGTCACCTTTAGGTTCACACTGTAAAATAAGGGTACTAATGCGCAAACCAATAATGAAAAAACAGGGGGGGAGACTAGTGAATAGCTGCCAACATATAAGGTGTTACCACACTAAAAACAAATATAAAAGAAGAAGAATGTGGGGCTTACTCAGTGCTAATAAAAAACTATAATAAACAAGTCTAATATAAAGTGCAATATTCAAGGAAGAAAATGTTCATAAAAAAATGTTCATAAAAAATGCAATATCATCAAAATAAGTAACTTTCATGAAAATGTGCAAATAATCTTCGAAGATAAAGTGCAAGATGCACCAAAGTGATAATTAGTGCAAAAAAATTGTGTCCAATCAAGGATAACAGATAAACAGTTCAAAAGATAATAAAGTGCTTGTGCAAAAAAACGAGGATATCCAATTCATCCCAGTGTTTCCACCATCCACCATTTTTTTGCACTAATTATCACTTTGGCGCATCTTGCACTTTATCTTCGAAGATTATTTGCACATTTTAATTTTTCATGAAAGTTACTTATTTTGATGATATTGCATATTTGCAAATTTTTTATGAATTTTTTTATGAAGATTTTCTTCCTTGAATATTGCACTTTGTATTAGGCTTATCTACAAAGATTTTCTTTCTTGAATATTGCATTTTATATTAGGCTTGTCTATAAAGATTTTCTTCCTTGAATATTGCACTTTATATTAGGCTTGTCTATAAAGATTTTCTTCCTTGAATATTGCACTTTATATTAGGCTTATCTACAAAGATTTTCTTTCTTGAATATTGCATTTTATATTAGGCTTATCTACAAAGATTTTCTTTCTTGAATATTGCACTTTATATTAGGCTTATCTATAAAGATTTTCTTCCATGAATATTGCACTTTATATTAGGCTTATCTACAAAGATTTTCTTTCTTGAATATTGCACTTTATATTAGGCTTATCTACAAAGATTTTCTTTCTTGAATATTGCACTTTATATTAGGCTTGTCTATAAAGATTTTCTTTCTTGAATATTGCACTTTATATTAGGCTTGTCTATAAAGATTTTCTTCCTTGAATATTGCACTTTATATTAGGCTTGTCTATAAAGATTTTCTTCCTTGAATATTGCACTTTATATTAGGCTTGTCTATAAAGATTTTCTTCCTTGAATATTGCACTTTATATTAGGCTTGTCTATAAAGATTTTCTTTCTTGAATATTGCACTTTATATTAGGCTTATCTACAAAGATTTTCTTTCTTGAATATTGCACTTTATATTAGGCTTATCTACAAAGATTTTCTTTCTTGAATATTGCACTTTATATTAGGCTTGTCTATAAAGACTTTCTTCCTTGAATATTGCACTTTATAATAGGCTTATCTATAAAGATTTTCTTCCTTGAATATTGCACTTTATATTAGGCTTGTCTACAAAGATTTTCTTTCTTGAATATTGCACTTTATACTAGACTTGTTTATTATAGTTTTTTATTAGCACTGAGTAAGCTCTACATTATTCTTTAGTTTCACACTGATGCGGTGCAGGATTTGCAGCAATTCCTGTGTTTTTCCTGCACTGCATCACAATCGCACTCCGTTCATGCGAACCACTGCGGTTTCAATGTAAAGTTAACGGCACCCCAAAAACAGTTTGCAAAACGCTGTGTGATTGGCTGACTCTGATCACATGGGGTGTGAACCCCCATGTGATCCTATTCCTGTGCGGTAAAAAAGAGGCACTTGCATCTTTTTCATGCGAGTGCGGTGTGACTTGAGCCATACAAAATGAATGTTATCCGTGCGGCTAACCCTTTAACTGTGTGGATACCAGTCAGTTCTCAGCTGGAGGTCACTGCAGTACCCACTTACCTTATAGACATCTCCAGGAACATGTGTTTGGGAATATGTCAATGCAATCATATGGAAATTTAAAAAGAATGGATTTTGATTTCATGCGGTTGGATGATCCAAATTAAAGCTGAGGTTTAGATATGGCAGCAGTCTCTCAGGTAAGATATAGGCATAGCTATATTGGTCCACGCTGTACCAAAGTAACAATGCTTAAAAAAAACATAGCCTGAGTTTAGCTTTCCAGCTGAAGTTTAGGTATGACAATTTTTACATAGTTACATTGGCCCAGCTTGGCACAACATACGTATTCATACCTGAGGGGCCACTGGGGAAGCTAGTGTAACACCCTCTAGATGTGCTAGGTGTTAGTGTAGGCATATTTCTTTAGCTCAAGGCTATGCCGGCGCTGTTAATCTGTGTCAGGGTTTAGTGACTCAGGCCTGAATGACTCATCCTAGCAGACTCTCTGGTGCCTCACTCTGTTATCTGGGACATTGGAGAAAGTTCTAGAAATAGTGGGTGGAGGAGCTGCTTGGCATATTTATGAGGGCCTCAGCCAATCCTCAGTAAAAGGCTGGCAGATGGCAGACCACCTCATAAATATGGATGAGTCAGGCCAGCAGGGGCAGTCAGATGGAGATGGAGTGCTGCAGAGGCTGTCGGTGGCCCTCAGGGGTTCCCCTAGTCTGGTGACCTTGGGCCGGGGCTTTGCTGGAAGGATCCTGCCATAACACACAGAGGAAGCCCTTACTGGAGGCACAGGGGCAAGGATAGAGGATGGTAGGAGCAGGTCAGCACTACTGGGAGATCTCCTGAGAGTCAGCCGGGTGGGCTGGTGAGTGTAAGTCTGGAGGACTGTGTGGAGAAGTAAGCCTAGAGGGCTAGTAGAGGGGCAGCTTCAGCCAGGTGGGCTGGTGAGTGTAAATCTGGAGGACTATGTGGAGAAGTAAGCCTAGAGGGCTAGTAGAAGGGCAGCTTCAGCCAGGTGGGTTGGCAGTGCCTGAAGAGGTGGTGCTGGGATCAGTAGCCACAGGAGGAAGAGTACAAGCTGGACACTGTAATCTTTTTTGCTATACAACCAACCACCCATACAACCAAGGGGCCTCAGGTTCCTGTCTTGTAATGGGCCATTGACTTTAATCTGACTGAGTGACTGTCTGATCTTCACACAGTGGTCCAGCTGGGTTCTGCAAGCCAGCGGGTGCTAGAGGAAGAAGTGGAGCTGTATATAGAGGCTGTATAAAGAGACTGTATATAGGAAGAATGTGCCCGAAGTTCTGCTAAAGTTAAGTGGCCTTCCCATACCCTCCCCTTGCTATCCAAATTATAACCCTCTAATAAAAAAAAAACACAAATACACGGACTGTTCTCTGCCTCAAGAGTGATTGGGAAAATTTGGTGTTCCTGGCTATGTAGGGTGGGGGATCCCAGTCATCTGCGGCTCTTTAGGAGGTGTGCTACACTGACAATCACTGTAGTAGTCAGTGCTACTACAGTGATAACTGTAATCTTCTGCCTTCTATTCTAATACGATCATACCTGCAGTTCAGCTAATATATTTAGCAGACCCAAAGTCCCCTTTCACATGAAGGTTACAGATGGTCCATTTACCCCTATGGACCAACAGGTGTAAATGGTCTTGTGTCCTTTAACACCTGCTTACATCTGGTCCAATCCAGTCCACTAAAAATAAGGGGATCCATCCTCCTCGATCTAGGTCAGTGATGGCGAACCTTGGCACCCCAGATGTTTGAAACTACATTTCCCATGATGCTCTGGCACTCTGCAGTGTAGTGGAGCATCATGGGAAATGTAGTTCCAAAACATCTGGGGTGCCAAGGTTCGCCATCACTGATCTAGGTGGATTAGATTGGAGGACAGTTGGGTGTAAATGGAGATGGAGTGCTGAGGAGGCTGTCGGCGGCCTTCAGGGGTTCCCCCTATTCTGGGGGGGGGGTGACCTTGGGCCGGGGCTCCATCCTCCTCCAGCTAGGTGGATTAGATTGGAGGACAGTTGGGTGTAAATAGAGAGCAGAGTCCGTTTACTCCGGGTTGCCGATAGAACAGTCCAATCACATTGTGTGCACCGTTTAGGCAATCAGTAGGTTGTTGACTGATGCAGGTGCTCACCCCGGCTTGCCACCGAAAATGCAAATAAGGAAAGAAAGATGGTGGCACACCACAGCGAAGTCAAAATCTTAGAAGTCCTTTATTGTCACCATAAAAAAAATTTGGAAAGTATATACTGCGCTGTGAACAATGTGAATAACAAAGCAGCCAACACTGCTATAGACTGATAGCAAAAAAATAGATAAGGAAACAAAAAGTGTAGCGCTGAGTTTAAGTGAAACCATACACAATGTTTCTATATATGAACAGAAATTATGAAGTTCCAATGAAAACCTTAAGTGTACAATAAATATGTAAATTTCTTGCAACTAATAAAGTGATAAGTCCATACAAAGAAAAAGTCCCGTGTACAATAAAAGTCAAAAAGTGTTCAATTTGTGATCAAACAACTTGGTGTACGAAGCCAGACAGCCACTAGTGGGACTCTTCTGGACTGAAAGCAAAAAGAAACACCACCACCGTGATAATGGGAGGAGGCTTACCAGATGGTATTGACCTGGCGGGGCATACGCCACCCAGGTCAAATAGGGCTTGTCGGTTGTAATAAACCAAATGGGAAGATTGGATCATGTGTCCTGTCCTTAAAGTGGAGTTCCACCCACTTTTACAACTCTTCAGCATCCCTCACTAAACTGTGCACTGTAAATGAATTGGATATTTTTTTATTTTTTTTCTCAGCACCGACTGTATATCTGCTGTATTAATTTTTCACTTCCTCTTCCCTGGCCGTGGCCCATCGCATCATTTCCTGTTTGCAATGCCTCCTGGGAAGGGGCGGCAACTTCCTCTGACACTGCCCATGCTATGGAAACCTGACCTGAAACCTATTACACTGCTTATGCTGCACTGAGCATGTACGAGATCTGCAAGGATGAGATCCAGGAAGAAATACAGTCTGGCTTCAGATGCCCACACTTAAGATGGCCACGGCCTGCTGTAAGTTTATAAAATAACCAACTACGGCTATAAACTAACAAAACAGACTTTAGTTTACAGACTAACTTTACTAGAATACATTAAGCTTGTGTATTATAGGGGTATTTTTATTTAAAAAGTATAATTTCGGCCGGAACACCGCTTTAAGCCAGCATTAGACCTTCACATCACCAGTCATAAACATCGGATATCATCCACAAGCCGTCAGAGGGGAGGTAGGTACTTGGCATCAAATGTCATCAACCATGCAAATAAAAATCAGCATAGTGTGATACCGTTTCAAAAAGGAGAAAATTTATTCGAAATCAAAAGGCACACTCACATTTCAGTAGATGATCATAAGCAAACAGATAAACATGTAGAACGGTGATATCTTGCAGAGGGGTCCACCCAACGCGTTTCGATTAAATAATAGTCATCTGGAGTTTATTGTCACCATACCAGAAAAACACAAAGGGAATGGTTGACGCGTTTCACAAGAATCACTCGCGCTTACTCATAGAACAGAATGTCCGTGTCTGCTCTGCATAAATTGAACAGACCTGTCATCCGCCCACTCTTCTCAAAATGGAATCCGCCCCCTGTGAAAGGGTCGGAAGGGAGAAAATGAGGGAAGTTCATTGTGTAACTTTCTGCCTTTGGCAACACAGAAACTTTTTCCTTTGAATACTTTCAACAATATAGCCCAAGGTTTGTGAGGGTGCTGGTGGAAACCCTCAGATAATATCAAGGAAACGTAGGAAGAGGTGTTTTATTTAGACTGGAGCTCCTTGTTAATACCTGCCAGATGTATACCGCCAGATAGTTTGTCTTTTCTTTATGGGAATAGGAAATAATCATATCACACAGTTTGTCAGTATGAGTGAAGCGGCCCTTTCTTCCTAGGCTTCCCAAGGTCACCTGTATGAGTTTATCTGGTCGTATTTAAAGAAATAGACCCACTTACTCAAGAAAAATATTTTCAAATGGCTTTCCAGCGTAATTGCTTTCCTTAAGCAAATGTGTCATGTTTAAGATTGTAAGGTAATTGCATGGGCTCCAAAAATAAATATTTTCCATTTCAGAGGAAACCCTTAAATCTGCTGACACATGACAATTACATGTTTCCTTTTCCCTTTGAAACATCAATACTGGCTGTTCTTCATATGGTTTCAACATCAGAGAGTCTTGAATTGGAGTATTCATTTTATTCTGCCCTCTGGAATCCTCCGTGAACGCTAATACCACTTGACAGGTCAGCAGATGTACTGTATTGCTTTGCTGCTCAGCCGTATTTTGTTCCATGCAACCTCCCTCTTTTTTAATTTTTTTGGAGGATAGAACCTTTAAAAACAAGGACTGTAATTACAGGGGTCTCGTGTCTGTCGCACCTTTAGATGTTCCTCATGTTCCTTTATGTCAAAACTTCAACATACACACCGGATAATACCCGAAGACCCATTGACCCATTAATGACCCATTCTGGACTCAAAAACATCTCTATGGTAAATATAAAAGTGAATGGTGCGCTTGTTCCACAATTTATGGATTGTGTACCAAATGTGTATCAAAAACGTACCAATATCTAGACATGGGAGCCGTCAAAAAATGTATTTTGTTTTGTTCCGTTCTGTTTCATATAAAAAAAAAATTGTAATTCGTAATTCGTGTACGAAATTTAATTCGGATTCGTACGAAATACGAATTTCGTACGAATCGCTACGAATTGTTAATTTGGATAACGAATAACGTCACTCTACGAATAATAACGAATTATCCGAAAACGTATTAACGTTACATAACACATGTCTATTGTCTATTGTACACCAATCACTCAGAGGAAGTACGAAATACGAAATTTCGTTTACCAGTGATTGGTGAACAATAGACTTGTGTTATGTAACGTTTATACGTTTTCGGATAATTCGTTATTATTTGTAGAGTGTCGATATTCGTTATACTGAATCTCAAATTCATTCGAATCATTCATTATATCCGCTATAATTTCGGATAATTTGGATCCGAAATTCGTAAACAAAATTTCGAATTTCGTACAGAATTCGTATTCGTAAAAATTCGTAATTCGGATTCGTACGAATGTACGAATTTCGAAAAATTCGTACGAATTTCCGATTCGTACGAAACTAATCGCACATATCTACCAATATCACCAAGATATGCTTTAAAGTGGTTCTGCACCCATTTCATTTAGTAAATCTCTTTGCCTTCCAAATCAGGCAAAGAGTACTAAATGAAATGTGTTTTTTTTTTTTTTTTTTTTTTTTTACTTACCTTGTAATTGATGACTTCCGGTCTTCTGTCTCTTTGGGGGTGGGCGGGGTCTCTGCATCGATCGTCGTCAGGCCGCACTGTCTCCTGGGATCTGGTGTCATTGTTCCCAGGAGTCAGTGCGGACAGCTTCCAAAATCTCACGAGATTTCGGCCACATCTTCCGAAATCTCGCGAGATTTCGGACACATCTTCCGAAATCTCGTGAGATGTCGGCAGATGTGCCGTTACTGCGCACGCGCGAGTAACGGCGGTGCATGCTGGGCCATCTAAAGTGCCTGTGGGGGTTTCACATGCCCACAGGCAAGATGGCCCCCAGCACAAAAGAAGAAGATGAAGAACTTCATCGGACGAAAACCGGCGGCGATCGAGATGGAAGATGGAACAGGTAAGTCCCCCAATTGAGCTATATGCCCTTGGCATATAGCCCAAAAAAAAAAAAAAAAAAGGGTGTAGAACCGCTTTAAGATATGACCACAAGGTCAAAAAAACGCCCTTTAACCTCCCTGGCGGTATGATTATGTCAGGAATTTTGTACCAAAAACAGTACAATTATTTTGCATGGAAATTTGGCGTTTTATATTGTAGGCCTGCAATTCTTACAAAATAACTCACTTAAATCTGTCCAAACCAGAGTCTAGTAGACATCTTGGGTATGATAAAGTTTGAAACACAAAATCATAAATTATAATATAATAAATAACTATAAAAATTATTCAATAATGTAATCAAATCAAAAACACTGAAATTTGCTCAGTTGCAGAAATGTCGCTGTCATTAGATTTAGTGTTTGATGACGAATTTCCCCACAAATCGCTATCGCTCAATTCTGCAAGTGATTCTAATTTATTATCGCTGTTTTCTAGCTGGTCTTAAACCACTTTTGACATAAAGGGACACTTTTTGGTTGCTATGGACAATCTCCAAATTCCAGGCAGAAAAAAACTGTATTTATAATATAAAAGTGCATGCAGGGCACTGGGCAGACCACTAGGGACAAAGGGGATGTGTAATTTTTGTTATACAGTACTGTAATCTGTAAGATTACAGTACTATATGTGTTTTGTGTGTTTTACATTTTTTGAATTTGGCGCCGATCTATGCTCCCGTGCGTCGTAACGTCGCAGGGAACGGAGCTCAGCGGCAATCGGCACTGTGTGAATCGAGTGGAGGAGCTCGCACACACAGCGGGGAGACATCGCAGGATCCAGGGGACAAGGTAAGCAACTTCCCCTGTATCCTGCAATGCGATCCCGAGTCTGGCTCGGGGGTTACCGCTTATGGTACTGAAGTTCCACCCCGAGCCAGACTCGGGATTACCGCCAGGGAGGTTAATCTCAAAAGGGTCTCCAGGTCCTGTATGCTTTCACCTGCTACGTTCCGTCTTTCCAGAGATCCCCTTGCTGGGACTAACTGAATCCCCTCCTCATGCCTCCATTATATGCTCAAATATAAACAGAAGCTCATTTGGCGCAATATTGCTAATGATACCACTTTTATTTAAAATATAGATTTGCACTCACATTAAGAACATTTAAAACCAGGATAAGTATCAGGGTAGAAAGCTCGGCTGATCACCTCCTTACCACCTTCCGGGTATACGAGTCACTGGAAGTGACGCCACTGGCCCCACCCGATGCATTGGGTCACTTGTCACGTGACTTCCTCAGGGATCTCTATTGCCTCGTTTCCAGTGAGTGGATCGGTTTGGGTTGGTACAGTTTGGAAGGTCCGGCCTTTTCAGGTGAGCGTTTGTACTGCAAGTCGGACCACCAGGGGCCATACGGGGTTTAGAAAAAAAGCCTAGTGTGGCGTCACACTGATTGGCAGACGTTTTTCTGTCCACCAATCAGTGGAATGTATCGTAGCTCCGCCCTAACCGTACCGTACCATTTTCAATGGCCCCATATCTGAAGCAGGACCCTGAATGGTGCGGTATGGTTAGGTTGTATGGGCCGCTTTCATTTGTTACCCTCTTTTTTTCTCTTTTACATAAAAAAATGGTGTATTAATTAAATATTGTCGCCGGCCACAGATCATTTGACCAGACTGGAGCAACATTAGAATCGGTAAGTATAGACATCTTTCCTTTACAGTGTAGTTAGAATAGGCTTAGGATGGGGGTGGGAGCAGGTTTAGGTATACTGTAGTTAAAGTGGTTGTAAAGGCTCAAGATTTTTTTGCCTTCATGCATTATATGCATGAAGGTAAAAAAAAACTTCTGTGTGCAGCAGAGGCATAACTAGAACCTTCAGGTCCCTGGTGCAAGAAACCATGGAAGGCTCTCCTGGCACTTCCCACTGATCCGGGGGTCCTTTACTCCCATCATGGGACCCTTTATTACGGTCCTGCAACGGGCCACCTTCCTAACACCTTGGGGTCCCCCACAGTGGTGGAAAACACCAGAGCCCAGTCTCAAGTGTGACCTTTTACGCTATTGGTAGTTCCGCCACTGGTGTTTTTTATTTTTGTTGCTTTATTTTTTATTATTTACCATTTTATTTATTTTTTTTTTACAATTACATTTTTTATTATGTTTTACATATTTTTAGGACCCCAGTTGGGGCAACTTTGGTGAAATATCAGGGATCTGACCCCTGATGTCTCAGTTTTGAGATGGAGAAAGGGACCGAGGACAGATTAATCAGTCCCTTTCTCTGCAGCGGGACAGGGATAAGCAGGCGGCTGGAGTGGCAAGTAGAGGAACTGATGCCCTCCATTTCCCTCCTGGCCTGCATGTCTGCAAAAGAGGAGGATGAGAAGCGGTCATTCAGTGGCTAAATGGAGGGATCGGTTCCTCTACATACCACTGCTCTCCTATCCAGGTGTACAGGAGGACCGCACGGCCCCCTGGAGCATTGGAGCTGGGTCACAATGGTGACTCCTGTACATGCTCCCCTGGTGTGTAGAAACTTCCCCAGACCCCCAACTTACCTGAGCCCCATCTCGATCCAGAGACGTGCACAAGAACAGCTGCTGTCCTGGGTCTCTACCCCCTCATTGGCTGGGACAGAAGCAGGAGCCATTGGCTCCTCCTATTGTCAGTCACAGCCAGTGAGCCAATGAGGAGAGAGCAGGGGCGGGGCCGAGTCATACTCTGTGTGTGAATGGACACACAGAGCAGCAGCTTGGGAGTGAGCCTGCTCGGGTGCTAGGCTTTCTCGACCAACATCAGTGCCTGACCTCACAAATGGAAGAATGGTCTAACATTCCCATAGACACACTCCTAAACCTTGTGGACAGCCTTCCCAGAAGAGTTGAAGCTGTTATAGCTGCAAAGGGTGGGCCAACTCAATATTGAACCCTATGGACTAAGACTGTAAGGAAAAAACAAGGAGGGGGAGGTGCCGACTTGAGTGTAGTATTAAAATGATGACTTTAATAGGGTAAGATTAAAAACACTCACAAGATAATAGAAGATGCATGCTCGTCAAAGTAAAGTGCAGTCCTGGCATTCCACATGGCTCTGCGGGTCTCACCGCTGTTATGGATAGCTGGAAAGGATTGGGCAGCTGGCTGGAATAGATCACAGTGTTTCTCCAGGAGCAAGGAACCAGGAAGCTCCACACTGACCAGCATGGACCGTGGAACAGGAATAGTTGTCGCCGGCGTCTGATTGGACCAAGGCAGGGCTGGAATCTTGTCAATCAGGGCTGCAGTGGTGAAGGCCTACTACTCCATTTGGAGTGCCAGATAAACATTGACTATACTGCATATGGACTAATGGCAAACATTTGTTGTTGAAAATTCCGACAGCAAATGTCCGATGGAGCCTACACACGGTCGGAATTTCCAACAACAAATGTTCGATGTGAGCTTGTTGTCAGAAAATCTGACCGTGTGTAGGCTCCATCGGACATTTGCTGTCGGAATTTTCAACAACAAATATTTGAGAGCTGGTTCTTAAATTTTCCGAGAACAAAACTTGTCGGAAATTTCGATCGTGTGTACACAATTTCAAAGCACAAAATTCCACGCATGCTCTGAATCAAGCAGAAGAGCTGCACTGGCTATTTAACTTAATTTTTCTTGGCTCTTTGTACGTCTTGTACGTCACCGCGTTCTTGACGTTCGGAATTTCCGACAACATTTGTGTGTCCGTGTGTATGCAAGACAAGTTTGAGCCAACATCTGTCGGAAAAAAATCCACGGTTTTGTTGTCGGAATGTCCGATCGTGTGTATGCAGCATAAGATTGGGATGCCATTAAAGTTCATGTGCATGTAAAGGCAGGTGTCCAAATACTTTAGACAATATAGTGTAGATAGATAGATAGATAGATAGATAGATAGATAGATAGATAGATAGATAGATAGATAGATAGATAGATAGATAGATAGATAGATAGATAGATAGATAGATAGATAGATAGATAGGTAGGTAGATATGTAACACTTACTCCCAAAGGAGCTGCTGGTATTTGATTGGGCTTACCGTTACCTCACTGTTCCACCGTGTCCGTCATAGAGGTCCCATTAAAGAATTTTCTCACAGATTTCAGCTCCGAAACATAGTCCTTTTACCAATGCTTTATTGATAAAAAGACATTCCAATAGAGGGATGGAGGGTAAAAGGGGAATTCAGGTACCTTATAATTTCGGGTCAGGGGTACGTCTTGATCCAGAGGACAAACAGCTCCATAACTGGATCCAGCAACCACCGGATAGGCCTCTCTCACTGACCTAGCAGCCGATGCAATGCTCGGTCATAGTCTCTGCCACAGATTTGAAGAATTAGTAGAACCGTTGCACAATCCTCTGCCACAGGACTGTGTAACCAGCAACTTTTGCAATGTCAAGAACACAGTCACACAGTACCAGTTTCTTTCGGCCGATCCGGCGATACTGTGAGGTAGATGACCCAGGATGCGTCCTCCAACTGAGTCTCCAGGTACCGGCCTTGTTGCTTGGTCCTCTCTCTGAAAAGTCCTCCCCTGGATCCTCCAGTTGCTTGGCTTTTTCCCGCAGGCAAGACAGCATAGGACCACCCCTGGATCGGTAGGCCCCAGGACCTCTGGGCCTACCTCTCAGTAACGAAGCCTCGGGACAGACAATGTGGATGGCAGCAGCACACCTTAGGCCAGGAGGTCCATCAGGTCGGAACCCACCCTATCACGGGGTCTGCCTCTTAAGTACCCTCTCCCAGAATGCACGTTGGATAGACCACTCCCACTGACTGTTTCTGGGTAAAGAGGCACTCAATACACCCAGCTTGTTGCAATTTCCAACCTTGGCCCACAACGAGAGCGCCACCCCTCGGCCAAGGGGAAAACCGCGCAACCCAACTGAACTGGAACAGAACCAGAATTTTAACATAATCAGTCTGAGCTAAACTACAGCTCAGACAAAACTAAATTTATATTGATAGCGTCTGCCCATCAGGAGCATGGCGCTACAGATAGATAAATAGATAGATAGATAGATAGATAGATAGATAGATAGATAGATAGATAGATAGATAGATAGATAGATAGATAGATAGACCACAATCTGGAGCACCACTATCTTTCATCTTTATTAGCATGAACTCATCATTTTTTTTTACTTGCGTCCTCAAGCCGTCGTATTCTATGCACGATTAAACAGATTTTCACTGGACCATTGACTTTGCCGTAGTCAGATGAGTCAACTGATAACATGAATACCAGCCTGCCATGACTATTAGTCAATTACCAAATGGAGCCAAAATAAGTATTTGTTGCCACTGTAAAATCTGGGAGTTGTGATGGATTAATCATTGAAATAGAGCTCCGCAAGCTATAAAACTCTAAATTGTGGAAGCATCGGTGAGGTAGCCTGAAAAGGCTATCAATGGTCAGAGTTTAAATGACCATTCACAGCTTAATGTACTTGCTATGTTCAACTCCCCAGCAGGATATAGCTGTAAGTAAATTACCAATTCATTAAGGATTGTTGATTAAGTAAGTGCTTTGACCAGAGGACATAATAGAT
The DNA here is from genome assembly GCA_028564925.1 of Lithobates sylvaticus. Lineage (NCBI taxonomy): Eukaryota > Metazoa > Chordata > Amphibia > Anura > Ranidae > Lithobates > Lithobates sylvaticus. Next base: position 582,426,495 of record CM053029.1, read on the forward strand.
AAATTATTATAATGTAAACTGACTGTGCATTTAGTTTTAGCAAACTGTGATAAGGGGAATCGAGGAGCAAAACAGCCTAACAGGGTAATAATGTGACAATTTGTTTTCCTGCGAATAGCTTGTTCTGTCTCATTAATTAATTTACATCTATTTTAACTCTTTCCCACTTGAATGAAATACACTGAGCCGCCGCTGTCTGAAAGTGTTTTCTGACACATTATATATTTAGACACATTGAGAAAAATCCACATTGAGGAAATAATTCATGGAGCTGAAATATTTTACTGTGGAGGTCCCGTCTATATAAACTGTCTATCAGATTTTTTTTTATAAATTTAGAATAGTGTTTTGTACATTGCTATTAAAAACGTGTCCACAGTCCATGGGCTGGTTCAGGATCAATTGAATGAGCAGTGAGTGTTAGGCTGGCCATAGATGCTTCGAATCTCGGCCAGTTCAGCAGGGCCATGTGGCCATACTGGCCATATTAAGTTGATGATGTCATAAGCATCCCCTGCTTAATACTTCTCCACAACTTTATCCCTGACCTGTCTGGTGTGTTCCTTGGCCTTCATGAGGCTGTTTGTTCACTAAGGTTCTCAAACAAACATCTGAGGGCTTTACAGAACAGCTGTATTTATACTGACATTAAATTACACACAGGTGGACTTTATTTACTAATTAGGTAACTTCTTAAGGCAATTGGTTCCACTAGATTTTAGTTAGGGGTATCAGAGTAAAGGGGGCCGAATACAAATGCACCCCACACTTTTCAGATATTTATTTTTAAAAAATGTGGAAAACCATTTATCATTTTCTTTTCACTTCACAATTATGTACCACCTTGTGTTGGTCTATCACATAAAATCCCAATAAAATACATTTACGTTTTTGGTTGTAACATGGCAAAATGTGGACAATTTCAAGGGGTATGAATACTTTTTCAAGGCACTGTATATTGTATATTTCACATCAGTTTCTGCCCTTGAGGAGCTTACAATTTAAAATCCCTAACTCACATTCATACATGCGCATCCTTGAAAATAAAATCTATATAGTAAGACTGTTCAACTAGTTTGCAAATTGTCATAGCTGCATGCCAGGGCAAATTTAGGCAGGAGCCAATCAAGTAATGAGCATGTCTTTGGAGTGAGGGAGAAACCCCATGCAGGATGAACATTCAAACTCCATGCAGGTAGTGTAGTGGTTGATCAGTGCCGGGACAAGGTCACCTAGAGCCCAGGGTGAACATGCCAAACTGCACCCCCCCATCTCTCCATGATGTATGAGCATTATGTGTCAGCAAACCCCCCCCCAAAAAAAAAAGTTGGGCACTAATCTTCATGATTACCCCCTCTTCCCAGTACAAATCTGCCCAAATCTGCCCAGTACAAATCTGCCCTCCTGCAGAATTCCCCCCTCCCAGCACAAATCTCTGCCCCCTCCACCCCCAAATCCCCCCAGCACAAATTATCCCACCACCCCAAAAAATGACCCCTCCTAGCACAAATCCTCCACCGCTCAAATTTCCCCTTCGAGTATACATTCCCCTCCCCCCACTCCAAATCCCCCTCCTAGCACAAATCCCCCATCCCCCCTTCTAGCACAAGTACCCCCCCCCCCCCAATCATCACAACTAGGACAAAACCCCCCCACCCCCCAAAAAAAATAATTCACCTCCTAGCACAAACCACCCCTCCCCTCTACTTTATCACTTCTTCTAGCACAAACCCCCCAAATAAACCCCCAACCCATGTCTTTATGGACCTTGCTTTGTGCACTGGGCCAAATCATTTGGTGGAGCCCTGACCTCAACCCGATAGGACACCTTTGGGATGAATTGGAGCGAACACTGTGAGCCAGGCCTTCTCGTCTAACATCAGTGCCTGACCTCACAAATGCGCTTCTGGAAGAATGGTCAAACATTCCCATAGACACACTCCTAAACCTTGTGGACGGCCTTCCCAGAAGAAATGAAGTCCTTATAGCTGCAAAGGGTGGGCCACCTCTATATTGAACCCTACGGACTAAGACTGGGATGCCATTAAAGTTCATGTGCGTGTAAAGGCAGGCGTCCCAATACTTTTAACATTATAGTGTATATGTTTTATAATGAAACTGAAGGATTCCCTGGTGAATGTGTGGTAAATATCACATTCACCAATAAATGAATATGCACCAAAGTTCCTATATACAGTTGGAGCCACATCATCCATATGACAGCCTAGGCCGGGGTTTAGGTCCCAGTTGATGTCCAGGGGATAGTGCAATCGGTCCCAGTTGTGCCCCCGTCTCTCACAGCACAGGGAAAAATGTACTTTTTGGCGGTTGGTATTTGATTATTTGGGCCATACCAGGGCAGACAGAGCGGGGGGAGGGGGGCTTCTCTATACTCATTGCAATCCTTATCAAGGTCATCTGCATAGGCGCGCGCAGGGGGTGTGCCAGGTGTGTTTAAGATTTGGGGTGCACACCCTAATGCAATAGGCTGCGCACACCTATGGTCATCCATAGGGCTAGGAACAGGGGCATTCTTCCTTAAAGTGTTACTAAACCCAGGACCCTGCATTTACTATATCTGGTCTCCCACAGTACAGAACATGGAAATGCAATTATTTTAGTAAATATGAACTGCTAAATACCTTTTCTCATTAGCAGTATATAACAGTCCTCTAGCAGTGTCTGGTTAAAGCTTGTAGGAGGGGTTTTCATTCTCCTCTGACTGTCCTATGAGGCTGCAGGATCCCTGACACTCTGTCTGGACAGTGCTGATTGGCCCTGTGCTGATCACATGCACCCTCCCAAAAAACTAAAAAACTAAAAACTCTCTAGCAATACACACCAACCTGAGCATGTGCAGAGTGCCTCCTAGGGCTCTGTACTATCAGCAGATGAATTGGGGACAGTGGAAGACGGGGAGGATCAGAGAAGACAGGATTAAAAAGGCTTTTTACACAATGCGGAGGATTAACCCCTTAGGTTCCACAGTGAGTATAACAAGGGTACTGCATATACAGACTGATTTTACGGTTGTGGGTTTAGTAATACTTTAATTTAACTTTGTATACAAACATATTCAATGTGACCATCACACTGGAGGCATAAGGCTGATGGTTTTATATGTTTCTCAGGAGCACAAGGAATACGTTTTTCATTAATGTTTAATTACATTTTTCATACGTTTTTCATTAACCCCTTCAAGCCGACGTCACACAAATATGCGGCCCCACTAGACTGGGCTCTTTTTTTCTGTGGGGCAACATATTTGGCTATTTTGCTCCCAGCACAAAGACTGAGGTCTCACCATCAGCCCCGATCCCTGTACTAATGATCGGGACCCAGAACTCCCCATTCCGGGTCACCTGATAGACTCTGATTGGCTATCACAGGGATGAGTCACTGTGAAGCCCGCCCCCATGTTTGCTTTCTCTGTGAATGGAGGAGAAAGATACATTGTAACTCTCTCTCCTTGCAGAGAAAAAAAACTAGGTGTGTAAAAAAAATAAAAAAATAAAAAATAATAATTAAACAAAATACAAAAATAAAAAAAAAACCCATATCAAGGTTTGATCAAGCTCAGTGCCAGGGTTAAGGCCATGGTCAAAGGTCAAGGTCAGGGTCAGTATTATTATTATTATTTTTTAACCACTTCCGGACCGCAAGCATCGCCCATAAATGTCCTGAATTTGATGAGGGGTATCGTTGTTATGGCAGCAGCTAGCTGCCATAACCCCGGTATCCTCATGTTCGGCCGGCTGTCCGCTTCAAGATAAAAGTGGTCTCTGCGGCGGATTTGCCGCGAGATCACTATTAGCGTGCTCCGGTGCCCTCCGCCTCTTATCGGAGCCATCAGCTGCGGCAGAGGCGATCAGATGCTGTGCGCGTGAGGGGAAGATGGCCCCCACCTGCCTCCATTACATTGCAGGGCGAAAGCGACATCAAAACGTCATAGCTCTTAAAGGGACATTTTTTTTTAAATTACAATTTTTTTTTTGTATTGCATTTTAGTGTAAATATGAGATGTGAGGTCTTTCTGACCCCAGATCTCCTATTTAAGAGGACCTGTCATGCTTTTTTTCTATTACAAGGGATGTTTACATTCCTTGTAATAGGAATAAAAGTGACACATTTTTTTTTTAAACTGTGTAAAAATAAAAGGTAAAATAAATAAGATAACATTTTTTTTTTTAAAAACGTGCCCCGTCCTGCCGAGCTCTCATGCAGAAGCGAAAGCATACGTGAGCAGCGCCCGCATATGAAAACGGTGTTCAAACCACACATGTGAGGTATCGCTGCGATCGGTAGAGCGAGAGCAATAATTCTAGCCCTAGACCTCCTCTGTAATTTTTTAAACTTTGCCTATGGAGATTTTTAAGGGTAAAAGTTGGTGCCATTCCGCGAGCGGGCGCAATTTTGAAGTGTGACATGTTGGGTATCAATTTACTCGGTATAACATTATCTTTCACAATATTAAAAAAAATTGGGCTAACTTTACTGTTGTCTTGTTTTTTAATTAAAAATCCAAATGTGCAAATACGGTGTGACAGAAAGTATTGCAACGCCCGCCATTTTATTCTCTAGGATGTTAGAAAAAAAATTGATACTGTTTGGGGGTTCTAAGTAATTTTCTAGCAAAAATAAAAACAGTTTTTAACTTTAACACATCTAAAAAAGATGCCTGGTCCTTAAAGAGGAGGTCCGGCCGTTTTTTTTTAAAGTCAGCAACTACAAACACTGTAGCTGCCGACTTTTAATAAGGACGCTTACCTGTCCAGTGAGCCCGCGATGTCGGCCCCCCGTCGCCGATCCGTCCATTGGACCGGGTGCCTGCGCCGCCATCCTAACTAAGGCTACTTTCACACTGGGTCGTTGGGGGCGCTGGCGGTAAAGCGGCGCTATATTTAGCGCCGCTTTACAGTCGTTTTAGCAGCGCATTTCGGCCGCTAGCGGGGTGGTTTTACCCCCCGCGAGCGGCCGAAAAAGGGCTTTCGGGCTTTCAACCGGAAGACACAGCAACAGGTGTTTCGGGTCGGTTTGCAGGCGCTATTTTTAGTGCAATAGCGCCTGCAAACCGCCCCAGTGTGAAATAGGCCTTAGGGAAACAGGCAGTGGAGCCTTGTGGCTTCACTGCCCGTTTCCTACTGCGCATGCGTGAGTCGCGCAGCGCTTTGTGAATGGCCCTGTTGTTTTATGGGACACACACGTCCCAGAAGACAACGGGGCTGCTCGCCGAAGAGGAGGAACTAAAGAAACAGCGCAGCGGAATAGGAAGAGGCAGATTAGGAAGACCTAGCAACATGGGTTTTTGGTAAGTAAAAAAAAGTTTTATTTTTTAGAGAATGTTAATGCAATTTTTTTTTTATGGTGGCCCTCCGCTTTAAATGGTTAATCTGTATCATGGTCAGTGTGTTTTAGTTTGGTTAACAAAAAGCAAACTGCGCACTTATTGTTTTTGGGCTGTACTACAGGTTTAAACAATAACTAACATACACATATGTGGTATCACTGTGATCATGGTGGAAGGTTATGTTAGTACCAAGAAATATACAGCTACATTAAAAAAAAATGATTTGTTTTACTATTTTGGGTCAGTTTTCCTTTGATAATAAAGAAAATCAGGAGATAACCATTAACCATTTACGACCAAATGAAAGCCCAATTTGTCCTAAAAAACACAAGGTATAAATCCACCTGGATGCACAAAGTAGCTGTGATGATATGTACGGTTTTACTAACACATGTCAAAGTTGCAAAATTGTGTTTAGGCATTTAGATTTGTTTTACCCCTAGGGCGTGAAGGGGTTAATTGGTTGCATGTTAGTTTTCCTTTATAATGTACTTTCTCTTTGCCCTTTAGTGAATAGTGGAACACAAGATCAATTCTTCCTCAGTCTAACCAGGTTATATAGTGAGCAGTGTTGGTCATCTTACTTAATTACTAAAAAAGTAATTAGTTAAGTTACAAATTACTTCTCCCAAAAAGTAATTGCGTTAGTAACTCGGTAACTACATTGGAAAAGTAATTAGTTACTCAGCAAAGTAACTGTGACAGGGGTGGCAGCGGTGGTACTTGAGGGGGTGGCAGTGGTGGTTGTGTACTTGGGGGGGGGGTGGCAGTGGTGGTGGTGTACAGTACTTTGGGAGGGTGGCAGCGGTGGTTCTTGGGGGGGTGGCAGCAGTGGTGTACTGGGGGGGTGGCAGGCAGCGTTGGTACTTGTAGTGGTGGCATCGGTGGTGGTGCCATCCTCTCCCACCACCACCTCTGCCTCTTACTGATCCCATCCCCCACCACCACTGATCTCATGCCTACCCTACCCCCCCCCCCCCATCACCTCTGTTGTAGAAGTGATGGTGGGTGGGTAGGGATGTGATCAGTAAGAAGCAGAGGTGGTGGAGGACTTGGGATGGATCGATTGCACTGCGATTCGAATCGTCAGACAGTCACTGAATGCCCCCAGAGAGACCCTCCCCTTCACTCGATTGGTGTCAGCTGGTCAGCTGACTTCATTTTTCAGTGTCCGCCCCGCCTCCCTACATTCTCTCTCTCTCTGGATAGGCGGGGTGGGATGGAGTGGTCCAGACTGTCTCTCTGAGTCTCAGCCTCTTCTCAGCTCAGCGGGCAAAAGCCCCCCTCCCCGCGGCGGAACGAACGGCCAGGCAGCGTTGTCACGGTGAGCCTCCCGGGCGGTAGATGTAATTGCGGTAATGCCGCCCAAGTAATGGGAACGGCGTTACCATGAGGGGAAGAGTAATCAGTTTGATTACTTGTTACCCTCTAAAGTAACTGCGTTAAGTAACTCCGTTTATTTTAACTGAGTTACTTACATCACTGATAGTGAGGAGGACATTTGGGGCAGGAGCAGGGGCGGACTGACCATTCAGCCACTCGGGCACTGCCCGAGGGCCCCAAGCCACTAGGGGGCCCCATTAGGGTTGCCAGCCTCAGTAAAACCAGGGACAGTATGTAAAAATCTGTGTTTTTTTTTACATCTGTCTCTGAAATGTCCCTTACTGACATCCTTTTGGTCTAAAAATCCAGAGATTATAGCTGCCCCACCTCTCCAATTCCTTCTCAGCCAATAGAAACATGTCTGTGTATACTGTGTGATTGTTTATTGTGTGGCCCCATAATCTCTGATTGCCCGGGGGCCCCATGAGTTGTCAGTCTGCCCCTGGGCAGGAGCAAAGTTCCTTCTACATGCTGTGTGAGGGCCCCCAAGAGAGGAACTTCTTCATGTACCAATAAAAGGCAAGTTATAACTTTACCTATAGAGCTAAACTCTAGGCACACAGTTAAATACACGATTGGATATACATATACAACTTCTTCTGTCAAAGTGGTAATCCTGGACATCTCCCAGGCCTGCCTTTGCTTATGTTCCAGACACTTCAGAGGCCTAAGACATAAATCCGCGGTTTTCATCTTTCTCGGTAACATGATCTTGAGTAACAGGGCAAAAAGATCATCAGCAATGAAAACAGTATTTAAAAGAAGCCTTCGCTGAGAACATATCGTACTGCTGTAGCTACACTTAATCAGGGCCATCTTAAGAGCATCATAGGCCCCCGGGCAATACAGTGCACTGGGGCCCTGTCTACACAATCACGCACGAGAATAAAAATGCCAATTATCAATAAGGCTATATTTATTGGTACTTCCAACAAAATCAGTGTTTAAACATTAACACAACGTTTGGACAATATAACACGAGTTTGATGGGCACAGTGGCAGCGTTTGATGGGCATAGTGGCTGCATTTAATGGGCACAGTGGGAGCTTTTGATGGGCACAGTGGCAGCTTTGATGGGCACAGTGGCTGTTTGATGGGCACAGTGGCTGTTTGATGGGCACAGTGGCTGTGTTTGGGCACAGTGGCTGTGTTTGGGCACAGTGGCAGCTTTTGAGGGGCACGGACAGTGGCTGTGTTTGATGCACAACTTGAACTTACTTAAGTAGACATTGTTAGACTTACTTGAGGCCACCGGCCTGGTGCAGTACAGTGTGTCATTCACAGCAGCAAGGCAGTGCCAGCTATCAAGGGCCATCTTTCCGCTCCCTCTCCATGCTGTCTGAAGAACATGGCAGAGGTGGGCGGAGCCTGTTCACTAGCCACGGGGGCAGCCGCGGTGGGCTATGAATGTTGGGGCGGCCTCTGATTGACGTCACTGGTTGCTAGCTAGATTCCGGCCGGCGAAGTGAGCAACCAGTGCAGTCAGTTAATTTAAGCAGCAGATTGCAGTGCTGAGGATCAGCCCTGGATAGGGCCCCCCAGACAAGTGGGGCCCCCTGGGCAACTGCCCAGCATGCCCAGTGGAAAAAACGGCCCTGCACTTAATCATATAACAACTAGGCACTCGTTCTGTATTTCCATCAAAGAAAACTGACAGCAGTGCAGGGATGCCATTGCTGAGTCCTCTATCTAAAATAGCTACTTAGGTGGCTTGTATGCCAAAGATTTCAATGCTCCCTAAGTCACTGGCCCAGACAAATTAGACTCATCAGGAACCATAACTATACTCTGACTTTGCTGGTTAAATTCTTCTTCCAGAACAGCAACTCAGAAAGAATTGAGACCATAGACAGCCAGGAAATTAGTGTTTCTGAAGGTGGTCAGCAATGGAACCCATAGCTCCCAACTGTCCCTGATTTTGAGGGACTGTCCCTGATTTGGAACAATGTCCCTCTTCCATCTTATTTGCCCCTCATTTTGGTCTGATCTATAAAGTTGCATATAAAATGCGCTTTTTATCTTTTAACCACATGCTGACCGGGCCATAGCCGAAAGACGGCTACAGCGCGGTCGGCTTATTCTGAGTGGATTTCCGTAGTACGTCCTCCCAGAACCTTGCTCACTCGGGAACATCCGTGACCGACAGGTCCCGAGGACCCGGCGCATCACGGATCACAGTTAACGGACGCTAATAGCGGTCGTTTACCACGTGATCGCTCCGTCATCACATGTACACAAACCGGCGTCACGTCATGACGCCGGTTCCTCCCTCCCCTCTCTGTACTGATCGGTACAGTGAGAGGGGAGAAGCGGAGAGGGGGAGAGATGGGACCAGCGCTGTTGGCTGGATGTGTAGTGCCCACAGTGCTGGTCAGTGATAGCACTGTGCAATACTCTGCCAGCAGCGTGCAATACACTGCCACCACTGTGCAATACTCTTCCACCACTGTGCAATACTCTGCCAGCACTGTGCAATACTCTGCCACCTCTGTGCAATACTCTACCAATACTGTGCAATACTCTGCCAATACTGTGCAATACTCTGCCACCACTGTGCAATACTCTGCCAATACTGTGCAATACTCTACCAATACTGTGCAATACTCTGCCACCACTGTGCAATACTCTTCCACCACTGTGCAATACTCTGCCAATACTGTGCAATACTCTGCCAATACTGTGCAATACTCTGCCACCACTGTGCAATACTCTTCCACCACTGTGCAATACTCTGCCAATACTGTGCAATACTCTTCCACCACTGTGCAATACTCTGCCAATACTGTGCAATACTCTACCAATACTGTGCAATACTCTGCCACCACTGTGCAATACTCTTCCACCACTGTGCAATACTCTGCCAATACTGTGCAATACTCTGCCAATACTGTGCAATACTCTACCAATACTGTGCAATACTCTGCCGATACTGTGCAATACTCTGCCAATACTGTGCAAAACTGCAACACTCTGCCAATACTCACCAATACTTGCCAATACTCTGCCAATACTCGCCAATACTCTGCAATAAATTTTAATAGAAACAAAGAATATATATATTTTTTTTTTTACCGATTTTTCTGTATTTTTTGATTTGCGCAAAAAATAAAAAACCCAGCGGTGATTAAATACCACCAAAAGAAAGCTCTATTTGTGTGAAAAAAAACGACAAATTCATTTGGGTACAGTGTTGCATGACCGAGTAATTGTCATTCAAAGTGCGAGAGCGCTGAAAGCTGAAAATTGGTCTGGTTAGGAAGGGGGTTTAAGTGCCCAGTGGGTAAGTGGTTAAAAAGTGTTTATCGGTGCTCATCCAATTTCTAAATTGCTGCATTTGTGAATTTCAAAAGCCAATACAAAGGAATAGCAGTGGTAAAAAAGTACTTGTAGGTTTTAATAATTAATTATTTTGATATCATTCTCCTTTAAGGGGGCGTGTCAGGGGGTGTGTCCTATGCCTACCTACCTTTGCGAATAGGTGTCCCTCATTCTCTTATTAAAAAGTTGGGAGGTATGGGAACCTCTATATTTCTATCTCAGTAAAGGTTTCCTTTACAATTTGTCTTCCTATGTTTTTACTGGCTTTTGAAATATCTGTGCTCCTATATACGCTGTGTTGTCAAAAGTATTGGGACACCTGCCTTTGCACATGAAATTATATGGGATCCCAGTCTTCGTCCAAAGGGTTCAATATTGAGTTGGCCCTCCCTTTGCAGCTATATCAGCTTCACCTCTTCTGGGAAGACTGTCCACAAGGTTTAGGAGTGTGTCTATGGAAATCTCATAAAACAAACACCCGAACTTCCGGGTCACATGGATCGCGATGGCATCGGCACATAGCTCTGCCCAACATGTTTCGTCACACCATTCCATTTGCATGTAATTCCATGTTGTTTTTTCTATGTGGATCAGTTTATGCACTGCACTTTATTGATCATGATTAGCACAATTATTTTTTTGTGTACACATGTTTTCCTTGATTATGTTACTTGGATTAATTGCTGCTGTTTCATAGTTTACATTTTCAAATTTTTTTCACTTAGTGCGGTATAACACCACATTTTGTATTATAACAATAAAAACATGAATAAGCAATTTCGCTTACATTTTATAATGCCCCATCAATTTCACCAATTCAGTGTTAGCTGAGAACTAGATGAAGAGTAAGAATGTTCTTCATGATTCGTTGCGCTTCTTGCAATGCATACGCTTTTAGCACATGAGTAATGACTTCAGTATAACCCGAAGCAAAAAAAAATAAGCATAGGGCTACCATGACTGGGGGGCACATGGAATCAGGGACAGAGAGGGTTAAAAAACGTTCAATATGTCAATATGTAGTCACTTACTGGTTGGTGGGTTTTCAGTGGGGAGGAGGGGCTTAAAGGGCATCCGGAGAAGACACGTGGAGGAAGAACGTTCCTGCCCGCCCTTACACTGGATTGGCTCTTCTTTAAGTGGTCATGTTGGCCTGGCGGTTGGGGTCTTTGGAGGCATTGTTAAAAGTCTGATGTACTTACCATGTTAGGGACCCAGGTATGGAGTCCCCTGTGGAATGCCAGTTAATTGTGGCATAAGACCCCTTTCACACCGAGCCGCCTATAGCGTCGGCGGTAAAATGCCGCTATTTTTAGCTGCGTTTTACCGTCGGATTTGGGGCGAATTTCGGGCGCATTTCGGCCGCTAGCGGGGCGCTTTTACCCCTGCTAGCAGCTGAGAAAGGGTTAAAACCGCCCGCAATACGCCGCAATATCGGTATTACAGCGCTGCCCCATTGATTTCAATGGGGAGCAGCAGTGGAGGAGCGGTAAACACACCGGTACTTCATCGCTCCAAAGAAGCTGCTGGCAGGACTTTTCCTGATGTCCTGCCAGCGCACCGATCCAGTGTGAAAGCCCTCCGTCTTTCACACTGGAGACAATGGTGCAGCTGTTTTAGGGCGGATTGCAGGCGCTATTTCTAACGCTATATCACCTGCAAAATGCCCTTGGTTTGAAAGGGGTCTAATGCCCCATACACACGGTCGGATTTTACGACGGAAAATGTCCTATCGCACAATGTTGTCGGAAATTCCGACTGTGTGTAGGCTCCATCGGACTTTTTCCGTCGGATTTTCCGACAGACAAAGTTTTATCTCCTGCTCTCAAATTTTCCGACAACAAAGTCCTATCGGACTTTTTCCGATCGTGTGTAGCGAATTCCGACGGACAAAGTGCCACGCATGCTCAGATCACATTACAAGACCAAAGCTATTGGCTACTAGCCTCTACGTAGTCCCGTCGTACGCAACGAACGTCACCACGTTCAGGATGATCGGATTTTCCGACAACTTTGTCCGACCGTGTGTATGCAACACCAGTGTAGGACAAAATCCGTCGGAAAAAATCCGACGGATTTTGTGGTCGGAATTTCCGACCGTGTGTACGGGGCATTAGTGTTACGCAGATACAAAAAGTGCATACGTAACACTTGGTGCGTCCGAAAATTGGCAACCTTATGTTTATTGTGATTGTATTATTATTTTGGTTCCAGGTTTAGGAAATATTTGTTCTATTTGGTTATTAGTTAATAAATGGCCGTTTCGGACAATTTTACTCCAAAATGTGGTCATGGTTGTATTTCAGTTTAAGATGGGTAAAAAGGCAGGGCAAGATAACGGTCACTATTCAGGTGGGTGATGATTACATCGGTGGTACCTTAGTCAAGTTAAACATGAACGTTTAACGTGTAACAATAAGAATTTATTGGGGGGGCACCCACTGCGCATGCGCGAGCGGCGCCGGTGCGCCGTGATTGGAGGCTCACTCATCTGGGACACATGACAGGTCCCAGATGACTGTGCGTTGCCTACAGGAAGTGACGTTTAGCCCGGGCAATGAAGGTGGCAGACTACGAGGGACCCCCTAGCAACAGGCATTTAGAGGTGAGTAAAAATTTTTTTTTTTTTCCAATTATTTTTTTTTTTTTTTTTTTTGATTTTTAAGCCCCTTTTTGTTTTTTGGTCGCAACCCCACTTTAAACTGGACAAAAAAAAAAAAACAATGTTCTGTTCGGAGTACAATTCACTAGGGAGAATATTTGTGTGGTTAGTAAATGTACTGTATCTGCCATGTAACACAAACACGGCTCATAAAGAGCTCTACACTGAAAAGACCTCAAGAATAGCCTGATCTTTAAGGGACGTTTCTGCTGATGATGCATGTCATTGGTGTCCACCTCTGTAGAAGCCTGTACAATGGGCTCCTATTCCTTCCCCAGTGATGTGAGCGTCCACCCACATACAGGCCCCCGTAATTTGCAGTCAGATGGCAGCTGGAGTTTAGTGCTGGAGGCCTTTCCTCCAATTGGGCTTTAATTGGTGTAATCACAAGCTTGAGTTATTGGCAATATGAAAGGAAACATATTTGGTCCATGCTGCTAACAGAAGACTGCATTCCCTTCTCAATTACTGCTCTATCTAACCACAAAGTACTGCTATTAACTATTGTCACTCCAACATGCTGACACTGCAAAATAGTAAACAGCTCGGGGAATGCCAAAGTTAAAGGGTGAGAAAGTTACCCCTTTCTGGGTGCAGTTTAGGTGATGGACGAAGAGGAAGACAGATATTTAGAATTTATTTATTACATTTTGAAGACTTTTTTTTTTTTCACTGTAATTGTAAGGCAACCCCATATAAAAATTACATTTCAGTTTTAGGTGGAATTTGTGTTTTTTTTATGCCCCTACACACGGTCGGAAATTCCGACAGAAAATGTCCGATCATGTTGTCGGAAAATCCGGCCGTGTGTGGGCTCCATGACTTTTTCCGTCGGAATTTCGGGCGGAAAAAATTTGAGATTCTGCTCTCAAATTTTCCGACAACAAAATCAGATCTGACTTTTTCAGATCGTGTGTAGAGAATTCCGACGGACAAAGTGCCACGCATGCTCAGATCAAATTACGAGACCAAAGCGATTGGCTACTAGCCTCTACGTAGTTCCGTCGTACACAACGAACGTCACCACGTTCAGAATGATCGGATTTTCCGACAACTTTGTCCGACCGTGTGTATGCAACACCAGTGTCAGACAAAATCTGTCTGAAAAAATCCGACGGATTTTGTGGTCGGAATTTCCGACCGTGTGTACGGGGGCTTAGAAGGTTGAAACCCGTTGTAGATTTTTGTTAGACATGTGCGATTAGTTTCGTACGAATCGGAAATTCGTATGAATTTTTGGAAATTCGTACATTCGTACGAATCCGAATTACAAATTTTTACGAATACGATTTCTGTACGAAATATGAAATTTCGTTTACGAATTACGAATCCAAACTACCAAATGATGAATTTCAACTAATATGAAAGAAATTATAGCCGATATAACGAATCATTCAAATGAATTTGAGATTCAGTATAACAAATATCAACACTCTACGAATAATAACGAATTATCCGAAAACGTATTAACGTTACATAACACATAAGTCTATTGTCTATTGTTCACCAATCACTCAGAGGAAGTACGAAATTTCGTATTCGTAAACAAAATTTCGTATTCGTAAACGAAATTTCGTATTCGTAAACGAAATTTCGTATTTCGTACTTCCTCTGAGTGATTGGTGAACAATAGACAATAGACTTGTGTTATGTAACGTTAATACGTTTTCGGATAATTCGGTATTATTCGTAGAGTGTCGATATTCATAATGATTCGTAACGATTTGTAACGATTCATAACGATATTAACGATTCGTAACGATTTGTATGAAATTCGTATTTCGTACGAATCCGAATAAAATTTCGTACACAAATTACAAATTACAATTTTTTTTATACGGAAAGAAACAAAACAAATTTTTGACGGCTCCCATGTCTAATTTTTGTATCTTTTATCACTTTTTTTTTTTTTTTTTTTAAGGATTTTTATTAGTTTTCAAACAAACATTACCAATATACCAAAGAAAGGATACATATCAGTCAGTTTGCAATATCATATAACAAAAATACAGACACAAGGACATTGCTTTGTACCCAGAGGGTAAACAATAATTACCAGGAGACATAAGTAACGCCGTAACAAAACAGCTGGTGGTCGGGGCATTTTAGAAGAAACCTATCACTCCAATTCAAAAAAATGCAGAAGAATAGATTTGCGATTAGTTTCGGACGAATCGGAAATTCGTATGAATTTCTGGAAATTCGTACATTCGTATGAATCCAAAATACGAATTTTTATGCATACGAATTTTGTATGAAATATGAAATTTCGTATACGAATTTCGGATCCAAATTCCGTTACAACAGAATCGGACAGAATGTTCGTTAACTACGATTATTCGTTATGATGAAGTTAGAAACCCCAGGAAGTCAGCACAGCACAGGAATGGTGGGAGCCCCTCATAATGATAAATTCATCATAACGAAAATTCGTAATTGTTACGAAAAGTTTACGAATCTAACGAAAATTTGTATTTCGTACATATCCGAATTGAATTTCGGACACGAATTTCGAAATACGAATTAATTTTAATACGAAACGGAACAAAATGAAACGAATTTATTGACGTCGCACATGTCTATGAGAGGAATGCAACATAAAGGAGGATACACAGGGCACCTATCTGTAAACTTATGTACCTCCCAGGCTTGTTAAACTTCCTTCTCCCCAGAGACCTTAGAAGTCCACATATTTTATCATATTTATTTATTTATTTTTTTTACCTTTTTTTTATTATTGTTATTATTATTTTTATTATACAGAATTTATATAGCAAACAAAAAACAATACTGCGCCTGTGTTATAATTGTAAATCAATTGAATGAAATAAAATAAATGAGCAGCAACAAAGAAATGTGAGATATGACACAACAAAATGATTGAAAAAAGTTGCACTAATTGTGTATTAAAAAGTCCAACAGGTTAACTGAATGATCCAATCCGATCAACGGGTGATGTGATTCATTACAAGTGGTATCCAGTGATATCCTCCACTAAGTGACGTCACCAACGTTTAAGCCACGAAATCCGACAACAATTGTCCGATGGAGCGTACACGCGATCGGATTTTCCGACGGGAAATGTGCGATGACAGGCTGTTGGCGCAAAATCCAACCGTGTGTACGCTCCATCAGACAATTGTTGTCAAATTTTCCACGGACAAATGTCTGTTATCGGATTTTCCGAGCGTGTGTACACAAGTCTATCGGACAAAAGTCCAAAGTACAAACACACATGCTTGGAAGCAAGGACGAGCCAGAAGCGGTCGGTCTTGTAAACTAGCGTACGTAATGGAGAATTAACATTCGTGACGTGGCAAATTATGAAATCTCGAAATGCAGCGCACAATTCTCTTCTTCTATAATGGGATAATAATGAAGCTGCTTTGCTGGTGATACTGATGGAGTTATTGCAAACAAATTTTAAAAGGCTTTTTTTTTCAGTGATTTCAAGAATAATATTATTACGTTTTTTTTTTTTTTGGGGCAAGTTACCACACACCATTATCCCATAGTTTTCTTTTTTTAACTTTCTATCCCGTAGTTTTTAAGATCAAAGATACAACTATGTTGGTGTCCCTTGTCTCCACAATTTTTTTTTTATTGTGCATTAAAAAAGAAAACAAATAAAATTAGACATGCTATCTGCCAATAGAACTTAACCAAAAAACAAAATCCAGGCATATGCCTTCAGACAAAAGTCAGAGGTTTTGTCTGCGGAAAATCTGATCGTGTGTACGAGGCTTTAGTCAAGATGTACCCTTACCCACATGGTGGAAACTCGATTTATGGAAGGTCAATCTCGCTTAGGATATTTCTGCTGATATGGCGTCCAAAAGGGTATAATGCAGGCAGTCTACCTCTCTCCAGCCATTCCTTCCGCAAAAGCAAACTTCACATTAGCAGCTCTCTCAGGTTTTTGGCTTCCTCAGTCCAATGCCAAGCGCTTGGCCTGAGACTGAGGATTTATATAGTGCCAACTTTATATAGCACCAACAGTTTGCTCAGCGATTTACAAAATGAAGTCAGACATTACAGTTACAATACAGTTCAGTACAAGAGGAATCAGAGGGCCATGCTCGTTACTTATATTATTTATTGATTTTTCAATTGCAGGTATTTATATAGCACTGATGACATGTTGTAAATTCACACCAGTCCCTGTCCTCAAGGCCCTTACTATCTAAGGTCCCTAACTAACATACTTACAGTGGTGGGATTTCCATGTGGTACTAGTGTGTGTTTCCTCTTTTTGTCACATGCAGGGCCGGTGCTACCACTAGGCAAACTAGGCGGCCGCCTAGGGCGCCCTGCTGCCTAGGGCGCCCGGCCACTGGTTTTCCTGCCATCTTCTCTCTGCAGCAAGCAACCAACTCTCAGCATCAGCAGGCAGTCGCCTCTCTGTTCACACATAGTGTCAGAGGTGCAACAGTGGTGGAGGACTATGTCTGTGTCCCGACTCCCGCAGCAAGCAAACATTCATTGATGGGCACTGGTAGGCTGCATTGAAGGGCTCTGGTAGGCTGCATTTGATGGGCGCTGGTCAGGCTGCATTTGATGGGCGCTGGTGAGGCTGCATTTGATGGGCGCTGGTGAGGCTGCATTTGATGGGCGCTGGTGAGGCTGCATTTGATGGGCGCTGGTGAGGCTGCATTTGTTGGGCGCTGGTGAGGATACAATTGATGGGCGCTGGTGAGGCTACAATTGATGGGCGCTGGTGAGGCTACATTTGATGGGCGCTTTATTAAAAAGGTGGGATTTACATGGGCAGGGAAAAGGGGGCGGAGTCAGCCGGGGGGGGGCGGTAAAATGAGGTTTCGCCTAGGGTGTCAAAAATCCTTGCACCAGCCCTGGTCACATGGCTCGAAGGTGTTACTCTTTTCACACCTAGATGCCCAGTTGTTTCGGTACAGTAATTTCTCGATAGTCAGCTTTAGATAGAGGCAGTTTTAGTTTGACTTTACACTTGCGGGTGTAATAATTGCATGTTTTACCGATAAATATGGCAAGTACACATTGAAACACAGTATTATGTGTTGCGGTGGCATCAGGTTTCAGTTGATGAAAATATTAATAATAATATTACTATTATTTAGTATTTTTTTTTATTATATTGTAATTTCTGGATAATCTGTTAGGACAGTTTTAGGTTGTTTTAGGCTTTTGAGTCGCAAAAATTTACAGTGCAATGCATATTTTACCACTTGCAAACACATGTTGATGCACAGTACTGTGTGCTGCGGGGAAGTCAGGCTTTAGACAATTGATTTTTTTTATGATGATAATAATAATAATAATTATTATTATTTTTATAATTATTATTATCATCATTAATAGATGTTTTACTACTCATTATAGCAAATAGATGTTGAAGCAAATTACTGTGTGCTGTGGCTATGCATAACTGATTAATAATAATAATAATAATTTTTATTATTATTTTGTAATATTATATTGTAATTTCTGAATAATCTGGGCAGTTTGAGGTTGGCTTTACACCTGTGGATTGCAATGCATGTTTTACCACGTGCAAACACATGTTGCTGCACAGTACTGTGTGCTGTGGTGGAGTCTGGCTTTAGACCATTGTTTTAATAATGATTATTGTTATTATTATTATTATTATTATTAATAATATTATCATCATGATTACATGTTTCATCACTCATTATGACACACAGATGTTGAATCAAAGTACTGTGTGCTACAGCCAGGCTTTACATACTGTAATTGACAACAATTATTATTATTAATTATTATGATTAATAATAATAATAATATTCTTATCATTGTCATCATCATTTTGTAATATTATATTATCATTTTTGAATAATCTGTTAAGCCAGTTTTAGGTTGACTTTACACTGGTGGGTTGCAATAATTTGCATCGCAATGCTTTACCACATGCAAACACATGTTGATGCACAGTACTGTGTGCTGCGGGGAAGTCAGGCTTTAGACAATTGATTTTATTATGATGATAATAATTATTATTATTATTTTTATAATTATTATTATCATCATTAATAGAAGTTTTACTACTCATTATAGCAAACAGATGTTGAAGCAAATGAGTGCTGTAGCTGTGCTTTACATAATTGATTATTATTAATAATAATAATAATAATAATAATAATATATATTATTAATATTATTATTATTATTATTATTATTATTATTATTATTATTTTGTAATATTATATTGTAATTTCTGAATAATCTGGGCAATTTGAGGTTGGCTTTACATTTGTGGGTTGCAAAAACTTGCATTGCAATGCATGTTTTACCACTTGTAAACACATGTTGCTGCACAGTACTGTGTGCTGTGCTGGAGTCTAGCTTTCGACAATTGTTTTAATAATGATAATTATTATTATTATTTTTATTAATTATATCATCATTATTACATGTTTTATCACTCATTATGACACACACATGTTGAATCACAAGTACTGTGTGCTACAGTCAGTCTTTACATACTGTAGATGACAACAATTATTATTATTATTATTAATGATAATAATATTGTTATCATTGTCATCCTCATTTTGTAATATTATTTATATTATAATTTTTGAATAATCTGTTAAGGCAGTTTTAGGTTGACTTTACATCTGTGGGTTGCAATAATTTGCATTGCAATGCATGTTTTACGACATGCAATCACATGTTGCTGCACAGTACTGTATGATGTGGTGGAGTCAAGCTTTAGACAATTGTTTTAATAATAATAATTATAATAATTAATATTATAATCATTATTACATATTTTACCACTCATTATAGCAAACATGTTGAAACAAAGTACTGTGTGCTACAGTTATGCCCCGTACACAGGGTCGGATTTTCCGATGGAAAATGTCCTATCAGACAATGTTGTCGGAAATTCCGACCGTGTGTAGGCTCCATCGGACTTTTTCCGTCGGATTTTCCGACGGACAAAGTTTTATCTCTTTTCCGACAACAAAGTCCGATCGGACTTTTTCCGATCGTGTGTAGCGAATTCCGACGGACAAAGTGCCACGCATGCTCAGATCACATTACAAGACCAAAGCTATTGGCTACTAGCCTTTACGTAGTCCCGTTGTACGCAACGAACGTCACCACGTTCAGAATTATCGGATTTTCCGACAACTTTGTCCGACCGTGTGTATGCAACACCAGTGTCGGACAAAATCCGTCGGAAAAAATCCAACGGATTTTGTGGTCGAAATTTCCAACCGTGTGTACGGGGCATTAGGCTTTACATCATTGACAACAATTATTATTATTATTAATAGTATTAATATTATTGTTATTATTGCCGTCATCATTTTGTAATATAATATTATATTTTAATTTCTGAATAATCTGTTTTAGGTTGTTGGAGCCCCTGTTCACACTGAATGTGACTTTGAAATTTTACTATTTCACTTGCACGATTTCAAAGCCGCAGGTCAGTGCGATTTCAGGTGCGACTTGCCTGAAATCTGCGCGACTTCATGCACAGAGGTCTATGCAAGTCAAACCTGAAATCGCCAAAAATACTGTAGAAACCTTTTTTTTTTCTAAATCGGAGTTGCGCCAATTTGAACAGTTCCACGGCTTACCGGAGCCGTCTGTCCCCTGGGTTGACATGGAGACGAGTGAGGGAAAGATGGCCCCCACCCGGCTCCATGGCACTGCAGGGCAGAAGCGACGTCATAACGTCACTTCCGCCCATAGCTCTTAAAGGGCCATTTTATTTTTTTATTTTTTTTAATTTGCTGCGAGATCACTTTTATCGGCAATCGGATCCTTCCCATGACTGTGCATGGAGACAAGTGAGGGGAAGATGGCCCCCACCCATCTCCATGACACCACAGGGCAGAAGTAACGTTTTGACATAGCTCTTAAAGGGCCAATTTTTTTTATTTTTTTTTTAAATGACAATTTAAATTTTTTTATTGCATTTTAGTGAGATCTGAGGTCTTTTTGATCATGCTTTTTTTTCTATTACAAGGGATGCTTACATTCCTTGTAATAGGAATAAAAGTGACACAATTAAATTTTTTTTAAAACAGTGTAAAAATAAAAAGTAAAAGGTAAAATAAATAAGAAAAAAATATATATATATATTTTAAACGTGCCCCATCCCGCAAACGCATACGTGAGTAGCACCCGCATATGAAAACAGGGTTCAAACCACACATGTGAGGTATCGACGCGATCGGTAGAGCGAGAGCAATAATTCTAGCCCTAGAACTCCTCTGTAATGCAAAACATGCAACCGGTAGAATTTTTTAAATGTCGCCTATGGAGATTTTTTAACTCAAATTTTGTGTGCCGGAAATTCCGATGGAAAATGTCGGATGGAGCCTACACACGGTCAGAATTTCCAACAAAAAGCTCCCATCGAACATTTTCCATTGGAAAATCTGACCGTGTGTACGCGGAATTACAGATAGGTTTATTGGCCCCGCTATATGTATATATGCCTCTTAAGTGGGGATCCAAGACTGTAAACTCCTTGAGGCCAGGGAATGATGTAAATGTATAATATATGTAAAGGAGATGCATAAATTGTTGGTGTTATATTAATGTCTATAATAAATAAATAAAAACAAGCTATCCCAAAGTTCCTACATACTTTATTGAATAATGTGAAGAGTAATGTGCTAGATGTAGTGACCAGCCAGAAAACATCATCCGTTGCTTTTGAATGAGCCTAATAAATAAATTGTTAAATTTAAATATCGTATATTCTCGAGTATAAGCTGACCCGAACATAAGCCGAGGCACCTAATTTTACCACAAAAAAATGGAAAAACGTATTGACTCGAGTATAAGCCTAGGGTAAGAAATGCGCAGCTACTGTAAGTAGAAAAGAGGGGCAACAATGCCCATTTGCAGCCTCACTGTGCCAATTTGCAGCCATTGTAGTTAAGGCCCCTTTCACACTGGGGCGGGGAGCCGCGGTGACGGTAAAGCAGCGCTATATTTAGCGCTGCTTTACCGTCGTTTTAGCCGCGGTTTTTGGCCACTCGCGGTGCGGTTTTACCCCCCGCGAGCGGCCGAAAAAGGGTTAAAGACCCCCCGCAGAGCGCCGCCGTAGCGGCGCTTTGCGGCGATATTGCCGCGGTATCACCGCGGTGTCCCATTCTAATCAATGGGAAGGAGCGGTATAGGAGCGGTGAACACACCGCTCCTATACCGCTCCAAAGATGCTGCTAGCAGGACTTTTTTGACCGTCCTGCTAGCGCACCGCTCCAGTGTGAAAGCCCGCCGGCTTTCACACTGGAGTTAAAGGGGCCGGATTTTTTCAGGCGGTATACAGGCGCTATTTTTAGCGCTGTGCCGCCTGAAAAACGCCCCAGTGTGAAAGGGGCCTTAGGGTTCCTAGATGCCCCCTAGCTGCAGCCAAAATGTGGGGTTTCTGGACCCAAAGGGACATTGCTGCAGATGGGCACAGTTGACCGACTTTGGGGCCCCCTATATTGGGGCCACTTGGTGCTAGGAACCCCACATTTTGTGTGCGAACCCAGAGAAACTAGCACTACAACATATCCAAGATAGGGGTTCCTATCACCAAGTGGCTCCGAGATACGGGGCCCCAAATTCGGTTCGGAAAATGTCAAGCACTTTTCTGCAGCAGAGAATGACATTTTCTGAACCGATTTTGGGGCCCCGTATCTCGGGGCCACTTGGTGCTAGGAACCCCATCTTTGGATATGTTGTAGTGCTGGGTTTGCACACCAAATTTGGGGTTCCTAGCACCAAGTGGCCCCAAGATACGGGGGCCCAAATTCGGGTCGGAAAATGTAATTTTCTGCTGCAGAAAAGTGCGTGACTCCAGTAAAAGCCCAGGGGGGGGCATTTTTCAGCACAAAAAAATTGATGAAAAACTCGGCTTATACTCGAGTATATACGGTAATAAGTATGACTTCGCACATTGTCCTTGGTCTTCATTGTAAAACAAGGGAAAGATCAGTTTGTATGTCCACTGAAAGTAACTACAGCCCCGGTGTTCACTTGCACTTAGGTGCTACACAAGACGATTAGGGTCAATTATTCCCCCATATAGAGTCCAGTGCAATATGTAAGTAGACAAAGAAAACAAATAGTCCCGCCTAATGCAAATGTGGGGATTTACTCTGAGAGGGAGTCCATAGATGGTATATATTCACTTCAAGGCTCCCAATGAAGTCAGTCTTCTCTGTCTCACAACACACACTGAGGTTTTAAGCTGCCCCCTGGGCAGAGGGGGCATTGTAGTCTTGCCGCTGAATGGTCATCATGTCACTATGTGATGGGACAACTGTTAAAAAGTGACAGGTCCTCCAGGCGAAAAGTGAAATCGATCATTGAGCTGCTAATCATAGCCAACAAACACAACACTACAACTACTACTGATTTGTGGGAGTGCATGCTGAGATTAGCTTAACTGGGCAAATATTCACAATCCATGTAATGCAACTAGTGAAAGGGTCACTTGGATCTCTTACTTGATTGGTACGCTCTTTACAATTCAGCTTTTATTTTTTAGAAAAAAATCTAATATAAATCATAAAGGCAAATATATTAAAAGCAAAGCTATTTTTAACTTTAGACACACTAGGGAACAGTTGAAATGTATATTGGGATTTCTTTTTTTATTTACTTGTCCCCTTGGGGCAATTTCCACTTACTTCATTTTCTGGACCCACCACCTGGAAGCGTTTGGAAAACTGCCCTAATTGCAGGGAATCCCTACTTTGAGAAATGCCATTGGAACAAATATCGCCATTGGAAGATTTCTTTTGGTTTCGGGTTGGGGTTTCTCAGAACTGACAATGGTTCCCAGGACAAGTAGAGAGAGTAAACTTTCCCAATTGGACATAAACAAAAATAAACTCTTTAAAACTAAAGCAAAATTCTTGGCTTTAGATATAAAAAAAACATAAAAAAAAATGTAACATTCATTGCATAATACTGACCAGCACTAAATATTTCTATTGTCCTAAGCCAATTCAATTTTAAGATGCAATGTTGGCCCTGGAGCTTACTTTGGCATACCCCAATCGGGTTTATAAGCACTATTCAAATAGAACAATATCATCCCCAGAATGCATCATTCAAACTTTCTTCAACTCATCCTTATGCCGCATACACACGAACAGACTTTTCGACGGACTTGGTCCGGCTGACAGAATCAGTCGGACAATTCGATCGTGTGTGGGCTCCAGCGGACTTTTTCTTCCCAAAAGTCTGGCGGACCTAGAAATAAAACTTGCTTCAAATCTTTCTGACGGACTCGAGTCCGGTCGAAAAATCCGGTCATCTGTGTGCTAGTCCGATGGACTAAAACCAACGCTAGGGCAGCTATTGGCTACTGGCTATAAACTTCCTTATTTTACGTCATCAAGTTCAAATCCATCTGACTTTTGGAGTGATCGTGTGTGGCCAAGTCCGTTCGCTTGAAAGTCCGGCGGACCTCAGCTGCAAAGTCCTTTGGATTGTCCGCCGGACCAAGTCCGTCAAAGTTTGATCGTGTGTGCGCGGCAAAAGAGTCCGATGGGAGCTTCTCATCGTTTATTCCGACTGTGTGTATGCCCCATCAGACTTTTTCCGTCAAATTCAGACGGACTTAGATAGAGAACATGTTCTACATTTTTCCGATGGAAAAAATTACTATCGGAAAAGCCGCTCGTCTGTATGATGTTCCGATGTACCAAAAACGAAGCATGCTCTGAAGCAAGTACAAGATGGAAGCTATTGGCTACTGGTTATTGAACTTCCGTTTTCTAGTCCCTTTGTACGTGTTGTACATCACCGCGTTCTTGATGGTCAGACTTTGGTGTGACCGTGTGTATGCAAGACAGCTTGAGCGGAATTCCGTCAGAACTCCGTCGGAAAAACCTTCAGAGTTTATTCCGATGGCAAAACCAGCCGTGTGTACAGGGCATTAGTTGTATACTTGATTTGCTCAACCTTATCATGGTGCTCACTGCTCAGCCAACCATCTGCCATCTTTGTCAGTAAAGGGACCCCACACATTGATGAAGAAATCGAAAACATAGCAACTAAGTAGCTAAAAAGAGCTATAGACTTACCTGCCTACATATACAGTATCTGTAAATTCATATTAACAGTCTACCCTTCCACTGAGTTGTCATGATACCCCTGAGGTAAGGACAATGTGATCTGTACTCTCCCTCTGCCAATCAACCAAAAAATTGGGACTTCTAGTCAATGAGGAAGGGGCCCACACTCACAGATAGTAAATTCTTGGATGAAAGGATTTAGTAAGGGATTCAAAATGACCCTTTTATCATCTCATTAACAAAGAGTATAGATTGGGTAAAACCATGGAATGGACAAATAGATTCTCTCATCAGTAACTATTACTGTGATAGAATTATGATTCCCACCAGCTGCCAAATCTTTATTTTTGACTTGGGTAAAGTGGAGAAAGAGTGAGAGGTTTTTATTGCTGTCCGTTACTATACTAAAGTTCTGTACACACGATCGGAAAATTCCGCCAGCAAAAGTCTGATGAGAGCTTTTGGTCGGAAAATGTGACCGTGTGTATGTTCCATCGGACTTTTGCTGGCGGAATTCCAGCCAGCAAAAGATTGAGAGCAGGTTCTCAATTTTTCGGTCAGAAAAAGTTTCGATCAAAAATTCCAATCATCTGTACCAATTTCGACATGCAAAATTCCTACGCATGCTCGGAAACAATTCGACACATGCTCGGAAGCATTGAACTTCATTTTCTCTGCTTATTGTAGTGTTATACGTTACCGCGTTCTTGACGGTCGAAAGTTCAGCAAACTTTTGTGTGACCGTGTGTATGCAAGCCAAGCTTGAGCGAAATTCCGTTGGAAAAACCATCCAAGATTTTTCCGTCGGAAAATCCGCTCGTGTTTACGCGGCATGAGAGGATTGCATTTCACTTTCTGGGCCAGTGACATGACAGAAAACTAATACAAATCCCTACACAAGAAGGGGAAATTAATACTTTGATAGGATACTGAAGAAAAGTTGTCCCTATTGAGAGATTTCCTCTTTCTCTTGTTCTGGTGACCACTATCAATATCTCTGGGCTGGAAGTTAAGAGACCTCTATTACTAAACCCTGATGAAAGGGGTGAAACCTGTTAGAGGGCATGGCCATCATGTTCTACCTTATGATTCTGTACCTCGCTGCCAGCTTGCTTCTGACCTCGGCTATCCCTGTGACTGCGCTTCTGTTCCTGGCTCTATTCTCACATCCGGGTCAAGTGCCTACCTGGCTGTCATCTGTATCAGCTCTGCTCACCACAGTGAGTCCCTGTCTCAAGTCTGATGGGAGCTCCGACAGGCCTCACATCTTGAACCTGCAGCCCATGCGGAGTGTCCCTTTAACTTCAGCTGGATCTCTGTGAACAGTTACTCTTCCTGACCTGATGTTCTACTAGCCTACCTTGGACCGCATCACCTGCTGCAAGCACTCCTATCAACACCTGCCGGCACTCGTGTTCCTCCTGTCCCTTGATACCCTCTGTTTCACCTTCAGCGGGACCTGGGCTGGAGATACAAGAGAGGCCCAACTCGTCATTTCAGTCTTCGATCAGGTACGTGATCGAATATATTCCAATTTTTGGTTTTGAGTTTATTACCGCTTTAAAGAAGTTCCACTGCTGTGAAACCTGAACTTTTTAAATGAACTTGTTAGTATTCAGTTCAGAATTTTATTTCATTTGTATGATTATTATCTTCTTCCTTTTTAGTCCCCACTTCAAAGGAATTTAAATATAGATGATTAACTATACTTACACTGGTCAAAGCCCTTTAAATTAAGTTTTTCCGCATATCAGTGAAAATGCTTTCAGATTTTCGTATAATGAAATGTTAGCTGCAAAAGAAAAATCATTTATACCACCAGCACACAACGCTTTAATATGTTGTATCATGGAATTGTTTGGTGCACCTATTGATTTAATAAAAGTATTGCTTAAACCTACAATTGTAGGTCTGGGCAAAATAAAAAAATAAATCAGTACATTTCCGCAATACATGCCCCTTTCCCCATGTTTTATGACACTTGTAAAATATGGATGGCTTCTTTTCATGCCATTCATTGTATACAATTGTAAAATATACAATAAAATGCTGCGCTAAATATAAATAAAATACTAAATGCTATATGACAAATGTTCAATCAGAATGCAATTATAAAGTGCATCCCCCTGAGGAAGACATGTGATTCCTGTGTCGACACGCGTTGGGGAGGGGATAGGATGGTGTTGGTGGCAGCAGCAGCTTTCACGCTGTCTGCAGAGACCAGGAAGCGTAACGACAACCCCGCGGGTATACACAGACCTGTTTTTTGGAGGTTGGTGTGCTTAAGCACCTGATAAATGTGAATACCCAACTGTGGGGCTGTTTTTTAATAAAAGTTATTTTAAACGATATCGCACCATCCAGTCTATTTTTTACATTTCCATTACTGAGGACACCTGTTTAAAGGACCCGGGATTTTGAGCTGTTGTTCCCATAGAGCCCAGGTGTGGCTTATAAGCGTGTTCAGACCAAACTTAGTTGTGTGGTCACACGCTCTAAGGTGAGTGTTTTAAGGTGAGCGCAACCACATAAGGGGAGCACAGGAGTGTCATCACCATACTTAAGTTTGGAGCACTTATCACAAGGATTTTTTTCTGCACGTACTCCATAGGGGAGCTTATTACATAAAATTTTCATGGACTTTCACTAACGTGCATGATATATACACATGTTATAGTTAAGTTTGAGCACTAGGGCACTTTATTGATATATTAAGCCATGTTACTATAAGCAATATCATCATTATTAGTGGTATAAGCATTTGCACTTTATTATTGCATTCTTATTGAACATTTGTCAAGTAGCATTTAGTATTTTATTTATATTTAGCACGGCACTTTATTGGTTATTTTGTTATTTATGCACACTATGGGACTGTGATCAGTGTCTGCAGCTGATCATTACAGCCTAGGAGTGCATCTATACCTTGTTGGCTTTGCACAATACAGCCAATCCATTCTGTTTGATTAGCGCATTTCCATTGATTGCTCGCAAGACTCCTTGTTTATTGTATACACTTGTGTTACTAGCTGTGATTGATCACGTGGTACAGACAGGTCCAATCACAGCCCATCTGTACTATGTGATTAGCTCTGGCCAATCACAGCTAATCACAATAAAACAAACTGAATGAATGGATTTCATTCAGTAAAATGCTTGCTTATATCAATGTGATACACTGCTATAAGCAATTATAATGTGTAAAAAATAAATTCTTATCACTTCCCCAGAGTAGTACAATGTTACTATAGTAAAATTGTATTGCTCTGTCACAGTGAAAAAGAAAAAAATTTAATAAACATTTTTTTTTTAACAAAATTGATTTTATTTTTTATTTATTACATACTGTGTCAGTGTCCCTGATCACTGCCATACCAGTTATATGATAACGCTGAACTGCACTAATACTAAATGCTATATGACAAATGTTCACTCAGAATGCAATAATAATAATTCCCCCTGAGGAAGACACGTGATTCCCTGTGTCGACACACGTTGGGATAGGACAGTGTTGGTGGCAGCAGCAGCTTTCACGCTGTCTGCTGAGACCAGGAAGCAGAACGGCAACCCCACGGGCGTACACAGACCTGTAAAAAAAAAGTATCTTCCAAATAATTGCGGCAAAAAAGTACAAATTTAAAAAAAAAACTCATCATGCCTCTTACTAAATACCTCAGACTGTCTGCTTTCCAAAAAAAGGGAGCCTTGTTACAGCAACTGCCTTGATACCCCATTTGGGTTTTTCAGGAAATTGTTGTTGACACATCTATGACCCTTAATATGCATTTTAATACATGTCAATGTGATTTTAATGTATACCAATACAATTTAATGATGACTTTTTAATTGAATTTTTGAGTTACTATTGGAGGTGTATACAAAGTCCTAATTTTTTTCTTTTGGTGCTTCGGTTATGTGTAGGGATGATACCTCCTTTGGTAAATGGTTGTTTCATATGAAGATCTCCACATACATTTTTTTTTCCTCCCCACATATTAACCACTTCAGCCCCGGACCAATTGTCAGCTTAAGGACCAGAGGTCTTTTTTCAATTTCGCACTGCACTACTTTAACTGGTAATTGTGCGGTCATGCAATTTTGTAACGAAACGAAATTTGCGTCCTTTTCTTCCCACAAATAGAGCTTTCTTTTGATGGTATTTGATTGCCTCTGTGATTTTTATTTTTTGCGATATAAACGGAAAAAAGAGCGAAAATTTTGAAAAAAAAAGAGATTTTCTACTTTTTGTTATAAAAAAAAATCTAATAAACTCAATTTTAGTCAAACATTTGGGCCAAAATGTATTCAGCCACATGTCTTTAGTAAAAAAAATGCCAATAAGCGTATATTTATTGGTTTGCGCAAAAGTTATAGCGTCTACAAACTAGAGTACATTTTCTGGAATTTACACCGCTTTTAATTTATGACTGCCTATTTCATTTCTTGAGGTGCTAAAATGGCAGAGAAGTACAAAACCCCCCCAAATGACCCCATTTTGGAAAGTAGACACCCCAAGCTATTTGCTGAGAGGCATGTTGAGCCCATTGAATATTTTTTTTTTTTAGTCCCAAGTGATTGAATAAAGACAAAAATAAAAAATTTTTTTTTTTTTCTTCAAAAAGTTGTCACTAAATGATATATTGCTCACACATGCCATAGTTATATGTGGAATTGCACCCCAAAATACATTTTGCTGCTTCTCCTGAGTATGGGGATACCACATGTGTGGGACTTTTTGGGAGCCTAGCCGCGTACGGGGCCCCGAAACCCAAGCACCGCCTTCAGGATTTCTAAGGGTGCAAATTTTTGATTTCACTCCTCACTACCTATCACAGTTTCGAAGGCCATAAAATGCCAAAATAGCACAAAACCCCCCCAAATGACCCCATTTTGGAAAGTAGACACCCCAAGCTATTTGTTGAGAGGCATGGTGAGTATTTTACAGCTCTCATTTGTTTTTGAAAATGAAGAAAGTAAAGAAAAAAAATTTTTTTTTTTCTTTTTTCAATTTTCAAAACTTTGTGACAAAAAGCGACATCTGCAAAATACTCACAATACCTCTCAGCAAATAGCTTGGGGTGTCTACTTTCCAAAATGGGGTCATTTTGGGGGGTTTTATGCCATCTGGGCATTCCATGGCCTCCGAAACTGTGATTGGCAGTGAGAAGTGAAATAAAAAAATTACTCCCTTAGAAAGCCTGAAGGCGGTGCTTGGTTTTTGGGGTTCCGTACGCAGCTAGGCTCCCAAAAAGTCCCACACATGTGGTATCCCCGTACTCAGGAGAAGCAACAGAATGTATTTTGGGGTGTATTTCCACATATGCCCATGACATGTTTGAGCAATATATCATTTAGTGACAACTTTTTGTAAAAAAAATATATATATTTTTTTTTTTTTCATTATTCAATCTCTTGGCACAAAAAAAAAAAATATTTAATGGGCTCAACATTGCTCTCAGCAAATAGCTTGGGGTGTCTACTTTCCAAAATGGGGTCATTTGGGGGGGGTTTGAACTGTCCTGGCATTTTATGCACAACATTTAGAAGCCTATGTCACACGTCACCCACTCTTCTAACCACTTGAAGACAAAGCCCTTTCTGACACTTTTTGTTTACATGAAAACATATTTTTTTTTTGCAAGAAAATTACGTTGAACCCCCAAACACTATATATATTGTTAAAGCAAAGGCCCTACAGATTAAAATGGTGGGTGTTGCATTTTTTTTTTCCACACAGTATTTGCGCAGCGATTTTTCAAACGCATTTTTTGTGGAAAAAATACACTTTTTTTTATTTTAATGCACTAAAACACACTATATTGCTCAAATTTTTGATGAAATAAAAAATATGATCTTAGGCCGAGTACATGGATACCAAACACGACATGCTTTAAAATTGCGCACAAACACGCAGTGGCGACAAACTACATACATTTTTAAAAGCCTTTAAAAGCCTTTACATGATACCACATTAGATTCACGGAGGAGGTCTACTGCTAAAATTACTGCCCTCGATCTGACCTTCGCGGTGATACCTCACATGCATGCTGCAATTGCTGTTTACATATGACGCCAGACCAACGCTTGTGTACGCCTTTGCGCAAGAGAAGGGGGGGCAGGGGTGCTTTTTTTTTTTTTTTAGTTTTTTTTTTATTTATTTAGCTTTTTTATTCTATTTTTAAACTGTTCCTTCCATTTTTTTTCTTTGTTATGATTTTTATTGTTATCTCAGGGAATGTAAATATCCCCTATGATAGCAATAGGCAGTGACAGGTACTCTTTTTTTTGAAAAAATTGGGGTCTATTAGACCCTAGATCTTTCCTCTGCCCTCAAAGCATCTGACCACACCAAGATTGGTGTGATAAAATGCTTTCCCAATTTCCCAATGGCGCGGTTTATATCCGGGAGGGGGGACATTCCCTCCTACTGCTTGTAAAAGCAGTCTAGAGGCTAATTACCCGCTAGAATTGCTTTTACATGAAAGCCGATCACTGGCTGAAAAGAATGATACCAAGATGATACCTAAACCTGCAGGCATCATTCTGGTATAACCATTCAAAGTCCAGCAACATACTGGACATATATTGTAATCTTTTTTTTTTTCATGCAGCCTCTTGGCTGAACGAAAAAAAGAGATTGATTGGTGGGTATGCCCACCATTAGAATACCTCCCTTCATCCACCCACTTCTAATGATGGGCATACATGCACCATTTATATATGCCGATGCATGGGGGCATCCTCCCGCAAAAGTTATGCCGTGTACACACGGTCGGAATTTCGACCGTATGTACGTGCCATTAGGAGCCAATCGCTCCTCCCCCCCCCTGCTGCCCCCATGCTTCGGCATATATGCTCTTTTTTTTAACTGTGGTGGTGAAATCACCTCCTACAGCGTTGGAGTCGCGGCTTTATGTATCGTGGGAGCAAACGCTGTTGCTGTCAAGATAAATAAATCCGCGCTGCAACTGAATGGCGCACCTGAAAACAAAAAAATGCTTAACACTAAAACACAGTAAACAAAATTACATACCTGAAAAGCAAGCATGATAAAACATAATAAAACATAATAAAACATAATAAAACATTGCAGAATAGAATGGAGTAAAAAAAGAGCAACAATAGAGAGAGAATAGAGAGAGAGAGAGAACAATAAAACGACAACTATTTTTGTTTTTTTTTTTTTTTTTTTTGAGATTCACAGGTAAAAAAGCTCCTGACTGTTAGCGACTGAATCAAAACGCTACCACAAAAAAAATGTTAGCGATCGCAGGGATCAGGCCTGACTCTGCGAACACTGCAGTTATGTGTGCTTAGTGTTTTGTAAGTGACAGTGATCGATCGATACTGCACTTGGGTGGGCTGGGCTGGGCGGAGGGGGAAAACGCAGGTGCTAGCAGGTATCTGGGCTGATCCCGCTAACAATGCGTTTTTTTGGAACCCTAAACTGCTGGGACGCTAGTATAGATCTGATCAGATCAGATATTGATCTGTTCAGATACTATACCACTAAGGGAGGTGTATGCTTTGCGCGTGGGTGTTTGCGGTACTGGCACTAACCTGGGGCGACGCAGACCTTATTTGACCCTAAAACCTAATTGATATCACCCGCCGGGCGATCAGGGGGTTAAACCGTTATTGGGTAATAAATGGCGGGTGCCCTGACAGTATAAAAAACAAGCTAACTAACCAGCGTCACCCGTAACAGTAATACAAAAAAAAACTGGTTACCTAGCGACACTAATGCAGGGATCAGAAAAACGATCGCTTAGTGACACTGGCAAAAGGGGGTGAAAGGGTTAACTAGGGGCAATCAGGGGGTTAAACCTTTATTAGGTAATATATGGGGGTACCTGACGCTATATAAAAACCTGACGGGGAACCTAAATAACGAAATAACTAACTGGCTAACCAGCGTCACCAGTGACATTTTATACGGTGATCACTGGTGAAAGGGTTAACTCTAGGGGCAATCAGGGGGTTAAAACCTTTATTTAGGTTGTAATATGGGGGTACCTGACCTATAAACCTATTTATGAACCTATATAAACATGGCGGTTAACCTAAAAAAAAACTGGTTACCTAGCGACACTAATGCAGCGATCAGAAAAACGATCGCTTAGTGACACTGGCAAAAGGGGGTGAAAGGGTTAACTAGGGGCAATCAGGGGGTTAAACCTTTATTAGGTAATATATGGGGGTACCTGACGCTATATAAAAACCTGACGGGGAACCTAAATAACGAAATAACTAACTGGCTAACCAGCGTCACCAGTGACAGTTATACGGTGATTACTGGTGAAAGGGTTAACTCTAGGGGCAATCAGGGGGTTAAAACCTTTATTTAGGTTGTAATATGGGGGTACCTGACCTATAAAACTATTTATGAACCTATATAAAACATGGCGGTTAAAATAAAAAAAAAATGGTTACCTAGCGACACAATGCAGCGATCAGAAAAACGATCGCTTAGTGACACTGGCAAAAGGGGGTGAAGGGGTTAACTAGGGGCAATCAGGGGGTTAAACCTTTATTAGGGGGGGGTAGGGGGCTACCTAGGCCCTAAAACTAACTGCCCTGACAGTTATTACAGTCACACTGACACTAAATGCAGTGATCAGTAAATAAATGATCACTGCAATTAGTGACACTGTGACTGGGGGGGGAGGGGGTGATCTGGGGGGTGATCAGGGGGTGACAGGGGGGTGTTTTGTGTGCCTAACTGTACTGGTGTCAGTGTAGTGTTGTGCACTAACCTTAACATGTTCGCCGCTCGGCGTCTCCGGTCACATAGACCGGCGCACCGAGCGTGACATCACTTCCGCCTTCCTGTCTATACAATAGACAGGAAGGGGAAGCTTTTCATTCGCCAGGAGCGATCGCGAGGGGGTGGCCAGAAACCACTGGCCGTCCCCTCGTCCCGGATCGCTCCTGAAGCGATGCCGACCGTCCCCGCCGGCGGAGGGGGGTCCGATCGGACCCCCCAACCGCCTAAAGAATGGCACGTACAGGTACGTGGTTCTGCCTGTACGTGCCATTCTGCCGACGTATATCTACATGGGGCGGTCGGCAAGTGGTTAACAATGCTGCTGTCTAATGCCTTGTGCCCCGTACATTTTCCGACGGAAAATGTCCTATCGGACCATGTTGTCGGAAAATCCGACCATGTGTGGTCGCCATCAGACTTTTTCCGTCAGAAAAAAATTCAGATCCTGCTCTCAAATTTTCCGACAACAAAGTCCGATCGGACTTTTTCCGATCGTGTGTAGCGAATTCCGACCGACAAAGTGCCACGCATGCTCAGATCAAATTACAAGACCAAAACTATTGGCTACTAGCCTCTACGTAGTTTTGTCATACGCAACGAACGTCACCGCGTTCAGATCGGATTTTCCGACAACTTTGTCCGACCGTGTGTATGCAACACCAGTGTCGGACAAAATCCGTCGGAAAAAATCCGACGGATTTTGTGGTCGGAATTTCCGACCGTGTGTACGGGGCATAAGGCCCCTTTCACACGACAAGCCCGCTCGGATCTGCCTGTCCGTTTTTCAGGCAGATCCGAGCGGGCCGTCCATTGACTCCTATGGGGCGACGTATTTCAGCGGAGGTTTGTCCACTGACACCCGTCTGCCATTCAATCCGCTAAAATCAGACATATGGCGATAGGTTCGCCATCCGTCTTGGCGGATCGGCTGAGATCTAATGAAAACGGACATGCTGTCTATTTTCGTTTGATCTCTCCATAGGAATCAAGGGTGCTCTGACAGGCTCCTCCACACTCAGTGAGTAGAGACGGAACTGTCATCCACCGGCTCAGCAGAGATCAATGGAGAGATCTCCTGCTGAACTGGTGGACTCCACTGAAACGTATCCGCCTCACGTGAATGAGGCCTAAAGGTGTTTCTGTTGCCTCTCCATCCAGAGTTTAAGCACTATAATACAGGATATATGTTACTTGCCAGTGGTAGCAGCGATCTTCCAGGCCCAGTGCCAAGCGGCTGTCCTTCTGCATACAGTGCCTTGAAAAAAGTATTCATACCCCTTGAAATTTTCCACATTTTGTCATGTTACAACCAAAAACATAAATGTATTTTATTGGGATTTTATGTGATAGACCAACACAAAGTGGCACATCATTGTGAAGTGGAAGGAAAATGATAAATGGTTTTCAAATATTTTTACAAATAAATATGTGATAAGTGTGGTGTGCATTTGTATTCAGCCCCCTTTACTCTGATACCCCTAACTAAAATCTAGTGGAACCAATTGCCTTCAGAAGTCACCTAATTAGTAAATAGAGTCCACCTGTGTGTAATTTAATCTCAGTATAAATGCAGCTGTTCTGTGAAGCCCTCAGTGGATTGTTAGAGAACCTTAGTGAACAAACAGCATCATGAAGGCCAGGGAACACACCAGACAGGTCAGGGATAAAGTTGTGGAGAAGTATAAAGTAGGGTTAGGTTATAAGAAAAATATCCCAAGCTTTGAACATCTCACGGAGCTCTGTTCAATCCATCATCCGAAATGGAAAGAGTATGGCACGACTGCAAAGCTACCAAGACATGGCCGTCCACCTAAACTGACCGGGTCGGGCAAGGAGAGCATTAATCAGAGAAGCAGCCAAAAGGCCCATGGGAACTCTGGAGTAGCTGCAGAGATCCACAGCTCAGGTGGGAGAATCTGTCCACAGGACAACTATTAGTCGTTTACTACACAAATCTGGCATTTATGGAAGAGTAAATACATGAAAAATGTAGCGCTAGCAGTAAACACAATATGGTGAAAGTGAATACTGATCAAAAACACATGTGACATGTGAATGGGGGTAAACCCAAAATAACTAGGTGAGGACAAAACAAAGGAAACGAAAAGTCCAAAATGAATGAAGTGAGGCACTGATATCCGCGGATCTCTATAGACAGTTCTAGAGCATGTGAAGGCTGGACACGGTCAAGATGGTCTTCTACTGAGGCATATCTATGAGAGATATGCCCCACTAGAAGACCATCTTGAGTTGAAACGCGTCGGGCCAGCTATCTCGTGTTTCTCACATTGCTGATCCTTTTTTTGTATTATTCTCGAGATTTTATTTTTCACATGTTCGATGTGAATACATTTTATGTTACCTTCTGACCTGCACCATCGGAGTCGCTTTCCCTGGGGGCACCTGATGAAGAGGAGGGGCTTGGAATGCCAGCAGAAGGAGAGGATCAGGAGTAAGTATAGGCATGTTTGTTATTTCTATTAGAAAAAGATTGAAGGTTTACGGCCACTTTAACTGTGCAATAAAATTCATACCTAAACTTCAGCTTTAGTTGTTTGCTAGACTTCTAAATTATCTTTCAATCGAAAGACTGTTGGCTAAATATTAAACCACAGAAAAGATTGTACCATTGAAAGTGACATGATACTAATAATAATCTACCACTGGCATCTAGGTACAGGAAATAAACATGCATACTGTATAATATTATTATTATTATACAGGATTTATATAGCGGCAACAGTTTGTTCAGGGCTTCACAATATAAAGGGAGACATTGCAGATAAAATACAATTGAATACAAGGGAGTTAGGAGGGCTCTGTTCATGAGATCTTACAATTTATACTCATTGCTAAATTATCCTAAATCGGCACTGAAAACGCTATTTCATTAATTTAAAATATTCAAAGTAAACTCCCCATCCATCCATATCTTCTTTGAAACCCATGCCCCCCCCCCCCCCCAGCATTT
The DNA here is from genome assembly GCA_028564925.1 of Lithobates sylvaticus. Taxonomy (NCBI): domain Eukaryota; kingdom Metazoa; phylum Chordata; class Amphibia; order Anura; family Ranidae; genus Lithobates; species Lithobates sylvaticus. The sequence continues at coordinate 582,462,984 of CM053029.1, forward strand.
CTAGCTGCAGTCAACTTGAGTAAGGGCAGATGATTTATGTAGCCTTTAGTAGTTGTAGTGTGTTTAAAGTGGTTGTAAAGGCTGAATGTTTTTTACCTTGTAAAAATCTTCTGTGTGCAGTGGCCCCCCCAGCCCCCCCATTCTATACCTGAGCTCCCTCCGATCCAGCGATGTTCGAAATAGCCTGGGCTGTCCCAGGACCCTTCTTCCTCATTGAGACAGCAGCAGGGGCCCATTGGCTTCCACTGCTGTCAATCACAGCCAGTGAGCCAATGAGGAATGTGGAATGAGAAGAGGGCGGGGTCGAGACACATAGGGTCAAGAGCAAGCACACAGAGGTGCCCCAGGGCAATCAGCTTTCTCTGGGGGCACTGATCAAGGGGGAGGAGCCATGAGCCCAAAAAGAAGAGAATCTGAGCTGCTCTGTGCAAAACCACTGCACAGAGCAGGTAAGTATAACATGTTTTTAATTTAAAAAAACAAAAACAAAGCTTTAACACCACTTTAACTGCTTCCCGAACGGCTCACGCAGATATACTGTGGCAGAAGGGCACGTACAGGCAGAATCACTTACCTGTACGTTGCCCTTTAAGAGGTGGCTGGTGGGTCAGGTCACGAGTCCCGCGGACTCGATCACCGCTGGGATACTCGCAATCGCCTCGCGGAGAGGAAGAACAGGGAGATGCTAATGTAAACAAGCAACTCCCCATTCTGCCTAGTGACAGTGTCACTGATCTCTGCTCCGTGTGATCGGAGCAGAGATCAGTGATGTGTCATACACAGCCACGCCCCCCACAGTTAGAAACACGCCCCTAGGACACACTTAACCGCTACACTGCCACCTAGAGGTTAACCCCTTCACTGCCAGTGTAATTTACACAGGAATTTGTATTCCCCTGATTGCTGTATAAATGTCAATGGTCCCAAAAATGTGTCAAAATTGTCCGATGTGTCTGCCATAATGTCACAGTCCTGATAAAAATTGCAGATCGCCGCCATTACCAGTAAAAAAAAATAATAAAAATGCCATAAAACTATCCTCTATTTTGTAGCCGCTATAACTTTTGCGCAAACCAATGAATATACGCTTATTGTGATTTTTTTTAACAAAAATATGGAGAAGAATACATATCGGCCTAAACTGAGAAAAAATAGTGTTTTTATATATTTTTGGGGATATTTATTACAGCAAAAAGTAAAAAATATAGCGTTTTCTTTTAAATTGTCACTGTTTTTTTGTTTATAGCGCAAAAAATTAAAACCGCAGAGGTGATCAAATACCACCAAAAGAAATCTCTATTTGTGGGAAAAAAAGGACGTCAATTTTGTTTGGGTGCCACGTCGCACGACCGTGCAACTGTCAGTTAAAGCGGCGCAGTGCCGAATCACAAAAAAAGTGCTCTGGTCAGGAAGTGGGTAAAATCTTCCGGGGCTGAAGCTGTTAAAATATTTCATGTTAATTGAGAGAGTTTACTTCCCATTTTAAAATGCAAAAGACTCATAAAATCTCTGTTCATCTGATGAAGGATACAGTGAAGGAAAGTCAGTTCTATAGACCAATGATCTTGGTGATCTCTTCTTTAGTTGAACACATTTTCGATTGTGAAATCAGAAGACCTCAATCTTCTCTTTATGTGGAGCTTCAGACTTAAAAAAAAAAAAAGATACATTTGGCAACTTCACAACGTTCACGTCTTTCTTTAGCGTGAACTTTTTTCACACCAACTTTAGTCCCCATTTTGTTCCTCGCACAAATGCATCAGTGAAAGCCATAGACGTTAAAAATCAAAGGGCGTTTTCTGGAGTGCAGTGGGGACTGAAGTGCAGTTAATGCAGTAGATTAACCATTCTTTTTGTTATTGTTTAATCTTTTCATTTGAATATTTAATGCTGAGGGGAAATTACTGTGCAGTATTTGCCTGAATAAAGGCAGTTTCTGTTTCTAACTTGAGAAGAATGTCATTTGGGTTGAAAAGCACCCCTATCCCATTGTTAGGCTCCCCTTGCACTGATCCTTGCTTTTAACATCATAATGAAGGATGCTCTTTACTGGATTAACTTGAGAAGGGATTAACTCCTTCAAGACATCTTTGGAGGCAAGGTGTTTTGAGCCTTAAATACACAGCGATTGCATGCTTTGCGTTTTCTTATTTTGAAAACTACCCAGCTGGAATTCAAATTCTTTTCCATGGCATTGCCTTTTCTTGGTAGCGGAGTTTGGGTTCCTGCCACAGATGTTGAAACATTGTATTGCTCCTTTTAATATTGTGGCCAAATGTTTCAGATGCTTTGTCTGGAGTGCGGGGAACAAGGTTCACACATTTCCTGAGATAATATCAGCATGTGCCACCGACTGACAAACACTGAATAGAAAGCCGGTTTGTCTACAGAACTCTGGAACAACTGTCACTTCTCTGTCGGACATTAGAACTTTGTATATATATATATTAAAAAATAATTAGTTATATAATATTTAGCAAATTCTTATTAACAAGTTTAGGGATCTTGATTTTAAATTAAGATGCTATATCATATTATATTGGTTCTTTGCCATTCGAGGTTGTTCAGGGGAGCTTTTGTTCCCACGCTCAGCATTGGTAGATAATCTGAACAAACTGTTGGCAGAGGGTGCTAGAGAGGACAGGGAGCAATCCCTTTTTAACTATCTCTTTTTTCATGGGACTTCCTAGTTTCAAATTCTTGTTTGTACCATTTTTTTTATTCATTTGTTACTGTTTTCTTTGGTATAGATGATGACTTTTTAAACAAAAAAAATAAACTATAAGGTGTTTAGGTCAACTTCTTTATATCTTTTTTACTAAGTGTTTAATCTTGTTTACAATTAAAGATTAAAGTAGTTGTAAACCCTTAGAGACCACTTTTTGCTACAGGTAAGCCTATAATTAGGCTTACCTGTAGCTACCCAGGATATGGGTAGCAGGTATAGGAGATATCCCCTGTATTTGCATGTGGGAGTTACGTCATCGCAGCTCCGGCCAATCACAGCTCCAGAGCCTCGATACCCGGTAGTAACCTCCGGTAGTGATGTCGTCCACCGGACCTGTGTACGGGCACCACAGCGAGGGCTTTGATCTCAGGTATTACATAATGAGCTAGTATGCTATGCATACAAGCTCAATATGCCTTTGTCTTGCAGGTGTTAGTTTGAAAAAAAAGTGGGTTTACAATCACTTTAATACCTGCCAAAAGATTCCCTGACTACCATTGGTTAGTTAAAAAGAACTAAATCAGAACTTTGTATATATATTTAAAAAAATAATAATAACACACTTAGGGATTTTGATTTTAAATTAAGATGCTAATTCATATTGTAATTCCAAGCATGTTCCCATGCTTAGCATTGGTTGATAATGTGAACAAACTGTTGGCAGAGGGTTCTAGAGAGGACAGGGAGGAATCCTTTTTTACATATATTTAATTAATTAATGGTATAATATTTAACAAATTCTTATTAACAAGTTTATGGATTTTCATTTTAAATTTTAAATTAAAATGCTAATTTATATTATATTGGTTCTTTGAAATTCTAGGTTGTGCACAAGGAGAGGAGGAGGGGAGCTCATGTTCCCACGCTCAGCATTGGTTTATAATGTGAGCAAATCCCTTTTTACCATGGCCTTTCTTATTTTCAAAATCTTGATTGTACAATTTTTTAGTTAAACATAACTGTATTGAATAGTATAGAACACCTTTTTTGAGAGTAATTATAAGGGTTTTGGTTCCTTTCCAAAACTGTTCTTTTATAACTTTTTTTATTTATTTTTTACTAAAGGTATAATTTTGTTTACAAATAAAGATTGAATACATGCCACAGGATTCACAGAGTACTATGGGTTAGCTAAAGAACATTATAACTTTGTGTATTTATTTAAATAAAAATAAATTATGGTGTAATATTTAGCAAATTCTTGTTAACAAGTTTAGGGATCTTGATTTTACATTAAAATGCTAATTCATATTATATTCATATTATATTATTTCTTTGCAATTCAAGGTTGTGCACAAGGAAAGAAGGAGAGGAGCTCATGTTCCCATGCCCAGCATTGGTTGATAATGTGAACAAACTGTTGGCAGAGGGTGCTAGAGAGGACAGGGAGCGATCCCTTTTTAACTACCTAATTTTTCATGGAATTTCTTAGTTTCAATTTTTTTTTATTTGTAACTGTTTTCTTTGGTATAGATGATGACTTTAAAAAAAATGTAATTCCTTTATATCTTTTTTACTAAACGTTTAATCTTGTTTACAAATAAAGATTGAATACCTGCCACAAAATTCCCAGAGTACCATGGGTTAGCTTAAAATAACTAAATCAGAACTTAAATAATTAATGGTATAATGTTTTGCAAATTCTTATTAACAAGTTTAGAAATTTTGATTTTAAATTAAGATGCTCATTCATATTACATTGGTCATGTTCCCATGCTTAGCATTGGTTGATAATGTGAACAAACAGTTGGCAAAGGGTGCTAGAGAGGACAGGGAACAGTTCTTTTTTACCATGGAGTTTCTGGGGTTTCAAAATCTTGATTGTACCATTTTTTATTTAAACATAACTATTTTGATTGGTATAGAAGAAGACTTGTTTAAGAGAAATTGTAAGGGTTTTTTTTTTTTTTTTTCCTAAACTTATTCTTTAATAACTTTTCTTTTGTTTTACTAAATGTATAATTTTGTTTACAAATAAAGATCGATTACATGCCACAGGATTCACAGAGTACTATGGGTTAGCTAAAGAGCATTAGAACAAAAAAAAAAAAAGAAATCATGGTGTGATATTATGGAAACTCTTATTAACATATATAGCTATTTTGATTTTAAATTAAGGAGCTAATACATATCATATTGGAGTTTCTTATGTTCAAATTCTTGATTGGACCATTTTTTTTATTTAAATATACCTGTTTTGATTTGTATAGAAGAGGACATTTTAAAAAGAACCTATAAGGGTTTTGGGTCTATTCTTTCATATCTTTTTTTTTACTAAACTGCTCCGTGTCTGCTACTCCTCTGTTTCAATCCCTCCCCTGGCTCCTGCTCACCCAACAAATTAAATTCATTAAACTAACAACAACTTACAAAGCCATCCACAACTCAGCCCCCAGCTACATTACTAGCCTAGTCTCAAAATACCAATGAAATTATTCTCTTCGTTCCCCCCAAGGTCTCCTGCGCCCTTGTCACCTCCTCATACTCTCGCCTTCAGGACTTTTCTCAAGCCTCTCCCATCCTATGGAACTCCCTACCCTAATCTGTCCGATCATCTCCTACTCTGTTTGCTTTTAGAAGATCCCTGAAAACCCTTCTCTTCAGAGAAGCCTATCCTGCCCCCATCTAACGACTGTACATTAATTTTCTCCATCACCTCCTCTCCAAAGCTATTACCTTTTTTTATCACTTGACCCTCCCTTCTAGATTGTAAGCTCTAATGAGCGGGGCCCTCTGATTCCTCCTGTATTGAATTGTATTTTAACTGTACTGTCTGCCCTCATGTTGTAAATCTCTGCGCCAACTGTTGGCGCTATATAAATCCTGTATAATAATAATAATACATATCTGACACAGGATTCCCAGAGTATCACAGGTTAGCTAATAAAAAACAGAACTTTGTATATACATTTAAAAAAAAAAAAATTAATGGTATAATATTTTGAAAATTCTTATTTACAAGATTAGGGATTTTGAAATTAAATTAAGGTGCTAATTCATATATAAATCAAAAAATAATACAGCACTATCAAAAATAATCCAATGTGTGACTGATATCAAAAATGAATGTGACTGTGCAAGCTGCAATTTTCTTGTAAGATACACACACTATAAACAATAAATCAAAAATAAACTGTGCTAAACTAAAAATGTGAATAATTGATGAAGAAAGTCTATATGCATAAAAAGCAAGAAAGTCCATATAGTGACGTGATATCCGAAGGATCCCTTTATTGTGGATAATTTCACCAAGAAATTGTGACAGTTCAGAGAAACAGCTCCATCTCATTACCAGCTCCTAGGACCTCCTATTATGGGAGGTCTACGACACTTGTGGCTATATACCCAGCAAGTGACTTTGATTATCCAGGGAGATCGCACTATTAAGCTTCCATAGCACAATGGACTAGATCACAGAGGGGTTCCAAGAAAAGATAAAGCCTCATCTGTGACAAAACGCATAGGGGAGAACGACGTGCTGACGTCACTACGTTTGCGCCAGTCCTGGACCACGGGCTGCATTTTGAGCCGGTCGGTTTATTTTTTTTCTGCCAGTTTACTTTTTATTGATGTAAGCGCAACATCTTTTTACCTAAACAGACCTTAAGATTTTAAACTATGGAGGCCTTATCTTTTCTAGGAACCCCTCTGTGATCGAGTTCATTGGGCGGTGGAGGCTTAATAGCATGATCTCCCTGGTTGATCAAAGGCCCTGGCTGGGTATATAGCCACAAGTGTTGTAGACCTCCCGTAATAGGAGGTCTTAGGAGCTGGTAAGCGGCCATTTTATGAGATGGACGTGTTCCTCTGAACTATCACGATCTCTTGGTTAAATTATCCACGATTAAGGGATCTTTCGGATATCACGTCACTATATGGACTTTCTTACTTTTTATGTATATAGACTTTCTCCATCAATTATTCACAAATTCATATTATATTGGCTCTTCGCAATTTGAGGTTGTGCACAAGGAAAGAAAGAGGGGAGCTCATGTTCCCACCAGCAATCCCTTTGTCCACTCTTTTCTCATGGGAGTTTCTTATTTTCAAATTCTTGATTGGACCATTTTTTTTAATATAAATATAACTTTTTTGAAGGGTATAGAAGAGTTTTTTTTTTTTAAATACCATATATATATTTTAAGGGGTTTGGGTTTGTTCCTAAACTGTTGCTTTATATCTTTTTTTTTTTTTTTTTTTTGTTTCACAAAATTTTTATTGAAAAAAAGTATGAACAGATAATACAATGACATGTCAATAGGAAACAAAGAACGAGAGCATGTTACATTTTATGATGCTTAGAGATGAATAACAGCAATCTCAAAATATCTTACCAATGAGTTATTAACGTAATTCTAGGTCTATAGAATTTAAATGTAGATACATTCTGTCATAAAGAGAAAAAACAAAAAAAAAAAAAAAATGGTTCAAATATATTTTCTTATATATTTTTTTTTTGGTGTGGACTTACCACACTATACCATAGGGGTTAAGGTGAGAGGAGGTGGGGAAGAGAGGGGAAGGGGAAAGAAAAACAAAGAAAAAATAAAAAGATAGATAGATAAGGAGGGGGGGGAGGAGGAGATCAGGTAGTGAGCATTAATGTGAGACACCATTGTTTCATCATTTTCACGGATAGTCTTAGGATAATCTTTTCCGATTTAAATGTATTTTTCTTAAGTGATAATATCTTTATATTCTTGCGTGCTTTTAAATTCCAGCCAGTTGTACCATACAGAAGTGAAATTGGTTATTTTCTCTTGGGAGATACTTATAAGTTCTTCTATTTTTTCTATACAGTTTATTCTTCTGAACCATTCCTTTTTTGTAGGGACTATATTAGTGCGCCAGTGACAGGGGATACAGTGTCTTGCTGCGTTCGTCAAGATCATGGATAATGATTTCAGATATCTTTGTTTGGGTATAGAATTGTGGTGTAGCAAGTATTGCGCAGGGGAATACTCCAGGTCCTCTGAAGTGATTGATATTATGGTGTCATGCACCGCCCTCCAAAAATCTTGGATTGCAGAACAGGACCACCATATGTGTATCATCGAGCCTTCCCCTTGTCCGCATCTCCAACATCTATCAGATATCTGGGGGTAAAATTTATGTAGAAGTGAGGGAGTTCTATACCACCTTGTGATTATTTTGAAGCCACATTCTTGAGTGGTTACATTTAACGATCCTTTGTGTGCAAAGTTGTGTATTTTTTCCCAGTCTTCTTCTGATATGTTTGTTTCAAGATCTTTTTCCCACGCCTGACACGACACACTGGAGAACTCCGTATTATCATCAAATAATGAGTAGTATAGGGCTGATATAATATGTCTTTGTGGGGATTTTTTTGAGCATAGGGTTTCTAGTGTTGTGGGAAGTCTCGTCCAATATTGGGCAGTCTCACTTTTTGTCAGGAAGTGTCGGATTTGGGTGTAGTTCCATTGCGATATCGTATTTGGGTCAATTTCCGTTTTAATTTCGTCTCTGGATAAGAGCTTACCTCTTTTGAGGAAATGTTTCACCTGAATGTCTTCATGAGGCCAGTCGTTGATCAGGAAGTGTTGATCCTGTCCAGGGGGAAAGTCAGGATTACCTCTGATCGGAGTGAGGGGGCTAAGCCAAGGGAAAGGACGGGTCTGTTTATAGGAATTTTGGAAGTTTTCTAAGGTAGGTCCTATGAGGGGATGAGCTTTGAGATTTTTAGAGTGATGCTTTGGGTTTAACCACGGTAAAACTTTAATCTTTACAGGGAGTTGATTTTGTTCCAGGGCCACCCAATCCTTAACTGCCTGGTGAATGTTCCAATCCACTATTCTGGCTAGGAGGGCTGCTTGATGATATTTTTTTAAGTCGGGCAAGGCTATCCCCCCTTTATTTTTGGGTAAATTTAATTTGGTAAATTTAACTCTAGGCGGTTTACCTCTCCAGATAAATCCCGAGCACGCTTTGCGGAAGGCTGCAAAGAATGAAGAGGGGAGGCGGATGGGTATAGTTTGCATAGCATAAAGAAATCTAGGTAGTATTGTCATCTTTATCAGGGAAGCTCTACCGAACCATGAGACATTAAGGGCATTCCATCTTTTTAGGTCTTCTTGGGTTTCCTTTAAAATGGGAAGGAAATTGATTTGGAACAGATCTTCTAAGTTTGTGGGGATCTCTATTCCTAGGTATGTTATTTTTTGTTTGGCCCACGCAAAGGGGAAATTTTGTTTGCATAAATCTACTGAGTTTTGGGGTAGAGTGATGTTGAGGGCGTTGGATTTTGAATGGTTGATCTTTAAATTAGAGAGTAATTGGAAGTGCTCTAGGTCTTGGATTAAGTTGGGCAGGGAGATATGAGGTTCCGCGAGGAAGAGGAGCATGTCGTCCGCAAAGGCTGTGACTTTATATGTTTTGTTTTGAATTTCTATTCCCTTAATGTCTGGGTTTGATCTTATTTTGTTTAATAGGGGTTCTAATGTAAGTACGAACAATAATGGAGAAAGGGGACAGCCTTGTCTTGTACCATTTCGGAGGTTGAAGGCGTTCGACAGGTGGCCGTTGACTCGGACTCTGGCTGTTGGGTTGGAGTATAAGGCTCTAATATATGCTCTCATTTGTGGTAGTATACCTACGTGTTTTAGTACTTCATCCATATAGTCCCAGGCCACTCTGTCGAACGCCTTCTCTGCATCTAGGGACAAGAAAAAGCCTGGTTTCTTTTTTGATGTTAGCCAGTGATTTATATTTATTGCTTTGATTGTATTATCACGTCCCTCTCTACCTGGGATAAATCCCACTTGATCAAGTGATATTAGGGAGGTTAGTAGTGGTATCTTTTTTTTACTAAATGTTTAATCTTGTTTACAAATAAAGATTGAAAACCTACCACAGGATTTCAGAGTTCCATGGGTTAGCTAAAGAACAACATAGCATATAAAGTTTGTCTGATTGAAACTTCAGACTAAGCCCTGTCATAAAGGATGAGTGGCGGCTGAGATTTATTTAGAAGTACAGATTGTTCACTTAGCAAAGAGAATGTTCAAGCTTAGTATATAAGTAATGTTCATGTCAATCTGCCAGTCATGTACTAGCAATTTTTTTAATCATCAGCACATGACTCAAAGTTCACACCGCTTAATTCACTTTATTATTAGGGATGAACTTGGGTTCAGTCTGAAAATGGAAATAGCCCACCTGCAGGAATCTCCCACCCACAGCTCATTGGCCCAGCAATAACAACAGCTGACTTCCAGGTTTGGGCTGAACCCACGCTTTACTGTTTACTCAGTTACCTGTTCACTCAGAAAATGAACAGTATCTACATCCTTAGTAAATCAATCCTATAGAGTTTTGTGGAACAAAACAAATCACTCTTAAAATAAGGTATATAAGGTGGGCATGAAAACTTCAGGTATTCCTAGTTCCTGGTGATTGCCCAGGATGTCTCACTATACAGTGGTGTGAAAAAGTGTTTGCCCCCTTCCTCATTTCCTGTTCCTTTGCATGTTTGTCACACTTAAGTGTTTCGGAACATCAAACCAATTTAAACAATAGTCAAGGACAACACAAGTAAACACAAAATGCAATTTGTAAATGAAGGTGTTTATTATTAAAGGTGAAAAAAAATCCAAACCATCATGGCCCTGTGTGAAAAAGTGATTGCCCCCTAAACCTAATAACTGGTTGGGCCACCCTTAGCAGCAACAACTGCAACCAAGCGTTTGCGATAACGTGCAATGAGGCTTTTACAGCGTCCTGGAGGAATTTTGGCCCACTCATCTTTGCAGAATTGTCCTAATTCAGTTACATTAGAGGGTTTTCGAGCATGAACGGCCTTTTTAAGGTCATACCACAACATCTCAATAGGATTCAGGTCAGGACTTTGGCTAGGCCACTCCAAAGTCTTCATTTTGTTTTTCTTCAGCCATTCGGTTTTGGACTTGCTGGTGTGTTTAGGATCATTGTCTTGCTGCAGAACCCAAGTTCGTTTCAGCTTGAGTACACGAACAGATGGTCGGACACTCTCCTTCAGGATCTCTTGGTAGACAGCAGAATTCATAGTTCCTTTTATCACGGCAAGTCTTCCAGGTCCTGAAGCAGCAAAACAGCCCCAGACCATCACACTACCACCACCATATTTTACTGTTGGTATAATGTTCTTTTTCTGAAATGCAGTGTTCCTTCTACGCCAGATATACTTGGACACACACCTTCCAAAGAGTTCCACTTTTGTCTCATCGGTCCACAGAATGTTGTCCCAAAAGTCTTGGGGATCATCAAGATGTGTTGTGGAGAAATTGAGACCAGCTTTGATGTTCTTTTTGCTCAGCAGTGGTTTTCTCCTTGGAACTCTGCCATGCAGGCCATTTTTGCCCAGTCTTTTCCTGATGGTGGAGGCATGAACGCTGACCTTAACTGAGGCAAGTGAGGCCTGCAGTTCCTTGGACGTTGTTGTGGGGTCTTTTGTGACCTCTTGGATGAGTCGTCGCTGCGCTCTTGGGGTAATTTTGGGCGGCCGGCCACTCCTGGGAAGGTTCACCACTGTTCCATGTCTTCGCCATTTGTGGATAATGGCTCTCACTGTGGTTCGCTGGATTCCCAAAGCTTTGGAAATGGCTTTATAACCCTTTCCAGACTGATAGATCTCAATTACTTTCTTTCTCAATTGTTCCTGAATTTCTTTGGGTCTCGGCATGATGTGTAGCTTTTAAGGATCTTCTGGTGGACCTTACTGTGTCAAGCAGCTCCTATTTAAGTGATGCCTTGATTGTGAACAGGTGTGGCAATAATCAGGCCTGGGTGTGGCTAGAGAAATTGAACTCAGGTGTGGACAACCACAGTTATAGTATGTTTTAACAAGGGGGGCAATCACTTTTTCACACAGGGCCATGATGGTTTGGATTTTTTTTTCACCTTTAATAATCCCTTCATTTACAAATTGCATTTTGTGTTTACTCGTGTTGTCTTTGACTATTGTTTAAATTGGTTTGATGTTCCGAAACACTTAAGTGTGACAAACATGCAAAGGAACAGGAAATGAGGAGGGGGGCAAACACTTTTTCACACCACTGTACCTTGCAGCCCTTCTCAGACAGAGGAAATCCAAGTCACTGCATAAACAAGATGTTTGTTTCTCCATAGAGCTCTGTAGGCAATTGGCTTTTTTTCTCCACACAGTTGAAAGGTTTTCATGCAAATGATGAGGAATAGAGACCACAGCACCACCAGCTGGTTGGATAGAAAAATACTAATATGCAATATTGTATATGTCATAAGCAGACTTGTTGGATTCCCCTTTATAGCATCCCCACCATCTGTGGCACATTGTTCCACTGTAGTGATACCAGTCCTGTACCGCTTATCTCTCCAAAAACATTTAATATATGAGGAAAGCTTGTATTTTACATTAAAACTAAGAAAATATTTTAAACAGTAAAAATGCTTGGCTTTCTGCTTTACATGACCAGTCTTGGAGAAGTCAACGTATTTGGCCTTGAAGACTGAGATCGTAATATACTAGCTTTTTACATTCAGAGGTATATGCAACAAGCTTCAAACAAACACTGGTTTCAACAGGGTTGAACCGGAGCAAAGAGTTCCTAATCAGTTACTTTTCTCAAAGTTTTTCTTTAATAGAACAAAAACATTATCTCTCTTGGTTTTGATTTTTTAGACACATAACACAACTGTATCCAAATTTTGTTGAAAATGTAGACAAAATATTTATTACATCCTTATTAAAACCATCATATATATTGCATAAAACACCACAAATGAGTTGATATCTGACAGAAAACAAACACCATGCTTAATAACATATCAGCAATTATGATGCCTCAATATTGTAATATAAAAAACCCCCAACGTGTTTCAATTCTTCCAGAATCTTCATCAGGGGGAGAAAGCATGCTAGAGTCAAGTGCTTTTGTCCCCCTGATGAAGACTCTGGAAGAATTTAAACATGTTGGTGCTTATTTATATTACAATATTAAGGCATCATAAGTGCCGTTATGTTATTCAGCATGGTGGGGTTTTTTTGATTAGATGTCATGAACTAATTGGTGGTGTTTTATGCAATATATATGATGGTTTTAATAAGGACGAATATTAATTGTCTTTTTTTTTATATCTTTTTATTGGTATATAAGAAAATACAAAAAAAGGTACATAGATGTACAGTAACATACAACAACACAAGTACAAACATGGCACAGTCTTAGGTAGGAAACCCACGCGGGGGCTTCACTAAGGCACTACAGCATAATGAAAAATTACGACAACCCAAGAAACTGTGACAGTGTAAGAACAACTAACTATTGCGGCTTGTGCTCAGCTGGTGAGTAATGGTGTGTCAGCCCATGATTGCATTGTGAACTTAAAGTGGTTGTAAAATTATAAAGTCACCTCTTCTCGGGTCACTCTTTGGTGCTTTTGGCTCCTCCCTCCTGTTGAGTTCCCCCACAGCAAGTAGCTTGCTATGGGGGCCCCCGACCTGAGTCACAGCTCCCTGTGTCCGTTCAGAAATGGAGCCACGGCCCGGACACACCCCCTTTCTCTCCTGATTGACTGACTGACTTTGATTGACAGCAACGGGAGCCAATGGTGCCACACTGCTGTCTCAGCCAATGAGGAGGAGAGTCTTGGCCAACCAAGTGTCTTGTGCAACATCGCTGGAACTAGAGGGGGCTGAGGTAAGTATTAGGGGGGCTGAGGTGGGGGCTGCTGCACATATAATGCATTAAGATAAAAAACCTTCTGCCTTTACAATCACTTTAAGACAGTTCTAAGGCTGACTGAAGGATTGTCTACATTTTTAGAAATTTTTTGACACAGTTGTGTTATAGAAAGAAGAAAAAGCCCCCTTGGAGTATGTAAAAATATATAGTTTATTTTGTATAGTACAAACATTCATGAATTTAAAAATAAATCATGTGGAATATACAAATCCAATTTGAATGTAGATTGAATACATATAAAAAGCGGCTCTTTGTAAGACCCAATGACCGTTTCCGGCTTGATGCCCTTCTTCAGGGCCTTACAAATGTATAGAGCCAAAATGCATCAATGAAGATTCTGCATGGTATCCCACATGACAAGAAAAATGTGTTGGGCTAGGCGAGGGTCCCGCACAATCTCCAGGGAAAAGAAAGGGCTCGCAGACTAAAGATCCAAATTTAAGGATCAAAAGGGTAATGTAAGTTAAGTCCGGCTAACAGGCGCACCAGTGTGAAGAAGAACTTGTATTGCCACGGGCACGCTAATGCGCGTGCGCACATAGGTGCACGTATGGGCGCCAAGTAGCTTATTTAAACTGAGCACTGACACATGAACTTTGCTGTGTGGTCTTTCAGCTAGTGCTTGTTAACCTGATCTGTTCCAGTTTCCAGTATCTTGACCCGGCTTCACCTGAACCTTCTCCTTGACCTCCGCCTGCCTACCTGATCCCAGCTTGTGTTTGACTCTGCTACTGCCTGATGCTTTTGTACCTTGCTGCCTGTCTGTGTACCGAACCCGGCCTGTGTCCCGTCTCTGCCTCTGCCTTCCGTCTCGCTACCTGCTCTGTCCAGCTGTTGACGACCTCCTGGCTTACATCCTAGCTACTCCTCCGTCTGCTGACCCAACGATACGGAGCTCCAATCCTCAAAGCCTTCCCAGCGCTCTACAGCCATCTGGTTCCTGTCAAGGTCCGGCCAGCACGTCCACTACATCGGCCCTCGTGCCACTCTGTGTCCTTCACTCCCTGTCACCACTATCAGGGGTGTCGGACAGGAGGTGCAAGAGAAGCCCTCTCTCCAGCTCGATCTCCACCAGGTACGTGACAGGTAAGTAGCAATACAAAAAGTCCAGCCGTACAACAAAATGCTTCCCAATATGGAAGGAAGATCCAAGTCGACCTATAATCCAAGGGGTATGCTTGGTTACTTGTATGACAAGGAATAAATGGATGTACTTCCGCGGTATGAGCCGTCACAGTTGTGTTATACACCTAAAAAATAGACATGTGCGATTAGTTTTGTACGAATCGGAAATTCGTACAAATTTTTTGAAATTCGTACATTCGTACGAATCCGAATTTACAAATTTTTACGAATACGAATTCTGTACGAAATACGAAATTTCGTTTACGAATTTCGGATCCAAATTATCCGATTTCAAACTACCAAATAATGAATTTCAACTAATACGAAAGAAATTATAGCGGATATAACGAATGATTCGAATGAATTCGAGATTCAGTATAACAAATATCGTCACTCTATGAATAATAACGAATTATCCGAAAACGTATTAACGTTACATAACACAAGTCTATTGTCTATCTATTGTTCACCAATCACTCAGAGGAAGTACGAAATTGGTAATTGGTGAACAATAGACAATAGACTTGTGTTATGTAACGTTAATACGTTTTTGGATAATTCGTTATTATTCGTAGAGTGTCGATATTCGTTATCCAAATTAACGATTCGTACGAAATTCGTATTTCGTACGTATCCGAATTAAATTTCGTACACGAATTACGATTTTTTTTTATACGGAACGGAACGAAACAAAACTAATTATTTGACGGCTCCCATGTCTACTAAAAAATGGGAGCCGTCAAAAAATGTGTTTAGTTTCATTTCGTTCCGTATAAAAAAAAATCGTAATTCGTAATTAGTGTACGAAATTTAATTCGGATACGTACGAAATAGGAATTTCGTACGTATCCGAATTAAATTTCGTACACGAATTACGAATTACGAATTCTTTTTATACGGAACGGAACGAAACAAAACAAATTTTTTGACGGCTCCCATGTCTACTAAAAAATCCCAACCAAGAGAGACTGTGATCAACTGGACTAGACTATTATTTTTAGAGTTTTATTTTTATACAATGGCATTGACATTCATTTCAAATATTCATTGATGTCTATTAAACAAAAAAAAGACAACAATCTTGCATGAAAAAAAAAAAATCAAAGTTCCATAGCCACACCCAAGCAAAGCCACATGACGGAGAATAGATAGATCACATGATCTCAGATCTAAAACATTTATGCTAACTGTGCTTGAGGCTTGAAAAAGAAGAAGAAAAAAAAATACTGGATTAGGTTGTCTCAATGGCATTATTAATAGTCTTCTAAACTTTAAACTGTCTTAAGGAAAGATGTAAAGGAGAAGAGATTTTCTAGAACGCCTTTATGCTCTTCCCTATTTTAACATATTAAGCTGGGTCCCTTTGTGCACCGGATTTTAGAACATCAAACCACTATGAAATACATGATTTTGATTTTTTTTTTTTTTTTTTTTAAACAAACTGAGAGGATCCAGGTGCATGCTCATAGAAAAGAACTGTTCTCTTATTCATTTCGATAAAACCAATTTCAGGGCCTATGCTTTAATTGTAAATAATCCCCCACATTCTTTCAGTGTAAACTCTTTAAGGACTCATGAATTTTATTCATACTCGCTCACTCTATGAGAGGGCATTGTTTATTTGCTGTTTGCTTCTTTGTGCAATAACACTCCCAGAAGAAAATCTCTCTCTCTGCTTAAGGAATTAGGAGAGAGACAAAAGCAGAAAATTCTCTAAGCCTTGTTTTGTGCTAAGAGAAATGTTTGACATTTCTGTGGAGAGGTGTTTAGTGTGGATTCATTAGGTCTTAGGGCCTCTTTTCTCCATGTTGCCCTTTCATTTTGTGTCACTGTTTTTTTTTTAAGTGTTTGGAAGACTGCAGAGAACTTGCCAGTGTTTGTAATTAGGTTCCCGAAATCTGAATAGCAAGAAGAAATGAAAAAAAAAGAACTTGATTCAGTTTAAAATGGACAGCTACATTCTAAGTTCAACCAACAAATCTGAAATCTGAAGACAACGCACATTTTTGGTAAGGATAGACTTTCTCAAGATGTCGTGGTTCCAAATTGGCCATTCTAAGATAGAGTTAAATCATAATCTCAATTTATTCAAGGATGTTTTTTGGATTTGCCCTACAGTGGATTTGTGGTGATTCTAGGGGATTTGAGGTAGCGCTGAATTTATGGCGAAAGGCCCTGCCTAATCTTTCAGATGTGATCAGGAGGGTAAAGCTGACAATAGCCAAATTCTAATTTCAACCAACAGGTCTAAAACCTGGGTACTTCAATGCCCATTACTTGTATAGAATTATTAATGAGGTGGTGGTTCCATAACGGCTATATTAAGATAGAGTTAAATCATAATCTCAAGTTATTAAATTTAGGGATGATATTTGGATTCACCCTACGGTAGGTCGGTAGGTTTGCGGTGAATCTGGGGGATTCGTGGTAGCACTGAATTGATTGTGAAATGTACCTGTAATTACTTTCAAAATACCCTTAAAGTGGGAATAAACCACGTCAAAAAAATTGCATCGCATACCAGCACATTATGACAGACTTACCTGAAAATGAAGCCCCCCAGCTGCACTCTGTCACCGCTGAAGGCGCTTCGTTTTTCTCCTGGTCTTCCTTCTGGCCCACACCTGCGCCTCTGGAACCATCTTGAACACAAATAGTGGTGGCACCAGCTTGCTTCCTCATGCCAACCATGGTCTGCAGGTATATGGACAGGCTAGGGTAGTATATAGACAGGCTAGGGTAGTATATGGACAGGCTAGGGTAGTATATAGACAGGCTAGGGTAGTATATAGACATGCTAGGGTAGTATATGGACAGGCTAGGGTATTATAAAGACAGGCTAGGGTAGTATATGGACAGGCTAGGGTAGTATATAGACAGGTACAAACAAGGCCAAGGATAAATCCAAGGGAAAAACCAAGCTTAACTTACCACCAGCCCGCAGACAACCAAATAACCTGTCTAACAGTATGCGTTAAAAGCAGGGGTTTAGTCTGCACACATTTGCAAATGCTTGCGTAAGCTACAGAGCCTTGTCAAGGCACCCTGGTATCTGTGGTACCTAACACTAATTTATAAGTGTCCCCACAGTGGAGGCTCATGCATTGGTGAGAGCAGGTGGACTGAAGGGGAGCCACCCCTTCTTGAAGGTACAGGGGCACACTGAACACACCCAGCATATAGCACATTGGCTGTAAAGGTGTCAGTGCATTGCCTGACCAAAAAACACGAAAGTGATACAAAAAAGACGCCACTTGCTCCCATCTATAGCTGGCTATCACAGTAAGAAGCATTGGAAGGCAGTATACGTGGTATTAGTATATAGACAGGCTAGGGTAGTCTTTAGACAGGCTAGGGTAGTATATAGACAGGATAGGGTAGTATATGGACAGGCTAGGGTAGTATATGGACAGGCTAGGGCAGTATATGGACAGGCTAGGGTAGTATATGAACAGGCTAGGGTAGTAAATGGACAGGCTAGGGTAGTATATGGACGGGCTAGGGTATTATATAGACAGGTACAAACAAGGCCAGGGATAAATCCAAGGGAAAACCAAGCTTAACTTAGGGTAGGGTAGTATATAGACAGGCTAGGGTAGTATATAGACAGGCTAGGGTAGTCTTTAGACAGGCTAGGATAGTATATAGACAGGCTAGGGTAGTATATGGAAGGCTAGGGTCGTATATAGACAGGCTAGGGTAGTATATGGACAGGCTAGGGTAGTATATAGACAGGCTAGGGTAGTATATTGACAGGCTAGGGTAGTATGCCTCATCTGTCCCATTGTCCCAGTCTCTGTCTGCAGATAGGTCTCTGTATGATGACCGGTGTACAGTACCTTCCATGCCAGTCGGTCTCCTTAATACTTCCAGCGGCTCTCTTGAGGCCTGCGCCTCCCGCCCATCCTCTGGGCTCCCAGTCAGCCTGTCCTCCGGGCTTCATGTTAGAGAGGAAGTTGGAGAAGTCAATGGTCTAGAAGCAAAGGGTTTGCTGTGACTGCTGCTTCTCGGGGGGTCAGGAGGGGGAGGTCAAGTTGAGGGTGGTGGCACTATTCTCCCGAGTCCCAGGCTCTCAGGCCTATCTGCCTTCCACCCCTCGGTAAACACCGGCCGTGTGGAGATGGATGCCCGGCCGCCCACACCCCAAGGACGCCGCTGTTTGCAGCCATCTTCGAACCTGGACTCCCGGAACTCCTGGAACTCACCTGTCCCCCCACGCTACCCCACTGGTGGCTCCCCCCTACTGATGTGCACTGTAGGCCGGTGCCTACCTTGCCTATAGGTAGCTCCAGCCCTGGATAGATTTGAATCGTAATCTCAGTTTATTTAGTGCCCAACAGTGGGTTTGTGGTAAAACTAGAGGGTTCAAGGTGCCAGTGATTTCATTGTGGAATTCACCAGTATTCACTTTTGCATGAGATCCTGAAGTCTTGGCGCAGGCAGAAGGCACAGGCACACCATCCAGCCCTGAGGCCTTAAGAACATTTTGAGAGGCTGAAAGCTGCTGTGGCTGACTGGGGCTAGCTGGTGCACCGAATAGTATTAACGTATACAGCTGTATGCATCCAGGGATGAATGCCCGGAATGCAAGAAGCCATGCAAAAATGCTGGAATCTCATGCACAAAGGCTAAAAATGCTGGAATCTCATGCACAAGTGCAGTATTTATGAGGCTTTAATCTCCAGTTACCAGTCCTTTATTAATGCATGTTGGCATAAATGGAAAGTTGCCTTTTTCAATGGTGTATATTGATGGCACTAGGCTGTAAAGACACTCATTCACTAACTGCCTCAACTCAGCATCTTCTGCAGAAAATGGAAGTTTTTAACATAGTGTCTTGAAAAAAGTATTCATTCCCCTGGACATTTTCCACATTTTGTTATGTTACAACCAAAAACGTAAATGTATTTTATTGGGATTTTATGTAATAGACCAACACAAAGTGGCACATAATTGTTAAGTAAAAGGAAAATGATAAATGGTATTCAATTTTTTTTTCAAATAAATATGTGAAAAGTGTGGCGTGCATTTGTATTCAGCCCCCTTTACTCTGATACCCCCTAACTAAAATCTAGTGGAACCAATTGCCTTCAGAAGTCACCTAATTGGTAAATAAAGTCCACCTGTGTGTAATTTAATCTCAGTATAAATACAGCTGTTCTGTGAAGCCCTCAGAGTTTTTTTTAGAGAACCTTAGTGAGCAAACAGCATCATGAAGGCCAAGGAACACCCCAGACAGGTCAGGGATAAAGTTGTGGAGAAGTTTAAAGCAGGGTTAGGTTATAAAAAAATAGCCCAAGCTTTGAACATCTCACGGAGCTCTGTTCAATCCATCATCTGAAAATGGGAAGAGTATGGTAACTGCAAACCTACCAAGACATGACCGTCCACCTAAACTGACAGGCCGGGCAAGGAGAGCATTCATCAGAGAAGAGCCAAGCGGCCCATGGGAACTCTGGAGGAGCTGCAGAGATCCACAGCTCAGGACAACTATTAGTGGTGCTCTCCACAAATCTGGTCTTTATGAAAACGTGGCAAGAAGAAAGACATTGGTGAAAGAAATACATAAGAAGTCCTGTTTGAAGTTTGCAAAAAGCCATGTGGGGGACACAGCAAACATGTGGAAGAAGGTGCTCTGGTCAGATGAGACCAAAATTTAACTTTTTGGCCTAAAAGCAAAACGTTATGCGTGACGGAAAACCAACACTGCACATCACCCTGAACACACCATCCCAAGTCACTGTATAATAGGCTAACCACAAAAAAAAAAAAAAAATAACAGACCTGTAGCAGATAATATAAACTCATTACTTATGCATTATCTTTTGCTATTTTAGAGTTTTATACTGTTTTGATACATAATAAAGTATTACATGTTATGTTGAACATGGTTAATAACAGTAATTGCATCTGATAACACCTGAAACCCAATCAAACGCTACTGATTTTAGGAAGTCAGTGATGACACAGGAAATAGAGCTCTAAAGATTCTGACCTTTCAAAAGGTACATAAGCCAGAACTTTACGTCAAGAGTTCATATATTTATTTTGAGGGAAAAACACACATTCAGCTGACATCTAAGCCAAAGTTACTTAGTCTCCTGGCTTTTGACCTGCTCTTATCAGATTTCTCTTATAATGCTGTCAAATCCTCATCACCATAAGCAAGTAAGGTCATATTGCAAAGGTGTTTACGACTGTTTAGGGGTCATAGAGCTTACCTTTGTCAACACAAAAATTGTTCAGGGCAATTGTACTTGTTAACGCCTTCAATGCTGTGCTTTCCGTAATTGTTTTAAATAATATCATCGATGACATGTAAGGATTACCTACAATATCATATAGTATCAGATAAATCAGTCATGGAAAACCTTATAATGAAATTAAAAAAATATCAAAAATAAATAAAGAGTCAGGAGATTCTTATAGGTGATATACACTATATTGTCAAAAGTATTGAGACACCTGCCTTTACACACACATGAACTTTAATGGCATCCCAGTCTAATGCCCCGTACACACGGTCGGAAAATCCGACCACAAAATCCATCGGATTTTTTCCGACGGATTTAGTCCGACACTGGTGTTGCATACACACGGTCGGACAAAGTTGTCGGAAAATCCGATCATTCTGAACGTGGTGACGTTTGTTGCCTACGACGGGACTACGTAGAGGCTAGTAGCCAATAGCTTTGTACTTGTAATGTTATCTGAGCATGCGTGGCACTTTGTCCGTCGGAATTCGCTACACACGATCGGAAAAAGTCCGATAGGACTTTGTTGTCGGAAAATTTGAGAGCAAGAGATAAAACTTTGTCCGTCGGAAAATTCAATGGAAAATGTCCGATGGAGCCTACACACGGTCGGAATTTCCGACAACATTGTCCGATAGGACATTTTCCGTCGGAAAATCCGACCGTGTGTACGGAGCTTTAGTCCGTAGGGTTCAATATTGAGTTGGCCCACCCTTTGCAGCTATAACGGCTTCAACTCTTCTGGGAAGGCCGTCCACAAGGTTTAGGAGTGTGTCTATGGGAATGTTTGACCATTCTTCCAAAAGCACAGGCCTGGCTCGCAGTCTAGGCTCTAATTCATCTCATAGGTGTTCTAGGTGATCAGGACTCTGTGCTAGCCAGTCAAGTTCCTCCACCCCAAACGCACTCATCTATGTCTTTATTGTTTTTCAGGGCTACTTAGTTACAGTAAAGGGAACTCTTATGTTGTCGGGAAGAGGCCCTTGTCCTCATCAACATAAGGTGCTTTGGGGTGGGGGGGCCGCAGGGCCCCCTTTCCCCAGGGATCCCCCCATGTTGAGGGCACGCGGCCCGGTACTGCTCAGGAGGGGGGGCGCTCGCTCGTCCCCACCTCCTTTCCTGACCGGCCGGGCTGCGTGCTCGGATAAGGGTCTTATATGGATTTGGGGGGGACCCCACGCCGTTTTTTTTCGGCGTAGGGATTCCCCTTTAAATCAATACCAGGTGACGGGGGCCAGCGCGGCGGCATTCCTTGCCTTCGATAGTCCCGTCTACCTGGAGTTACGTTCTAAATGAACGGACTTTCCTCCGTGTGCAAGGCAAGTCCGTTCATTTCAAAAGTCCCGCGGACTAGCACACAGACGGACAATTTTAAGTCTAAACTTCAAACTTAGTCCGCCGGACTCTAGTCCGACGGACAATCCCGGGCACTTAAACCCTGTTCCTGCCCAGGCCGATTTTCAGCTTTCAGCGCTGTCGCACTTTGAATGACAATTACACGGTCATGCAACAATGTTCCCCAATGGAATTTTTATCCCTTTTTTCACACAAATAGAGCTTTCTTTTGGTGGCATTTAATCACTGCTGGGTTTTTTTTTTTTTTGTTAATTTTTTTTTAAAAAAGACCAAAAATTAAAAAAAAAAAACGGTTTTATAGTTTTTTTTATAAAATTTTGAAAACAGGTAATTTTTCTCCTTCATTGATGTGCACTGATGAGGCAGCACTTATGGGCACTGATAGGCTGCACTGATAGGCACTGATAAGGTGGCACTGATGGGCACTAATAGGTGGCACTGGTGGGCACTGATGAGGTGACACTGGTGGGCACTGATAGGTGGCACTGATGGGCACTGATAGGTGGCACTGATGGGCACTGGGAGGTGGCACTGATGGGTACTGGTAGGTGGCACTGAAGGACACTGATAGGCACTGATAAGGTGGCACTGATGGGCACTAATAGGTGGCACTGGTGGGCACTAATGAGGCAGCACTGGTGGGCACTGATAGGTGGCACTGATGGGCACTGAGAGGTGGCACTGATGGGCACTGATAGGTGGCACTGAAGGGCACTGATAGGCGGCACTGATAGGCACTGGTAGGTGACATTGATAGACAGCACTGATGATAAGGCACTGATGGGCACTAATTGAAAGCACTGATGGGCACTGATAGGTGGCACTGGTGGGCATTGATAGGTGGATAGAAAAACAGGGAGGGCGCACCGGCCTTGCGCATTACCAAAGATAAAATTTATAGCTATCGCTGAGGCTCTGATGAAGAGGGTACTCCCTCGTAACGCGTAAGCCATTTGCGATACCATCTGGTTCCTCCTAATACCTGGTCCAGGTTGCAGGTGTTGCAGATTTTTGGAGCAATGTTAAGCCTTCTTTTCAATGTTTGTTTGTGAGTATGACTCTTGCTTTTATTATTGGAATAACTTTTATCTTTGGTAATGCGCAAGGCCTGTGTACCCTCCCGGTTTTTTTATGTCTCAGCTCTAAGGATACCCATTGTTCTGAGGAGGGCAGCAAGACCTTTTACTTCCCATAGTCTATCCAAAGGGTTGGCTACACCACTGACATATAGACTAAGCTCCTGAGTGCACTGGTGGGCACTGGTAGGTGGCACTTATATGCACTGGTAGGTGGCACTGGTGGGCACTGATAGGAAGCACTTATATGCACTGGTAGGTGGCACTAGTTGGCACTGTATAGCAGCAGTTGCTCTCCGTGATTGAGACCGATGTCCCTCTGACAGAAGCCGCTAATCAGCTTTCTCTTTTCTCCTTATGCTGTCAGTGTGAGGGAAAAAAAAGCCGATTACAATCTTCTGTTGACATCACGTGATCAGCTGTCATTGGCTGACAGCTGATCACATGGTAAGGGGTTGGGATCGGCCCTTACTCCGATCTGTGATCAGCCAAGTCTCACTGACTTGCTGATCACCTAGCGCGCTGCTTTTCGGGAGGACATACATGGACACCCTCCCGGCAAATAGGGCCGCGCTGTAGCCATTCTTTTGGCTATAGCGCGGGTGGGGGGTGGTTAATGGATTCTTTGCATTAAGATAAAAAGGCCTTCTGTGTGCAGCAGCCCCCCTCAGCCCCCTTAATACTTACCTGAGCCCCCTTTCGATCCAGTAATGTCCACGTCGGTTGTCAGGGACTCTCCCTCCTGATTGGCTGAGACACAGCAGCAGCACCATTGGCTCCCACTGCTGTCAATCAAACTCAGTTAGACAATAAGCAGAGAGAGGGGGGTGGGGCCGAACCCCAACTCCATGTCTGAATGCATACACGGGGCTGTGGCTCGGCTCAGGTGCCCCCATAGCAATATGCTTGCTGTGGGGGCACTCAACAGGAGGGAGGGGCCAGGAGCTCCAGTCAGGGACCCAAGAAGAGGAGCACAGAGCTGGCAAGTATAACATATTTGTTATTTTAATAAAAAAAAACACAACTTTAGTATCACTTTAAAGGATAAGTTCACCTTTGTACAAAAAATAATAAATGCATCTTTTTGCAGGTAAAAAAATGTGCGTGTATTATTTTTTGTATTAGGAGCCTGTAAAACATTGCACCAGTGATCAGGAGATCGTGGATGCCATGCAGGTCTCCTTCACACTGTCACTGTATCTGCTTACCCGTACATCCCATATGGGTAAGCTGATACTGGCTGACAGGAAGACTGAATGAACTACCACAGTGCTCCACAGCGCTGTAGTAGTTCATTGAGAACTACAAGCTGACATAAGCTAAGGAATTGTAGTTCATTTATACACAGAGCTGTGGGTATGAAGGAAGCAACCGCGTGGGCGGAGCCCTGCACGGCCGAGCTACTTTCAAAACTGACAGCTAGTACAGGGAACTTCTCCCCATACTACTGCCACAGGGGGGGGGGGGGGGGGCAGCAGGCGGTGGCTGCAAACACCGGGAACACACTAAAATCGGGTGGTTCATGTAACATGTTCCTAAAGGTGAACTTATCCTTTAAGCCCCGTACACAGGGGCCGAATGTTGGGAGATATCGGCCTGTTCAATAAAAACCGCTTCTGTTGGACAAGCATACTGGAAAACCAGCAGCCGACCAGCTCCCAATCACCACTTGCTGCCAATGGCACAGAGCACTGATGGAGTGTTCTAGCTGAACACAAAAGCTCTGCAGGAGAGATCTCTGTACTAACGTCAGAGCCCAGCAGGTTGAATGAAAAAAAAACTAGTAGGGTGTACCAGGCATAAGTAAGACTAATGCCGCGTACACACGAAGGGACTATCCCGCGGGATTGTCCGCTGGACTCAAGTCCACCGGACAATCCCCTCGTGTGTGGGCGCCGGCGGACTTTTTGGCACCAAAAGTCCGGCGGACTAGGTTTTAAGTTTTGTTTTAAAATTGTCCGCTGGACTTGGCAGTCCGGCGGACAATCCCGCCGTTAGTAGGCTAGTCCGCCGGACTTTTGAAATGAACGGACTTGCCGCTCATCAGAAAGTCTGTTCATTCCCGCAGACTTTTTCCAGCGGATTGTCCGCTGGAGAAGTCCGGGCGTGTGTGGGCAAGTCACACGCTCGGAAGTCCCGGCGTGTGTGGGGAAGTCCCGCCGGACTAGGTCCGGCGGACAAAGTCCGAACATGTGTACGCGGCATTAGCCGTTACTGCTCACCTCCACCATCACAGAAATTAGTTCTTTCTCTGATTCAAACCCCTTTGCATACTCTTTCTCTCCCATGATGCAGTAACTCTGATCTCAGCTTTTGGGAGCTCACTCCTGAGATGAAGGTAATGAAGAAGAAGTAATGACTAGATCTCACTTAGCAATGTTCTGGGATTATTCCAAGCAAGATTTAGAAGGTAGGTAAATGGCCTACACCATCCATCTCAAAAACCCCTATAGAAGGGATTCCCCCCCGAAATTCCTGAAACGCCTCGGGCTATAGGAGAAGTGTCTTTCTCATACTATATGTATATTATGTACTGTTTTATGTACGGTGTTGTTTCACACTACTATACTTTTTAACTCATAAAATAATACATCTCAGCCCCCTTAATACTTACCTGAGGCCCCTTTCGATCAAGCGATGTCCACATCGGTCGTCCGGGACTCTCCCTCCTGATTAGCTGAGACACAGCAGCAGTGAATAATGAATTTATCATTATGAGGGGTTCCCACCATCCCTGTGCTGTGCTGACTTCCTGGGGTTTTTAACTTTTAGGTTCGTGAACTTTTCGTAACAATTACGAATGTTCGTTAGGAATTTGGATCCGAAATTCGTAAATGAAATTTCGTATTTCGTACAGAATTCGGCAGCATAGCAATTCGTATTTCAGATCCTCCCGCATGTACGAATTTTAGATTTGTGCGAAACGAATCACACATGTCTACCCTCCAGATGCCTCCCTTAGGCTCCATTCACACTAGCGCGTTTTTTGATGCATTTTGCATTTTGCAGAAATGCAGGGAAATTTTTTAACATGGGTTCCTATGGAACCTGTTCACATCAATGCATTTTTGTGCCTCTGCATTTTTGGAAAGGGTCGGAGACTTTTTTTCATGCAAAATGCAGCGTTTTGCATGTAATAGAAGTCAATGGACCCGCATCCAAAACGCAAGTACCGCGTTTTTACCGCGATTTTGCGTTTTGCGTTTTTTTTACACTGTATATAGCTGGTTGCTAAGCAACCACAGTGTAAAAAAAAAATTGTAAAAAAAAAAAATTACAAAAACGCAAAACGCAAATCGTGGCAAAATCACGGTAAAAACGCGTGTCCAAAAACGCGGCAAGCACCGCAAAAAGCACTGCAAAAACGCTCAAAAACAAAATGCATAGATGTGAATCGAGCCTTAAAGATGGCAAGTGCGTAGAGGTGGGGTAATGTCCCTTCCTACATCCCTCATATAAACTATGAACCTGGAAGCGCTCAGCTCTCAGCACTTCTGGGTTCAGACTTGTCTGTGTCCTGCGGTGAAGTGGTGGATTAAGGACACTGTTTCAAAAAAATGCCATGTTTTTATTCTATTGGTCTACCGATTTCAGAAAATAATGTTCTGGTTTTGCATTTTAATGGTTGCAAACAATGAAAAAAAAAATCGGCTCTGGCAACTGTTGTCAAGAAATAATAACAATTTTTCTCTCTTAGGTTCGATTCACACCTATGGCATTTTTAGTGCTTTTTGCATTTTGCAGATTTGCACTACAGCCCATTTAACAAGGTTTCCTATGGAACACGATCTGTAGTGCAAATCTGAAAAATGCAAAAAGCACAAAAAACGCCTAGGTGGGAATCCAGCCTTATTGTTTCATTTTATTTAATTCTACTATTTTGTTTCCTATATCATATGCAATAATCTCTGCCAAAAGATTACAACTTTTAATACTCCATATTGTCCAATATGCTTCTGATAAAAGGTTAATATCTTGGTCCATTGTGGACCTATTTGCAACTGTTATATATATTTTGTACAACATTGCATCCGTGATCTTTTGATTATGTAATTTTCTTTCTCTTTAATAAAAAATTTTTATTGCAAAAAAAAAAATAATAATAACAAATTATATAATAAATTATTATATATATAATTATATAAATTATATAATAAATTATATAATAAATAAATTATATAATAATTATTATACATAATAATTATTATTATATTATATATATATATATTATATTATTGTGAAAACAGGGTTAAATGCTTCAAGAAGTTGCCCTGCACTGGCTGGAAGCTGTTCAAATGCTCTGTAAACACATGCGGTGTTCACACTGCTCAACATACTAATGTACATTACCAATAGGTATGCATTTTGGGTTAAGTGAGCATCGATCATTTGTTTCCACTGCTTAACATGTGCTTTGGATTTATTTTCTGACACAATTTTATTGATATAAATGGTCCACTCAATATATGCTGCTTCTTGAACTCTATAAAAGGTAAAACAGAAAAAATTTTCTTCCTGTGAAAAAAAAAAAAAAAGTTCCACACAGGACCTCCGTAACAGGAGGGAGTCGGCCTAGACCTAGAGAAGAGAAAAGTAAATAATACTGAATGATAATGAACAACAGATACATTGCAATGTAGAGAGATAGATGAAAGTTTAGTAAGCCAGCAGCTTTAAATGGCTGGAGACCAATTCCGTTTCTGTATTGTAAAGAAGTTTTAAACCTGAATTGTCTATTATGGTGGGTTTTCCCCATTTTGGACCCTGTCTTCTCCCAAACCGTGTGTAGCCTCAGCCAAAATCATTCCACAATTGCTGGATTTGTTTTATCGAAGAAAAAGTGAACATTGCTAGAATGGGCCCAGGGCAATGGAATGCCCCAAGGGTATACAAGTTGTGATAAAGGTATGCAGATGCTGCCGATTTTCTCCTTAGAACCCCAATGTGCAAAAAATGCATGCAGACCTCTTAAGCCTCGTACACACGATCGGACTTTCCGCCAACAAAACCGTGGAATTTTGTCCGAAGAGTGTTGGCTCAAACTTGTCTTGCATACGCACGGCCACACAAATGTTGGCCAACAATTACAAACGTAGTGACGTAGTAGACGTACTACGTGGTTTTTCAATTCTTTAGCGCCACCCTTTGGGCTCCTTCTGCTAATTTCGTGTTAGTAGAAGTTTGGTGAGTGTTGATTGGTGCCTTTCCTTTTCGCGTTTTTCATTTAGCGCTTTTCAGTTCCTTTCTGAACGGCCGTTCGTCAACCAGCCATGTTGCGGAATCGGAAGAGATAACGTGTTATTTATTATTGGTCTTGGAGTTATTGCTTTGACATTATTTTTTTGGTTGAATAATGATTTGATTTGGTATATTTTCTATATTTTTGGATGCATAGAATTCACTTTTTGGTTGAGTTCTATTGGCAGATAGCATGTCAAATTTTATTTGTTTTCTTTTTTTAATGCACAATAAAAAAATTGTGTAGAATAATACTTGGTTATGTGTTTTACTTCAAATGACAGTTTGGGAGTCGGCAGTTTCATTTAAAAAAATACAATGTAAAATTGACAAGGGACACCAACATAGTTGTATCTTTGTTCTCAAAAACTACAGGATAATGGTGTTGTGGTAACTTGCCCAAACAAACAAAATAAAGCATAAAAATATTATTCTTGCTATCACTGGAAAAAAAAAAGCCTTTGAAAATTAGTTTACAAAAAACTCCATCAGTATCACCAGCAAAGCAGCTTCATTATTATCCCATTAAAGAAGAAGAGAATTGTGCGCCGCATTTGGAGATTTCATAATTTGCCGCGTCACGAATGTTAATTCTCCATTACGAACTCTAGTTTACAAGACCGACCGCTTCTGCTTCTGAGCATGCGTGTTTGTACTTTGGACTTTTGTCCGACAGACTTGTGTACACACAATCGGAAAATCCGACAACACACATTTGTTGGTGGAAAATTCGAAGACATGCTAGCCAACATTTGTTGGCGGAAAGTCCGACAACAATTGTCCGATGGAGCATACACACGGTCGGATTTTCCGCGAACAGCCTGTCATCCAACATTTCCCATCGGAAAATCCGATCCTGTGTACAGGGCTTTAAAGTGGAGTTTGAAGCATTTTGTCGACTCCCCCCCCCCCCCCCCCCCCACACTTTCCTGGCCACTTCAAATAATCTAGTCCCCATTTTTTTTTCTACTGTGCAAATACCTTTTTTGGAGGTTTTAATCCCCCACTTCCGCAGTACCCCGCCGCAGTGAGGTACGTCATGTTCGCCCCCCCCGCCTATTGGCTCCTGGGTTAACGTCTGTCATTGATCGCAGGAGTCAATGGGCATCCGGCACTTGAAGCATCGTCTTGCCACACCGCGTATGATATGTGCATGCGTGAGATAGCCAGCAGCACCATATCCTGGAAGGAGATACCAGTGAGCTTCTGTTGCACAAACGGAAGATGGGAGCGCCCGGTGGAGACAGCAAGGTACGTTTTTTTTAAAAAGCATTTACTAAACCTACATTCACCACTAATCCCGTTGGATATGGGATTTGGTGTAAAAAACAGAGTGGTGATTTTTTTTTTTTAAATAAAAAAATTAAAAAACGCTGGATCTCCGCTTTAATGGTGAGTTACTGGATTCCACATCAAGGGCTGCCATGGTTTTTTAGTAAAACAAAAGACAATATTTATTCTACTTCTGTTTGCCTGATATCGGAAGACTAGATATTATAGCAGAAGTAGAGGAGGATGGACCGAAAACAAGACCCAGCATATAGTAAAGTGGTGTTGTTTGTGATTTGCTTCCACAGCCACTGTGGATAATACATCACCACATCACAATAAGTGAAGGGCGGTGGTAGCATTTCCATTTTATTAATTCCAGCAGCTTTAAATAAACTTTTTACATGACATCCTAGCATGTAAATGTAGTATATAAGACGACCTTGAAGAACCCTGAAATGGTTCAGACAATAAAAATATCCAACCATAACATGTTTACTATTTAATTTCTGAACCAGGTGGTGTGCCTGAACAGTTGGCAAAAGTCCCATAGTTTTGCCACTCTTGTCTGTGTCATGGACCCTACAATTCAAATAGACATGTGCAATTTGTTTTGTTTTTTTTCGTTTTCCGTTAAAATTCGTTATATTCGTTCATTCGTTATCGTACGAATGAACGAACGATTCGCTAAAAATTTTAACGAATAACGAATGTTCGAATCGAACGAATACGGAAAACAACGAAAATACGAAATAACCAAATTAGAAACAACGAAACTACGAAAGAAGAAAATCCGAAAAACGAAAACAGGAACAACGAAAATCAAAATGAACGAAAAAATTTGTACATTCGTAACTTTTTTTTTTGTTGAATTGGTAATTTTCCGTGTCCCTTACAATGGCGCTGCTTAACGTGCTTCGAATGGATTGAACGAAAAAATTCGTACATTCGTAACTTTTTTTTTTTTTTTTTTTGCGAATCTTAATTTTCCGTGTCTCTTACAATAGCGCTGCTTAACATGCTTCGAATGGATTGAACGAAAAAATTCGTACATTCGTAACTTTTTTTTTCGATTCGTAATTTTCCGTGTCTCTTAAAATGTAATAATAGCATACACATTACATAAAATTATGAATTATGCTCCAATTACGAATCTACGAAAACAATGTTACGAAAGTACGAATAAATCAATCTAACGAAAGTACGAATGTAACTAAATCTACGAAAATACGAATGCGTCCGAATTTCGAATAAACGAAAATTAACGGAAAAACAAATCAATGAAAAAATAACTCTTACGAAAATACGAAACGTTACGAATACGAACACTGACGACTTACGAAATTATGAATCGTTACGAATCAACGGAAACGAAAGAAACGAGACGAAAATAAACTAAGTTTTCTATTGTGCACATGTCTAAATTCAAAAAAACGGCAAAGGACCAGTTGCCTAACAACTTAGTATACAGCTCATAATTACTTGGTGGGAGAGGATGAGCTGGAAGACTGAAATGGTACCCATCTGGCTATGTCGGACATGAAACAAGGTAAGTACCCACTGAAAATGTATACATGTGAGAATAACCCTAATTTTCCAATTATTTAAGGCACTATTTAATGCTACCATCCAACAGGTGACAGAGCTTTACCTTCCTACTCCTATCCCAATATTCAAGACTTCTTCACAGTCTGGCATAATGTGACCAGGCAACAAGGCTTTACCCCCTTGCTCCAATGCCAGCACAGAAGAGCAGTAGCTTGCTTCAACCAACCACAGCTCACACTTTGCTGGTGATGGACCTCTATCCTGCAGTATAGCCCATCTCAGTTGCTGATAGGCTAACGGATTTCCTTCCTTCAGAATCGTCATGAAGTTCTTCTTATCTCCCCTTGGTGGATTTTCCTTTCATTTCATGGTTTGTTCAAGAAGGGACAAAAGCATGATGAAATGGCTATGCGGTAAGTTCCTTTAATTTATTAGTTCATTCACCAGGCACCTTATGAGTATGTGTAAGTGGGACACTTGAGAGAAAGAGAGAGAGAAGTACTACATGACTATATGGCTGCTAGAGATTAGCATTACTACAAGGAAAAAAGAAGACCTTTCCCTGAAAGCTCTCTAACACAAGCTGCCTTATGCCGCGTACACACAAGCAGACTTTTGGATGGACTAGGTCCGACGGTCTTTCCGATGGACTTTTGGCAGAGTTCCGACGGACTTTTCGAATGAACGGACTTGGCCACACACAATCACACTAAATTCTGACGGATTCGAACATGATGACGTACGACCGGACTAGAATAAGGAAGTTCATAGCCAGTATCCAATAGCTGCCCTAGCGTCGTTGTTTGTCCGTCGGACTAGCATACAGACGAGAGGATTTGTCTATAGGAACTGGGTCCGGCGGAGTTACGGCGGGAAAATTTAAAACACGTTTCTAAATTTCTAAAGTCCGTCAGAATTTTCGACAGTAAAAGTCGGATGGAGCCCACACATGATCAAATTGTCTAACGGATTCGTTCCGTCGGACCTTTGCTGTCGAAAAGTCCGCTCGTGTGTACGCGGCATTACTCCTCTGAGCAGTCCACTTTATCTCCAGTTCCCTGCTTTTAGCGGGAGAACTTTACTTCTCATAGCACTTCCCCCGCACACATTACCCAATCAACAAAGAGGCTCCAGGATGTCTCCAGAATACACTAGAATCACCCTTTTCTTATCATACATTAAGTCCCCCCCTGTAATATGTGGAAGCCTGGGATCACCAACCAGCCGTATATGTAAAAGCAAACAGCCCTTTCATTTTAAAATAGGCAAACAGAAAATAACTTATCCTCGGCAAGAAACAAACAAACAAATATCAGTATAAAAAAACAAAGAAAAATAGTCCATCAATTTCTGATACTGTCCGTGACACTTTTTCAGTACGGACTGTACCCAATTGTTTCTGTTGCAAGTGCACTAATACGGCTACAATCACCTTAAGCGTGGTACAAAAATAAAAGCTTTGGCTCACCTCCAGTGACACTCATCCCTTAACAGGGTTTTTGAAACTTCCCACCTGCCTCAGGGGTCCCAAAGAGAAGGCCTTCACAGTTTAGCAACCGTGTCTCAGCTATAAGACAGTCCACACTGCTTATTCAGCTACATTCTGCTCCACTCCACCTGCAGGCTGTTTCCTGTACCTTGAATTCCATATAGATGGGTTAACCCTTTCAGGACCCAAGTCCCTGTAATCAGGGTTTGGAGGCTGTTTCCCACCCAAAGTCTCTCTGAGCCTCTAATTTCCAGGTCCCAAATGAGGACTTACCAATCCTTAAAGAATTGTCAATCAGTCCTCTTCTCTGAACAGACTACCTGTCAGAGAATGCCTATCAGATGTTTGGCTCACAGAAATGCGCATGTGCACAGAATTATTAGCAGAGCAGTGAGCATGCGTGGGCATGCGCACAGTAATGCTCGTGGGCACGCATGCCCACTCAGTACATATTGGCTCCTGTTCATGTTTAAGTGCTGACTGGTCTTTTAGGTATTATCTGCATCCTACTGCTACTCTGTTTGTTCCCTTGTTGTTGACTCGGCTTGCCTCCAACCTGAACTTGGATCCTGATTTTGCCTTATTGTCAGTTCCTTACCCCGGCTCAGTTCCTAATCACGTCTTTGCCTTATAATTCTGTACTTTGCTGCCCGCCTCCTGCTGACCCCGCTATCCCTGTGACCACGCTTCTTGTCCTGGCTCTGTTTCCACATCTGATTCGAGTGCCTACCTGGCTGTCATCTGCATCAGCTCTGCTCACCACAGTGAGTTCCTGTCTCAAGTCTGCTGGGAGCTCTGAAAAGCCTCACATCTGGAACCTGCAGCCCATCCGGAGTGCCTTTTTAACTTCGGCTGGATCTCCGTGCACAGTTACTGTTCCTGACCTGATGTTCTGCCAGCCTGCCCGGGACTGCATCCCCTGCTGCAAGCACTCCTATCGACACCTCGTGTTCCTCCTATCCCTCAGTACCCTCTGTTCCGTCTTCCGTGGGACCTAGGCTGGAGATACAAGCAAGGCCCACCTTGCAATTTCAGTCTTCGATCAGGTACGTGACACTACCCCAGAGCCCCTCACCTCTTTTTTTTTTTTATCTTTATTTATTTAAAAAAAAAAAATCATTACAAAAAGAAAGAGGGTTCAATAATATCACAAGTATAATAGAAAATAGATAAAAGGGGAGGAACATTCTTGTCTTTACCCTTCTGACACCAGCAAAAAAACATTTATACCATCTTTACTTTACATATTTGCCCTTTTTCCCCTTCCCCCCTCTACCCTCTATCCCCCTCCTCCCATTACCCACCCTCCTTTCTCTACCTCCCTCCCACTTATCCCTCCTCTCTTTTTTTTTGTTCCCCAAGGGAAGAGGGAAAAAAACAACTTCACCTCCTCCTCACCTACAGCCCATACACCTCACTATATTTCCTCGCCAACTTGAATGTCTTCCATCTCTCCCATTTCCCTGGGCGAGCCCCTCACCTCTGACCCTGAATGAGTTTGAACCCGAGTACAGAAAAGTCTTCTATTGCCCCCTTTAAAGGGACCACAACTCAAATAATGTGGAAATATACCTGTTGTCCAGGACACATCCCTGGCGTCCTGTATACCCCATACACACACACCATCCACCACCACCACATCTCTTATTACCCTGTTAAGAAATATGGATACTGTGATCAGTTAATGGAGGGTTAATAAAGGAATCTAAACGGAAATGGAGTTGTAATAAAATAAAACAATTCAAGTTAATACCTATTACCATCAAATATCAGGCTTCTTGTTAAGATTGTATATGGATTTGATTTACCGGGTTGCTTATTGCTATTTCTTCATACTTATGAGTGCATTAAACTTCTCCTGCAGTGACATTTGCATTATGGCCCAAGGATGTGTTTCTTTGATTTCCATTGTAAATGTGTCTTCTTTGTCTTGACTGAATGGTTGTGTTACCTTGACATTAAAGGTAAAATTCAAGATCCAGTGCTCTGCGTACTCTATTATCTATTTTGTGAGGTGAGTATTAACACAAGTGGCGGAGGAGAAAATGAAGCGCTCTCGGTAAAGCTCCAAGGCATACTTGTTATTATTCAAAGTATATATGTGTAACGGGCAACTAAATATACAATATTTTTTTATATGGGGGAAAGGAAGAAAGCAGCAAGAAGGATAGAAAACAATTGGAGCCTTTAGAGGCAAACTGAAATTAGATGATCTGATTAAATCCTTAAAGGATCAATTCACCTCTACCAAAAAAAACTGCTTATGCAGGTAAGTGGTGCTTGTAGATAAAAACAAACTGAGCAGCTGTGGCCAAATTAAAATAATACCCTTACTATAGGTGTAGGTCATTTACGTACCTCCCGAAGCCTGGCCTAAAAACTCCTGAAGATGGCATCATCCAATCCTGCCTTGTTGCTAGGACATCATTGCTAAGACACTCCCAGCTGATCGAAACACCTTTGTGCATCCTCTCTTTTCCTTGTTGCAGTGACTCTGAGTTTAGCAATGCCATGACCGAGTGGATAGTGAACCACACATGTAGGGTGGGGGTTTGAGAGCTGTGTTGGTGAGGATGAACTGTAAAGGCTGGGAGTGTCTTTGTAAAATCCTAGCAACTGGGCCATCTCTGTGTGTTTTTCAGCCAGGCTTTGGGCGGTACAGTGCCTTGCAAAAGTATTCACCCCCCCCCTTGGCTTTTTACATATTTTGTTACATTATAGCCTTTAGTTCAATGTTTTTTTAACCACTTGAGATCCACGCTATAGCCGAATAACAGCTACAGCACGGACCTGCATTGCGGTGCGCTCTGTGATCTGTGAGTCTATGAGACTTGCTTGATCACAGATCGGAGTAAGGGGTCGATCCCGACCCCTTACCACGTGATCAGCTGTCAGCCAATGGCAGCTGATCATGTGATGTCAACACAGCCGGTAATCGGCTATTTTTTCTTCTCTTGCTAACAGCGCAAGGAGAAAAAAAAAGCTGATTACCGGCAGCAGTGAGAGGGACATCAGTCCCGATCACTGCGAGCTGCCGCCAGCTCATCAGTGCCCACCTGTGCCCCCTACAAGTGCCACCTAGCAGTAGGCAACAGTGCCGCCTACCAGTGCCCACCAGCGCCACCCATCAGAGCCCACAGTGCCACCTGTCAGTGCCCACAGTGCCATCTGTCAGTGCCCACAGTGCCACCTATCAGTGCCCATCAGTGTCACTTGCCGGTGCCCATCAGTGCCCATCAGTGCCACCTATCAGTGCCCATCAGTGCCATCTATCAGTGGTACCTATCAGTGCCCATCAGTGCCACCCATCCGTGCCACCCATCATGGCCCATCAGTGCCATCTTATCAGTGGCCATCAGTGCCGCCTTATCTGTGCCCATCAGTACCGACTTATCTGTCCCCATCAGTGCCACCTTATCTGTGCCTATCAGTGCCGCCTTAACTGTGCCTATTAGTGCCCACCAGTGCAGCCTATCAGTGACCACCAGTGCAGCCTATCAGTGCCCACCAGTGCCGCCTCATCAGCGCATATCAATAAAGCAGAAAAATTACCTGTTTGCTAAATTTTAAAACAAACTATTAAACATGATTTCTTTTTTTTCAAAATTTTCCATTATTTTTTTGTTTGTTTAGCAAAAAATAAAAACCAAGCTGTGATTAAATACCACCAAAATAAAGCTCTATTTGTGGGGAAAAAGTGATAAAATGTCATTTGGGTACAGTGCTGTATGACTGCGCAATTGTTATTCAAAGTGCGACAGTGCCGTAAGCTGAAAATTGGTCTGGGCAGGAGGGGGGTTTAAGTGCCCAGTAAGCAAGTGGTTAATCTGAATTATATGTGATGGATCAGAACACAGTGGTCTAAGTTGGTGAAGTAAAATTAAAAAAATATATACATAAAAATATTTTTAAGAAGTAAAAAACGGATCATTGGCATGTGCGTATGTATTCACCCCCTTTGTTATGAAGCCCATAAAAAGCTCTGGTGCCACCAATTACCTTCAGAAGTCACATAATTAGTGAAATGATGTCCACCTGTGCTCAATGTAAGTGTCACATGATCTGTCATTACATATACACACCTTTCTGAAAGGCCCCAGAGGCTGCAACACCTAAGCAAGAGGCACCACTAACCAAACACTGCCATGAAGACCGAGGAACTCTCCAAACAAGTAAGGGACAATGTTGTTGAGAAGTACAAGTCAGGGTTAGGTTATAAAAAAATATCCAAATCTTTGATGATCCCTAGGAGCACCATCAAATCTATCATAACCAAATGGAAAGAACATGGCACAACAGCAAACCTGCTAAGAGATGGCCACACACCAAAACTCACGGACCGGGCAAGGAGGGCATTGATCAGAGAGGCAGCACAGAGACCTAAGGTAACCCTGGAGGAGCTACAGAGTTCCACAGCAGAGACTGGAGTATCTGTACATAGGACAACAACAAGCCGTACTCTCCATAGAGTTGGGCTTTATGGCAGAGGGGCCAAAAGAAAGACATTACTTTCAGCAAAAAACAAAATAGCACGTTTTGAGTTTGGGAAAAGGCATGTGGGAGACTCCCAAAATGTATGGAGGAAGGTGCTCTGGTCTGATGAGACTAAAATTGAACTTTTTGGCCATTAAAGAAAATGCTATGTCTGGCGCAAATCCAACACATCACATCACTCAAAGAACACCATCCCCACAGGGAAACATGGTGTTGGCAGCATCATGCTGTGGGGATGTTTTTCAGCAGTCGGGACTGGGAAACTGGTCAGAGTTGAGGGAAAGATGGATGGTGCTAAATACAGGGATATTCTTGAGCAAAACCTGTAGCACTCTGTGTGTGATTTGAGGCTAGGACGGAGGTTCACCTTCCAGCAGGACAATGACCCCAAACACACTGCTAAAGCAACACTTGAGTGGTTTAAGGGGAAACATA
This sequence comes from Lithobates sylvaticus, assembly GCA_028564925.1. Taxonomy (NCBI): domain Eukaryota; kingdom Metazoa; phylum Chordata; class Amphibia; order Anura; family Ranidae; genus Lithobates; species Lithobates sylvaticus. The sequence continues at coordinate 582,500,714 of CM053029.1, forward strand.
TAAATGTGTTGGAATGGCCTAGTCAAACCCCAGACCTCAATCCAATAGAAAATCTGTGGTCAGACTTATGCCTCGTACACACGAGCGGACTGAAGTCCGCTGGACAATCCGCCTGTGTGTGGGGAGCGCCGGCTGACTTTTTGGCACCAAAAGTCCGGCGGACTAGGTTTTAAGTTTTGTTTTAAAATTGTCCGCTGAACTCGGCAGTCCGGCGGACAATCCCGCAGTTAGTATGCTAGTCCGCCGGACTTTTGGAAATGAACGGACTTGCCGATCATCGGAAGTCATTTAGACAGGGCTAGCGAAGGCAGTGAATGCCGCCGCGCTAGCCACGTCACCTGGCATGGATTTAAAAGGAATCCCTACGCCGAAAAAAACGGCGTGGGGGTCCCCCCCAAATCCATCTCAGACCCTTATCCGAGCACGCAGCCCGGCCGGCCAGGAAAGGGGTGGGGACGAGAGAGCGCCCCCCCTCCTGAGCCGTACCAGGCCGCGTGCCCTCAACATGGGGGGTGCCCTGGGGTAAGGGGGGCCGTGCGGCCCCCCCACCCCAAAGCACCTTGTCCCCATGTTGATGAGGACAAGGGCCTTCAACCATGGCCGTTGGTTGTCGGGGTCTGCGGGCGTGGGGGCTTATCGGAATCCGGGAGCCCCCTTTAATAAGGGGGCCTCCAGATCCCGGCCCCCCACCCTATGTGAATGAGTATGGGGTACGATGTACCCCTACCCATTCACCTAAGGTGTAAGGTGTAAATAAAAAAAAAAAAAACACACAATTTTTTAAAAATATTTTATTGCACTGCTCCGGGGGTCTTCTTCCGTCTTGGGGGGTCTTCTCGCCGGACTCCTCCGCTATTTTACCTAGCTCTTTTACCAAGCGTAGGAGCCCAGCTTCCTTCTTCGTCGTCACGGTCGTCTGGGGGTCCCGATCCGCCTTCGGGGGTCTTCCGGGGTCTCTTCTGTTCTTGCCGCTGTCGTCGCTTTCTGCGCCGCCGCCTTCTTCTTCTTCTTCTCCTTCTTCTCCTTCCGATGTTGACTCGTCGCTGTCTCTGGCCGGAATGGCAGAGCCGCGCTGTGATGTGACTTATATAGGGACAAGGGGGCAGGGTCACATGCTCATGTCACATGGTGACCCCGCCCCCTATGATGTCACAGTCCCAGCATCCTCTGGGCCAGCTTTACTGTTTGGGAGTTATTTTGTTTGTGCATTGAGGAAGCACTATGTTTTTTCCTGATAGCTTTAGAAAATAAAGCTTGCCCAGCAATAAATAACCAGAAGAAAATATGGCATCAGCAAAATAAAAAAATAAAAATGTGTTTAAACAAAACACATGAAATGCTTCTTGAGCGGAGAAGAAAATAACATGATACTTTCACCGAAAAGCCTTTCTCTGTCTTTTTTTATGTGAAAAAAAAAAAATGATTCCCCTAACATGCCTCTACAAGAGAGAGAATGGCTTTGAAATAAATTCAAACAGATTTTAAAATGCTCACTATGGAGTTTGCCTGCTATAGTATCATTGCTCTAATGTGGATCCTTCATGCTAAATTAACAGCATAGTTATGGTCCAAACAGCAGCTAAAGGGCAGTCACCTCTAAATAACTATTCTGGCTCTGATTGTCCCCTATAGAAGACGAGGATGTCTCTTCTGGGAAACCAACGACTATGTGAAAAGTTAATCTGGAATCCAAGTAGCAAGAAAATTGGCCCTCAAGATCATGTATAAAGAGATTACAACATGAACTGCACAGCATGGTCCCTCTCAGGCAATGGACTCTGAGCTACAACATTAGATAATTGTTTGGCTGGAGTTAGATATCCTCCTAACACATGTTCCTATCTGCTGCCAATATGTACTCAAATTAGGGACTTCACACAATGGAGTGGAAATCCTATATTAAATGTGGTTTGCAGCTCCAAATATTGTTATTGTACCTAATTTTACACATGATTTAATATAAAGCTTCACCTGTACACACCACATGCTCACATTTAATTTTGTTTTATAGTCATTTTTATTTTTTTTTGTTTCTTTACATAAATTTATACCAACTGTTTTGACTGGGACATTAATTGGGATAAACTAAAACCTTGGAATGAGAGTACCGTATATACTAGGGTGACCAGACATCCCCGGTTTCCGGGGACAGTCCCTGGATTGAGGACACTGTCCACGGACCAAGTCTGTCCCCGGTTTTGTCCCCGGATTGGAATTTGAACAGGGGCTGGGGCAATTTCAAAGACAGAATGCGCAGAATAAAAAAAATCGGAATTGCACCCTCCCTCCTCTGCCGCTCCTACTAGCTTATGGGGGTTTATTTTTTTCCATTATCTGTGCCCCTTTCTGATGATCATGTTCTGGTCGGAGCGGAGGCACTATTTCTTCAGTTTCGGGCGCATGCTCATTCAGCTCCGCTCGCATGTTCTTCTGCCTTGGCTCAAGTCCCTGCCAACCGCCTGACTGTTTATCTCCTTGCCTTCCCTGGTGGAGTGATCTTTCTCTGCTTCCCACCCAGTAGTACCTGGGCCATGAGAGTAAGAATTTACAGGCTGTGAGGCGGGCGGCGGCGGTGGAGATGGGCAAAGAGTCGCCAATTGCTGCCTTTACTGGTAAAAAAAAAAATATGTCCCCGGATTTCATTTAAAAAATCTGGTCACCTTAGTATATACTCGAGTATAAGCCGACCCGAATATAAGCCGAAGCACCTAATTTTACCACAAAAAAATGGGAAAACGTATTGACTCGAGAATAAGCCTAGGGTGAGAAATGCGCAGCTACTGTAAGTGGAAAAGAGGGTCAGCAATGCCCATTTGCAGCCTCACTGTGCCCATTTGCATGCCTCACTGTGCCCATTTGCAGCGATAGGTCCCCCGAACTTCAGACTTGGTAGTTAAGGGTTCCTAGATGCCCCCTAGCTGCTGCAGCCAAAATTTGGGGTCTCTGGACCCAAAGGGTCCCGAAATGACATTGCTGCAGTTGGACACTGTTGACCAACTTTGGGGCCCTGTATCTTGGGGGCCACTTGGTGCTAGGAACCCAAATTTGCTAGTTCCACTGGGTTTGCACACCAAATTTGGGGTTCCTAGCACCACGTGGCCCCGATATACGAGGCCCCAAAGTCGGGTCGGAAAATGCCATTCTCTGCTGCAGAAAAGTGCTTGACTCGAGTATAAGCCGAGGGGGGCACTTTCAGCACAAAAAAAGTGCTGAAAAACTCGGCTTATACTCGAGTATATACAGTAACTTGGTTTGAGAGGGTTTTGCAAGACAAGCTACATTTTTTTATACATTTTGACTTGATAAACGAGCAATGTCTTGATATACAAGTAGTGAAAACATATATAGCACAATAAACTGTGATTGTGAAAATAATCAATATAATGGCCTACTAATAGGCTTGGCATGTTTGCGGTCCACACCACTTATGCCACGATTGCCAACACGTACGACGAGCCGAGAAAAACGAAGTTCAATAGCCAGTGCGGCTCTTCTGCCTGATTCCAAGCATGTGTCGAACTTTGTGCGTCGGAATCGTGTACACACGATCGGAATTTACGACAACGGATTTTGTTGTCGGAAAATTTGAGATCCAGATCTCAAATTTTGTTTGTCGGAAATTCCGATGGAAAATGTCCGATGGAGCCTACACACAGAAAAATTAATAATAAAAATGCCATAAATCTATCCCCTATTTTGGAGACGCTATAACTTTTGCGCAAACCAATCAATATACGCTTATTGCGATTTTCTTTTTACCAAAAATATGTAGAAGAATACATATCGGCCTAAACTGAGAAAAAAAATTGTGTTTTTTTTATATATTTTTGGGGATATTTATTATAGCAAAAAGTTAAAAATATAAAAAAATTCAAAAGTTTTTTGTTTATAGCGCAATTTTGTTTGGGTGCAACATCGCATGACTGCACAATTAAAGCGACGCAGTGCCATATCTCAAAAAGTGCTCTGGTCAGGAAGGGGGTAAATTCTTCCGGGGCTGAAGTGGTTACAGACTCTTTTGGGGGACTTTTTATTCATATCATTTTTTTTTGCCATATATAATTTTATATATCATTTTTTTGCTTTTTTTGTTTGGACACTTAATTAGTACTTTGGGTTCACTAATTTATGACTATGTTTAGTTGATTAGCACATACCAAATATACCAAAAATATGCAAGCATACAATAACATGAAAGCCATATCAAAAATTTATTTAAAGGTTAACACAGCTAATATAACAAATGTACATGTGTACCACGGGACTGTATTTTTTAAATCAAGCTAGTATAAATACCATGCAAGACCAATGTATGTGTATGTATGTGGGGGGTCTATATTTGTTTTTTGTTTTTTTTTTTGCCTATGGTTTTATATGTTAATTTGCTTTTGTAATGTGTTCCTTTTTTTTTGTATTTTTGAAAAATTAATAAAAAGTATGTTTAAACAAAAAAATATAACAAAATATATTCTCACAGAAAATACTCTATCATTTCCATCTAAAATCAATGCACATAAAAAAAAAAAAAAATCAACACAATTCGTAAAAAGGACAATTAAAAATGTGTTATTAGGTGAAGAAGTAAAGGCCCTCCTCTGAAATATACATCTCATGTCAATGACTTTTGTAGATACACAAATACACGAAAAAGCTTCAGGAGGTTTTTAAAACTAAATATCAGACTAATTGTGCTGGATATTATTTACTGACTTTTAGCTGACACAAATAAAGCAAAGCAACTATTTATAGAAGAACTTCAACTAGTTTCAATCGGTGAACCAGGTCAAGGTCAGTGTAGGATGTCAATCACACTAACCAGCATGTCCCTGATCTACGGATCAGCAGATTCAGAATACCAGTCCCAAAGTGCGCCGTGTTCCGTTATAAGACCCGATCAATACATGCTTCTTTAAGTATTTCTTTTTATAACTGTGCTCACGCTGGGATCTTTGCAGAAGTTAATGGTTCTAGTAAGTGCCCTACTAACTGACCTAGTAGAATGGAAAAGACAAGCTGACATCGGGGGACTATCACTTTGTATCAGAAGTAGACATGTGCACAACAGAAAAATTTGTTTATTTTCGTTTAGTTTCTTTCGTTTCCGTTGATTCGTAACGATTCGTAAATTCGTAAGTCGTCGGTGTTCGTATTCATAACGATTCGTATTTTCGTAAGAGTTATTTTTTCGTTGATTCGTTTTTCCGTTAGTTTAATTTTCGTTTATTCGAAATTCGGACGCATTCGTATTTATTCGTACATTCGTAACATTCGTAGATTCGTAATCGGAGCATAATTCATAATTTTATGTAATGTATATTATTACATTTTAAGAGACACGGAAAATTACGAATGGAAAAAAAAAGTTACGAATGTACAATTTTTTTCGTTCAATCCATTCGAAGCATGTTAAGCAGCGCCATTGTAAGAGACACGGAAAATTACGAAACGCGAAAAAAAAAAAAAAAAAAGTTACGAATGTACGAATCTTTTCGTTCAATCCATTCGAAGCACATTAAGCAGCGCCATTGTAAGAGACATGGAAAATTAAGAATCGCAAAAAAAAAAAATAAAAAAGTTACGAATGTACGAATCTTTTCGTTCAATCCATTCGAAGCACGTTAAGCAGCGCCATTGTAAGAGACACGGAAAATTACGAATCGAAAAAAAAAAAAGTTACGAATGTACGAATTTTTTCGTTCAATCCATTCGAGGCACATTAAGCAGCGCCATTGTAAGAGACACGGAAAATTACGAAAAAGAAAAAAAATAAGTTACGAATGTACGAATTTTTTCGTTCAATCCATTCGAAGCACGTTAAGCAGCGCCATTGTAAGAGACACGGAAAATTACGAATTCGAAAAAAAAAAAAGTTACGAATGTATGAATTTTTTCGTTCAATCCATTCGAGGCACGTTAAGCAGCGCCATTGTAAGGGACACGGAAAATTACCAATTCAACAAAAAAAAAAAAAAGTTACGAATGTACGAATTTTTTCGTTCATTTTGATTTTCGTTGTTCCTGTTTTCGTTTTTCGGATTTTCTTCTTTCGTAGATTTGTTGTTTCTAATTTGTTTTTTTTTTTTTTCGGATTTTCGTTGTTTTTCGATTCGAACAATTCATTATTCGTTAAAAATTTTTGCGAATCGTTCGTTCATTCGTACGATAACGAATGAACGAAAAAAACAAAAAAAAAAACGAAACGAATTGCACATGTCTAATCAGAAGCTTGTTGTTGAATGATGGTCAACTGGTGGGGATGGAAGCACTTTCTAGCAGTGTGCTCTGCCAACTGAAAATAAGTATTTACCTTTTTCTGGCAGTATTATTACCCAGCAAGAGTAACTCTTGCTGGCTCCGGCCAACACAAGACACAATCAATAACGTCAGTTGGTAATAAATATATATAATCCCACTTACACCCATATTTAAATATTGAGCCTTTGGCTCCGCAGATTACACAGTTTTACTAGATATTTTTCTTTTCCGTCGAAAAGTGGACACAGACAATGATATATCTCAGAAATGATCTTTAGCATTAACCCTGAGAAACTTGCATTAAAGTAAATCTAAACCCACTCACTGAAATTGCACATGCATTTTTTTTTATGTTAATGTAATTTCAAATGCTGCTTTAAGCCTTTTAAAATATGTAGCTTTCATTATATTAAAATAACTAGAGATATATAATGCATCGCTTTAAGGTATTAGATAAATAAAGATATAGAGCCCTTCAAAGTCCAAATGATGGTAATCAGGATCCAAAAAGGCACCTCAGATGTGCATACAGTATTACAGAAGGGTGATGTGAAAGAATCCTCCATCTGCACCAGAGCCTCTTACCCTCGGTTGTGGACCACCTAATGACAGCGCCTTATAAAACACCAAACACGGGTAAATCTCCAGACAGCTTCCCAAAAGTTATGGGTCCTCTGATTTGATAGCTCCAAAAGATAGGGCATCTCAGCATATGGATTCAAAAGGAGGATAGAAAAGTCTCAAGGTGTAGTATTACGAACAATTAAGCATTTCTCATGCCCCGTACACACGATCGGATTTTCCAACAACAAATGTTGGATGTGAGCTTGTTGGGGGAAAGTCCGAACGTGTGTTTGCTCCATCGAACATTTGTTGACAGACTTTCCGCCAAAAAATGTTGGCTAGCAGGTTCTCAAATTTTCCTTCAACAAATGTTTGTTGTCGGACTTTCCGATCGTGTGTACACAAGTCCATCGGACAAAAGTCCATGCATGCTCGGAATTAAGTACGAGCAGGAAGCACTCGGTCTTGTAAAACTAGCGTTCGTAATGGAGATATCAATTACGTCTAGTACGTCACTACATTCGTAATTGTTGGCCAACATGTGTGTGACCGTGTGTATGCAAGACAAGTTGGAGCCAACATCCTTCAAACAAAAATCCACGGTTTTGTTGTCGGAAAGTCCGATTGTGTGTACGGAGCATAAGAATTTTTAGAATACTCACAAGATACAAAGATTAAATCAGCATGTCATCACAAGCCAAGGGAGAGTTTCCAACCAACAAAATGGCCACAGCCCTCGTGTGTAGCATCACCAGGGACGTCTTATGAGCTAGGTCACGTGACGCCACTACGCACGAGGACTGCTGCCATTTTTGTTGGTTAGAAACTCTCTCATGGCTTGTGATGACATGCTGGTTTAATCTTTGTCTCTTGTGAATATTCTGGAATTCTAAAAAAATTGTTTGTAATACTACACCATGGGGCATTTCTATTCTCTATTTGAATATATATCCTGAGATGCCCTATCTTGTGGAGCAACCAATCAGAGGACCCACAACTTTTGGGAAGCCTTCTGGAGATTTAACTATTTGTGTTCATGGATGGTGGATTGACGTATATTTATGTTAAAATAACTGCTTATTCTTGTTGAAGCACTTCCTGCTATGAGTTGACAACTGTCACTTGCACCCTCTGGTGGGAGACTACAAGAGGCTGTGTCAACACACATTGTGCAGGCAGGGTCCATTGTTGTCACTTTCAGGAAGCTAAACCAAAGTGGAGACCATTGAAACCAGAACGAAGCTGTCCGTGCCAATCAACTGTGGAAGGGAATTCCCACAACTGCTTATACACAAATGGGTGGGGATGCTTGTGACATCAATGACCTAATATGGCCATGTGGTCAATGGCATTGACTTAAAGTGGTTGTAAGCCCATACAATCCACTTTTCACTACAGGCAAGCCTATGTAGCGGCCATAACCCTTGATGGGGCGGCCTTGACTTTTGGGCTTACCGGTTACCTCTGCTTGGCTTGTTCTTCCAGGTCTAGGGGTTCCCAGGGTTAGTACCCAACGGCTTTGGACGCTGACACCATAAAAGTCCTTTAGAAAGGTTTTTATTTGCAGGGGTAACATCCAACAAACACAGTCTCGTATGGGAACAGAGGGCAAGGGTAAAGAAACTCAGGCACCTTGAACTGCTGATTATTAGGAAGTCTCAAATGCAAACCCAGAGAGTAGCCACTCGCAGCTGGGCGCTTCAAAGCTGAACAAATCTCTAGCCAGAGATTATGTCAGTCAGCACTTTAATCCGGAACTTGCAAAGTCTCTGACCTTGAATGGAATTGCAATCAAAAGTAAACAGGAACCTTTCCTCAGTACCTGGAACGTTCTCTGTCTCCTTGGCAGTACTGGGAAAGCGTGGATTCGTTAGTGTCCTTGACAACCCAGCAACCAGGCACTTCTTGAGATGCCAGCTTGTTGGCCCTCCTCCGAAGAGTCCTCCCCCGGGCGCTTACACGAGCTGCAGTGCCCCTCCAAGTTGAGAACACACCCGGACACTTGAATCCTCCCTCAGTTACTGCACCTCGGACCAGCCGGTTCCGAGACTCGGGAACAGATGGATCCTTGCCCGAGACCAAGCGGGTCTGTGGGGCTAGTCAAACAGACCATGTTGCGGGGTGGCACACGCTCCGGACCCCTCGCAGGGCTACCCCGGTCCAGATTCAGGAACAGGCAGCTCTGGCCTAACGAACCCCGAACACGTGACTTCAGCCTCTTAAGTACCCTTCCCCAGACTCCTCAGCGGGGCCTGATTGGCTCCGGGTGAATGCTGATACTCAAAACGTCCAAACAGGCCTGGTTCTGGGCCTGTCATGTGCACCTAACTGTACACATGACCAGGCAGAACCCTAACACAGCCCAGCCAAACTGATGCCAAAGTTAAACCTGCACAATTAACCCTCAGAACCCCTTAACTGTTCTGAGGAAAAAAAAACGAATTTGTACATAGCGGACACCTTGCAAAAGTGTCGCCGCTACACCTATAATGAGGCTTACCTGTAGCTACCGTGGATATCTCCTAAACCTGAACAGTTTAGGAGATATCCCCTGTATCAGCTTGTTCGTGCCATTGCTTCAGCTGACGTGCCGTTACCGGCGGCTCCCTGGCACATGTGCAGGCGTGACGTCATCGCAGCTCCAATCACAGCGCGATACCCAGAAATAACTATGGGAGCGAAGCAGTGTACAGGGACCATTGCCAGGGCTTAGATCTAAGGTAAGTATTTCATAATGAGCTAGTATGCTATGCATACTGTCTGGCAAGGACAGTGCTTAGAGGTAGAGAAAGGTTCCTGAGGAGGAGGAACAGCGCAAGGACCACACCTACTGTTCCTACCTCCCGGGCCTGAATACGTTTCTACAATATAACTTTATTGCCTAACTCGGACTGCCCATCACACCATGCCGCACCTTGCTCACATCTTGGCCCTTTGAGATGAGCTTGGGTTCGGACCAAACCTGTGTTTGGCTGAACCTAGAAGGTCGCTGTCAGCTGTGGCCATATTAGGACAATAATGTCACAAGCATTACCACCCCTTTGTCTATGTAAAGCTGTGGAGAGGGGAATAACAGCCAGCACCAGAACAAGGGGCATTTAGGATTAAATGTAAGTGTAGCGGCCATAACCCTCGATGGGGCGGCCTTGACTTTCCACTTGGCTTGTTAATCCGTGTCCAGGGGTTCCCAGGGTTAGTACCCAACAACTTCGGATGCTGACACCATAAAAGTCCTTTTAGAAGGTTTTTATTTGCAGGGGTAACATCCAACAAACATAGTCTTGAATGGGAACAAAGGGCAAGGGTGAAGAAACTCAGGCACCTTGAACTGCTGACAATTGAAATGTCTCTAACAAAAATCCAGAGAGTAGCCACTCGCAGCTGGACACTTCAAAGCTGAACAAATCTCTAGCCAGAGATTATGGCAGTCAGCACTTTGATCGGGAAACTTGTAAAGTCTCTGACACAGAATAAACTTTCAACCGAAAGTGAATAGGAACCTTTTCTCAGTACCTTGAACTTTCTCCTTGGCAGTACTGCGAAACTGTGGATTTGTTAGTGTCCATAACAACCCAGCTCTTCTTGAGATGTCAGCTTGTTGGCCCTCCTCCGAAGAGTCCTCCTCCGGTCACTTACACGAGCTGCGATGCCCCTCCAAGATTGAGAGCACACCCGGACGCCTTGAATTCTCCCTCAGTTACTGCGCCTCAGACCAGCCGGTTCCGAAACTCGGGAACAGATGGATCCTTGCCCCAGACCATGTGGGGCTAGTCAAACTGACCATGTTGTGGGACGGCAAACGCTCCTGGGCCCGGGACCCCTCGCAGGGCTACCCCGGTCCAGATTCAGGAACAGGCAGCAGGACTCCGAGCACGTGACTTCAGCACCTCACGTACCCTTCCCCAGACTACACAGCGGGGCCAGACGCACCCACTGATTGGCTCCGGGGAAGACTGATACTTAAAACGTCCAACCAGGCCTGGTTCTGGGCCTGTCATGTGTACCTCACTGTACCCATGACCAGGCAGAACCCTAGTACAGCCCAGCCAAACTGATGCCAAAGTTAACCTGCACAATTAACCCTCAGAACCCCATTACTGTTCTGAGGAAAAAACACAATTTTCACATATAGCAGACACCTTGTAAAAGTGTCACCGCTACATACGGTAAGTATTGTCCCTTGTGCTGATTTGAAAAAAATCTAAAAAAAAATAAAAATCTAAAATCTAAACTTAGGCTTTGAGAACAGTGATCATTTCTACATCTTTTTAAATACATTTGTGATCATTTATATGTTTGTCTCTTCTGAATACATTTTTATGAATGTGATTATTTTCACTACATTTTCCCATATGTTCTGTCTATATTCTGCCTACGCTCTGTCAAGCCTGGCATTGAAAGAGTTATTAGTCCAAAGCATCTCTGAATACTGCAAATCAGATTCAGATGTTACGTTCATAGGTCCTGTTCTCGGTTTCCGCTGTTTCTCAATAAAATCTATTTATTACTTGTTTTTCTTGGCTTTCTAACTTTCCATTTTTCCTATTATAGCTCTTTCTTTCGGTGTCATGGCTGCTGTCCTGCTCGTCCCCCTTACGGACCCAGGGAGAAATGTAGATCCCTTCGTTTGTCATCCAGCTGCGTTGCTTGTCCAAACTTTTATAGTTCCACTAAATACTCAAACAAAGTCATTTATTGGATGATCTTTTATTACCCAGCCAGTCTAGTCCATCGTATTGCACGTTGGTTGGCTATAGTTCCCTTTCCTGAGAAGTAAAAAGACTTCCTTGTGTTATTGGTTGTGTTCTGTTAAGATAATGAAATTTGGGTCCAATTTAAAAATAACTCTATATACCCCTACTCAGGGGCGTTGCAAGGTCTACAAAAGATCTTGGGCTAGAGCCCATAGCAGCGTAGTAAAGAAAATCATACGCTTGGGTGGGCATACACATGTATATACAATAATATATGTGTGTGTGTATATATCCCCAGAGAGCCCCCACTTTCATCAAGGTCCCCAGAGAGCCCCCTCTTACATCAAGGTCCCAGAGAGCCCCCCTTACATCAGGGTCCCCAGAGAGCCCCCCACTTACATCAGGGTCTCCAGAGAGCCCCCCTTAGATTAGGGTCCCCAGAGAGCCTCCTCCTTACATCAGGGTCCCCAGAGAGCCCCCCACTTACATCAGGGTCCCCAGAGAGCCCCTCCTTACATTAGGGTCCCCAGAGAGCCCCCCTCTTACATCAGGGTTTACAGAGAGCCCACCTTACATCAGGGTCCCCAGAGAGCCCCCCACTTACATCAGGGTCCCCCAACATCAGGGTCCCAGAGAGCCTCCCCTTACATCAGGGTCCCCAAAGAGCCTCCCCACTTACATCAGGGTTCCCAGAGAGCCCCCCTTACATTAGGGTCCCCAGAGAGCCTCCCCCTTTCATCAGGGTCCCCAGGGAGCCCCCCACTTACATCAGGGTTCCCAGAGAACCCCCCTTACATTAGGGTCCCCAGAGAGCCTCCCCCTTAAATCAGGGTCCCCAGAGAGCCCCGCCCTTAAAATCAGGGTCCCCAGAGTGCCCCCCACTTACATCAGGGTCCCCAGAGAACTTCCCCTCCCCTTGGGGACCCCTGCAGAGACTCGGGGCTATGGGCCCCAGATTCGGGGGGGGTGTAGCCCCAAAAGCCACCCCCTAGCGACGCCACTGCCCCTACTCCCTATCGGGTATACTATGGTCTACAAATAGCCCACAAAAAAGGTTTGTAGATTTAAATCAAGTAGTTCTTCATTCTTTACAACTATGGGGAATTTATAAAAAAAATAATACAATCTGACCTCAAAATCCCCCCCCCTACAAGCTACGTTTTTAGGAGACCCAAAATTCCCTCCAGGTCTATATGAACTAGATAATTACTCCTGGTGGATCGATAATGATTTACCATCCTTACATCAACTCATTGAAAACTCCAATTTCACCTCATTTCAGTCCCATTTTTTTTGTCTATTCATCAGTTAGTAATTTGCTACTCCCTGTGATCACCAGACAGAATAAATAGGCAAGTTTTTCCCTTTGACATTATCGTGTGATATTGATGTTCTTGGTGGGCACCTATCGACACCTCCGCTGGTTTGCATGGTAGGTGTCGCTTATAGCAACTGTCGTCCTATGGTTGTCAATATCCATGTTTTATTGCTATGATATGTTTTTTCTATTTTTATAGTAAGACAAAAACATGACTGCATATACTCTTATCAAATACCCCTGACGAAGGTGCTTGAACCAGAAACTCGTTGGGTACTGGAGACCACTCTATATCGGAGAGTAAATTCAATTGTCATGCAAATCATGTAACCTGTTGTGGTTTTTGTCTTTTTCTTTTTTGACTTTGTATTTTTTGATATGTCTTTTTAAACCAACGATCATTGTATGATCGAGCGATTTTATATATACATAATAAATATATTTTCTAATCTACTTATGTGTGGTTGTTGCCTACAAAGTCCCAACGAAGGGGGATTATCTTTTTCTTGTAATTTCAGTCCCTAAAGACAAAATATCATATACCAAATAATGAACATCATAGGTTTGTAATATATTTGTAATATATTTGTAATATATTCTTGTACCACCAATTTTTCCTCTAAATAAAAAAGTTTGTAAACAAAAAAGATAATAATGAAATAGAAATCTCACACATATCAGTCACTTTTCTGTTTTTTAGAAAGCATCCTACCTCTTTATTCACCTAATACAAGAGGAACTGGTACTGCAATTAGAAGTATGTTACCATAGGCGTGCACAGCCTATTGCATTAAGGTGTGCACCCCAAAACTCAAAACACATGTGTGTGTGTCTACCTATATATGGCCCTGGCACATTAATCTCCCCGCTGCGGCATAGAGCGGTAATGCTAATGCGCACCATGTGATAAGAGTATGCCCAGGCACAACTGGCACACCCTGTGCGCATGCCTATGATTGACACTTACCTGTATGAGGAGCTTGAGATGATGAGGGGGGCCTCTTGCACAATTCCCATCCGAGCACCCCTGGAAGTTTAAACAGAGACTGCTAGGTACAATGGAAGGGCAGAGGTGCCCAGAAAGCTGGCACCGCAGAATAGAACTTGGGAGTGCTGGTGTCAGGTAAGCAGAAGCACAGCGATGAGGGCACCCTGACTTCACCCAGACCAGTAGGGAGCAGAGTAGGGTCACAATCTGAGTTCAGAAACAGCCCAGCAGGAAGGCACCAAATCATGAGCAGGATCTAGGTCAGAGATGAGCATAGGTTGGCGCTGATCCTAAAAATGCTCATATATCTTTACCACAAAAACGTGAACAAATTATAACTGTGATTCATTAACAAATAAATTCAATCATCAAAACCATATATATATATATATATATATATATATATATATATATATATATATAATGGAAAATATTAATATATAGTGCAAAATGTTGAGAAATAAACCATGTGTTTAACAATAGTCCCAACAATCCTCTTCACAAGCTGATTGTTCGAATCCCACATGCACAAATTCATATCCGTGATTTAAGAAACTTTTCACCAATTCGTGAAACACCACCACCTTCTGTAATGGACACTCACCAGAAACCAGAAAAAATGTCGCCTTTGGTTTATACTGGGTTAACCACTCCATACTTATGGGTATATCTGGGGTTTTCCAAATAGGTTGCCAATAGTTTACTCCTTATACCTCCACGTTAGTCTTGATATCTCATAAAAAGACATCAGACGTCCATCATTGCACAAAATGTTTAAAAATGTATTAATTTAATTAATAAGGTAAATATATAAAATGTGCACTCACACATCTGTTGCCTTTAGACCGGCACTAAGTCTTTCCAGCCGCGTGTTTTTGGGGCTAACTCACGCCGGTTCATCTCCCAGTATCAGAATGCGATCCAAGCCTCGATCTGGTGAGGGATAGGTCAGGAAGTGATGTTGGCGTTTACCCAGAAGCCTTTACGTGTTTCGCATACAATCATGCTTCATCAGGAAGGTTCCTGATGACGCATGATTGTATGCGAAACGCGTAGAGGCTTCTGGGTAAATGCCAACATCACTTCCTTAACTTACCTATAAATGTCAGTACCCAGTTATATTATGTACATTTAGGAAATAATCCAGGCCTTTTTTAAAGCAATCTACTGAGCTGGCCAGAACCTCCTCTGGAGGGAGTCTATTCCACATTTCCACAGCTCTTACTGTGAAGAAACCTTTCCATATTTGGGGATGAAATCTCTTTTCCTCTAGACATAAAGAGTGCCCCCTTGTCCTCAGTGATGACCTTAACGTAAATAACTCAACACCAAGTTCACTATATGGACCCCTTATATATTTATACATGGTGATCATATGCCCCTTAATCGCCTCTTCTCAAGAGAGAATACATTCAGTTCCTCTCATCTTTCCTCATAGCTGAGCTCCTCCATGCCTCTTATCACTTTGGTTGCCCTTCTCTGCTATTTCTCCAGTTCCCTGATATCCTTTTTGTGAACTGTTTCCCAAAACTGACCTGCAAATTCCAGATGAAGTCTTACTGATTTGTACAGGGGGGCAAAATGATATCTCTGAATGAATGAATGATTTGTATAGCGCTGCAAATGCGAACTGAATTGCCTTAAGGCGCTTGGTCTGTCCTTTGCTGTCCTGCTTCTTAGAAGAGGTAGGTCTTGAGTTTTTTTCTGAAGGCCTGATGGTTTTCTTCCATGCGGATGTTGGTGAGTAGAGCGTTCCATAGCCGTGGTCCTTGGACTGCGAATCTTCGTTCTCCCTTCGATTTGTAGCGGGACTTGAGGATGAGGAGGAGGTTTTGGTTTGTTGATCTCTCTCTGGAGTCCATACCTCTCCTAATACAAGAGAGGACTTTGCTTGCTTTGGAAACCCCCAGATCCTTCTCCCCTTGAAAAGTGAAAAGCCTTTAGTAGCTCAACCCCATTGTCTCTGGTCCTGGAAGGTGGAGACCTGATGTAGTCCTGCACAAAACTTAAGCATCCCATAGATTATGCAATTTTCTTTCCTTCCACCATGAGTAGAAGGAATGAAAAGTGCTTGATTCCCCCATCAACACAGTGCGGCTATCCAGCTACATCTTTTCTACTTCAGTTCCTGTTGCAAACAGAGCCGGCACCCTGTGGGATTGGGGAGACAGCTGTTTTGGGAGAAGTTATTACCTTGGAGCGGTAATTTTTTGTATTTCCCATCAACACAGTTACCGTTGATGGGGGAATCCCTCCCACAGCGCTATTGTGTTCTGCTGGTGGGAAGCCTTCCAGGATGGCAGAACACAATGATTACTGCTAGCAGCTGTAGCCAACGGCAGTAATCGCATGTAAAAAAATCCAACAGGCTGGTTGTACCCAAGTCAATGGTTTGACTTGTGTACAAACAGCCTGCCCATAGATAATCAAATCTCAGCCGGTCCCTGCTGAACTGGCCAAGATTGAATCCATCTATGGTCGGCTTTAGGTTGGGTTTGCTATACTAAAGGACTTGAGAATGTTCACACAATAAAATGTGTTAATATTAATTTCAGTTACCCAATCATGTGCATATGAAACACATTTTCTTTCCATGTGATTGGATAATTAAAGGGAATCTTCACACATTTTATTTGTGAACATTCTCAAATCTTTTCATATATCAGCCTCAAAATCTACATCTTTGGTTATCAACCAGACCCAGTGTTTACAGACATCTCCAAGATAATCTATTTTATGTCAGTCCATCCATGTCCACATTTTATACGTGCCACCCCAACCAGATTATATTATGATAGATATCGTGATTATATCTTTACTCTTTAACTAAAGAACGACATACACAGGTGACCTTTGAGACAAAGAGCTTTTCATGTGCTCTCTGCTGAACTGAAACACGACGTCCTGCTCCCCGCATCATTCAAGAATTTCAAGATTCTATTCATCTGGTGACTTAATTGATATTGAGATTAGACTATATAGTGGCGTCTTTGTTCCTCCAGTGACCACACAGTTTCAGAAGTGGCACCGAATGTTTGATTTTTCATGTTTTGCGGCTGATAACGCTCAAAGCACAGCAATTTAATGCAGCCTATTTACTGAGTCAATTAGCAAAAGATAACCTCCCATTGTGTAATCATCAATAAATCAATTGTGTTAATGCTGTGCTGGAATGTTCTTCATTATTCACCTGAATATTGTCATTTGCTAGAGAAAGAATACACGTGTGTGTTGCTGTAGTCAAAGTGGTACATGCCCCAACATCAGATTACAGACAAATCAAAGGCCTTCGCTCGTAACACAATGGGTTTAATGTTAACAGTGGCAGCATCTGTGAATATTTGTGAAACCATGGATAAAATCCATGGCGCTTGGTGCTCCTCTACGACCTTTCCAGTTTTCTGTTTCGATTTTCTTATATTTAAAGTGGAACTAAACTCTACCCGAGCACCACAAACTGAAAACCCTAATTGTCCTGATAGGCTGCAGCAGGGGCGGATCCAGAGCTTAGTGTCAGGAGGGGCACTGCCAGAAAATTAGGTAAATTTATCGCGGAAATGGCTGGTGTTAGCGCTTCAATCATTACGGCACCATAAGTTGTTATGGTGTCAGGATGATTGAAGCGCATTATTACTATTATTACATTGTTATAAAAAAATGGAATGGTTCAACTCACCATAATGCAGAATCAGTTGGAGCCGCGAGCGTGTCACTTGCCACCGTCACCTGCCACACATTGCGGATTGTCACTTGCCACGTCGCCTGTCACCAGATGCAGATTGTCACTTGCCACGTCACCTGTCACCAGTTGCAGATTGTCACCTGCCACGTTCCATGCCATGCGTTGCAGATTGTCACTTGCCACGTCCCATGCCACACGTTGCGGATTGTCTCTTGCCACGTCGCCTGTCACCAGATGCAGATTGTCACTTGCCACTTCCCATGTCACATGTTGCAGATTGTCACTTGCTGCGTCACTTGCCACGTCCCATGCCACACATTGCTGATTGTTACTTGCCACGTCCCATGCCACACGTTGAAGATTTTCACTTGCCACACGCTGCGGATTGTCACTAGCCACGTCCCATGCTACACTTTGCGGATTGTCACTTGCCTGCTATAATTGTCTCTTGCTGTGTCCCAGAGTCAGGCAGCAGATTACCAGTCAAGCAGCAGGGAGATGATGTAATCTCTCTGCTGCCGCGGCTGCCTGCACACTGCACAGTGAGGGCAGAACTGCAGGGATGCAGGGTGGGTGCCGGGCAGTGAGAGATGATGTCTTCTCTCTGCTCCCCCGCCCGCCGGCTCCCTGATTGGCCAGCAGCCCACTCACACACTGTCACCGAGCCGCACAGCTGCTCACCAACCAAGCCGCCTGGCCCACCCGCGGAATGGCCGGCTGTCTCTCATAAACGGATCCACCCGTGCTCTCAGCCGCGGAGCTGCCTGCCCTCCCACTCACTCACCTGCATTCTCGGAGGGGGCAATTGCCCCGTTGCCCCCCCTGGATCCGCCCCTGGGCTGCAGAACCCCTGACCCTCTGTCTGGACAGTGCTGATTGGCCCTGTGCTGATCACATGCACTCTCCCAAGAAACAAAAAAAAAAAAAAACTCTCTAGCAATATACACCAAACTGAGCACGTGCAGCCTGACTCCAAAGGCTTTGTACTATCCGGACATGGTCTGGAGTCAGTGGAAGAAAAGGAGGATCTGTGCATACAAGATGGAGCAGCTGAGGGGTTGTTACTAAACCCCCCCTCTTTTCTCTTAACTACTTTCTTTTTATCTGTTTCCTTATACAGTATCTCACAAAAGTGAGTACACCCCTCACATTTTTGTAAATATTTTATCTATCTTTTCATGTGACAACACTGTCAGGAGCAATTGTAGCAATTACACTTTGCTACAATGTAAAGTAGTGAGTGTACAGCTTGTATAACAGTGTAAATTTGCTGTCCCCTCAAAATAACTCAACAGCCATTAATGTCTAAACCGCTGGCAACAAAAGAGAGTACACCCCTAAGTGAAAATGTCCAAATTTGGCCCAAAGTGTCAATACTTTGTGTGGCCACCATTATTTTTCAGTACTGCCTTAAAGTGATTTTAAACCCATTACAATCACTTTAACCTAGAGGTAAGCCTAGATTAACCACTTTCAGACCGGACCATTTTGCTGGCTTAAGACCAGACCACTTTTTGCGATTCGGCACTGCGTCGCTTTAACCACTTCAGCCCCGGACCAATTGGCAGCCAAAGGACCAGGCCCCTTTTTGCGATTCGGCACTGCGTCGCTTTAACTAACAATTGCGCGGTCATGCGACGTGGCTCCAAAACAAAATTGGCGTCCTTTTTTTCCCACAAATAGAGCTTTCTTTTGGTGGTATTTGATCGCCCCTGCGGTTTTTATTTTTTGCGCTATAAACAAAAATAGAGCGACAATTTTGAAAAAAATGCAATATTTTTTACTTTTTGCTATAATAAATATCCCCCAAAAATATATAAAAAAACATTTTTTTTCCTCAGTTTAGGCCGATACGTATTCTTCTACATATTTTTGGTAAAAAAAATCGCAATTAGCGATTATTGATTAGTTTGCGCAAAAGTTATAGCGTTTACAAAATAGGGGATAGTTTTATAGCATTTTTATTAATATTTTTTTTTTTATTAGTAATGGGGGCGATCAGCGATTTTTATTGTGACTGCGACATTATGGCGGACACATCGGACATTTTTGACACATTTTTGGGACATTTGTCATTTATACAGCAATCACTGCTATTTAAATAGCACTGATTCCTATGTAAATGACAGTTGTAGTTAGGGGGTTAACCACTAGGGGGCGGGGAGGAGTCAGTGTGACGTGTTGTGTTTTTTTTACAGTAGGGGGGCGTGGCTGTACGTCTGACGTCATTGATCGGCGTTCCCGATGACAGGGAACCGCCGATCACTGACAGTCAGTGTAGGAAGCGCGGGGAGAGGTTTGTTTACATAGACCTCTCCCCGTTCTTCAGCTCCGTAACCCGATCGCGGGATACCAGCGGCGATCGGGTCCGCTGGTCCCGCGGCCGTGGTCACGGAGCTCCCGACCGGGTCGCGCGCGCGCCCCCCCGGGCAGGCAAATTAAAGGGGACGTACAGGTACGTGCTTTTGCCTGCCCGTGCCATTCTGTTGACGTAAATCTAAAGGAGGCGGTCGGGAAGCGGTTAACTGACAATTGCGCAGTTGTGCGACGTAGCTCCCAAACAAAATTGACTTCCTTTTTTTCCCATCAATAGAGATTTATTTTGGTGGTATTTGATCGCCCCTGCGGTTTTTATTTTTTGCGCTATAAACAAAAAAAGAGCGACAATTTTGAAAAAAAAACGCATTATTTTTTACCTTTTGCTATAATAAATATCCCCCAAAAATATATAAAAAAACTTTTTTTTTCTTCAGTTTAGGCCGATACGTATTCTTCTACATATTTTTGGTAAAAATAAAGTGATTATTGATTGGTTTGTGCAGAAGTTATAGCGTTTACAAAATAGGGGATAGTTTTTTTTAGCATTTTTATTGATAATTATTTTTTTTACTAGTACTGGCGGCGATCAGCGATTTTTATTGTGACTGCGACATTATGGCGGACACATCAGACATTTTTGACACATTTTTGGGACCATTGTCATTTATACAGCAATCAGTGCTATTTAAATGCACTGATTCCTGTGTAAATTACACTGGCAGTGAAGGGGTTAACCAGGGGGTGGCAGTGTAGGGGTTAAGTGTTCCTAGGGGTGTGTTACTAACTGTGGGGGGGGCGTGGCTGTGATTTAGTGAACACTGATCTCTGCTCCAATCACAGGGAGCCGAGATCAGTGTCACTAGTTGCTTATCAGAATTGGCTGATGCTGTTTACTGCCGCATCTCCCCATTCAGCCTTCCCGTGAGACGATTGCGGGTATCCCCGCGGCAATCGAGTCCGCAGGACCCGCGACCGGACTCACGGGGGTCCCGACCGGTGCACACGCACGCCGCCGGCGGCGCGCAAGCGATGGCACAGCGGCAATCTTAAGGGGACGTACCTGTACGCCCTTTTGCCTGTCTGTGCCATTCTGCCGACGTACATCATCGTGTGTCGGTCGGGAAGTGGTTAAGGCTTACCTGTAGGTGCAAGAAATATCTCCCAAACCTAAAAGGTTTAGGAGATATTTACAGAAATAGCAGCACCAATGTCTACGGCACATGCGCCGTAGACATCGGGCGTAGGTGCACTGAACATGCCGTTTCTAATGGCGAACATACTGCTAGTGGCGGCACCAGTGCGCATGTGCGGGCGTGACATCAACGCTGCTCCGGCCAGTCACAGCGCTGCAGGGCTTCAGGGCTTCGATCTCAGGTAAGTAATTCATAATGAGCTAGTATGCTTTTTTAAAGAGGCTTTACTTCCTCCTTAACCCTCTTGGGCATGGAGTTTACCAGATTGAGGGAGTTTATTTCACTTTAAAGCGGAGGTCCACCCTAAAAAAAAATGGACGTATCACCTCGGGTGGCCAACATCGCGGGCACCCTGGACAGGTGAGTGTGCTTATTGAAAGTCAGCAGCAACAGTGTTTGTAGCTGCTCACTTTTAAAAAAAAATAATTTCAGCTGGAACACCGCTTTAAATCAGGACAACCTTCTTTTCTTTTGCTAGTGGTCAGGCATATCCTGGGTTATTGCTAGATTTGTCTTCTCCCACCTTCCCAGAGAATTTGAGACTTGGGAGGGGGTTTGATTTGCTAAGGCCCAGGGCTGGTGCAAGGATTTTTGACACCCTAGGCGAAACCTCATTTTGCCGCCCCCCCGGCTGACTCCGCCCCCTTTTCCCTGCCCATGTAAATCCCACCTTTTTAATAAAGTGCCCATCAAATGTAGCCTCACCAGCGCCCATCAATTGTAGCCTCACCAGTGCCCATTAATTGTAGCCTCACCAGCGCCCATCAATTGTAGCCTCACCAGCACCCATCAAATGCAGCCTCACCAGCGCCCATCAAATGCAGCCTCACCAGCGCCCATCAAATGCAGCCTGACCAGCGCCCATCAAATATAGGCTACCAGAGCCCTTCAATGCAGCCTACCAGTGCCCATCAATAAATGTTTGCTTACTGCAGGAGTCGGGACACCGGCCGCCTAGTTTTCCTAGTGGAAGCACCGGCCCTGCTAAGGCCGCATTTACATTTGCATCCGAGACTGATCATTCGCAGGCAATTGTTACATGCAATCAGCTGCAAATAGTTGCGGGAGCTGTCAGCCTCCAATTGCTTTCAGTGGGGATTCCCACCCACAGCTAATCGCAGAGAAGACCCCCCACTAGGTCTCCCAAGGCTAATCGCAAACAGAACCATTCATAAGTGTGAATGGGGCCTAAAGGCTAGTAGACTTTTCACCAATGGACACTTACTGTAGGTGTTGATTTGCTTAAAGCAAATAGACTGTTCATCTTGCAAGTGAAGTTGCACTTTGCAAAGGAAGTTTCCCCAGAGCTTAGTGAATGCAGTGAAATTTCACTTTGCAAAGAATACCCAATCCTGGGGAAAGAATTATTTTTTCCAAAAAAATAAAAACAGTAGTTTTGCTTGCACATAATTGGATGATGGAATTTAGCAGAGCTTCACCTCATCCCTTGCAAAGTGCAACTTCCCTTGCAAATTGAAAAGTCTATTTGCCTTTAGTAAATCAATCTCTAGATGCCCATTAGTTTTGCCCGCACTCAGTGCACACTAGACAGGAGCTGCAGCAGCCCCCACCTGCTGCTTTTAGTTTTCCCTCAACAATACAAGCTGAGCTTGGAAGGTACACACGTTACCTTGGTTGTTTCGCCAGGAGCAGTAGAATTCTTCTCAGTAGGAACATATGGCCTACATAGATCACCCTAACCAGATTATAGATGACAGTACAGCTCACTTCAGACTCTGGAAAGCAACAGTACTTGCAAAATCAACATAGCTAATGAGCACAAATATTCAAAAGGCTTTACTTAAATTCCATGTCCTTCCAGTACCAATACATGGGGGAGCAAAGGATCCTGCTGGCCCTGAGACAGCAGTAAAGCCTCGTACACACGATTGGACTTTCCGCCAGGAAATGTGTGATGACAGGCTTTTGGCGGTAAATCCGTCCCTGTGGCGGCTCCATCAGACAAGTGTTGTCGGATTTTCTGCGAACAAATGTTAGATCGCAAGTTTTAAAATTTTCCGCGGACAAATGTGTGTTGTCGGATTTTCCGATCGTGTGTACACAAGTCCGTTGGACACAAGTCCAAACACGCATGCTCGGAAGCAAGGACGAGCCAGAAGCGGTCGTCTTGTAAACTAGCGTTCGTAATGGAGAATTAACATTCGTGACGCGACAAATTATGAAATCTGGAAATGCAGCGCACAATTCTCTTCTTCTTTAATGGGATAATAATGAAGCTGCTTTGCTGGTGATACTGATGGAGTTATTGCAAACACATTTTCAACGGCTTTTTTTTCTAGTAATATCAAGAATAATATTATTATGCTTTTATTTTTTTTTATTTGGGCAAGTTACCACAACACCATTATCCCGTAGTTTTTAAGATCAAAGATACACTATGTTGGTGTCCCTTTTTAAAATTTAACTGCCGACTCCCAAACTGTCATTTGAAGTAAAACACATAGCCAAGTATTATTCTCCACAATTTTTTTATTGTGCATTTAAAAAAAAAAAACAAATAAAAATAGACATGCTATCTGCCAATAGTACTTAACCAAAAAGTGCTTTCTATGCATCCAAAAATATAGAAAATATACCAAATCAAATCATTATTCAACTAAAAAAATAATGTCCAAGCAATAACTCCAAGGCCAATAATAAATAACACGTTATCTCCTCCGATCCGCAACATGTCTGGTTGACGAACGGCCGTTCTGAAGCAAACTGAAAAGCGTGAAATGAAAAGTGCGAAATGAAAAGCGTGAATCAACACTCCACCAAACTTCTACTAACACGAAGTTAGCAGAAGGAGCCCAAAGGGTAGCGCTAAAGAGCTGAAAAACAACGTAGTACCTCGTACGTTCGTAATTGTTGGCCAACAATTGTGTGGCCGTGTGTATGCAAGACAAGTTTGGGCCAACGCCCTTCGGACAAAATTCCATGGTTTTGTTGGCCAACAATCCGATCGTGTGTACGAGGCTTTAGTCCTCCTCTTCCTCCTTCTGATGTGACTCCAGTGCCTCAAATCTCAGCTGAAAAAAAGATGTCACTTTTTTTTTTTTTTAGAAAAGGGTGTTTTAATAGCAGTACTTTATGCCATAAACTCATATGGAATTGGCTCAAGGAGCTCAGGTCCCTTTCCAAATGTTTAGACAAAGTGGGCTTCTCTTTGCTGGGCTGGCTGACGTTTTAGCTCCACCCAGATGCCATTCTCCTTGGCTTCCTTTTACTTCCTCTTGTTTTCCTTCACACGTTTCAGGAAACTTAAATTGACTTAAATTTACCTAAATTTCTATATTTTTTACATCGACTATTTTTTATGCCACACATAACTCACTCAAAGTCCCAAGCTCCCTCTTTTTGTCCTAGATTAAGGAATAGAGACATATGTGTCGCATCTAAAGTCCCGAAACCCCTTCTTTTTTACATGTTAATAGGGATGGAGGCATGTGTAGCCGGCCAGCTTGTAGTCTATGATTTCCTTGTAGTTTATGGCGAACCTTTTTGGTCCTATGCCTACTACCGGGATTCATGTGATACACTCAGCCAATCTGTACATTACATCTAATACTCTAAGCCCCTGTACACATGGTCGGAATGTCCGACCACAAAATCTGTTGGATTTTTTCAGACGGATTTTATCCGACACTGGTGTTGCATACAAACGGTCGGACAAAGTTGTCGGAAAATCTGATCATTCTGAACGTGGTGACGTTCGTTGTGTACGACAGAACTACGTAGAGGCTATTAGCCAATAGCTTTGGTCTCGTAATTTGATCTGAGCATGCGTGGCACTTTGTCCGTCGGAATTCTCTACACACGATCGGAAAAAGTCGGATCGGATTTTGTTGTCGGAATATTTGAGAGCAGGATCTCAATTTTTTTCCGTCGGAAATTCCGATGGAAAAAGTCCGATGGAGCCCACACACGGGCGGATTTTCCGACAACATGGTCCGTCGGAATTTCCGACCGTGTGTACGGGGCATTACTCATTCATGGTAGGTCTGTGCAGCTCCAGGTTATCTGTTGAGCTGCGATGCACATTGGGTGCCCCTCCCTCTCCCCCCTCTCACCCACCTCTGGTTGGTGCGGGGGGGCTGGGTGGGCGTGTCCTTGTTTGCATCGGCGCTGCGCCCACACGCCATGCATGTGACGTCCTGGTGGCGCCTCAATGTCGGTGTTCTGTCAAGTTCTCCAAACCATGAGAAACTCCAACTACTTAACTTCCGGTTTATTTAAACCAACAGTAACTGGAGTTTTTGATGAATTGGTGGTTGGACACAACACAGGCAACCGAATACAGTCAGGATATTATGAGCAGAGATTTGTACTTTTTCTATTTCATAGTTTCATAGTTAGTAAGGTTGAATAAAGACATCAGTCCATCCAGTTCAACCTGAGTGTGTGTCTACAATTGTCCCCATCCCTGTACATTGCACACTCACATCAGTCCCTACCCTCAAGGAGCCCACAATCCAAGGTCCCCATTCATATACTAGGGCCAATTTTTGGACAGAAGCCAATTAACCTACCTGCATGTCTTTTGGATTGTCCTATTCTATTCCTTTATTTTATATTCTATTCTCTTGGGAAATAGGAAAGTTTTTCGAATTTGGAAAGTATTCAAAAACGATTCAAAAACTATTTGAATCTCGTCCTAATTTATTTTTCCCGTTATTTTGGATTCTTTTCAAATTCGGTACTATTGTAATTCGGAAATTCGGATACATCTGAATTTCCAAAAAACGATTCGGAAAAAAAAAAACTGCACATGTCTACTTTACATGGACATTAATTCTATTGGCAAGAATCTTACCTTTGACTTGTTTGTTCACAATTTTCCAAACCGCATGCTGTGTGACATTGTAGACCCGGCTAGTCATGGTAGCACTTGTGTGGCATACCTTTTTGGATTTTTCCTGTACGCTTGATGTCCACGTCATCACCCTTCTTGTAGATATAGGTTGATTGTGGCACCAAACCATGCTTGAAAAGGGTCTAGAAAACATATAACAGGTTTTCGCCTTTTGCCTCTTGTGTTCGGTGTTTTTCACTAACAATTGCCCTCTACTGCAAGATGGCGTGTCCGGCAGAAAGAGCAGATGTCACTTTTTGAAAAGTAGGACTATAGGTAAAACTTTTTTTTTTTCATTTTGGAAAGCATAAGGGAGGGTTATAAACCCTGTCAGATTTTTTTTTTTATTGGGGAGATTTACCTTCACTTCCTGTCCTATGGCCGAAACAGAAAGTGAAAGGAAATCTCTGAAATTTAACGGAATCCCTTGGCACCCTCCAGGTCACCAGAACTAGTGTCCCCATTGGAAGATTTCCCCTCTATGACTTTTCTGATGTCAACCCAATCAGTCTTTTATTTTTTCTTTCAATGATAATGGTAAACAGGACAAATAGAGAGGGTGAATCTCCCTAATGGGATACAAACTGCAATAAAACTGCAATAAAAACATATTAGGTGTTCTAATTCCTTTGCATTCTATCCAAAACAAAAAAATTCCATTCGGTTATACTTTAACCACTTTAACCAAATATACTGCAGCAGGGCGGCTCTATTGTGCAAATCACCGTTCCGGTATGGCGCTCCGGGCAATAGCCATAGCAGGCGCGTGCGCTCACATCGCTGGAGCCGATGCGCGTGCCCGGTTGTCACGATGTCCGCCGGACACACGCGATCACTCCACAGAGAGGCAGAACAGAGATTTGCCAGTGTAAACAAAGCGAATCCCCATTCTGACAGGGAAGTAGAGAGAGATCATCTGTTCCTAGTGATCAGGAACAGCAATCTCTCTCTATTCACAGTCAGTCCCCCCCCCCCCCACAGTTAGAAACACTTCCCTAGGTCACATTTAACCCCTTGATCGCCCCCTAGTGTTAACCCCTTCCCTGCCAGTGCCATTTATACAGTGATCAGTGGCTATTTTTAGCTCTGGTCCCAAAAAAGTGTCAAAAGTGTCCGATCTGTCCGCCGCAATGATACAAATGTTATAAATTGAGTTGCAGTTCAGTGAGTAAAATACGTTTTTGACCCGCCCGGCAAAACATGACTTAGTACTTGGTGGAGAAACCCTTGTTGGCAAGTACAGAGGTAAGACGTTTCTTGTAGTTGGTGACCAGGTTTGCACACATCTCAGGAGGGATTTTGGTCCACTCTTCTTTACAGATCTTCTCTAAATCCTTAAGGTTTCTTGTCTGTCGCTTGGCAACTCAAAGTTTTAGTTCCCTCCATAAATGTTCTATAGGATTAAGGTCTGGAGACTGGTTAGGCCACTCCATGACCTTAATGTGCTGCTTCTTGAGCCACTCTTTTGTTGCCTTGGTGGTATGTTTTGGATCATTGTCATGCTGGAAGACCCATCCACAACCCATCTTCAGTGTTCTGGCTGAGGGAAGAAGGTTCTCGTGAAAGATTTTACAATACGTGGCCCCGTCCATTGGCCCCTCAATGCGGCAAATTCGGTCTGTACCTTTAGCAAAAAAACAGCCCCAAAACATTATGTTTCCACCTCTGTGCTTGACTATAGGGATGGTGTTCTTAGGGTCATAGTCAGCATTTTTCTTCCTCCAAACACGGCGGGTCCCCCTCCTCAAGAAAGAGGGGGACCCGCCAATGAACATCCAAATGATTCAGAAAAGGATTGGGAGGAAGTGCTGTGGTCAGATGAGACCAAAATTGAGCTCTTTGGCATTAACTCGACTTGCCATGTTTGGAGGAAGGAAAATGCTGACTATGACCCTAAGAACACCATCCCTACAGTCAAGCACAAAGGTGGAACCATGATGTTCTGAGGCCGTTTCTCTGCTAATGGTACAGGCCGAATTTGCGGCATTGAGAGGCCAATGGACTGGTTATGTATTGTAAAATCTTTCATAAGAACCTTCTTCCCTCAGCCAGAACACTGGGGATGGGTTGTGGATGGGTCTCCTAGCATGACAATGATCCAAAACATACCATCAAGGCAACAAAGGAGTGGCTCATGAAGAAGCACATTAAGGTTATGGTTAAGGTTATGACCTAGCCAGTCTCCAGACCTTAATTCTATAGAAAATGTATGGAGGGAACTGAAACTTTGAGTTGCCAAGAGACAGCCAAGAAACTTTAAAGATTTAAAGAAGATCTGTAAAGAAGAGTGGACCTAAATCCCTCCTGAGATGTGTGCAAACTTGGTCACCAACTACAAGAAATGTCTTACCATCTGTACTTGCCGAAAATTCTAGCTCATATCAATTGGCATGTGGTTGCCGTCATCCCTTCTGATACATACAGATTGAAAAAAATCTCTAGAAGGTGGGATTCTTAAGACAACAATAAGAAAAAAAGGATTTAAAAAAAATAAATCAATTTATTGTATAAATCTTTTACATAATAGTAGAAATATATACCATGGAGAACACAATAGAATCGAATCTACACAAATCTAAAAACAATGTTAATGCGAGAATGATACTGTATGCTTGTGGGTCCCAAGACCTCCAGATGACTGGTGGTGGTGGACGAAGCGAGTCATCCAACGTGTTTCGATATTTAGAACAATATAATCTTCTTCAGGGATGAAATATTTGTAACATTCTCTATAATAGATTTAAACAGAATCCATTACATATATATCAGAAACTAATATTTCATAAATATACAATTTACTTTCAAAAATGCAACAACTTACTACATAACATTGGTTCATCTCAGCACATGCATTTCCCCTGTAGTCAAAGGAGAGGGGGTCTTCACCTCACTCACACAGGTCCACACATAGTCCTTCTAACCTCTCTTACAGGGAGACTGGATAAACAAAATCCAAAAAATGGCGTCATCTGGAGGTCTTGGGACCCACAAGCAAACAGTATCATTCTCGCATTAACATTGTTTTTAGATTTGTGTAGATATCATTCTATTGTGTTCTCCATGGTATATATTTCTACTATTATGTTAAAGATTTATACAATACATTTTTTTTTTTTTTTTTAAATGCTTTTTTTCTTATTGTTGCCTTAAAAATCCCACCTTCTAGAGTTTTTTTCAATCACCTCTGTACTTGCCAACAAGGGTTTCTCCACCAAGTACTAAGTCATATTTTGCTTGGGGAATCAAATACTAATTTTACTCACTGAACTGCAACTCAATTTATAACATTTGTATCATGCGTTTTTCAGGATTTTTGGTTGATATCCAAAAAAATACACATATGATAAAAATTATAGACCCTTAATTTCGTTGTAAGTGGGCGAACTTACAAAATCTGCAGGGATCAAATAATTATTTTCCCTACTGTATATTATCAAATCCTTTACATGAGCAGTCTACATCGCCCGTGCTGATGCTGTTTTTTCCTATAAGAAAACCAAGAATGATCTGCGAGCACATATATTAAGAGTCCCTGGGAGGCTGATTGTAACCCTTTGCAGTTTATGACTTCTTTTAAAACATTGAGGTCTATCTAAGGAAGTGCGGACACACCTGAAGAACACTGAGGTGCTGGAAGTGGCGGATTGGTGTTAATGAACACTGGATGTAGCTTTAATATATGTGTACAATTGATATTGGGATTTTGGAGTATTTTAAGGAGTTTGGGATCTTTGGAATTACTACACACTTATCATCCAGGTGGTTCGGCACTAGATACAATTTCTGTATGTTATAAAATAGGTCTTTATGTGCAGGTTTATTATGTGTTGTGGATATGTTCATTTTACCATAAGAATGTTGTGGATTTAGATTTTTCATATCTATTTTATTGGGTTTTTATGCTGCAAATATTATTGATATTATTATTATTATTATTAACTAGATGGACTTTTTTTTCAGCCAGACTAACTATGTACCGTATATACTTGAGTATAGGCCGACCCGAATATAAGCCGAGGCACCTAATTTTACCACAAAAAACTGGGAAAACGTATTGACTCGAGTATAAGCCTAGGGTGAGAAATGTGCAGCTACTGTAAGTGGAAAAGACGGTCAACAATGCCCATTTGCAGCCTCACTGTGCCCATTTGCATGCCTCACTGTGCCCATTTGCAGCCATAGGTCCCCTGAACTTCAAACTTGGTAGTTAAGTGTTCCTAGATGCCCCAAAGGGTCCCGAAATAACATTGCTGCAGATGGACACAGTTGACCGACTTTGGGGCCCCGTATCTCTGGATCACTTGCTGCTAGGAACCCCATCTTTGGATATGTTGTAGTGGTAGGTCTACTGTGTTGGCATACAAGATACGGGGCCCCAAATTCGGGTCGGAAAATGTAATTTTCTGCTGCAAAAAAGTGCTTGACTCAAGTATAAGGGGGGCATTGTCAGCACAAAAAAATGTGCTGAAAAACTCGGCTTATACTTAAGTATATACGGTAACTATCTTGGGGGGAGAACAGTGGGACTTTATATGAAGCATGCAAGATAAATGGGTACAAATATGTCTGGCCAGTAACTAGTAATGGTATGCAACCTGCTATATAATAGTAAATTGTAAACAAGGAATAATTTTATATAAGGATAAAATATTTATTCCATAATGTAATACATACAAGCAAAATAGCATAATAAAATAGTAATACATGGTATTGTCAGACTCTTTTGATCCACATGAGTAACATAATGTAAAACATATACAATAATACCAGCATAGTACAGTGAATTTACAAGTAATTCCTGGATGATAACGTGAGTAGCATCCAATTTCTTGACGCGTTTCGCGGAATAGCTCTACTTATCAGGAGAAGATGCAATATGGGTATCTGAAGATGAAAATAGATAAGTTAGGTTGTAAATAAGTGCTATGTCTAAGCATGGGAAAGGGGGGTAAAAAGAGAGGGTGGTGAAAGAGAACCCACCCTGCTCGGAATCAAGTAGGAGTCTAGGTGTTAAGCGTTGAGGACTGGAGGCCAGCCAAGGGGGCTCATCAGTCTCGGGAGCTGAGGCGGTATAGCCCAAAGCACAAGGATGACAACCCATCAGGGAGCAGATATTCTGAGGAGTGTGATATCCCATGTATAAGGGTGATCTGGATAACATCACTAAAAACCTAAATAAAGTAGATAAATATGATAGTGATTGAACAAATCACAGTAAAATATGCCTAGTAGATATGTAGGGTGAATCATAGGTGGTACCAGACAGTGATACATGGGGAAATCAGCAGAGTGAAGTAAAGTAAACAAGGTGGGACCTAGGATGCAAAATAAAAAAATGGATAGTGAGAGAGTAACACAGTAATTGCCAGAAAAGAAAAAAACTGAATAAAAGTCCAACATAACATAATATTACCTTGATATCTAAATCAGTGTGCTAAACTCAATGGTGCACAGTGTCTACACAACCAGCCACAGGGAGTGTCTGAACACAATGAGGGGAGTATAAATACTGGCGAGTGGGCAGGCGTAACCAACGTCACACAGGAGCCCAATGGGAGGGGAGATGTCATCACCCGAGCGGACGAGTCCGTCAAGTGATTGGCGCCAAGACTCCCCATGAAGGAGGTTGATGGAAGTACTCAGCACCCGCGCACTGACGTCAGCATGGCCGGCGTTGTGCGCAAGACGCTGGGGGTGTGGCGTCGACACACAGCAGAACACGGCCCAAGTCCACACGTCCCAACTAGTTACTGGCCAGACATATTTGTACCCATTTATCTTGCATGCTTCATATAAATTCCCACTGTTCTCCCCCCGAGTTAGTCTTGCAATTTAGGGATGGAAGCTATGAATTTTACTTGTTATAGCCTCATATAAATTCCCACACGTTTTAATCCTTTATCAACTATGTAACTATGTAATTATTATTATCATGATTATTATTCAGGATTTATATAGTGCCAAAAATTTGCACAGCACTTTTCAACATGAGGGGGTACATGACGGTAGACAGTACAGTTAAGCCTGAGTTACATGGATCGAAATTCCTTCGGTTCAGGAGGGACTGGCCTGAGATTCAATCAATGTATGGGCAGACTGATTGTACCCAAGATGATCAATCAATCATCTTGAGTACAACCAGACTCTCAGATTCAGATTCCAGGGACACACACACATGCTGTCGTTGAATGCCAGTTCTATTAATTAGTACTGGCGGTTCTAGACAGAATTTGTCCCTTGGCGTTGAGTCCACTGCAGAACTTTGATTTTTCGGTCCTTGAATGCCCCCTGTGGTCACCTTTAGCACATGGTTTTCTGGACGCGGTTAGGTGCCTGTGACCCCTTAGCGATTTGACCAATATTTCAAGAGACTAAGAAGGCTTGTACCTCTAGCTGGACAGCATCCCCTGAAGAAGCCCGATATATGGGTGAAACATGTTGGGAATTTTATCCTTCTAAGCTGTATCCCTAAAATCTTGTTGATTTGTACTTGCCAATTGTGTTTTTAATAATTTTAAATTTTTTCCAAAATAAAATGTTTTCTTATATAACATAGTTGTTACTTTTTTTCGAATTAATTTGCACCTTAAAAATCCCATACCTTTCTCTATATATAATCTATTAAGGCATGTGGTGCTATTACTAAGTTGACCTATCTGTGATCAAAAAACTTCTCTATCCTCGTCAGTAGTAATCTTTGTGTTCTGCCAGTCAGGAGGGATCCCCGTGCTCACCCGTGGTGGAAGGTAAGAAAATCGAGTCATCTATGGGCTACTTTACAATACAATTCAATACAGGAGGAATCTGAGGGCCCTGCTCATTAGACCTTACAGTCTTAGCCCCCGTACACACGGTCGGAAATTCAGACGGAAAATGTCCGATCGGACCATGTTGTCGGAAAATCCGCCCGTCTGTGGGCTCCATCGGACTTTTTATGTCGGAATTTCCGACTTTTTCCGATCGTGTGTAGAGAATTCCGACGGACAAAGAGCCACGCATACTCAGATCAAATTACCAGACCAAAGCTATTAGCTACTAGCCTCTACGTAGTTCCGTCATACGCAACGAACGTCACCACGTTCAGAATGATCGTATTTGTCCGACCGTGTGTATGCAACACCAGTGTCGGAACAAAATCCATCAGAAAAAATCAGATGGATTTTGTGGTCGGAATTTCCGACCGTGTGTACGGGGGCTAAGAGGGAGGATCAAGTGTAGGGATGGGCCCGGTGCTCGATGCGAACCCACGATCGCATCGAGCACCGGGCGTTCGCCGCTCGGCGAGCCCAGAACTATTTTGGCCGCTCGCATCACGTTCGTGTGATGCGAGCGGCCCCACAATGCATTGCGGCCGGCGCGGCCGGCGCAGTGCATTGCTGGCTGATGATTGGCCAAGCATGCACTGTGACCCCGCATGCTTGGCCAATCACAGCCCCGGAAACTCGAAGAGCCATAATTGGCTACAGGCAGGACGCCTGTAGCCAATTACAGCTCAGGGGCTGTAGTACACGCCCCCCCCTATAAAAGGCCGCCACGCCGTCTGCGCCGGTCACATGCTGTTCCGGCGCAGATTGAGCAGGCTGATTCTGTGACACTCTGCTGCATTTAGATAGTTAGAGAGATTTACTTACAGAGATTGAGTTAGATAGATTCAGTTACAAAGATTGATTGAGAAAGAGGGGCTTGTAGTGTGTTCGT
The DNA here is from genome assembly GCA_028564925.1 of Lithobates sylvaticus. Taxonomy (NCBI): domain Eukaryota; kingdom Metazoa; phylum Chordata; class Amphibia; order Anura; family Ranidae; genus Lithobates; species Lithobates sylvaticus. The sequence goes on from CM053029.1 coordinate 582,534,280, forward strand.
GGCATGCAGGCAGAGCTCCTATATTTTGTTACCAGAAGCACCTATAGGACTTGTAGTGTGTTCGTGGCAGGCAGGCAGAGCTCCTATATTTTGTTACCAGAAGCACCTATAGGACTTGTAGTGTGTTCGTGGCAGGCAGGCAGAGCTCCTATATTTTGTTACCAGAAGCACCTATAGGACTTGTAGTGTGTTCGTGGCAGGCAGGCAGAGCTCTATATTTTGTTCCCAGAAAGCACCTATAGGACTTGTAGTGTGTTCGTGGCAGGCAGGCAGAGCTCCTATATTTTGTTACCAGAAGCACCTATAGGACTGTAGTGTGTTCGTGGCAGGCAGGCAGAGCTCCTATATTTTGTTCCCAGAAGCACCTATAGGACTTGAAGTGTGTTAGTCCCATCACACACACAGAGCTATATTTTCTTCCCAGAAGCACCTATAGGACTTGAAGTGTGTTAGTCCCATCACACACACAGAGCTATATTTTGTTCCCAGAAGCACCTATAGCACTTGAAGTGTGTTAGTCCCATCACACACACAGAGCTATATTTTCTTCTCAGAAGCACCTATAGCACTTGAAGTGTGTTAGTCCCATCACAGACACAGAGCTATATTTTGTTCCCAGAAGCACCTATAGACTTGAAGTGTGTTAGTCCCATCACACACACAGAGCTATATTTTGTTCCCAGAAGCACCTAAAAAAAAATTTGAGATTCTGCTCTCAAATTTTCCGACAGCAAAATCCGATCGGACTTTTTCCGATCGTGTGTAGAGAATTCCGACAGACAAAGTGCCACGCATACTCAGATCAAATTACGAGACCAAAGCTATTAGCTACTAGCCTCTACGTAGTTCCAGCGTACGCAACGAACGTCACCATTCGTTCAGAATGATCGTATTTTCTGACAACTTTGTCCGACCGTGTCCCACCAGTGTCGGACAAAATCCATCGGAAAAAATCGGACGGATTTTGTGGTCGGAATTTCCGACCGTGTGTACAGGGGCTAAGAGGGAGGATCAAGTGATACAAAAGGTAATAACAGTGGGGGATGAGCTGATGGAGAAAATAAAAATACAGTTTTTAGGTGAGGGCCGTATAAGCTTCTCTAAAGAGATGAGTTTTTGGCGATCACCTAAACATGGAAAGAGTAAGAGATCAGACAGATGTCGTAGGGAGATCCAGTGGATGTGAGAGGCTCTGGGAAAGTCCTGGAGGTGAGCATGGGGGGGAGGTGACAAGGGAGCTAGAGAGAAGGAGGTCTTTCTAAGCTATTGTTAGTATTTTGAATTGAATTTGTTGGGGGAGCGGAAACCAGTGGAGGGATTGGCAGAGAGGAGTAGCAATGAATCAATATTATAAAAAAATAAAAAATAAAGTAATCAATTCATGTATTTAAAAAGAAAAAGATATAAAAAGGTCAAATCGATTCACTGTAAAAAAAAATAAGTAATCAATTCATATATTTAAAAAGAAAAAGATATAAAAAAATTAAATTAAATCAATGTAAAAAAAAGTAATCAATTCATATATTTAACGGCTTCCTGACCACCGCCTGTAGATATACGTCGGCAGAATGGCACGGCTAGGCAAAAGCACAGATATATGCATGCCCTTTAATTGCCTAGCTCGCGCCGCCGGCAATGTCCCGCGATCGGGTCACAGAGCTGAAGAACGGGGAGAGGTCTGTGTAAACAAACCTCTCCCCGCGCTTCCTACACTGCCTGTCCTTGATCGGCTGTTCCCTGTCATCGGGAAAGCCGATCAATGACTTCAGATGTACAGCCACGCCCCCCTACTGTAAAAAAAAAAACACAACACGTCACACTTAGCCCCTCCCCACCCCCTATTGGTTAACTCCTTCACTGCCAGTGTCATTTACATAGGAATCAGTTCATTTAAATAGCACTGATTTCTATATAAATGACAATGGTCCCAAAAATGTATCAAAAATGTCCGATGTGTCCGCCATAATGTCGCAGTCACAATAAAAATCGCTGATCGCCGCCATTACTAGTAAAAAAATAAATATTAATAAAAATGCTATAAAACTATCCCTTATTTTGTAAACGCTATAACTTTTGCGCAAACAAATCAATAATCGCTAATTGCGTTTTTTTTTACCAAAAATATGTAGAAGAATACGTATCGGCCTAAACTGAGGAAAAAAAAATGTTTTTTTATATATTTTTTGGGGATATTTATTATAGCAAAAAGTAAAAAAATATTGCATTTTTTTCAAAATTGTCGCTCTATTTTTGTTAATAGCGCAAAAAATAAAAACCGCAGGGGCGATCAAATACCACCAAAAGAAAGCTCTATTTGTGGGGAAAAAGAGGACACCAATTTTGTTTGGTAGCCACGTCGCACGACCGCGCAATTGTCAGTTAAAGCGACGCAGTGCCGAATCGCAAAAAGGGGCCTGGTCCTTTGGCTGCAAATTGGTCCGGGGGTGAAGTGGTTAAAAAGAAAAAGATATAAAAAAAAAAAAAATTAAATCAATGTAAAAAAAAAGTAATCAATTCATGTATTTAAAAAGAAAAAGATATAAAAAATGTTTTATTAAACCAATGTAAAAAAAAGTAATCAATTCATATATTTAAAAAGAAAAAGATATAAAAACATTTTTTATTAAATCAATGTAAAAAAAGTAATCAATTCATGTATTTAAAAAGAAAAAGATATAAAAAGATAAAATTGAATCATTGGAAAAAATATAAATAAGTAATCAATTCATATATTTAAAAAGAAAAAGATATAAAAAAAAAAAAATTAAATCAATGTAAAAAAAGTAATCAATTCATGTATTTAAAAAGAAAAAGATATAAACAGATAAAATTGAACCATTGGAAAAAATATAAATAAGTAATCAATTCATATATTTAAAAAGAAAAAGATATAAAAAAAAAAGTAATCAATGTAAAAAAGTAATCAATTCATGTATTTAAAAAGAAAAATATATAAAAAGATAAAATTGAACCATTGGAAAAATATAAATAGGTAATCAATTCATATATTTAAAAAGAAAAAATATAAAAAAAATTTAATCAATGTAAAAAAGTAATCAATTCATGTATTTAAAAAGAAAAAGATATAAAAAAAATAAAATTAAATCAATGTAAAAAAAGTAATCAATTCATGTATTTAAAAAGAAAAAGATATAAAAAGATAAAATTGAACCATTGGAAAAATATAAATAGGTAATCAATTCATATATTTAAAAAGAAAAAGATATAAAAAAAAGTAATCAATGTAAAAAAGTAATCAATTCATGTATTTAAAAAGAAAAATATATAAAAAGATAAAATTGAACCATTGGAAAAATATAAATAGGTAATCAATTCATATATTTAAAAAGAAAAAGATATAAAAAAATGTAATCAATGTAAAAAAGTAATCAATTCATGTATTTAAAAAGAAAAAGATATAAAAAGATAAAATTGAATCATTGGAAAAAAGAAATAAAAAAGTAATCAATTCATATATTTAAAAAGAAAAAGATATAAAAAAATGTGATTGACCAAAAACCATTACAGTATTTCTTTACCAGGGCAAATAGAAGCCAGAACTATAAGATGATTGTGTGAGTCTGCAGCTTTATTCTCAATGGCACTACAGTTCTGAGAACAAACGACGGCTTCAGTATATCTTCATACATAATAATTTACATTTAACTGATTCAGTGTTTAGGAACAATTAGCGAACAGTCATGGTGCGCTTGCAAATACAGACATTCATATGTGTTAATGGAAGACAACAGCCATGTTTGCCACATACTCCAATGCTTCTTACTGCACTCTGTGAATCGAATTAAAGCTCAATTAGAAGAAGGGATTCCAGGAAACAAATATCTTTGAGCCATCACGTTACTAATCTGAAAGTTTTAAGTGCTGTAAATTTCCTTTTCAGATCCTGTCTGATCACATTAAGCAGGCTGATGGCCAATCACTAAACAAACCTTTTTATTCCCAGGTTCTAAATTAGGAATCTGCGGAATACACGCAGGTCTGGTTATAGGTTAAAAAAAAAATGGGATTTATGATTAGTTGTGGACAAGGCCACTGATTGCTCAGATAAAGGTTGCCTCATTGTTTGGGAAGAAGGGTTAAAAAAAAAAATTAGTCATGGCACCATTGCAGCTGTTCGGTCATAGCGTCCAGTCACCCATGTACCAACTCTCATTTGTTGACATACATTCATTTGCATTTGTTGCAAAGCCTGCTATCAATCATGATAGTACCCCATTTTCCGTCACAAATTAAGGCTATTAAGAATTGACAGTTTAGTAAAAGCTTTAAATCTGATCTATTGAATGCTTTAGAGGAGTTTTACATTGAAGAAAAGGCAGATAAACCCCTTATTTCAACAACTCCGCGCTGCCACAGATGTCCAACCCAATGCCGTTCCTTGTTCATTTAATAGGTTTACAAGAGGAGGACGGGGTTAATTTCTTTTGTTTTATAAGGAAGAACGTCTCTGCTAGAAATATTCTGTTGTGACTGTCACTAACTGGCAGCATTACTCTCAGCCAATCAGGAGTTTGCACACAGTACCCAGGGCCGAAGAGCATCATGGGCCTGGTGCTAAGGATTTTGGTGGGCCTTTTAATGGAACTAAATGAAATAAAAATTTTTTGTTAAAACAAATTAAATATGCTGCCGTAATTTACATATCAATCATGGGTACACTGCATACAGAGTAAGCCCCCGTACACACGGTCGGATTTTTTCCGACGGATTTTGTCCGACACTGGTGTTGCATACACACGGTCGGACAAAGTTGTCGGAAAATCCAATCATTCTGAACGTGGTGACGTTCGTTGCGTACGACAGAACTACGTAGAGGCTAGTAGCTTTGGTCACATGATTTGATCTGAGCATGCGTGGCACTTTGTCCGTCGGAATTCTCTACACACGATCGGAAAATGTCCGATCGGATTTTGTTGTCGGAAAATTTGAGAGCAGGATCTCAAATTTTTTCCGTCTGAAATTCCGACGGAAAATGTCAGATGGAGCCCACACGCGGCCGGATTTTCCGACAACATGGTCCGATCGGACATTTTCCGATCGTGTGTACGGGGCATAAGGATGGGCAGCATTAGTGACTCACTCGCACCATTGGGCTGGGCCTATCTTAAGGAAGGGGCCTGGAGCTGGAGCTCCAATAGCTCCTATGTTGATCGGACCCAGACAGTACCAAAGGGAACTGCCACCCAAACCTCCCATCTCTGTGATTTCAGTTACTGGTCGCCAATGGAGCCCATCAATGCTTCTTGCATGGAATGAACAAACAAGTTAGATACACATCAATGGCCTCAAGCTTAAAGTGGTATTAAACATAAAGATATAATATATTTCAGTTTACCAATTGTTAGATATGATGGCTGCATTTTTTTTTTTACTCAATTTTCACTCCATGGTCCTGCCAGTAAGTCCCTTTTTTTTCAATTTCCTTTAACAGACCAAGCTGTCCATCTGCAGCCATAATCCTGGTACCATTTTATCGGCCAGATTTTAGCTGTCAGGTAAAAGTGAAGGTTAAAGAGGAGAATGCAAAAGCTGGCCTGAAATTGAACATTAAAGGAGTTGTAAAAGCAGAAGGTTTTTCATCTTAATGCATTATATGAATTAAGCTAAAAACTTTTGTGTGTAGCAGCCTCCCCAGCAGCCCCCCCCCCCCCCCCCCCCAATTACTTACCTGAGCCCCATCTCTCTCCAGCAATGTCCACGAATGTCTAAGCCATCTGGGGCACGTCTCCTGATTGGCTGGGACACAGCAGCGCCACCATTGGCTCCCACAGATGTCAATCAAAGTCAGTCAGCCAATCAGGGGAGAGAGGGGGTGGGGCCGGGTCGGGGCTACGTCTGAATATACACACAGAGCTGTGAGTGGGCTCGGGTGCCCCCATAGGAAGCTGGTAATTATGGGGGCACTCGATAGGAGGGAGGGGCCAGGAGCAGGGAAGAGGGACCCAGGGAGAGGAGGATCTGGGCTGCTCTGTGCAAAACCAACTGCACATAGTAGGTAAGTATAACATGTTTTTTATAAAAAAAAACAAGACTTTACAATCACTTTAGGAAAACTAAGGTCATGGCAACTGGTCCCATCACTCCTTGACAAATAGAAGGAGAAGAAATGGAAGCAGTGACAGATTTTATCTTCCTATAGACTTTAAGATCACGACAGAACGTGACTGTAGTCATGAAATTACGAGACGCTTGCTTCTTGGGAGGAAAGCAATGGCAAACCTAGACAACATAAAAAAAAAACAAAAAAACAGAGACATCATCCTAACGACAAAGTGCAGTATAGTCAAAACTATGGTATTCCCAGTAGTAAACTATGGTTGTGAAAGTTCGCCCATAAGGAAGGCTGAACGCTGAAGAATTGATGCTTTTGAACTATGGTGTTGGAGAAGACTCTTGAAAGTCCCTTGATCAAACCAGTCAATCCTGAAGGAAATCAACCCTGAATATTCACTGGAAGGACAGATGCTGAAGCTGAAACTCAAATACTTTGGCCACCTAATCTGAAGAAGTGACTCATTGGAAAAGACCCTGATGCTGGGAAACATGGAAGGAAAAAGGAGGACGACAGAAAACTAGATGGATAGATATCATCATCGAAACAATAAACATGAAAGTAAGCAAGCTCCGGGAGGCAGTGGAGGACAGAAAAGCCTGGCACGCTATGGTCCATGACGTCACATAGAGTAAACACATAGAGTAGGACACAACTAAACGACTGAACAACAACAAAAGTGATCTGGTTAGCTTTACAGACAACTGATCACTTTTAAGCCTGGTACACACTATCAGTTGTGTTTGTTCAATCCAGTGAGCTGAACAAAATAAAACTGAAGAGCTCAGAAAGAGACCCTGTACTAACAATGTTAGTACGGCAATCTCCCCTTGGCTGAGAGCGCTGATCGGATGCCGATTGGCAGACCTTTTTTGGTCATGCCCCTGTGACAGAAGCCCGACTTTCAGCCGGCCTCTGTCAGCCCATCTGCCGTATACACGGGGTGGAATGTTGGCCAGTTTCTATTGAACCGGCCGATACCTCCCTGTATTCGGTCTGTGTGTACAGCTCTTTACAGTGCTGGGAAGGCCCTCACCGATCCAGACGGCATACACGATGGTTCCCGGACTGTCCCGTTTCTCCAGGGAGCTGGGGACCACAGTTAATGGTCGGGGTAACTTCCCACAGAAGAAATATAGGAACAACCATTCCCTGATCTCCTCTGTGAGGAAGGATCCCGGAAGTGACAATGATGTTATCAGTTCCTGTTTCAGAGCTGTCAATCCTCCCTGGCTGTTACAGTTAAAGTGTTACTAAACCCACAACAGTAAAATCAGTCTGTATATGTCCCAGTTGAAGACCTTTTGTGTCGAAACGCGTCGGTCCAGCACGTTGCCTCCCACATTGCTTTTATATGTTTTTATCGATTTTGTGATCACTTTTATATCCAATATCATGCATGTTGTTGTAAGATTTTTTTATATTTGAATAAAGCATCTCTGGTTGACCTGCACCATATGGAGCCCTCTCCTTTTTCAAATAATTGCATTTCCATGTTCTGTGTACTGTGGGAGACCAGATATAGTGAATGCAGGCTCCTGGGTTTAGAGACACTTTAAGGAAGCAGCTAGCCAAGCACAATCTGTGTTTGACCTCTGTTTTTTCCATAAAGAGTACCAGTCACTTGTTTGTTAGTCTCTTCTGATAGCAATAAAGTTAAATGATTTTTTTTTTTTTTTAAAGTGTAAAAAATAAATTGAAATAAAATAAATAATAAAAAAAACATTCATGCCGTGTACACACGGTCGGACTTTCCGGCAGAAAAAGTCAGACGGAATCATTTCATCGGATATTACGATTGTGTGTGGGCTTCAGCTGACTTTTTTTTTTGAAAATTCTGCCAGACCTAGAAATAGAACATGTTTTAAATCTTTCCGACGAAATCAATTCCTATTGCGAAAAAACGTTCGTCTGTATGCTGTTCCGACGGACCAAAAATGGCGCAGGGGGGGCAGCTATTGGCTACTGGCTATTGAACTTCCTTTTTCTAGTCCCGTCGTACGTGTTTTACGTAACCGCGTTCTAAACGATCGGACTTTGGTGTGATCCTGTGTAGGCAAGTCCGCTTCAGCGGAACTTCCGTCGGAACTCCGTCGGAAAAACCGGAAGGAAGACCGGGTGAAGATGGAAGCAGCGGGGAGCCATGATGGCTTCATCTCCAAGAGGGATGGAGGGCTGGCTGGTTGGAGGGCTGGAGGGCTCCGTGTCCAGGTAAGTCTGTCATAATGGGCTAGCATGTGGTGCATACAGGCATACCCCACTTTTAAGTACACAATGGGGTTAATTTACTAAAGCTGAAAAGTGCAAAATCAGGCTCACTTCTGCATAGAAACCAATGAGCTTCTAACCCCAGCTTGTTCAATTAAGCTTTGGTAATAAAACCTGGAAGCTCATTGGTTTATATGCAGAAGTGAGTCTGATTTTGCACTTTCCAGCTTTAGTAAATAAATCCCATTGTGTAATTAAAAGCGGGGTATGCCTGTACTATACATTATGACCTTAACCTGCAGGGAGGGCTTATTTTTTTTTTTTTGGGCAGTTTACTCCCGCTTTAAGTTGTTTTTGGGTACAATACATTATTGTAGGATTTTCTCTAAAGAGTCTTTACTGTAAAGTTTTCCTTTCCTTGAGTTGATTTTTTCTATCTTTTGTAAATAATTTAAGAAAGCTTTGTTGTAATTCTCTTTCAAGATCAAATCAATATTATTTTGATCCGTTGTCTCAGTGCCCTTAAACCGCATGGGGCCATAGGTCGGTGCCTACTCTGCCTATTTGGTAATCCGCCACTGGTTTGTTCCAAGTCAAGTGACATAGGAAGCAGTGAAGCCAACACATCAGCATGACAGCCAGGCAACCAGCATTTTCAGAAGGAACAATCAGCGGTGGCAACTTGAATGCCTCTTGGCGGGTTTCCTTCAAAGCAATTGTAGCGGCCATAACCCTCGATGGGGCGGCCTTGACTTTTGGGCTTACCGGTTACCTCCGCTTGGCTTGTCGGTGAATGTCCAGGGGTTCCCAGGGTTAGTACCCAACAACTTTGGATGCTGACACAATAAAAGTCCTTTTGAAGGTTTTTATTCTTGCAGTGGTAACATCCAACATAACACAGTCTCAGATAGGAATAGAGGGCACGGGTGAAGAAACTCAGGCCACTTGAACTGCTCACATCCACAAATGTCCTTTATCAAACCCAGAGAATAGCCCCTCACAGCTGGGTACTTCAATGCCACACAAACCTCTAGCCAGAGGTTATGGCAGCTGACAATGTGATCCGGAAACTTGTTAAAAGTCTCTGACACAGAATAAACTTGCAACCGAAGGTGAATAGGAACCTTTCCCCAGTACCTGGAACCTTCTCTGTCTCCTTGGCAGTACTGTGGAAGTGTGGATTCTTTAGTGTCCATACAACTCAGCAACAAGGCTCCTCTTGAGATGCCAGCTTGTTGGCCCTCCTCCGAAGAGTCCTCCCCGGGTCACCTATGCGAGCTGTGGTGCCCCTCCAATAATGAGAGCACACCGGGACGCCTTGAATCCTCCTTCAGTTGCTGGGCCTCGGGCTAACCGGTTCCGAGACTCGGGAACAGACGGATCCTTTGCCCCAGACCATGCCGGTCTATGGGGCTAGTCAAACTGACCATGTTGCAGTACGGCAAACGTTCCCAGGCTCGGGACCCCTCGCGGTGCTACCCCGGTCCAGAACCAGGAACCAAGACTGCGGCCGAACACTGAACACGTGACTTCAGCACCTTAAGTACCCCTTCCCCAGACTACACAGTGGGGCCAGGCGCACCCACTGATTGGCTCCGGGGGAAGACTGATACCTAAGACGTCCAACAGTCCAGCCAAACTGATGCCAAAGTTAACCTGCACAATTAATACTCATAACTGTTCTGAGGGAAAAAAAACAAAATTTCCATATATAGCGCACATTTGTGCAAGTGTCCCCGCTACACTAAGGTGACCAGATTTTTTAAATGAAATCCGGGGACATATTTTTTTTTATACTAGTAATGGTGGCAATTAGCGAATCCCTGCCCGTCGCCGCCCGCCTCACAGTCTGTCAAGTCTAATGCCCCGTACACACGGTCGGAAATTCTGACCACAAAATCCGTCTGATTTTTTCCAAAGGATTTTGTCCGACACTGGTGTTGCATACACACGGTCGGACAAAGTTGTCAGAAAATCTGATCATCCTGAACGTGGTGACGTTCGTTGCGTACGACGGGACTACGTAGAGGCTAGTAGCCAATAGCTTTGGTCTTGTAATGTGATCTGAGCATGCGTGGCTCTTTTTCCGTCGGAATTCGCTACACACGATCGGAAAAAGTCAGATAGGACTTTGTTGTCGGAAAATTTGAGAGCAGGAGATAAAACTTTGTCCGTCGGAAAATCCGATGGAAAAAGTCCAATGGAGCCTACACATGGTCGGAATTTCCGACAACATTGTCCGATAGGACATTTTCCGTCGGAAAATCCGACCGTGTGTATGGGGCATTACTCTCCGGGCCCCAGCTACTACTGGGTGGGAAGCGGAGGAAGATCACTCCGACAGGGAAGGCAGGGAGATGGGCAGGTGGCTGGCTGGAACTTGCGCCAAGGCAAAAGAACAAGCGAGCAGGAACGGGCATGCACCCGAAACTGAAGAAATATTCTCGCCACTCCAACCAGCACATGATCATCAGAAAGGGGCACATATAATGAAAAAAATACACCCCCACCCCCTAAGCTAGTAGGAGCGGCAGAGTATGGGGGGGGGGGTGTAAATCAGACAAAACCAGGGACAGACTTGGTTCAGGGACAGTGTCCTCAATCCGGGGACTGTCCCCGGAAACCAGGGATGTCTGGTCACCCTACGCTACACAATATTCTGCTTTTCAGTTTTTCAGTTCGATAGAAGTCATTTTTAGCACAGCTTTACAGGCATATTCTGCTTTTCCAAAAAAAGACCTATCATAAAATCGCACTTTCCTTGAAAATATGTCCATTTTCTATCTTGCATAGGGCCACATCAGTAAAACAGACAGAGAGAGCGATCATATTTTTCTTCTCTTCCCTTTTCATTTTGGAAGTTAAAATGTTGCCCCTAAATTGGCAGCTGTGGTAGAGAGAGCTTCCCCTGTCAAGTCCATTTATTCCCCTTTTGATGATGATTGGTGACTCCCTGGTTCACATGACTCTACTGGTAATGGATGGGAACTGTCAGAGGTTTGTTTTCATTCTCTCTCATTGATCTCGCTGTGATATATTCTGTGTGTATCTTTTAAATATAGAAGAACGATGACAGGCATTGGCAGAGAAAATAAAGCACAATATGAATATATCACCGGCTTCCTTTCAGATAAATTGAAAGGAGGTATTTTCCTTGTTTTTTTTTTTTTTCTATTTTCTGAAGGCCCACATCCATCTCTATGATTGTTGGCCCTCTGGTACAACATGGTAGACTTCCCAAGATGCACAGCAATAAATATCAATAAAAATCTAATTTATTTATTACTAATGAACCTTAGTTGTTTCTGCAGGGTAGATGTAATACCATGCTTGATTATTTGGAAATAGTTTTGCACACTAAGAAAAATGAAGCAAAGGTTCTAGTTTTCATTAGAGGTGTTTATGTGGATTGCTTGAGAACTCCTTGTAGCTACACTATGGGGGCTATTTACTAAAGGAAACTCCACTTTGCGCTGCAAGTGCCCTTGCAAACCTCCCAACATTTTGAGATGGGAATGAGGGACACCTACTAGCAAATGTATGTAGGTATAGGGCACGCCCCCTGTCACACCCCCTTAAAGGAGAATTAACCCCCAAAAAAAAAAAAGGTTAATTAAATCTACAAGGGCTTTTTTTTACAACTACTATTTCTTTATATTGGCTTTTAAAATTTACAAATGCAGCAATTTAGAATTTGGATGAAAGGTTTAGCACTGGGAAACACTTTTTGAAAGATAAAAAGTGCATTTTATATAAAACTATATGGATCAGACCAAAATGAGGGACAAATGAGGAGGAATGAGGGACAGAGGGACATTGCTCCAAATCAGAGACAGTCCCTCCAAATCAGGGACAGTCCCTCCAAATCACGGACAGTTGGGAGCTATGCAACCAAGCCGATGGACAGCATGCAACCAAGCCGAGAACTCGATGGAATCCCAAAGACACAATAAGGTCTTCTACTGGGGCATATCTCTTAGATATCTCTGAGATATGCCCCAGTAGAAGACCTTATTGTGTCGAAACGCATCGGACCAGCTATCTTGTGTTTCTCACATTGCTGATTCTTTTACATTAACTATTCTCGAGATTTTATTGTCACATGTATAATGTGAATAAATTTTAGCTACTTTTTTTGACCTGCACCATCGGAGTCGCTTCCGTTTTTGTATCTCTTTTCCTGTTTTGCCTTTGGGATTCCATCGAGTGGATCGTTTGGGAGTTCCCGGCTTGGTTGCATGCTGTCCATCGGTTGGGCTGTCCTTCCGCTCTGTTGCCTGGTTCCTGCTTGCCTGATTTGGTATCCTGATTCCTGATTCGGTATCCTCCAGCGCCAGAGGTTGAGCGCACAAGCCTGCATGATACAATGTCGTACGGCAGCTGTATCCAACTCTTGTGGTAAGAGTATTTAATCTCTCTGCACCATCTGTCAAGTTGTATAAGACACCTCTGTCCTGCCTCTTCATGCTCTAGAATTGTCTATGGAGACCCGCGGATACCAGTGCCTCATTTGATTTATTTGGACGTTTTGTTATTTGTTCCCCATTTATTTTGGGTTCACCCGCATTGAGTCCCCACTTGGACTTTTTTTGAGTCATTCCCATTGCACGTCACATGTGCCATCTATTTTGTGCAATTCACTATAATACATTATGTGCACTTGTATTTGTTTGGTATCCACTTTTATTACATTGTGTATACCTTAGCGCTACATTTTTTATATTTATTGCTGTAGAATTTGTTTGTTTTGTATGTTAACCGCTTTAATTTTCACATATTAGGTTAGCACAGTTTTTTCCACAATTTGTCCCCTAATCTATCCATCTTTAGATGATCCCTGAAAACCCTTCTCTTTAAAGAAGCCTCTCCTGCTTCTAACTAATACACTGTTTTACATCCTCCATCAGATCATCCCCCACAGCTATTACCTTTTGTATCAATTGACCCTCCCTCCTAGATTGTAAGCTTTAATGAGCAGGGCCCTCTGATTCCTCTTGTACTAAAATGTAATGTAACTGTAATGTCTGCCTTCATTTTGTTAAGCGCTGTGCAAACTGTTGGTGCTATATAAATCCTGTGTAGCAAAATATCTAACCTCTTCCAGTCTAATGAGAACCTTTGAGGCCACAGACTGCTGACATCCTTCAATATGTAGTGCGTTGTGAGGCATAGTGGGTGCAAAGGTGGTAAAAGTCATTGGGTGCCAGACACTTCTTGGATGCAAAAGAGGGTTTTATTTCTTTTAACAGTCCTTTTATATGGAAAAGAAAAACTGCGCCAGGTAAATTAGCTAAAATATCTATACCCTAATCAAAACAATCAGATTGAGGACTGTTAATACATGACTGACGGGTAAATTAATAAAGATTGGAAACACACAAATACAACAACAATATTTGGAGATGATGGTAATAGATAATTAGGTGGTTGGCAGTAGCAACATGTGACAAGAAAGTCCTAGATTGTAATCAAACAATGGACCATGTAACATGGACCTGTATAGGAATGTAAACAGTTCAAGAGGTGAATGCCATCCTAGGGTATGGTTTCTTATTCTCAAGGACCAGGTACATCGGATTAGATTTCCTATCACACCGCTGTGCTCCACACCACACGAAAGTGCCGCCACCAGTATAAAATCCCCTTACCAGATGGTAGGCAAAATCAAGCCATTCAAGGTGAACCCATATAGAGATCCTGACTTCCAAAGGGAGAAAACGGACTTCAAAATCAAACGGACTCCCAGCGTCTGCCACTCACACCGAACACGAGACCTCAGACCAGACCCAGTGAATAGTCAGATCCAAAGATTAGCACTCGGCGGTGCATCCAAATATAATCGGGAGAAACAGAAAGCAGACCATAGCATAATAACGTTTTTAAAACTTGTATTGAGTAATTTATTAGAAGAAAATACTCACATTTGCACAAAATAAAAAGCGCATAAAAAACTCCACATGGAGTAAAAAACGTCCTTTTATATTTTGCAAGGAAAGAGGGTTGGGGCCAGAGCACCCTTAAGTAGTTGCAATTTCAATAGGCAGACTTTGAGGCTTCAATAGGAGGACAGCCGTACAGGGAAAGGCCCCAGCAAGGTGCCACTTCTGCACGTGCAGGTTTGCTGTCCCCTATGGCTACAGTACTTAACAGTTCCTAATTCAAACGTAACAGTTCTCTCAGCTTTACTACAACTTCTACTTGTAGTTCTTCAGCCCCTTGAGCTCCTGGTCTCGCACCGGACCCTCTGATTCACTAACTCTGAATCCCGTGAGCTCCTCAAGGCTTTTGCGGTGGTATCTCTCTCAAGCGTCACCCATGCTTCCCTGCTAAGTCCCTAGCTTGGCACTTCAGATACCTTCAAGCTTCACCCCTGCTGACCAGCTTGCTCCCTAGCTTGACACACAAGGCTGCTCTGTAAACGTCACCTCTGCTGGTTGGGTCCCTGACTTGATCACTGCCTGAAGTTTCCCGATTCTCCACCGTGCCCGTTCGGTGAGAATACTGCTTCAGTACTTGCTTCAGTTACTCACTGTGGTCCCTGGTAAAGGTGGTTAGTGGCGACAGCTTACCTTCTACCTCTGACCATGACAGGTTCTCCGGCCGGCAGAACCGTGACTTTTGGTTGGACTGCAAGCCGCAGTCCCAACCCTGTGTGGCCCTCTTACTTCTGGATAGGCCCTCACACAGCCAGGCAGCCAGATGTCCCCGGGATAGGCCCAATCTCTGGCCTAGCAGCCCGGGGCAGATGACACACGTCCACCTAGACGGCAGTCCGGGTGGCACAGAACATAGATCACCTGCTGACTCCACCCAAATATATAGGCTCTTCCAACAGGCCAAGGGATTCAAGAAAACCCCTGCCCATTGCCTGAGATACCCCATATACCCATAACCTGACCTTGAGTGGTCCTTCTCATATCTTATACCACTATACCACCAAGTGCCCAGCCACCTAGTGGTAGAAGAGAAAATTATAACAAGGCCAAACTTAGGGAGAAATCAATGGATCTCTAACAATTTAACTATGGTAGCTACCCCTGACAAGTAATTTGGTGAGGAGCCCCCTGACTAAACCCCAGGGCACTACACCTGTATAATAATATTGCCAAGGATAGCCACGAAGGAAGGACTTTTGGTTTACTGGATGAGTTTGTACCTTTGACTTGGTGTAGAAGAAGATGTTTATGGAGTGCCTGGGTATTTAGGGTGCTGGGCACAAAAAGAAGACCAGGTGACAGCGCACATTGTGCACCAGGCACAGTGGGATGTCATGGAAATTAGGCTGTGCAGTTTGGTGAAATATCAAAACAGTTAGTTGAGCATATAGTACACCCATGATAATAATGGAGTATGGCTAAAATCCTTCAAGAACAATTCCAGTCCTCATCCCAAAACACTGCAATGTAATGACTGTCATCTCCAAGTGAAGTGTGCGCAACAGCTGAAGGACACACTAGTGTATTCTGCAGGGTTTAAAGACCGTCATTCCTCCGCTAAGTGCCTAAAGCAAGATAAGCCTGTCATTTGCTGTTAGGCTATATTGGCTGAAAGCCATGCTCACGATACCTGCACACACAGCACACTGGTATGTTAACTGACCACAAGGACGATGGCAGTAATAAAGACTGACACAGTCACAAGTTGGTATCTGAGAGTCAGCACCAGTGCCAATCTGGAGGACTGTTGGGGGACTTGCATAACAGTGACAGGCTTAGCTGTTATTCACAATCTAAGAACATCACTGTAACTAACACCTAAAGCTAACTTCTTATACAGTGACCATTAGTAGCAAAAGTGCATGTAATCCCTTACATATACCCATTGAAGTGACTGGCGTCAGGTGATACACAGAGATAAAACACATCTTCCTATGTAAGTTGCACCTGTTTATCTGCGGCCATCTCTCCTCTACAGCCGTTCAAAGTGCAGAATTTATACAGCTTGTCTGAGCTTCCAGAAAGCAGGGGGTGGGGAGCTGAAGTTGCACTCTGCAGATCTAAGTGAAAAGAGTAATGAGAGCTGATTAGAGGGCAGGGACACACCCCCTTCACACAGCAAATAGGAACAGAGCTGAGGCTGTCAATCACAGACTGTGTGCTGGAGTTAACTCCCTGTCACCTTTTTTTCTCTTGGTATCAGCAAAACCTGTTATGCCCCGTACACACGATGGAAAAAGTCTGATCGGATTATGTTGTTGGAAAATCCGACCGTGTGTGGGCTCTAGCGAGCTTTTTCCGTCAGAATTTCCGAACGAAAAAATTTGAGAGTAGGATCTAAAATTTTCCGACCACAAAACCCGATCGGACTTTTTCCAATCGTGTGTAGAGAATTTCACTGCACAAAGTGCCACGCAGGCTCAGAAGAAATTTGGAGACGAAAGCTATTGGCTACTGGCCTCTACGTAGTCCCGTCGTACGTTTAGTACGTCACCTCATTCGGAACGATCAGATTTTCTGACAACTTTGTCCGACCGTGTGTATGCAAAACGAGTTTCGGACATCGGTCGAAAAAAATCAGACGGATTTTGTGGTCAGAATGTCTGACCGTGTGTACGGGGGCTTAGAAGTGACTCATGTAGATAGCAGAGGAATGAAGCGGCGGACAGAAATGACACCTAGTGCTCCGGAATGAGACAAGTGCACACTATAGAGGCATATGCTTTGTTCATATGTCATGTCAGAGGTTTACAACCACTTTAAAAGAAGCCTGTCACAAGAGGATCGGGGGGGGGGGGGGGGGTCGATGCTGAGAGGCTCTAAGATTTCTCAGAGTTATTGGACAGGGGTGAGGTGGCAATAGGTTGCCACTTCACTGCCTGTTTTACCCCCTAAATGCCGCACTACTACGCAGCTATCACATGCATTTTAGTTGCCTGGAGTTGGGCGTTAAAGTTATTCTAAAGGTAAAAATAAAAAAATATATGTTAAACTTACCTGTTCTGTGCAATGGTTTTGCACAAAGCAGTCCTGATCCGTCTCTTCTGGGGTCCCCTGCTGGCATTCCTGGCTCCTCCCCCCTGCCAAGTGCACCCATAGCTAGCCCCTTAAGAGACACACAGAGAGACGGCTTGGCCACCAAGTGCCCTCATAGCTAGCCCCTTAAGAGACACACAGAGACGGCTTGGCCACCAAGTGTCCTCCTAGCTAGCCCCTTAAGAGACACACAGAGAAGGCTTGGCCACCAAGTGCCCTCATAGCTAGCCCCTTAAGATACACACAGAGAAGGCTTGGCCACCAAGTGCCCTCATAGCTAGCCCCTTAAGAGACACACAGAGAAGGCCTGGCCACCAAGTGCCCTCATAGCTAGCCCCTTAAGAGACACACAGAGATGGCTTGGCCACCAAGTGCCCTCATAGCTAGCTCCTTAAGATACACACAGAGACGGCTTGGCCACCAAGTGCTCTCATAGCTAGCCCCTTAAGAGACACACAGAGACGGCTTGGCCACCAAGTGCCCTCATAGCTAGCCTCTTAGGATACACACAGAGAAGGCTTGGCCACCAAGTGCCCTCATAGCTAGCCCCTTAAGATACACACAGAGAAGGCTTGGCCACCAAGTGCCCTCATAGCTAGCCCCTTAAGAGACACACAGAGATGGATTGGCCACCAAGTGCCCTCATAGCTAGCCCCTTAAGATACACACAGAGAGGGCTTGGCCACCAAGTGCCCTCATAGCTAGCCTCTTAGGATACACACAGAGAAGGCTTGGCCACCAAGTGCCCTCATAGCTAGCCCCTTAAGATACACACAGAGAAGGCTTGGCCACCAAGTGCCCTCATAGCTAGCCCCTTAAGAGACACACAGAGAGACGGCTTGGCCACCAAGTGCCCCCTTATAGCTAGCCCCTTAAGAGACACACAGAGAGACGGCTTGGCCACCAAGTGCCCTCATAGCTAGCCCCTTAAGAGACACACAGAGAGATGGCTTGGCCACCAAGTGCCCTCATAGCTAGCCCCTAAAAAGACACACAGAGACCACTTGGCCACCCCCCCTGTCCCTCCCTACTGGCTGTGATTGACAGCAGAAGGAGCCAATGGCTCCCACTGCTGCCTCTCTGTTCAACGAGGATCTCGCTGTATCGCGATCAGGCTCAGGTAACTATAGGGGCAAACTGTAACGGGGGCAATTGCCCCCTGGGCCACTCTGATGCCCTGTAACTAGACTAGATGCCCTGCTGCAGACATGCCTAAAGGCTTCCTAGTGAAGAGGGGTAAGAAGTCCCCGCCAGTATCCTACCGAGTGTGGGATGAGGAAGAGGACAAAGCGCAGGTTGCCCCCCTGGCCTGGATTTTGTACGTAGTGCCCATGCAGAGGACGGCTCCATGCTCCACCAGAGGCTCTCCTCCCCAGGCCAGCCCCGACCGAGTCACCCGGGCTCTTCCCTGCATCCCCCGGCCAGTCAGTTTGGGAACCCGGAGTATGTGAAGCAGGCACTGCCCAGCTCACCCGCCTGATGAGCAGAGAGTACCTGGAGCGGAGCTTTAGCCTGGGATTGGTGTTGGGAGGAGGCAGGAAAGAGGGAGAGTGGGAGGGGGGCTGAGTCGCTGCACCATGGGCCTCAGGGTTGTACTTGCCCCCTGGGCCAAAAGTTGTCAGTCAGCCCCTGGGTAAGTATAAGGGGCTCGGATCTTTAGAACCACTTTAACACTTCCTGTCTCAGACCTAGAAACTTATTTAACTGTGGCAGAATGTGTGCTACTAAAAACTGTTCTTGAATGTAGGCTAAAAACTTTTACAAAACTCCTTCAGCTTTGGTTGTAAAACACATTGGGGTTGATTTATTAAAGGCAAATAGGCCAATCACTTTGCAAGGGAATTTTCCCTTAGATTGGTGAAGGAAGAGTTCAGTCATGTGCAAACAATAAAATGCATTTTGTTTTATTTTTCCTTGCACTTGATTGGGTGTTCTTTGCAAAGTGTATTTTCACCAAAAGCTGTAAGCTAAAGCAAAATTCCTTGGCAAAGAATACACAACCAAGAGCAAGGAAAATAAAAAAATTTAAAAAGTGTATTTTTTTTTTCCTTGCAAAGAGAACAGCCGATGTGGCTTTAGTAAACCAACCCCACTGGGTAGGGAAAAAAATGACATGACATGGCCATTTCATAGCTTTCTGACTACAGTAAAACCTTGGATTGCGAGCATAATTCGTTCTGGAAACATGCTTGTAATCCAAAGCACTTGTATATCAAAACGAATTTCCCCATAGGAAATAATGGAAACTCAGATGATTTGTTCCACAACCATTTATTCCTAAGTCTTTTGCCGCGTACAGAAGATCGGAATTCTTGTTGGAAAAAGCTCTGATGGTTTTCCCGTCGGAATTCCGATGGAATTTCGCTCAAACTGTCTTGCCTACACACGGTCACACCAAATTCCGACGGTTAATAACACCACAACATACAACACGTTCAACGGCACTGTAAAAGGGAAGTTTAATGCTTCTGAGCATGCGTCTAATTGTTTCCGAGCATGCGTCAGAATTTTGCGTGTCGGAATTGCATACACACGATCGAAAAATCCGATAGAAAGGTTTTCCGTTGGAAAAATCAAGAACAGGTTCTCAATCCAAAGTCCGTCGTAAATGCCGACAGAAAAAGACCGGTGGGAATACACACGGTCGGAAAATCCGATGAAAAGCTCCCATCGGACTGTTTCCATCGGAAATTCCGACCGTGTGGCATTTAAGTTTATAGTCCATATAAAAAGATTAGAGCAATGTGATAGGTTGTGTAACCATAAAATGTCCATCCACAAATGGAAGCCTCGACATGGGCATTAGAAGCAAAATCCAGCAGGAGCTCCAGAGTATAGAAGAGAAGAGAGGGGCCTCTAAGTGTAGCAATATGGTTACATTTCATGAAGGTACAACATTTAGCAACTCACATGGTTGATTAAAACAGGCACATCTAAGTATGCAGGCATCCGGGGTAAAGCTGTCCCCATAGACCATCCTCCACACCGCCGGCTCTCACCGCTGCCAGTCTGCAATCATGACCAGGAAGACTACCCTGCAGTAGAGCGATCAGAAAGGGTGGCTTGATGTGGACAGCTTTACCCCAGATGCCTGCATACTTAGTTGTGCCTCTTTAATCATCAACCATGTGAGTTGCTAAATGTTGTACTTTCATTAAATGTAACCATATTACTACACTTATGCCGCGTACACACGATCGGACTTTCCGACAACAAAGCTGTGGATTTTTGTTTGAAGGATATTGGCTCCAACTTGTCTTACATACACACAGTCACACAAATGTTGGCCAACAATTACGATCGTAGTGACGCACAAGAAGTACGTGATATCTCATTATGAATGCTAATTTTACAAGGCCGAGAGCTTGCGGCTCGTACTTGATTCCGAGCATGCGTGGACTTTTGTGCGACGGACTTATATACACGCGATCGGAAAGTCCGACAACAAAGTTTTGTTGGCGGAAAATTTGAGAATCTACTAGCCAACATTTGTTGGCGGAAAGTCCGAAGCAAATGTTTGATGGAGCATAGACATGTGCACAATAGAAAAATTTGTTTAGTTTCAGTTCGTTTCCGTTGATTCGCAACGATTCGTAATTTCGTAAGTCGTCGGTGTTCGTATTCGTAACGATTCGTATTTTCGTAAGAGTTATTTTTTCGTTGATTCGTTTTTCCGTTAGTTTAATTTTCGTTTATTCGAAATTCGGACACATTCTTATTTTCGTAGATTTAGTTACATTCGTACTTTCGTAAGATTGATTTATTCGTACTTTAGTAACATTGTTTTCGTAGATTCGTAATCGGAGCATAATTCATAATGTTATGTAATGTGTATGCTATTATTACATTGTAAGAGACACGGAAAATTAAGAATCGAAAAAAAAAGTTACGAATGTACGAATTTTTTCGTTTAATCCATTCGAAGCACGTTAAGCAGCGCCATTGTAAGAGACACGGAAAATTACCAATTCAACAAAAAAAAAAGTTACGAATGTACGAATTTTTTCGTTCAATCCATTCGAAGCACGTTAAGCAGCGCCATTGTAAGAGACACGGAAAATTACCAATTCAACAAAAAAAAAAAAAGTTACGAATGTACGAATTTTTTCGTTCATTTTGATTTTCGTTGTTCCTGTTTTCGTTTTTCGGATTTTCTTCTTTAGTAGTTTCGTTGTTTCTAATTTGGTTATTTCGGATTTTCGTTGTTTGTTCGATTCGATAATTCGTTATATGTTAACATTTTTAGCGAATCATTCGTTCATTCGTACGATAACGAATGTTATAACAAATATATATATATATATATATATATATATATAATTATTATTATTATTATTATTAAATAATATATATAATATAACGAATTTTAACGGAAAACGAAAAAAAACGAAACGAATTGCACATGTCTATTGGATAATCCAACCGTGTGTACGCGGCATTAGAGGCTCTTTTATAATAAGTTGTGACGTGACTACTTGTATATCAAGACATCGCTTGTTTATCAAGTTAAAATTTATAAACAAATGTTACTTGTCTTGCAAAACGCTCTCAAACCAAGTTACTCTCAAACCAAGGTTTTACTGTATGTCCATTTTTTCATACAGTAACTCTTCCAGATGAGAAAAATATCTCCGTCATCCTATTCAATCACAGGACTCATCTTCAGTATGTTTCCCATGACCACATGCTCCACTGATGAGGAAAACTTGGAGTAAGGATGAAGAAAACGCAGGTTTATTCATCACTCGGGTCTGTGCCGAGTCTCACACTTGGTGGGCTGTCTGCGCAGAGATAACTGAACGCTCTTTTCCAGCACGCCGTGTGATCTAACTAGTCACCATGTCGCATTTCTAACCAGGATTTCTATTTATTGCTCTCCTCACTAACAGAGACAAGGCGAGTTATCTTCCTCTGAAGCAAAACTGAGAGTCATTCATATGCTTGAAAGCTCTGCCCAAAAAGCACGTATTTAACGCATGATTCCCTAGCGTGAAAAAAAATAAAACTTTCTGTAGGACAAGAAACAGACAGCGTCACACCAGTGGTCCGTTATAATAAGAAAAAATGGGGCAACTGCCTGGAGTCATTATCTACGGGAGGTGTAGGGGCTCCGCTAACCTTATGTTGCATATCTATGAATAGTTCCTTTGCAGTTTACACACCTCCCAACTTTCTGAGATAGGAATGAGGGACACCTATTAGCAAAAGTATGTGGGCATAGGACACACCCCCTGCCAACCCCCCCTCCCTTTAACCACTTCAGCCCCGGAAGGTTTCACCCCTTAATGACCAGGCCATTTTTTTACGATACGGCACTGCGTTGCTTTAACCGGTTCCCGACCGGCGCACGACGATGTACGTCGACAGAATGGCACGGACAGGCAAAAGGGCGTACAGGTATGTCCCCTTTAAGATTGCTGCCGTGCCATCGCGCGCGCGCCACCGGTCTGGACCCCCGTGAGTCCGGTCGCTGGTCCCGCGGACTCGATCGTCGCGGGGATACCCTGAACGGGGAGATGCGGAAGTAAACAGCATCTCCCCGTTCTGCCTAGCAACTAGTGACACCGATCTCTGCCCCCTGTGATTGGAGCAGAGATCAGTGTTCACTAAATCACAGCCACGCCCCCCCCCCCACAGTTAGTAACACGCCCCTAGGAACACTTAACCCCTACACTGCCACCTAGTGGTTAACCCCTGCACTGCCAGTGTTATTTACACAGGAATCAGTGCTATTTAAATAGCTGTATAAATGACAATGGTCCCAAAAATGTGTCAAAAATGTCCGATGTGTCCGCCATAAAAAAACACACACACGTCACAGCCCATAACCCCTCCCCTCCCCCTAGTGGTTAACTCTTTCACTGCATGTGTCATTTATACAGGAATCAATGCATTTAAATAGCACTGATTGCTGTATAAATGACAATGGTCCCAAAAATGTGTCAAAAATGTCCGATGTGTCCGCCATAATGACGCAGTCACAATAAAAATCGCTGATCGCCGCCATTACTAGTAAAAAAAATATTAATAAAAATGCTATAAAACTATCCCCTATTTTGTAAACGCTATAACTTTTGCGCAAATCAATCAATAATCGCTAATTGCATTTTTTTCCCCAAAAATATGTAGAAGAATACGTATCGGCCTAAACTGAGGAAAAAAATTAATTTTATATATTTTTGGGGGGATATTTATTATAGCAAAAAGTTAAAAATAATGCATTTTTTTCAAAATTGTCGCTCTTTTTTTGTTTATAGCGCAAAAAATAAAAGCCGCAGGGGCGATAAAATACCACCAAAAGAAAGCTCTATTTGTGGGAAGAAAAGGACGCCAATTTTGTTTGGGAGCCACGTCGCACGACCGCGCAATTGTCAGTTAAAGCAACGCAGTGCCGAATCGCAAAAAGTGGTCTGGTCTTAAGCCAGCAAAATGGTCCGGTCTGAAAGTGGTTAACTGACAATTGCGCGGTCACAATTCCCTCATAAAAACAACAATTTTGAAAAAATATATATATTTTTTACTTTCTGCTATAATACACATCCAATAAATAAAAATAAAAAAATCAAATGTCTTCATTAATTTAGGCCAATATATATTCTGCTACATATTTTTGGTAAAAAAAATCCCAATAAGCGTATATTGATAAGTTTGCGCAAAAGTTATAGCGTCTACAAACTATGGGATAGATTTATGGCATTTTAATTTTTTTGTATTTTGTTACTGGTAATGGTGGCGATCAGAGATTTTTAGCTTGACTGCGACATTGTGGCAGACAAATTGGATACTAAGTGACACTTTTCAGGGACCAGTGACACTAATACAGTGATCAGTGCTAAAAAAAAAAAAACACTGTATAAATGACACTGGCAGGGAAGGGGTTAACCCCAGGGGCGATCAAAGGGTTAAGCACACCCTCATCTTTTATATTTTACAAAAAAAAATTGTGTAATATATTGTGTTTTTGCCATAAAATTGACCTTAGTGTATTTTTTTACTGGAATTTTGCATTTCATAAACTGTTGAGCTAATATTATGTAACATATAAAATGGGAACCACCATTTTTTTTTTTCTCCAGGGTGTCTCTATTGTTTAGGGTAACCCTAAACTGATGATCTGTAGGTTTTTTTTTTTTTTAACCTTGCCTTTGGAAAATGTTAAGGCTTGAAAATGTTGGGTATCTATTTTCTCAGGGCATCCTTATCTTTTATATTTTACCAAAGAAAAAGTGTAATATATTTTGTTTATGCCCTAAAAATTTACTTTAGTGTATTTTTTCCTTGAATTTTGAGTTTCATTAACCGTCCAGCTGATAATATGTGACATATAAAATTGGAACTACGAATATAATTTTTTTTCTAGGTTCTGCTTTCAGAAAATATATAGTGTTTAGAGGTTTTACATAATCTTCAGCCCATTTTTTTTTTTTTTAAACACGTATACAAAAAATACAAAAACAGCTCTGGCAAAGAAAGGTTTAAACTTCAACAGAGTTCCAGAGCCTAAATAACAGCCATTCTAATTACTTACATGCTTGTGTTTCTTTATTCTTTGATATGTTTATTTATTATGGGTAGACCAAAGAAAAAGTGTAATACATTTTGTTTATGCCCTAAAAAGTTACTTTAGTGTATTTTTTACTTGAATTTTGAGTTTCATAAACTGTCCAGATAATAATATGTGACATATAAAATTGGAACTAGGAATATTATTTTTTTCTCTAGGTTCTGCTTTCAGAAAATATATAGTGTTTGGGGGTTTTACCTAATCTTCAGCCCAATTATTTATTTTTTTAACCACCTGAGATCCGCGCTATAGCTGAATAACGGCTACAGCGTGGATCTATATTGCCGGGACGACGTCGTATGATGTCGTCACATGCACGAGTGGCCTGCACACCCCCTGAAGGGCGCGTGCGGCACGCTCTGTGATCAGCGAGTCTGTGAGATCCCGACCCCTTACCACGTGATCAGCTGTCAGCTAATGACAGCTGATCATGTGATGTCAACAGAGCCGGTAATCGGCTTATTTTCCTCCTCGCGCTGACAGCCATCTGTCAGTGCCACCTGTCAGTGCCCATAATAAGTGCCTGAACAGTGCTGCACATCAGTGTCACCTACCAGTGCCCATCAGTGTCACCTATCAGTACCCATCAGTGCCAATTATCAGTGCCAACTATTAGTGCCATCTATCAGTGCCCATCAGTGCCATCTATCAGTGCTATCTATCAGTGCCCATCAGTGCCACCCATCTGTGCCACCCATCCATGCCACCCATCCGTGCCACCCATCAGGACCCATCAGTGCCATCTTATCTGTGCCCATCAGTACCGACTTATCTGTCCCCCATCAGTGCCACCTTATCTGTGCCCATCAGTGCAGCCTAGCAGTGCCCACCAGTGCCGCCTCATCAGCGCATATCAATTAAGCAGATAAATTACCTGTTTGCAAAATTTTATAACAAACTATTAAACATACTTTTTTTTTTTTCAAAATTTTCCATCTTTTTTTGTTTGTTTAGCAAAAAATAAAAACCCAGCTGTGATTAAATACCACCAAAAAAAAGCTCTATTTGTGGGGAAAAAAATGATAAAAATGTAATTTGGGTACAGTGTTGTATGACCGCGCAATTGTCATTCAAAGTGCGTCAGCGCCGAAAGCTGAAAATTGGTCTGGGCAGGAGGGGGGTTTAAGTGCCCAGTAAACAAGTGGTTAAAGAGGAAGTAAAGCCTCTTAAAAAAAAAAAAAAAAAAGACTCCCTGCAAGGCAAAGGCATAATGAGCTAGTATGCATAGCATACTAGCTCATTATGAATGACTTACCTGAAAACGAAGCCTGAGAAGCAGTCCTCATCCACGATCTTCTGCGTCGCCATCAAACCCGGAGTGACTTCCGGGTCTCGGCGATCCAGCGATGTCATTTGCTGGAGCGGCGATGACGTCACTCCTGCGCATGTGCAGGAAAGCAGCATATCGCCGTGAACCCGGCATGCGCAGTGCGCCTGCGCGCCACTGTCTATGGCGCATGCGCCGTAGATAGCGGTG
This sequence comes from Lithobates sylvaticus, assembly GCA_028564925.1. Taxonomy (NCBI): domain Eukaryota; kingdom Metazoa; phylum Chordata; class Amphibia; order Anura; family Ranidae; genus Lithobates; species Lithobates sylvaticus. The sequence continues at coordinate 582,560,574 of CM053029.1, forward strand.
CCTTTTCTTTTCTAAATATCTCCTAAACCATGTAGGTTTAGGAGATATTTATTGGACCTACAGGTAAGCCTTAATCTAGGCGTACCTGTAGGTCAAAGTGGTTTGTAAGGGTTTACAACCACTTTAAACATGTATGCAAAAATTACAAAAACAGCTCTGGCAAAGACAGGTCTAAACCTCAACAGAGTTCCACGGCCTAAATAACAGCCATTCAAATGACCCAGACCCCTTTCACACTGGGGCGTTTTTCAGGCGGTACAGCGCTAAAAATAGCGCCTGTACACCGCCTGAAAAAATCCAGCCCCTTTAACTCCAGTGTGAAAGCCGGCGGGCTTTCACACTGGAGCAGTGCGCTAGCAGGACGGCAAAAAAAGTCCTGCTAGCAGCATCTTTGGAGCGGTATAGGAGCGGTGTGTTCACCGCTCCTATACCGCTCCTTCCCATTGATTTGAATGGGAAACCGCGGTAAAACCGCGGCAATACCGCCGCAAAGCGCCGCTACGGCGGTGCTCTGCGGGGGTCTTTAACCCTTTTTTTCGGCCGCTCGCGGGGGTAAAACCGCACCGCGAGCGGCCGAATACCGCGGTTAAAACGACGGTAAAGCAGCGCTAAATATAGCGCTGCTATACCGTCACCGCGACTCCCCGCCCCAGTGTCAAAGGGGCCTTACATGCTTGTGTTTCTTTATTCTTTGATATGTTTATTTATTATAGGTAGCCCATGTTATTGTAGAGGGTGCCTTTAATTCAGTAAAAGAATGGTCTGTATATGTTTTTTTTTTTTTTTGTTTGTTTAACTTGGATGATTACAATTTTTCTTTTTTATATATATATATTTTTTAGGATAAAAACCCTTTCCGTCTTGTCTTTGCCAAGAAATTCCATTTGCAATCATTTGTGACAAGTTCCCTGCTCTTGCTGCTTAGATTGTGTGCCGCGTCTTCAACAGAAAGTGGCAGTCACAGCAAGTGTGCAAGTGCTGCTGGGGAAAACTAATTTTACTGGAACTAGAAGTCAGTGAACAAGAAAATGTAAACGCACACCTAAGGCATCTCCGATCTTTAATCTACATAAATGTCCTAACTGGCCAAGCTGTTTTTTTTTTTTTTTTTTTTTTTTTTACAGCCGGCAATATTTTTCAGAGCTAGGCATGCAATTGTTAGGCAAAGATAATATTTCACAATCTGCTTTCCCAGTATGTTAATGGACTGGAGTGTTGGGAAGTGCAGGCTTTTAGTTATCTAACTAATGGACAGATTGTCATATATTCCATTCAGAACAGATTTTTTTTCTGTATCTCTTGCCATCCGTCTGACTGCCGACTGCCAGCTTGAATTAGAGAAAAATAGCTGGTGAGAACCTAGATGTCCGGTCTCCGCTGGTGGGCAAGGCTTCACTAATATTACATTCTTGGCTTATTTCATGAAGTATTTTTAGTAAAAGTCTTTGTAAAACTAATATTCCCTGGTAAAAAGTTACTGACAGTGCAAATGATCCAAAAGTAGAAAATTAAAGCGGTATTCCACCCTAAAGTGGAACTTCCGCTTATCGGAACCCTCCCCCCCTTCGGTGTCACATTTAGCACCTTTCAGGGGGGAGGGGGGTGCAGATACCTGTCTCCGGGCATAGACTCCCATGGGAGTCTATGCCTCTTCCTGTCCTGCCGCGCTGTCTGCTGGGACACACATGGGTCCTAGAGACAGCACGGAGCATTCCTATGGTGCTGCGCGACTCGCACATGCGCAGTAGGGAACCGGGAAGTGAAGCCGCAAGGCTTCACTTCCTGATTCCCGTACCCAAGATGGCGGCGGCAGTGGGTGGCCGGCTGTGCCCACAGTAAGAATGCCGGCGCTGCGAGCGGAGTGGGGAACGAGGGGCGGGGGGGCTTCGTTCCCCCGTATCCCCCGCAAGGCTTCACTTCCTGATTCCCATACCCAAGATGGCGGCGGCAGTGGGTGGCCGGCTGTGCCCACAGTAAGAATGCCGGCGCCGCGAGCGGAGCAGGGAACGAGGGGGGGCTTCGTTCCCCCGTATCCCCCGCAAGGCTTCACTTCCTGATTCCCATACCCAAGATGGCGGCAGCAGTGGGTGCCCGGCTGTGCCCACAGTAAGAATGCCGGCACCGCGAGCGGAGCAGGGAACGAGGGGGGGGGGGCTTCGTTCCCCCGTATCGCTGGACCCTGGGACAGGTAAGTGTCCGATTATTAAAAGTCAGCAGCTGCAGTATTTGTAGCTGATGACTTTAAAAAAAAAATTCTTTAAGGGGAATACCACTTTAAAGTGTTTTTATCTGCTGTTGGGGCAGATGGTGAGACCATACCTCCCAACATTTTTAGATGGGAATGAGGGACACCTACTTTCAAACATATGTAGGCATAGGACACGCCCCCTGACACACACCCTTAAAGGAGAATTAACCAAAGAAAAGGTTAATTAAATGCACAAGGATTTTTTCTTATCACTACTATTCCTTTTTATTGGCTTTTGAAATTTACAAATGCCGCAATTTAGATCAAAAGTTTAGCACTGGGGAACACTTTTTGAAAGATAAAAAGTGCATTTTATATACATCTATATAGATCAGACCAAAATGAGGGACAAATGAGGAGGAATGAGGGACAGAGGGACATTGCTCCAAATCAGGGTCAGTCCCTCGAAATAAGGGACAGTTAGGAGCTATGGGTGAGACAACCAATAGAATATTATAATGGGGTCAGTTTTAGACAGGAGCCAACTAACCAACCAGGATGTCTTTTGAGTGTGGGAGGGAACCCACACAAGCACAGAGCACAGGCACAGTAAGGCCCCTTTCACACTGGGGAGGGAGCCGCGGTGACGGTAAAGCAGCGCTATATTTAGCGCTGCTTTACCGTCGTTTTAACCGCGGTATTCGGCCGCTCGCGGTGCGGTTTTAACCCCCGCGAGCGGCCGAAAAGGGGTTAAACACCCCCCCGCAGAGCGGCGCTTTGCGGCGGTATTGCCGCGGTTTCACCGCGGTGTCCCATTCTATTCAATGGGAAGGAGCGGTATAGGAGCGGTGAACACACCGCTCCTATCCCGCTCCAAAGATGCTGCTAGCAGGACTTTTTTTGTCATCCTGCTAGCGCACCGCTCCAGTGTGAAAGCCCGCCGGCTTTCACACTGGAGTTAAAGGGGCCGGATTTTTTCATGCGGTGAACAGGCGCTATTTTTAGCGCTGCACCGCATGAAAAACGCTTAGGTGTGAAAGGGGCCTAAGTAATGCAAATGAGTAAAATGCCAACTACATGCAATACTGCCCTGGCCAAGGCTCAAAATGAAGACCACAGTGCTGCAAAGCAGAAGTGCTAGAATGAATGAGTGAATGAATGAATGAGTAACTTGTATGCAAACTGAAACCCCCTCTTCATTACCTCTTATTTAGTGGCCACCAGTTCATAGGAGGAATCCCTTCAGTTCTCCCACATAGAGGAGTTTGGCTCCCATGGTTGAGACGCAGGATCTTTCATTCTATTACTAGGGTAGGACCCACTAATTCGGGGTACTTTGTCGCAGTAAGTGGGCTTAGCACTATATAACCATATAGTGTGACCAAACCCCCCCGTATTTTTTTGAATATGTTCAGGTGTTTTTAACTAGCCCTGCAAGAAATGTTATTCTTGAATGTGTGCGCTGTAATATGTTCGCTACTGAACCACCACAGGGGCGCTTTTTGCCGCCGGTGTCCATCTGCGGCATAGCCCGGTCCTTTACCCCATTGGGTCCCAACACGCTTACAAACACATATGCCCCGTACACGCGGTCGGAAATTCCGACGGAAAATGTCCGATCGGACCATGTTGTCGGAAAATCCGACCGTGTGTGGGCGCCATCGGACTTTTTCCTGCTCTCAAATTTTCCGACAACAAAATCCGATCTGACTTTTTCCGACCGTGTGTATTTCCAACCGACAAAGTGCCACGCATGCTCAGATCAAATTACGAGACCAAAGCTATTGGCTACTAGCCTCTACGTAGTTCCGTCGTACGCAACGAACGTCACCACGTTCAGAATGATCGGATTTTCCGACAACTTTGTCCGACTGTGTGTATGCAACACCAGTGTCGGACAAAATCCGTCGGAGGAAACCCACGCAGGCACAGGGAGAACATGCAAACTCCAGGCAGGAGCTAATGTAACCAGTGTTCGTATAACAACTTTTTTTTTTATTTTATTTTTTTTTTTGTTTCTGTTGTATATTAAACACCTTGGACTTATCAGGGATTTAACTGCTTATTTTAAAGTTCGCTTCCAAAAATGATAGTCCAGTAAAAAAACACAACCAAATGCAACTTTAACTGATTGCTTTGTGAGAATTACAGATAAGTCATTTATCACGGTCCTGCTAAGTGGAATGCCATCTCCAATCCATTCACTGGTGAGACAGTTGCAGGATATAAAAAAAGGGCTTTGATTGAAAAATGTTGACATTTGCCGGCCAGGAGCCTGGTACACACTTGCAGAGGTCATGAGTGAGTAAACAGATATTAATGGTTAGCTGGATAACTGGTACATGATCGGGTCAAGTTAATATTTAATAGAAAGACTAAGTAGCAGACTGACTTATAAGTTCATGAAGAAACCACAGAGGCCAAAAGTCTACACGCCTAATTCACAACAGGTCATTACTCAAGGAAGTCTCAGGTATTGTGCCACGAATTGGCTTTCATAGGTTGTAGACTGCTCAGGTCACTGCGTTCTTATAATAATAATTAGTGAAGAGGTTCAGGTTCGTCGCTACCATGCACTTGAAGCGAGCCTTGCGTGTTCGAGGTTCGTGGTCCTGACTAATTTATGCGGGAATTCATCTTACATAGTAGTACTGCCTGGCCTTTGAACTCAGGTCAGCTGGCTTAGAAAGGCCAATAAGGGGACTTTTAAATAAGCCAGCCCCCCCTCCCTATAAAAGGGTAAGATCCCAGCAGCCATATTGACAAAGTGTTTTATCTGTGATAGGATAAGCATAGGGAGCAATGATGAATAACTGCATAGAGAGAGATTAGTGCAGGGCTTGAAGCCAAAGTTAAAATGGCTATAAAAGAGTACAACTGGGGGATCCGTAGTAGAGAAGGATCTGGGGGTTTTGGTAGATCATAAGCTCAATAATAACATGCAATACCAAGCTGCGGTTTCCAAAGCGAGCAAAGTCCTTTCTTGTATAAGAGAGGTATGGACTCCAGAGAGAGAGATATCATTTTGCCCCCCTGTACAAATCATTAGTAAGACCTCATCTGGAATATGCAGTTCAGTTTTGGGCTCCACTTCTCAAAAAGGATATCGGGGAACTGGAGAAAGTGCAGAGAAGGGCAACCAAACTGATAAGAGGCATGGAGGAGCTCAGCTATGAGGAAAGATTAGAGGAACTGAATTTATTCACCCTTGAGAAGAGGAGAACAAGGGGGGATATGATCACCATTAGGGATGAGCCGAACACCCCCCCGTTCGGCTCGCACCAGAACCCGCGAACGGACCTAAAGTCCGTGCGAGCTTTAGAACCCTATTAGTTATAATGGATGCGAACGTTCGAAATTAAAAGTGCTAATTTTAAAGGCTAATATGCATGTTAATGTCATAAAAAGTGTTTGGGGACCTGGGTCCTGCCCCAGGGGACATGTATCAATGCAAATTTTTTTTTTAAAAAACGGCCGTTTTTTCAGGAGCAGTGATTTTAATAATGCTTAAATTGAAACAATAAAAGTGTAATATTCCTTTAAATTTCATACCTGGGGGGGTGTCTATAGTATGCATGTGAAGGGGCGCATGTTTCCCGTGTTTAGAACTGTCTCTGCGCAAAGTGTAATTTTTGAAAGTAAAAAAGCTATTTAAAATCACTCGCGGCTAATGTTAATTGACGGCTCCCGTAATACAGAGAACAGTCATTCATTGAAACTCATTCATAAAAAAAAAGTCATTGATAAAAAATAAAAAAAATGAAAAAAAAAAAGCGTAGGGGTCCCCCCAAATTCAATAACCAGGCCCTTCAGGTCTGGGATGGATATTAAGGGGAACCCCAGCCAAAAAAAAAAAATGGCGTAGGGTCCCCCTCAAAATCCATACCAGACCCTTATCCGAGCACGCAACCTGGCAGGCCGCAGGAAAAGAGGGGGGGACGAGAGCGCCCCCCCCTCCCGCCTGAACCGTACCAGGCCACATGCCCTCAACATTGGGAGGATGCTTTGGGGGTCTAAGACCCCTAAAGCACCTTGTCCCCATGTTGATGAGGACAAGGGCCTCTTCCCCACAACCCTGGCCATTGGTTGTGGAGGTCTGCGGGCGGGGGGCTTATCGGAATCTGGAAGCCCCCTTTAATAAGGGGACCCCCAGATCCCGCCCCCCCCTGTGTGAAATGGTAAGGGGGTACTTTTGTACCCCTACCATTTCACCAAAAAAGTGGCAAAAATGGTAAAAATTACAGGAGACGGTCTTTGACAATTCCTTTATTAAAATCTTCTTTCTTCTTTCTTCATCCTTCGGTTTCTTCATCTTCTCCTTCCGTCATCTTCTTCCATCTTCTTCTTCCTCCGATCCGCTTCTTCTTGCGCTGGTCTTCTCGTCCTTCTCGTCCGGCATCTTCTTCCGTCGGCGTCTGCGTCGGTGTCGGTGTGTTCTTGGGCCGCTCCGCGCAATGGGAGGCTCCCGCTATGTGAGGCTCCGCTCCGTCTGACAGGTCTTTTAAAACGGAGGGCACCTGGTGACCCCGCCCCCCTCTGACGTCATGGGGAAAGCCATCATGGAATTCCCCATGACGTCCCCGTGCGTCAGAGGGGGCGGGGTCACCAGGTGCCCTCCATTATAAAAGACCTGTCAGACGGAGCGGAGCCTCACACAGCGGGAGCCTCCCATTGCGCGGAGCGGCCCAAGAAGAGACAGAGACACCGACGCCGACGGAAGAAGATGCCGGACGAGAAGGACGAGAAGACCAGCGCAAGAAGAAGCGGATCGGAGGAAGAAGAAAATGGAAGAAGAAGATGGAAGAAGATGACGGAAGGAGAAGATGAAGAAACCGAAGGATGAAGAAAGAAGAAAGAAGATTTTAATAAAGGAATTGTCAAAGACTGTCTCCTGTCATTTTTACCATTTTTGCCACTTTTTTGGTGAAATGGTAGGTACCCCCTTACCATTTCACACAGGGGGGGGCGGGATCTGGGGGTCCCCTTGTTAAAGGGGGCTTCCAGATTCCGATAAGCCCCCCGCCCGCAGACCCCCACAACCACCGGGCACGGTTGTGGGGAAGAGGCCCTTGTCCTCATCAACATGGGGACAAGGTGCTTTGGGGCTCTCGTCCCCCCTCTTTTCCTGCGGCCTGCCAGGTTGCGTGCTCGGATAAGGGTCTGGTATGGATTTTGAGGGGGACCCTACGCCATTTTTTTTTTTTTTTTTTTGGCTGGGGTTCCCCTTAATATCCATCCCAGACCTGAAGGGCCTGGTTATTGAATTTGGGGGGACCCCCACACTTTTTTTTATTTTTATTAATGAATGACAGTTCTCTGTGTTACAGGAGCCATCAATTCATTAGCCGCGAGTGCTTTTAAATAGCTTTTTTCCTGCAAAAATTACACTTTTTTGCAGGGAAAGTTCTAAGCACAGGAAATCTGCCCCCCTTCACAGGCCACCTATAGACACCCCCCAGATGTGATACTGCAATGCTGTTCTAACAGCACGCACACACAAATCCCCAGAAATAGAGCATATATTGTCAGCAGCACACTGACACGCTGACACTGAATGAAACAGAATATGCGAGGCCGCCGGCGCGGCGGCCTCTTATACCGTGGGGCGTGTACTAAAGCCCCTGAGCTATAATTGGCTACAGGCATCCTGCCTGTAGCCAATTATGGCTCTCCTCGCTGCCGGCGCTGTGATTGGCCAAGCATGCGGGGTCACAGTGCATGCTTGGCCAATCATCAGCCAGCATTGCACTGCGCGGGCCGCAATGCATTGCGGGGCCGCTCGCATCTCACGAATTTGATGCGAGCGGCCCCAATAGTTCTGGGCTCGCCGAGTGAGCGAACACCCGGTGCTCAATTCGAACATGGGTTCGAATCGAACACCGGGCCCATCCCTAATCACCATGTACAAATATATAAGGGGTCCATATAGTGAACTTGGTGTTGAGTTATTCACTTTACGGTCATTACAGAGAACAAGGGGGCACTCCTTACGTCTAGAGGAAAAGAGATTTTATCTCCAAATACGAAAAGTTTTATTCACAGAAAGAGCTGTGAAAATGTGCAATCCAGAGGTAGTTCTGGCCAGCTCAGTAGATTGCTTTAACCACTTAAGCCCCGGACCATTTGGCTGGCAAAAGACCAGACCACTTTTTGCGATTCGGCACTGCGTCGCTTTAACTGACAATTGTGCGGTCGTGCGACGTGGCTCCCAAACAAAACTGATGTAGAGCTTTCTTTTGGTGGTATTTGATCACCTCTGCGGTTTTAATTTTTTGCACTATAAAATAAAAAAGAGTGTCAATTTTGAAAAAAAAAGCAATATTTTTTACTTTTTGCTATAATAAATATCCCCAAAAATGACATAAAAAAACATATTTTTTTCCTCAGGCCGATACGTATTCTTCTGCATATTTTTGGTAAAAAAAAAATTGCAATAAGCGTTTATTGATTGGTTTGCGCAAAAGTTATAGTGTCAACAAAATAGGGGATAGTTTTATGGAATTTTTATGAATATTTTGTAGTAATGGCGCGATCTGCAATTTTTATCGTGACTACGACATTATGGCAGATTGGACAATTTTGACACATTTTTGGGACCATTGTCATTTTTACAGCGATCAGTGCGATTAAATTGCACTGATTACTGTAAAAATGACACTGGCTGTGAAGGGGTTAACCACTAGGGGGCTAGGGAAGGGTTAAGTTTTTCCTGGGGAGTGATTCTAACTGTGGGGGGGAGGGGCTGTGTGTGACACATCACTGATCATAGCTCCCGATTACAGGGAGCTGTGATCAGTGACACTGTCACTAGGCAGAACGGGGAGATGCTTGTTTACATTAGCATCTCCCCGTTCTTCCTCACCGTGAGGCGATCGCGGGTATCCCCGCGGATATCGAGTCTGCGGGACCCGCGATCCTACTCACGGAGCTCGCGATGGGCACGCGCGCGCCGCCGGCGCCGTGCGCGCGATGGCACGGCGGCAAATTCAAAGGGACGTACAGGTACGCCCATTTGCCTGTCCGTGCCATTCTGCCGACGTGCATCGGCGTGCACCGGTCGTTATGTGGTTAAGAAAGGCCTGAATTATTTCCTAAATGTACATAATATAACAGGGTACTAATATTTATAGGTAAAATTGATCTAGGGAATATCTGATTGCCTCTCGGGGGATCAGGAAGGAATTATTTTCCCCTGTTGTAGCAAATTGTATCATGCTTTTCTGGGGGTTTTCATCTTTCTCTGGATCAGCTGTGGGTGAAGGATTGTATATATGGGATTGTATTATTTTTTTTTTTCCTTGTGTCTTTTTTCAACCTGACTAACTATGTACTATGTACTGGCAAGTTTGATAAAGGATGTAAACACTTACGGAATGTTTTGCAGGAAGAAAAATGCTGTGCATCTTAGAAAATTGGGGGGAGGGGAGGGTTTTCACCTTTTTTCATGCTTCGATACATCTTAAAGTGGAAGTACAGTCTCTTTTTTTAACTTGTACCTTCCGGTGAGCCTATAATAAGGCTTACCTGTAGTTACAGTAAATATTTCTTAAAATTGCACTGTTTAGGAGATATTCCCAGTGCATGCAGCTGGTGACATCACTGGCGCATACGCTCTGAAGGGATGGCATACCCGTGCCGTCCCTTCAGAGCTCTGTTCGGCAGCCGTGACTTCTGTGCGTATGCGCGGGAGTGACGTCATCACGGCTCGGACAGTCAGATGGTCGGAGTACATGAGCCCGGAAGGAAGACCGGGTGACGCCACGCCGCTGGAGGGCTTCGTTCTAAGGTAAGCATTTCATAATGTACTAGTATGCAATGCAATGCACATTATGCCATTGCCTTGCAGGTTTTTTTTTTTTAAAGGCTGTGGTTTACTACTACCGCTTTAATGCTAAGGATGTCCTGCAGCCTCTTTACAGCCTTTCCCTATCCACATGGCATACAATGATAACGAGTTGCATGTATTTCTTTTTTCACAGGGCATATTTCCTAATTGTTTCTGGCTGTAATTGTAATACATGACAGGCATCTCTAAGGCCCCTTTCACACTGGAGCGGTTTTCAGGCAGTACAGCGCTAAAAATAGCGCCTGTACACCGCCTGTAAAAAAACTGCCCCATTCACTCCAGTGTGAAAGCCGGCGGGCTTTCACACTGGAGCGGTGCGCTAGCAGGACGGTAAAAAAAGTCCTGCTAGCAGCATCTTTGGAGCGGTATAGGAGCGGTGTATTCACCGCTCCTATACCGCTCCTACCCATTGATTTCTATGGGACACCGCGGTAATACCGTGGCAATACCGCCGCAAATCGCAGCTACGGCGGCGCTTTGCGGGGGATTTTAACCCTTTTTCGGCTGCTCATGGGGGGTAAGACTGCCCCGCGAGCGGCCGAATACCGCGGCTAAAACAACGGTAAATATAGCCCTGCTTTACCGTCGCCGCGGCTCCCGCCCCAGTGTGAAAGGGGCCTAAATGTTTAGCTTTCATCTGCATGCCATCTTTGTCCTGATGAAGCAACTTTAGAGCGAAACACGTTGACAGATATTTGGATTTGGAGAAGCCTGTCTGTATTACATGTATTGGATTACACAAATATATATGCATTAGGTTCAGGCTAGACATTGTTCCAATCCAGTAGAGGGTATATGCACTTTTTAGCCCTTTGGGGATTAGACCCTTGGACATACACTAGATTACCAAAAGTATTGGGACACCTTCCTTCACACACACATGAACTTTAATGGCATCCCAGTCTTAGTCCGTTACGGTTCAATATTGAGTTGGCCCACCCTTTGCAGCTATAACAGCTTCAACTCTTCGGGGAAGTCTGTCCACAAGAGTGTGTCTATGGGAATGTTTGACCATTCTTCCAGAAGGGCATTTGTGAGGTCAGGCACTGATGTTGGAAAATAAACCCTGGCTCGCAGTCTCCAATCTAATTCATCCCAAAGGTTTTCTATCAGGTTGAGGTCAGGGCTCTGTGCAGGCCAGTCAAGTTCCTCCACCCCAAACTCGTTCATTCAAGTCTTTATGGACCTTGCTTTGTGCGCTGGTCTAAATAATTTGGTGGAGGGGAAATTATGGCGTCGGGGCTGTATTTCAGGGGTTGGGCTTGGCCCCTTAGCTCCAGTGAAGGGAACTCTTATGCCCCGTACACACATTCAGCAAATTCCGATGGAAAATGTCCGATCGGACCATGTTGTCGGAAAATCCGTCCGTGTGTGGGCTCCATCTGACTTTTTCCATCGGAATTTCCGACGGAAAAAATTTGTCCAACCGTGTGTATGCAACACCAGTGTCGGACAAAATCCGTCGGAAAAAATCCGACGAATTTTGTGGTCGGAATTTCCGACTGTGTGTACGGGGGCTTAAAGTGGTGGGACACCCTGAAAACAAAAACTTAAAAAAAAATGTTAGTAACAATTTAAAATGAAAAAAAAAAAAAAAAATTTTTTTTTAACTTACCAGAAATGACTGTTGCTAGGCAGATCGTCCTAATCTGCCTCCTCCAGCGCCGCGGTGATCTTCTCTCCTTCCGTCTTCTAGTGAATGGGGCACGGTGTGTTATGGGAACTGTGTCCCACAACACATCGCGTTCCCCATTCACAAATTAGACTGGCAGTAGGCCGCGCGCCGACTCGCGCATGCGCAGTAGGAAACGGGAAGCCGGTTCCCTTACTGAGGATTGCGGCGCTGGATCCGGATCGCCGAGGGACATCTCGGCCTCCACGACCGACATCGCGGGCGCCCTTGGGAGGGTAAGTGTACTTATTAAAAGTCAGCAGCGACTTTTTTTTTAGCTGCTGACTTTTAAATTTTTTTTTTTTAAGGTGAAACACCGCTTTAAGGCGTTATGGCTAGGTATGTAGCCATAACTAGCCCTGATTAATGGCTGTATAATGTAATGTTGTATCTCCTTGGTATATACCAGTGGTTCTCGATATACAGTTGGCCACAGATATGAATGATTTGCATATATATACGGTCACTACACCAAGATACAGAATTGACCTTTTGATCATGATGACATCGGAAGATCTTTTGTTTTACTGTCCCAGTTACAGCAGTAATTGGGGGAATATAACTATCTGCGATTTTACATGTGTAAATCATAATATCCATAGATCATAGGCATCATAGTCTTGAAAGTACAAGCAGATGCACAGTCATGCATTTAATTTGTTTTGCATATATTTCCATTGCTGGTGAAAATGCTTGGATGGCCTGAACAGATGCAATTTCTGTAAATTCAAACCATGAACCAATTTTCAAGCCAGAGATGCCTTTAAAGAGGAACTGCAGTCTGCTCACATAATATGTAATAAAAACATCTTTGCCATTCTGAAGCTTCCCTCCAACCACTTTGCATATTATTTTGTATATACTGTGATTCTGTACTTGCCAAATATGCTGCAGAAATCTCCCTCCAGCATCCATTTTAACTGTGGGCAGCTGAAGCTGCTGCCTGTTCACTTCCTGGATTTGCACAGACATACAGAGGCACACCTCCAGCTCTGCAGCTCTCATTGGCTCTCTTATGACTCACCCCCCCCCCTCCCTTCCTGACAAACTCTCACGAGAGTGAGAGAAAGAGCTGTGCATGATGGCATAAGCCTAGGCTAATGACCAGACAAGAAGGAGGAATTGGGCCGTATAAGGTATTTACTGGCAGAAAAAAAAAAATGTTTTACTATCTAAAGTTAAAACAATAAGGGCAGAAGATTTAATAGATGGAAAGTTTAAAAAATTACGGAATGTCCGCTTTAAAGAGGAACTGCAGTCTGTTCACATAATTTGTAATAAAAACATCTTTGCCATTCTGAAGCTTCCCTCCAACCATTTTGCATATTATTTTGTATATACTGTGATTCTGTACTTGCCAAATATGCTGCAGAAATCTCCCTCCACCGAGTCTGGCTGCAGCCATTTTAACTGTGGGCAGCTAAAGATGCTGCCTGTTAACTTCCTGGATTTACACAGAGGCACACCTCCAGCTCCGTAGGTCTCAGTGGCCCTCTTATGACTCATTCCCCCTCTCTTCTTGGCAAATTCTCACTCTCACATCTTTGCATTTCTGAAATGTCCCTCCAACCACTTTGCATAATATTTTATATATACTGCGATTCTGTACTTGCCAAATATGCTGCATAAATTTCCCTATTCTGAGTCTGGCTGCAACCATTTTAACTGTGGGCAGCTGAAGCTGCTGCCTGTTCACTTCCTGGATTTACACAGACACACATAGGCACACCTCCTTTGACTTTTCTTGTGAGGGGGGGGGGGGGGGGGAGTCTGAACGGGTGATTGCTAGCCAGCCGGCCATGTTCTTTATGCTTCCATTTCCTGAGTTCACCAAGGCAATAATATTACTAAATGCTAACGTTGAACAAACATATAAAATGTTAGGAATTTAATTACAAAAACTTTTCTCTCTCTCTGGATAAGCGGGGCGGGATGGAGCGGTCCAGACAGACTCTCTGAATCGCAGCTTCTTCTCAGCTCAGCAGGCAAAAGCCCCCGCCCCGCGGCGGAACGAACGGCCAGGCAGTGCGGCCACGGCCCTCTTAACTGGGGGTATCGCTACAAATATATTTAGTAATTAATTAATTCTGATTAATTCTATTTTTTTGGGTCCACTTAGGCAGTTCATTTTCTTTATTCTCATAGAATTTGTCACAAGCTCCTGAAGAAGCGGTGTCTATACGCGCAACATAACACCGCCCAAGTAATGGGAACTGAGTTACCATGAGGGGAAAAGTAATCAGTTAGATTACTCGTTACCCTCTAAAGTAACTGCGTTATGTAACTCAGTTTATTTTAACTCAGTTACTTACATCACTGATGACGGCCTCCTGGGAATTGACATTCGGCTATAGCGCGGATGTAAAGTGGTTAAATTTCTTAACACTGTAGAGTGATCAGTCTGGTCCTCCGAATTTTTCAAATGTTATATGTATGTAGGTGGTGCGTCGTTTATGCTCATAGGCACAATTTGTGAATATTTGATGTAATTTTATGTTTTTGTCTTGATTTTATTTTTTGTAATAAATATATATTTTATATACACCTGTGTTATGCCTAAAAAGTCCATCATCTAAAATTCCAATTTTTCCAACACACCTTCACCTCTTCAGCTCTCATTGGCCAGAGTGAGAGAGAGAGCTGTGCATGATGTCATAAGCCTAGGCTTTTTACCAGACAGGAAACAGGAAGTGGGCTGTATAAGGGATTTACTGGCAGAAAAGTACTATCCAAAGTTAAAACAACAAGGGCAGAAGATTTAATAGATGAAAAGATGAAAAAATGATTGAAGTTTCGCTTTAAGTTCAACTGAAAATCCTCACTTAAAGTGGTGGGACACCCTGACAAAAAAAAATTAAAAAAAATGTTAATAACTATTTAAAATGAAAAAAAAAAAAAATTTTTATTTTTTACTTACCAGAAATGGCTGTTGCTAGGCAGATCGTCCTAATCTGCCTCTTCCAGCTCCGCGGTGATGTTCTCTCCTCTGCTCCGAGCGCCGTCTTCTAGTGAATGGGGCGTGGTGTGTTATAGGAACTCGTCCCACAACACATCACGTTCCCCATTCACAAATTCGACTCGCGCATGCGCAGTAGGAAACGGCCAACCGTTTCCCTTACTGAGGATGGCGGCGCTGGAACCGGATCGCCGAGGGACATCTCGGCCTCCACGATGACATCGCAGGCGTCCTGGGAGGGTAAGTGTACTTATTAAAAGTCAGCAGCTACTTTTTTTTTAGCTGCTGACTTTTAAAAAAAAAATTTTTTTAGGTGAAACAACGCTTTAAAAGCAGTTCATTGCCATAATAGCATCCAAAATAAATCCAGGCTCAATTCAAAAAAACAGGAACATGTCCGTAAATATTTAAAATGAAACGGGGGGGAGTGAAGTAGTCTGGTTTCTATTTGGATGATAGAATATCAGACCGGCATCCTATTACTGAAGACTCTACAACTGGGAGCTGCCCATACATCTCAGTCCATCAGCAAACATGTGCGCCAACATGAAAGCCTTGCAGAGTCAAACAGACCTTCTTAATCTAGAACTAATTGTGAGAGGTAGTGGGGAGTGTGAACACCGTGACCGCTGGGTTATATCTGTGCTGTATATGCAAGACTGAGCAGTGAACCGGGCCTCAGATTGATAAGTCTTATCAGCACTTTGTAGGTCCTCCAGTGCTTGTTGTCGCTCTGTAATGCTTTGCATCATTTTTAAAATGTCTGCGATCCGTCATTCCGCTCTCCTCTAAGTAACCGTCATTCTCATGCTAGAGATTCGATGGCACGACCCAAATGAAGTTCTTTAACCGCTTCAGCACCGGGCCATTTTTTACCCTTCCTTACCAGAGCACTTTTTGCGATTCGGCACTGCGTCGCTTTAACTAACAATTCCGCGGTCGTGCGACGTTACACCCAAACAAAATTGACGTCCTTTTTTTCCCACAAATAGAGCTTTCTTTTGGTGGTATTTGATCGCCCCTGCGGTTTTTATTTTTTGCGCTATAAACAAAAGAAGAGCGACAATTTTGAAAAAAACACATTATTTTTTACTTTTTGCTATAATAAATATCCCATTTTTTAAAAAAAAAAACAATTTTTTTCCTCAGTTTAGGCCGATACGTATTCTTCTACATATTTTTGGTAAAAAAATCGCAATAACCGTATATAGATCGGTTTGCGCAAAAGTTATAGCGTCTACAAAATAGAGGATAGATTTATTGAATTTTTTTTTTTTTTTTTTTTTTTACTAGTAATGGCGGCGATCTGCGATTTTTTTTTTCGTGACTGCGACATTGCGGCGGACACTTCGGACACTTTTGACACATTTTTGGAACCATTCACATTTACACAGCGATCGTTGCTATAAAATTGCATTGATTACTGTGTAAATGTGACTGGCAGGGAAGGGGTTAACACTAGGGGGCGCTGTAGGGGTTAATGTGTTCCCTATAGAAGTGATTCTAACTGTGGGGGGAGGGGACTCAAGGGGAGAAGACCGATCATGTGTTCCTCCGTACTGGTCTCCTCTCCGCTGACAGGACGTGGAGCTGTGTGTTTACACACACAGCTCCACGGTCCCGCACGGTCCCGTTGTTTTAACGGGCAATCGCGGGTGCCGAGCGATGCCGTGGGCGCGCGCGCGCCCCCCAGGCGGCCGGGAATCCGAGGATGTCATATGACGCCCACCCAGGATGGGAGATCCACCTTGTGGGCGTCATATGACAGCGGGCGGTATTGAAGTGGTTAAAAATGGAACAATTCGTTTTTAAGCAAAAGACACTTAAATGGGCTGGTTAAGATATAATTTTCCTGTCTGTACCAGAAATGTGGACTATTTTTCCCTTAAACTTAAAGTGATTGTAAAGTCTTGTTTTTTTTTTGTTAAAAATAATAAACATGTTATACGTGTACAAAAAGGATGTATGGGTTTTTTTAGGTGCAAGAATAGTATCAAGTATATTATTTAAAACATTTATTTTTTATTTTGAAAAACAAAACAAAAAAATATTTTCTTTTAACCACTACAATACTGGGCACTTTCGCCCCCTTCCTTCCCAGACCAATTTTCAGTTTTCTCGCACTTTCAATGACAATTGCGCGGTCATGCTACACTGTACCCAAATGAAATTTTTATCATTTTGTCTGCACAAATAGAGCTTTAGTTTGGTGGTATTTATTCACGACTCCGTTTTTTATTTTTTGCGATATAAGCAAAAAAATTTTGGAAATTTTGAAAAAAGAAACTATATTTTCTCCTTTCTTTTTTAAAAGAAATCCAATAAAATCAAATTTTGTCATAAATTTATGCCAAAATGTATTCTGCTACATGTTTTTAGTAAAAAAAAATTCCGTTAAGTGTATAATAATTGGTTTGTGTCATCACGGACATATGTACGCAAATGTACGCAAATGATCGTGTACAGATGTGTGCAGGTGATCACGGACATATGTGTGCAGATAATCATTGGCACATGTGATTTTACTGGGACATATGTGGGGGACATGTGTTTTTATTATTTGGGGACATGTGTGTTTTTATTATTTGGGAACATGTATGTTTTTGGGGACATGTGTGTTTACACTAGACTGGTGATCAGTGAGTAAAAAGCTGTAAAAAAACAGCTAATACTCACTGATCACCAGCCGGCTGCAGCGATCCGCTCTCCTCTCCTCAGCGACGACTTCCGTGTGAGGAGAGGAGAGCCGATAAGGTGGATTTCCCAACATGTTTCACCCATGTATCGTGCTTCTTCAGGGGAGGCTGTCCGGTTTGAAAGTACAAGCCCTCTGTATCGCCTAAAATGGGTCCAAATGTCGTCACACTCTCTAGATGGCCAACAGTGCCAGGGACACCATATGTGACCAACGGTCACAGGGAGAATAAAAGGCTCCAGCTGCTGGAGCCCCTGGGATATGCTATGCTGTCAGTTAATATCAGCTCTGGAGATCTATATTAGAGCTTACTGACAGCGTGCTAAATCCCTTGGAATTAAGCTCACTGCAGAATCTATATTTCTGGTCCTTTTAACCTCCCTGTGACCGTTGGTCACATATGGTGTCCTTGCCACTGTTGGCCGTCTAGGGAGTGTGGCGACATTTGGACCCATTTTAGGCGATACAGAAGGCTTGTACTTTCAAATCGGACAGCCTTCCCTGAAGAAGCCTGACACATGGGTGAAACATGTTGGGAAATCCACCTTATAGTGCTGTCCTGTTAATTGTGTGATTACTGTATACGCAAACTGTTCAATTTTTAAATGAAAATATTTTTAGTTTTGTTTTTCAAAATAAAAAATAAATGTTTTAAATAATATACTTGATATCATTCTTGCACTGTGTATCCATTCAGACACAGAGCTGTGGCCCAGCCGTGCCCCCTTTAGCTCCTCATTGGCTGGCTGACTTTGGTTGACAGCAGCAGGAGACAATGGCGCTGCTTTTTCAGTCAATGAGGAGGAGAGTCCCGGGCAGTCAAGACCAGTGGCGGATGGTGGATTCTTCTTTGGGGGGGTGGCGGCAAACGAAAAACATCCCACCACCCCGGCAGTGTAGCACAGCACCCCCCCGAACTCGCGCAGGCACTATGGCCCGGCACTTACCCGCTCATGTGGCTGGGCTGTGGTGTCCTCTCCTCCGGTGTTTGCTCCTCCGGCTTCCACCACCGTGTGTCTTCCACCAGAGCGCTAGGCATCCAATAGGACAAGGGATTGGGATTTAGCACAACGCTGTCCCTGGAATGTATGCTATGTTTGCCAGTCTCTCCCCTTGTATGCCCCTGGGTGCGCTGAGGTACTCACACTGTCCCTTGCTTCCAGCTGCACTGGGCAAGATTTCTGTTCGGCCTCCAACTAACCAGATTCTCCCATGCCAGCCAGGATGTTTTCTGCACAAGACCCAAAGGTAATGGAGATCCCTCTCTTAGGCTGCCTCTCCTCCCTTTCCTCAGCTCCTGCCTGGAGGCAGAGCCCCAAGACACGGGGTCCCCTCCCAGGCCACACGACAGCAACTTCAGCACTCCATCTTCCACTTGACTCCCCTGCTGCTAAGCTCCAACATATTTAAGGGCTGATCCAGCCACCCTGCCGGTGCCTTCCACCTGGGCATTGGGCAGATTCCCTCAAGTATGCAGATCAGGACCTCCTACCCTCTTCCCGCTAACTTCCAGAAGCTCTAGAAACCTTCTCAAAGCTTCTAAAAACAGGAGGAGGTACCAGAGACTTGCCCTGCAGAGCCCTCCCGCCTGACCTGGAGTAACCAGACCCAATTACAGGCTCACACAACTACCATGAGTTAACAAAATAAATTTACCTACACTAGTTGCACACAAGAGGGTGCTACATAAGAAACTTAAAGGGACTCAAAATAGGATGAATCTATGTGGGGGATTTGCTGGACTAGAACTACATCTGTAGTATCTGCGTGAGCAAGCAAGTTACCTTTGTTTGTTTCTTCTAGAAGGCCATAACACAGTTGGCACTCTGCAGAAGCTGAACTCTTTTGTATGATATCTAGCTCCCTCGTCACCTCCTCTCATGCTCGCCTCCAGGACTTTTCCAGAGCCTCTCCAATCCTATGGAATGCCCTACCCCAATCTGTCCGCTTATCTCCTACTCTATTAGCTTTTAGACGATCCCTGAATATCCTTCTCTTCAGAGAAGCCTATCCTACCCACACCTAACAACAGTTTTTTTCATTTTCTCCATCAGCTCACCCCCCACAGTTATTACATTTATTTCCACTTGGCCCTTCCTTCTAGATTGTAAGCTCTAACGAGCAGGGCCCTCTGATCCCTCCTGTATTGATTTGTATTGTAAGTGTACTGTCTGTCCTCATGTTGTAAAGCTCTGCCCAAACTGTTGGCGCTATATACCGTATATACTCAAGTATAAGCCGAGTTTTTCAGCACATTTTTTTGTCCTCATAATGCCCCCTTCTGCTTATACTCGAGTCAAGCACTTTTCTGCAGCAGAGAATTACATTTTCTGACCCGAATTTGGGGCCCCATATCTCGGGGGTCACTTGGTGCTAGGAACCCCAAATCTGGTGGACAAAGCCAGTGGACCTAGCACTACAACATATCCAAAGATGGCACCAAGTGGCCCCGAGATACGGGGCACCAAAGTCGGTTCAGAAAATGCCATTCTCTGCTGCAGAAAAGTGCTTGACATTTTCCGAACCGACTTTGGGGCCCCGTACCTCAGGGCCATTTGGTCCTAGGAACCCCATCTTGGATATGTTGTAGTGCTAGTCCCACTGGGTTTGCACACCAAATTTGGGGTTCCTAGCACCAAGTGACCCCGAGATATGGGGCCCCAAAGTCGGTCAACTGTGTCCCTCTACAGCAATGTCACTTCGGGACCCTTTGGGTCAAGAGACTCCAAATTTTGGCTGCATCTAGGAACCCTTAACTACCAAGTTTGAAGTTCTGGGGACCTATGGCTGCAAATTGGCACAGCGAGGCATGCAAATGGGCATTGTTGACCCTCTTTTCCACTTATACCCCGTATACACGGTCGAAAATTCCGACGGAAAATGTCCGATCGGACCATGTTGTCGGAAAATCTGCCCGTGTGTGGGCTCCTCTTCCGTCGGAATTGAAAAATTGAGATCCTGCTCTCAAATTTTCCGACAACAAAATCCGATCGGACTTTTTCCGATCGTGTGTAGAGAATTCCGACGGACAAAGTGCCACGCATGCTCAGATCAAATTACGAGACCAAAACTATTGGCTACTAGCCTCTACGTAGTTCCGTCGTACGCAACGAACGTCACCGCGTTCAGAATGATCGGATTTTCCGACAACTTTGTCTGATCGTGTGTATGCAACACCAGCGTCGGACAAAATCCGTCAGAAAAAATCAGACGGATTTGTGGTCGGAATTTCCAACCGTGTGTACGGGGGCTTACAGTAGCTGCGCATTTCTCACCCTAGGCTTATACTCGAGTCAATACGTTTTCCCATTTTTTTGTGGTAAAATTAGGTGCCTCGGCTTATATTCGGGTCGGCTTATACTCGAGTATATACGGTAAATCCTGTATAATAATAATAATAATGATATCCAATGGAGATGCTGTGGTTAAGCTTACCAGGCAGTTATCATAGAAAACTAAAGTTATGGCAGGGTATCTCAACCAGGGTTCCTCCAGAGGTTGCTAGGGGTTCCTTGAGAAATTAGCAATCAGATAAGTTCCCACTGACACCATCGATCTTTTTAGCTATTTGTAAGGGGGTAATTCTTCCCAATGGTCACAAGTGTAAGGTAAGGTGACCAGATTTTTTAAATGAAATCCGGGGACATATTGCTTTTGTTACTAGTAATGGCGGCAATCAGCGCTCTCTGCCCATCGCCGCTGCCACCAGCCTCACAGCCTGTCAAGTCTTACTCTCCGGGCCCCCGACTACTACTGGGTGGGGAGCAGAGGAAAATCACTCCGCCAGGTAAGGCAAAGAGATAAGCAGGCAGGTGGCTGGCCGGGACTTGAGCCAAGGCAGAAGAACATGTGAGCGGAGCTGGATGGGCATGCACCCGAAGCTGAAGAAATATTCCCTCCGCTCCGACCAGCACATGACCATCAGAAAGGTGCACAGATAATGGAAAAAAAATACACTGCCCTAAGCTAGTAGGAGCGGCAGATTCAGATTTTTATTTTTTTTTTTAAATTCTGCACTGACTGTCTTTGAAATTGCCCCAGCCCCTGTTCAAATCCAATCCGGGGACAAAACCGGGGACAGACTTGGTCTGGGGACAGTGTCCTCAATCCAGGGACTGTCCCCGGAAACTGGGATGTCTGGTCACCCTAGTGTAAGGAGTATTCTTCCCACTGACCATCACACTAATGTATCATGAGTGTAGATATGGTAAGATTCAGTACTGGAATGTTATATCAAGGGTTCCTCTGTTTTGAGAAGGTTGAGAAAGGCTGAGTTATAGTGTTGAGTTTGCCTTTAAGATTTCGTTTGCTCAAGAGAGTGATTTGAGAATGAAGCCCTGACAGCAAGATGCATTCCAAGCAGTCATAGAGACCCCCATGGTTTGAGATAGGAAACCCTTCAAGCTTTATTGTATTCAGCTGATAAGAACAACACTGTGGAAAAATATACTGTTGCATGAAATTGAGCTTGTCTCGGTTGAAGAAAATGTTAACTTAAACAAACATAAAAGTCAGATCTGTGCTCCAGGGAGGAGCTCCAGTCTTTACATAAGGACTGTGTCATTTGATGGAGATAGGGAATGGCAATATTCATGTTCTGACATGCATTTGCCAGGAAAGAATTGCCCTGCTGCCTAGAAATTGCTTATTGCACGGGATCATCTTTCCTTTGGAAATACAAATTTTTGCTCTGAAACCTTTCATTAGTTTCTGTTTGAGTGAAAGGAACATACAGTCTAATCTTCCGAACTGCGGCAAAGAGATTAACCTCTATAATATACCGAGGTAATGTGTCTTATTACATTGTAATGAGGATCTTTAGAAGATTAGAGGCTTTTTTTTTTGTAGCGCCGACAGAAGAAAACACAGGTGGCAAGGAAAGAGTTTAACATATTTTGATTTGCCGTGGAGTTGGATAAATGGAAAGTTACTACAGATCAGTTTACCTAGAAAGGGAGTAATGCACACGGTCGGAATTTCCAATGGAAACAGTCCGATGGGAGCTTTTCAACGGATTTTCCGACCGTGTGTATGCCCATCGGTCTTTTTCTGTTGGAATTTCCGATGGACGAACCTTTCTATCGGATTTTCCGATCGTGTGTATGCAATTCCGACACGCAAAATTCCGACGCATGCTCGGAAACTATTTGACGCATGCTCAGAAGCATTAAACTTCCCTTTTATAGTGCTGTCGAACGTGTTTTATGCCGCTGTGTTACTGACCGTCGGAATTTGGTGTGACCATGTGTAGGCAAGACAGTTTGAGCGAAATTCCGTCGGAATTCCGACGGGAAAACCATCAGAGCTTTTTCCGACGAGAATTCCGTGTGTATGCGGCATTAGAAGTTGTTCACTGGCACTGCTTGAGGAAACATCTCCCATGAACCTCATTGCTCCAGTGAGGGATCCCATTTTCGGCAAAGTCAAAGATCCCACCATAGAGATAGCTGTTAACGTGCTAGCTTTATTGTTAACGTGGTTTTCAGAATGGGCACTCAGCTAAAACTTTTTTTATACAGTGCCTTGAAAAAGTATTCATAACCCTTGAAATTTTGTCCCCCACACTTTTCACATATTTATTTGTAAAAAAAATGTAAACTATTTATCATTTTCCTTCCACTTCACAATTATGTGACACTTTGTGTTGGTCCATCATATAAAATCCCAATAAAATACATTTACCTTTTTGGTTGTAACATGACAAAATGTGGAAAATTTCAAGGGGTGTGAATACTTTTTCAAAGCACTGTATGTATTAAAACCACTTGCTGTCCACCCCATAGCAGTTTTACTGGTAGCTGTGTGCGAGATCAGGTATATATATATATATATATATATACGTGACAGGGCTCTTCCAGTCCTCTGGCCGCTTGCTCCCTCTGTGATCATACACAGCAGGAGCCCAGCTGTGGGTACTGCAAGCTCGATGTCCGCCGGCACCCGCCGATCATTCAGCACAGAGGCAGAACGGCGGTCTGCCTATATAAACTTCCATCGTTGTTGCACCGGTTGTACAAAAATACAATTTTGTTAGAAAAACGATACAGTAAGGCCTGCGTCTCCTCCTCTGTATCTCCTGCTCAGGGTCATCTCCTTGGTGGCTTCCCCTGCATTTCTACCTCCTCTCAGCCAATCGGGTCTCAGAACCCACTTGCTGATTGGGTGGGAAAAGAATCAGGAAGACAATAGCAAATATTAGTTTGCGCGATTTTCTGCCTGAAAACACTACGCTCAGGTGTGAATGGGGCCTTAGAATCAAATCTATACTGACCCAACTAGATGATTATGAAAATAGGAGTAGACACTCCAACATACACATTTAAGGCTGTCACACAACTGGGTGGACTCGGGGCGCAGTGCTCCCAGAGCCCATCCTTTTTTGAAGCCAATTAGAGCCTCATTCTCTAATCATGTGCTTCAAAGAAAAAAGCCCCATTGAAATCCATGCGTCCAGCACCCTGCATGTACTGTAGATTAGGGGCCTGGTGCATGGATTAGGGGGCGGCGCCCCTGCGCCCAGTATGGATGGGCCGCCACTGACCCCAACCCTGCAACAATAGACCCCACCCCAGCAACAATATACCCCAACCCTGCAACAATAGACCCCACCCCAGCAACAATAGACCCCAACCCTGCAACAATAGACCCCACCCTGGCAACAATAGACCCCACCCCAGCAACAATAGACCCCACCCTGGCAATAATAAACCCCACCCCATCAACAATAGACCCCACCCCAGCAACAATAGACCCCAAACCTGCATCAATAGACCCCACCCCAGCAACAATAGACCCCAACCCAGCAACAATAGACCCCAACCCAGCAACAATAGACCCCACCCCAGCAACAATAGACCCCAACCATGCAACAATAGACCGCACCCAAGCAACAATAGACCCCAACCATGCAAAAATAGACCCCACCCCAGCAAAAATAGACCCCAACCCTGCATCAATAGACCCCAACCCTGCAACAATAGACCCCACCCCAGCAACAATAGACCCCCCAACCCTGCAACAATAGACCCCACCCCAGCAACAATAGACCCCACCCCAGCAACAATAGACCCCAACCCTGCAACAATAGACCTCACCCCAGCAACAATAGAGCCCACCCTGGCAACAATAGACCCCACCCCAGAAACGATAGACCCCACCCCATAAACAATAGTTCACCCACACAACAATAGACCCCCCACACAGCATAAATAGACCAGTCGCAACAAAATACCACCCCATAGCAACAACAGATCCACCCCAGCAACAATAGACACCCCAGCAGCAACAACAGATCTCCCAGCAGCCAGCAACAATAGATCTCACCCTCAACAGTAGATCCCTACCAGAAGCATGATACCCCCCAGCAACAATAGATCCCCCACCAGCAACAATAGACTCTCGTGCAAAAACAGTGGTAATAGATCCCCCCAGCTCACCACACACCCCTTGCTATTACATACATTCAGTGATGGAGGTGCGTTCACACTGCTCTGACTGAGTTCTAAAACAATCTGCATAAAACTCATACATATACATATAAAACGTTTATGTACATTAATGTATTGTTTATTATTTCCCTTTTTCAGACAAATGTCATTGCCTTGAATAGATTCAATTAAGGTAATTGACCAAGCAGCATTTATTGCATCTACCAGTAATATCAGGGCTCACCCTTGCCATACTGAAATGCATAAAATTAACTGATATTTATTATGAATATTAACCTCTGAAATTACATCGGTGTCATGAGAACATAATAACATTCATTCATATCACTTGCTATCTAAGCAAGTTTTTGAGCCCTGCATATCTAATTATGTCCTCTGTGTACACAGCTCTCATCTCTTCTGCAAACATGTATCTAGAGGTGAGTGAATCCCACAAGTCGGGTTCATTCTTTTATTATTTAATCACACAAATATTATCTCTGTAAAGTATTTTAGCAAAATGTGGCGGGCAGCGCATGATTATCCTTGTATTGCTTGTCAATTGGCAGCTGCAAAAAAGTTGCAGTTGTTGAACTGCTGTCTATGTGTGCAGAACCTTCACTCTATATCAGTCGTTCTCAATCTTTTTTTAGCACGGAGGAACCCCTTGAAATAACTTTTTGCCTGTAGGGGACCCCTGCTTATAAGCAGGGCAGGACAAGGGGTGGGCAGGAGGGACGGCTGCCCTGGGCACTGTGGTATCATGTGAGGTGGGGGCACCACAAAGAGATATTGGGGGGAGGAGATTTGTGTAGGAAGAGGGAATTGGGGGGGGGGCAGCAGCAGCAGGGGGTAAGTATTGGTCTAGGAGGGGAAATTGGGGGGGGGGGGGTGCTAAGATTGGTGATCTAGGAAAATTTATGCAAGGAAGGAAGAGGGAATTGGGGGGGCAGCAGGGGGTAAGTATTGGTCTAGGAGGGGAAATTGGGGGGTGCTAAGAGTGGTGATCTAGGAAGATTTAGGAAGATTTGTGTAGGAAGAGGGAATTGGGGGGGCAGCAGGGGGTAAGTATTGGTCTAGGAGGGGAAATTGGGGGGGGGGGGGTGCTAAGGTTGGTGATTTAGGAAGATTTGCATTGGGATGGAAGATGGGGGGAAATAGTGTTGTGCTGGGAGGGGGGGATTTGGGGGGAAGTTGTGTTGGGAGGGAGGGATTTTGAAGAGGGGGGGGAGGTGTGTTCTAGGAGGGGAAATATTATGAGTGGAGGATTTGTGCTAGGAGGGGTGATTTTTTTTTTCAGGGGGGGCATTTGAGCTGGGGGGATTTCAGGGATAGGGGGGGGCAAAAACATGTGGGAGGGGGGGTTTCAGCAGGATGTGGATTTGTACTGGGAGGAGGGGGAATTTATGCTCACGGAGTATGCATGGAGAGTAGTGCTCAGTGTTTTTGTGGGGGGAATTTCACTTACACATAATGCTCATTGATCTGGGGGAGGGGGCCCAGTTTAATATGTTCGCCTTGGGCTCTCGATGACCTTGACCTGACATTGCTAATAAGCATTATATTTACAGCTCAGTGCAATATTGTGATGGTCAGTGGGAAGAATGCTCCTTACATTTGTGGTCATTGGGAAGAACCCCCTTCTTACACAAAATTTTTATTAAATAAAGACAAACTCACAAAACAGCGATCAGACGCCGGGGCCAGTGGCGGAAAGTAATTTGAAAATTATAACAAATATATCACAGATAAGTAGGCCTCTTATATAGTTTAGACCAGTGATTCTCAACCAGGGTTCCGTGGATCTCTAGGGTTCCTCCAGAGGTTGCTAGGGGTTCCTTCAGCATTGGGCAATTTCTGCCTCTCAGATAAGCTCCCACTGACACCATTGATCTTTTTAGCTATCTGTAAGGAGGTAATTCTTCCCAATGACCACAAGTGTAAGGACCATTCTTCCCACTGACCATCACACGAATGTATCATGAGTTGTAGAGTTCTAATTTTTAGCAGGGGTTTCTCGAGACCGGAGAACAATTTCAAGGGTTCCTCGGTGTTGAAAAGGTTTGAGAAATGCTGGTTTAGACAGTAACTACAAATAAAAAGGAAAGGTAACCAGGTGAGGACATAACAAACCATGGTACTCCCTATAATCAAAGCCTAGAAAGTACGGGAAGAACCCCCTTCTAACTAAACAGATCATTGGTGTGGTTACGCATCTGAGAAGCAATAATTGTCCAAGGAATCCCTAACAACCTCTAGTGGAACCCTGGCTGAGAAACTCTGCTCTACAGTCTTCTCTTCTCTCCTTAGTTATCACTTTAACCAATAATCTCTTGTAGTGTGCTTCGTCTCTGGAACTTCTTCAAAATTCTAGGAACTTGCCAACTATCCAACTTTTTACATACACTT
Organism: Lithobates sylvaticus; assembly: GCA_028564925.1. NCBI lineage: Eukaryota > Metazoa > Chordata > Amphibia > Anura > Ranidae > Lithobates > Lithobates sylvaticus. Next base: position 582,587,767 of record CM053029.1, read on the forward strand.
CAAAATCCTTCAAGCAATTTTAAACCTAAAAACCCCACAAAATAATATACTGTGACCCACCAATCCTTTTTATAAACATTATAAAAAGCAGAGACATCACCCAACCGACAAAGTGCCGTAAAGTCAAAGCTGTCTCTCCCTCTCCCTCCAGCACAATTCTTCAGGCGTAGCTAGCACATGGTTAGGCCTAAATCTGGTTACAGCCAGGCCTTAGCAAAGAGTATCTTATTGCAGGCAGGGACCGCAGGCCCCTGTAGTGTAGCAAAAGAAAGTTCTGGTGCTAGCTGCCCTTTTTGGTGGACTACTGATCCCAATCAGCCCAGCTCTCCCAGCTATAGTGGCCTGACTTCACTGCCAGTAACATCACAGTCTCTCCCGCTGGCTCTACATCTATCTCAGACTGCACACTCCCAGTCCGCTCCGGAATGCCTCTCCCAGCTCTCCCAAATGTGCCTGTCACTCACCGACACCTGATGGATCCCTCCTGGAGACTTTCCCGGCAGTATTTCCCACTGTCCTCTCCTGCTCCTGTTCAGGACACCCCTGGGGTTTTGTGGGGTTCCTGTTCCGCTCCAAGCCCCTGGCCCAAGGCCACCCCCACCCCCCAAAGTAGGGGGCTTCCTCAAGGGCACCTGACAGCCTAATACTCCATCTCCAGTTCTTCCACCCGAAAAACTCCTTCACAGCTGGGCTGACTCTAGGTATTTAAGGAGACCTGCCCTCTGCCAATCCAGGTTGGGGATTGGTCAGGGCTCTTTAGAACACCCCAGACAGCTCCACCTCTCTTCCCCTCCTTCCTTCTAGAATCCTCTAGAAGGAGAAGGGAGGTAACCGAAAGTTGATGCTATCTGTGAAGCACAGATCAAAACAAACAGACCTAGCTTTTAGCTAGGCCTGCTTAATTTGCCTGCACTACAGAAATAAATCTCACTTTAACACCTACACTAGATAGAGATTATCATAGCATATTCTGAAATCAAAAAGACAGAGAACAAAAAATAATAATAATAGTACTACTACTACTATTATTATTATTTTTTGTTCTCTTTCTTTTTGATTTCAGAATATGCTATGATAATCTCATCCCACATTGAATGCCCCTGATGAACGGACTGCATAAATTTTCCTGAAACGCGTCGGGCTGAATATCTACAACGCATAAATGCTTCATGTTTGTAACTTGTTGTTTTTATGAATTATATTTTTTGGTGATGTTTGCACCGTAATTTAATAATAATTTTTTATATACAAATAAAATAATATTGAGACAATTTCTGTCTACGCTCCCTCTCCTGTTGCCTAAAAAGTCCCTGATACCTATGTTGGGGGGGGGTATTTGTTTCTCTTTAACCACTTGCCTACCAGGTACGAACACCTCCTTCCTGACCAAGCCATTTTTCAGCTTTCAGCGCTGTTGCATTTTGAATGACAATTGCGCGGTCATGCAACGCTGTACCCAAATAAAATTTTTATAATTTTTTCCCCACAGATAGAGCTTTCTTTTGGTGGTATTTGATCACCTCTTCGGTTTTTATTTCTTGCGCTATAAACAAAATAAGAGGGACAAGTTTGAAAAAACGCAATATTTTTTACTTTTTATTATAATAAATATCCAATTTATTTATTTTTTTTAAACAAATTTTTTCCTCAGTTTAGGCCGATACGTATTCTTCTACATATTTTTGGTAAAAAAAAACGCAATAAGCATATATTGATTGGTTTGTGCAAAAGTTATAGCGTCTACAAAATAGGGGATAGATTTATAGCCTTTTTATTATTATTATTTTTTTTTACTAGTAATGGCAGCGATCTGCGATTTTTATCGTGACTGCGATATTGCGGCGAACATATCGGACACTTTTGACACATTTTTGGGACCATTCACATTTATACAGCGACCCGTGCTATAAAAATGCATTGATTACTATATAAATGTGACTGGCAGGGAAGGGGTTAACACTAGGGGGCACTGCAGGGGTTAATATGTTCCCTATGTGAGTGATTCTAACTGTGGGGGGAGGGGACTGACTGGGGGAGGGGACCGATCGGTGTCCCTATGTACAAGGGACACACCAGCGGTCTCCTCTCCTCTGACAGGACGTGGATCTGTGTGTTTACACACACAGATCCACGTCCTGCTCAGTTACTGGGCAATCGCGGGTGCCCGGCGGACATTGCGGCCGCCGGGCACGCGCATCGGGTCCCCAGTGACGTGGCGGGCACGCGCCCCCTAGTGGCCGCAATGTTAGAGCCGTCATTTGACGGCGGCCCGCCACAAGAGCCGCACCGCTCCGCCGTCAATTGACGGTGGGCGGTCGGCAACAAGTTAACTACCTTTTGGGATTGGCAACCAATTATCCTCATTGGTGGAATTATAATCTAATGCTACACTAGATAGAGGGTGCTACACAAAAATATGATAATATGCCCTGTTCATTACAGAAGGCGGGCCTGCCGGCTATTGGATTGTATGCAGCCAGTGTTCAGCTGACATTTTTCTTCTTCTATTTTCAGGTTTGAGGATGTCAGCGCCAACAGGGCCACCCATTGAGCGTAAATTGTTAGCACTATATAAATACCTATAATAATAATAGTAATAAAACTGGTATTTTATTTAAATAAATGTATCATTTCGACTACCTGTAACATCCCAGAATGTTTCGCAGAATGGAGTTCTTTTATAAAGACGAATGTTGAATTGGGAATTGAAAATAAATCACATCAATAGCCTACATATTATATTACTATGTCTTCCCTTCGCTGCCTCTGCTCCTTACATTTTGGTATCTATTACACAATTGCATATTGATGGCTGTAAGCCACGCCCATTCCGGCAGAAAAAACCCAAGAGCAAGGCTCAATAGTTCATGTCGGCTTTCCATTAATGCACATATAAAAACTTTCAATAAAGGGTCCTCATTCTCCGTAAATGAGTTTATGCCTGCCATCCCTGCAATGTCAGCACAAAACGAAATGGACTACATAAATAAGGCTATTGCTAGTATATAGTTACTGTGTAATCTTTTTTATTTTCTTCTACCCAGATCCAGTTCTACTTTGCACAGAGCAAAAGTAGCATTCCGTGACATACACGCGGTGTAATTGCATTCTCTTAATGGGTATTGTGTGACTAATGCGATCAAATGCCAGTGCCAAACACCTGCATTTAATTGGTTGTAAAAAATGGTTTATTACCCATTGGATACACAAAGCAGAAATATAATTAGCCATTTCTAAAAGGCAAGTCAATGTTTTTCATCACCTGGACCCTTTACGACATCAACGTCAATCATATGCCATTCGGCAATTGACTGGTTTGTAGGACGCATGAATGGGGTGGGGGGGGGGGGGGGGGGGGCAGGAGTCGGTATCTGGGATTTCAGGTAATACATTCAATAGGATGGCTTGTGTAATACGAGCAAAGCTTTTACAATACCAGAAAATGCTACAATTAGGTGTTTTCATTTTAACAGGCATTTAATAAAGGTTCTATGGCCTACAATCAGGTGTTTTAAAATGGTTGTTCTTTAAGCTGAAGTTTTTTTTTGTTTTTTTTTTTGTTTTTTCCTCTATTGAGAATTTTTGACACCTATATATGTGTTTTAGCTTATATGCATCTAAAAAGTTCAATTGCAAAAAAAAGATGTAGTGGCAAGTCAAATATTCATTTTCTACTTAACCAAGGAATCATAATTCCGTGGACTACTGTGGAAAATGTTAGGCATGTATAAGTAATAAATGCAAAATTTTATTATTATGCTCAGTAACAGCCTAATTATACACTTTAATAAATGATGTCCATTTATAAATCCAATGACGTCATCACATCTGTTGTTACAGATGTTTATTTTACTGTTATAAAAAAAAAAAAAAAACTCCACTTAGGCTACTTTCACACTGGAGCGGTGGGGGCGCTGGCGGTAAAGCGGCGCTATATTTAGCGCCGCTTTACCGGCGTTTTAGCGGCGCATTGCGGCCGCTCGCGGGGTGTTTTTACCCCCCGCGAGCGGCCGAAAAAAAGGGTCAATACCGCCCGCAAACCGCCGCTATTGCGGCGTTTTGCGGGCGGGTTCGGCGCGCTCCCCCATTGTTTTCAATGGGACCGGGCGCTATAGGAGCGGTAAATTTACCGCTCCTATAGCGAGCCAAAGATGCGGCTTGCAGGACATTTTTGAGCGTCCTGCAAGCGCACCGCTTCAGTGTGAAAGCCCTCGGGCTTTCACACTGAAGGAACAGCAACAGCTGTTTCGGGTCGGTTTGCAGGCGCTATTCTTAGCGCAATAGCGCTTGCAAACCGCCCCAGTGTGAAAGGGGCCTTACTAATTCACAAAAAAAGGTAATAGTAGGAAGTGATCTTGGGTGTTGAGGCTAAAACCTGCAGACTTTAACCGCTTCAGCCCTGGACCAATTGGCAGCCAAAGGACCAGGCCTCTTTTTTGGATTCGCCACTGCGTCGCTTTAACTGACAATTGCGCGGTCGTGCGACGTGGCTCCCAAACAAAATTGGCATCCTTTTTTTCCCACAAATAGAGCTTTATTTTGGTGGTATTTGATCGCCCCTGCGGTTTTTATTTTTTGCGCTATAAACAAAAATAGAGCGACAATTTTGAAAACAATGCAATATTTTTTGCTTTTTGCTATAATAAATATCCCCAAAAAATATATAAAAAAACATTTTTTTTCCTCAGTTTAGGCCGATACGTATTCTTCTACATATTTTTGGTAAAAAAAATCGCAATTAGCGATTATTGATTGGTTTGCGCAAATGTTATAGCGTTTACAAAATAGGGGATAGTTTTATAGCATTTTTATTAATATTTTTTTTTTTTACTAGTAATGGCGGCGATCAGCGATTTTTATTGTGACTGCGACATTATGGCGGACACATCGGACATTTTTTACACATTTTTGGGACCATTGTCATTTATACAGCAATCAATGCTATTTAAATGCACTGATTCCTGTATAAATGACAGTTGTAGTAAAAGAGTTGACCACTAGGGGGAGGGGAGGGGTTATGGGCTGTGACGTGTGTTTTTTTTTTACATTAGGGGGCGGGGCTGACGCCTGACGTCATTGATCGGCTTTTGATCGGGAACAGCCGATCAATGACAGGCAGAGTAGGAAGCGCGGGGAGAGGTTTGTTTACACAGACCTCTCCCAGTTGTTCAGCTCTGTGACCCGATCGCGGGACACCAGCGGCGATCGGGTCCGCTGGTCCCGCGGCCGGGGTCACGGAGCTCCCGACCGGGTCGCTGCAGTATATCTGCGTGAGGCGGTCGGGAAGCAGTTAAGCAGCTTTGTAAGCTTTGGTAGCTCTTATGCGGCGTACACACGATCGGAGTTTCCGGCAGTCCGGCGGACAATTTTAGGTCAAAACATAAAACTTTGTCCGCCGGACTTTTGGGAACAAAAAGTCCGCCGGAGCCCCACACACAGACGGAATGTCCGGCGGACTCTAGTCCGGCGGACAATCCCGCCGGAAAGTCCGATCGTGTGTACGCGGCCTTTGTTTCCCATAGTATCCTGTAAGTTCCCTAGAGCAGACGTCAAGGCATCCAAAAGACATTTATAGTTCAGTAGAGGGACCTTACCCTCTTGCTGACCAGGCCTTTTTCTGGAACTTTTTGTTTACAAGTTTAACCACTTCAGCCCCGGAAGATTTAGCTGCTGAATGACCGGGGTCATTTTTTTCCATTCGGCACTGCGTCGTTTTAACTGACAAATGCGCGGTCGTATGATGCTGCACTCAAACAAAATTTACGTCCTTCACGTTGTGAAGTTGCCAAATGTATCTTTTTTTTTTTTTTTTAAAGCCTGAAGCTCCACATAAAGAGAAGATTGAGGTCTTCTGATTTCACAATCGAAAATGTGTTCAACTAAAGAAGAGATCACCAAGAACATTGGTCTATAGAACTGACTTTCCTTATGTATCCTTCATCAGATGAACAGACATTTTATGAGTCTTTTGCATTTTAAAATGGGAAGTAAACTCTCTCAATTAACATGAAATATTTTAACCACTTCAGCCCCGGAAGATTTTACCCCCTTCCTGACCAGAGCACTTTTTTGCGATTCTGCACTGTATCGTTTTAACTGACAATTGCGCGGTCGTACGACGCTGCACCCAAACAAAATTTACGTCCTTTTTTTCCCATAACTAGAGCTTTCATTTAGTGGTATTTGATCACCTTTGCGTTTTTTATTTTTTTGCGCTATAAACAAAAAAAGAGCGACAATTTTGAAAAAAACACAATATTTTGCACTTTTTGCTATAATAAATATCCCCATTTTTAAAAAAAAAAAAAGCTATTTTTTTTCTCAGTTTAGGCCGATATGTATTCTTCTACATACTTTTGGTAAAAAAATTGCAACAAGCGTATATTGATTTGTTTGCGCAAATGTTATAGCGTCTACAAAATAGGGGATAGATTTATAGCCTTTTTATTATTTTATTTTTTTAACTAGTAATGGTGGTGATTTTTACTGCAACATTATGGCGGACACATCGGACACTTTTGACACATTTTTGGGACCATTGGCATTTATACAGCGATCAGTGCTATAAAAATGCACTGATTACTGTAAAAATGTCACTGGCAGGGAAGGGGTTAACACTAGGGGGCGATCAAGGGGTTAAATGTGTTCCCTGCTACGTGTTTCTAACTGAAGGGGACTGACTAGAGGAAATGACAGATCGTGATTCCTAGCTATTAGGAACACACAATCTGTCTCTCCTCACAGAGCAGAACAGGGATTTGTGTGTTTACTTCCGTGTTCTGCCTCTCGTGCCTGCGATCGCTCGTGGCCGGCGGTCATCGCGACCGTCGGCCGCGAGCATCGGCACCCCCTGCAGTGCAGCAGGTGCGTGCGCGCGTGCGCCTGCTATCCCGATCCTACGAGCCCACTTATAGCTACGACGGCTCACAGGTTCGCGCCGACCTGCCGCAGTAAAATGACAGCGGCTGGTCGGCAAGTGGTTAAATTAATATTTTATGCTAGAAAATTACTTAGAATCCCCAAACATTATAATTTTTTTTTTTTTTAGCAGATACCCTAGAGAATGAAATGGCGACCGTTGCAATTTTTTATGTCACACGGTATTTGAGCAGCAGTATTTCCAAAGCAATTTTTTGGGAAAAAATTAATTTTAATGAATTTTAATGCAAGAAAATACAATATATGTATATAACAAAATTTTTTGGTTAAAAAATAAAAGATGATGTTACGCTCCGTAAATAGATACCTAACATGTCACGCTTTAAAATTGTGCATGCTCGTGTAATGGTGACAAACTATGATACTTAAAAATCTCCATAGGAGACGCTTTAAAAAATGTTACAGGTTACCTGTTTAGAGTTACAGAGGAGATATAGTGATAGAATTATTGCTCTCGCTATAACGTTTGCGGCGATACCTCACATGTGTGGTGCGAAAACCGTTTACATATGTGGGCACAAATTACATATGTGTTTGCTTCTGCGCATGGACGGATGGGGGAGCTTTACATTTTTTTTTCTTATTTATTTTATTTTTTATAGTTTTTTTTCACAGTCCCTTTTCTTTTTGTCACTTTTACGTAAACATCCCTTGTAATAGAAATAAGGGATGACAGGTCTTCTTTATGGGGAGATGTGAGGTCTACCTTTAAAAATATGATCTTTTGCTCAAAAAAAAAAATGTTATTTATTTCAGGTACTTATATAGCGCCGTCAATTTACGCAGTGTACATATACATTGTACATTCACATCAGTCCCTAACCTCAAGGAGCTTACAACCTAAGGTCCCTAACACACATTCATACATATACTAGGATCAATTTAGACAGGATCCAATTAACCTACCAGCATGTCTTTGGAGGGTGGGAGGAAACCAAAGTACCCGGAGGAAACCCACGCAGACACAGGCAGATGGTGTCGTTGTCGGGATTCCAACCAGCGACCCTTTTGTTTACTTCCGCCCTAGAGCCAAATTGGCGTTATCTTGGTCCTTCAAGATCATAAAGGCAATCAGAGATGATCTGGTCACTGGTCACCTCTATGGCCAGCTGCGCTAACCGTCGGATAATTTTTTTGGGCACGATGGTAAAAACCGGTAAGGCCGAGAAACAGCAGCAGGAGGGGGGGGACAACCCCTCCCATTGCTTATTAAAGCGATCCAGCGGCTAATTAGCCACTTGGACCGCTTTCATAAAAAAGCCAAACGCCGACTGAAAAAACTAAACACTGGGGTTATGGCTGATATCTTCCCACTATCTAAACCACTTTTAATCCGCAACGTATATATATATATATATATATATATATATATATATATATATATATATATAGGTATTGCAGTCGGTAAGTGGTTAAAAGACATGCAGTAAAAATGTTCATGGCATTAAATGAATTATGAAGGTGCTACAACCTTGTCTTTAAAAAAAAAGGTCATATGATCCCATTGTGTTTCTTACTATTTCGGAAGATGCAGACTAGGTGTGTGGTAGGCTAAAGAGGTTCAGATTGGTAAAATGTGATGTAGACACCAGGAAAGGGATGTGCCTTGCAAATTATTCAATGCTATCATCTTCTATAGGCAGAGGTAGAAGTGAAAATGCACTGGTATCAATGAAGTGGTTCTGAATGCAGTGCACACTCTGAGCCTTGGTGGATTCAGAAATGGAAGGATTGCTACCATTTTATTGGGACTGAGATCTAGGTCCTCATTTGTCAAAAATGCTGGCTGCAGAACAATACTGTAAAAAAAATGGTTAAGGTTTTAATTCCACATTTGGTGTGATTGTCCCAAAATTAAACAATTTTGGACAGATATTTATAGAATAATACATACTTAAATAGGTAAAACTTAAAAAAACAAAAAACAAAAGAAGCATTATTGACTTTAATGCCCCGTACACACGGTCGGAAAATCCGACCACAAAATCCATCGGATTTTTTCCAACGGATTTTGTCCGACACTGGTGTTGCATACACACGGTCGGACAAAGTTGTCGGAAAATCCGATCATTCTGAACATGGTGACGTTCGTTGCGTACAACGGGACTACGTAGAGGCTAGTAGCCAATAGCTTTGGTCTCGTAATGTGATCTGAGCATGCGTGGCACTTTGTCCGTCGGAATTCGCTACACACGATCGGAAAAAGTCAGATAGGACTTTGTTGTCGGAAAATTTGAGAGCAGGAGATAAAACTTTGTCCGTCGGAAAATCCGACGTAAAAAGTCAGATGGAGCCTACACACGGTCGGAATGTCCGACAACATTGTCCGATAGGACATTTTCCGTCGGAAAATCAGACCGTGTGTAGGCTCCATCTGACTTTTTCCGTCGGATTTTCCGACGGAAAAGACCTCCCAATTGCACCAAAAATAAGACCTCCCAATTGCACCAAAAATCTATTTTGACTCTTAACATACCTGTCCATGCCAACCAAAAAAACTCAAGGGAAGGCTTGGTGGTCCTCCATACTGACTTCCACCCAAGTCAACAATAAGATGAAGTGGTATAGGTCCGGTGAAAAACGTGCTGCCATCCTTCTCGATAAATCCCATAAATTTGAAAAAATGTGGTCTCCTTGCATATAATCCTATCTTCCAAAAGACTTTGATAGGCCCTAGTTATGCATATAAAACAAAGGATTGCTTATATTAGCGTCCACAAGCTCATTCCTCGTGTAGATTTGCCCCCCGGTTGCTCCTCCATGTATATTCTTTCTCTTTGCTTCTTTTCTTTTCTTCTCTTTCCCTTTTAATCTCTTTAATTGATCCCACAGCAACATTTATACATTTATCTATACTAAAATAGCACTACAATATGTATAAATCCCAGATTTATATTGGCTTTTAAGCCTTAATTACCATTTACACTGTAAATTGACTTACGATTAATAATATGATAAGCATATTATGTATATATTCATAGCTAATATTGTATAAATGTCTCTGTATGCATCTTCTTTTCCTGTATTATTGTTTAATGTTTTAATAAAAATGTATTGAACCTTGAATAAAAATTGTTTAAAGAAAAGGATTGCTACATTGACTTTCAGTTTAAGGCATTCATGGTTGTTTTGTGACTTGCATTTGATCAAAGCAAACAAGTGTATGGGAACGTGAGGAAGCTCAAAGCAGCTCATAAGGTAAACAGAATTACCTTTCAAAAAACCCAGAAGCATGTAAAACCAAAGCTGCATTTGCTCATTTTCGCAACCCTTTATGGAGATAATCATCAAATGCAGCAGGAGGCAGAGACATTCAACAACCGCTATACAAGTAGATGATTGTGTTCTCTTTTAATGCCCAAAGCTGTGACTTAGGGTATACCATTTATGGTCACTGGTCAGGATGCTTGGTGCCACTGTCACCAGATATATTTCTACATCATGTTACATTATGATACTTATTTTTCTAAAAGTTCCAGCCAGGACCTGGCTAACTGAACAAGTTATAGCCATTACCTAGCTAGTAGCACCAGTTCTAGTCATTAACCGACTGGTGAACCTGTATAATGCTTCGGGTCTCCACTCAGGCTTCTGTAGCTGTATCCGATGGGTTTCACTGTGGGTTCAGGCTGGGTATAAAGGTTCTGTCTTGACTCTATGCAGTCTCCAGAAAGCTACAGACATGACCTGGATGGTATGTCAAGTTCCAGCCATGACCTGAATAGTAGCACAAGTTGTAGCCATGATATGGCTTGTAGCACAGGTTCCAGCCACGATCTGCCTAGTAGCTCAAGTTCTAAACCATGAACTGGCTAGTAGATCAAGTTCTATCCATGACCTGAATAATAGCACAAGTCCTAGCCATGATCTGGCTAGTAGCGCAGGTTCCAGCCATGACCTGCCTAGTAGCACAAGTTCTAGCCATGAACTAGCTAGTAGATCAAGTTCCAGCCATGGTCTGAATAGTATCACAAGTCCTAGACATGATATGGCTAGTAGCACAGGTTCCAGTCATGACCTGCCTAGTAGCACAAGTTCTAGCCATAAACTGGCTAGTAGATCAAGTTCCAGCCATGTCCTGAATAGTAGCACAGGTTCCAGCCATGATCTGCCTAGTAGCTCAAGTTCTAGCCATGACCTGAATAATAGCACAAGTCCTAGCCATGATCTGGCTAGTAGCACAGGTTCCAGCCATGGCCTGCCTAGTAGCACAAGTTCTAGCCATGAACTGGCTAGTAGATCAAGTTCTATCCATGACCTGAATAATAGCACAAGTCCTAGCCATGATCTGGCTAGTAGCACAGGTTTCAGCCATGACCTGCCTAGTAGCACAAGTTATAGCCATGAACTAGCTAGTAGATCAAGTTCCAGCCATGATCTGAATAGTATCTCAAGTCATAGACATGATCTGGCTAGTAGCACAGGTTCCAGTCATGACCTGCCTAGTAGCAAAAGTTCTAGCCATAAACTGGCTAGTAGATAAAGTTCCAGCCATGTCCTGAATAGTAGCACATGTTCTAGCCATGATCTGCCTGGTAGCACAGATTCCAGCCATGATCTGCCTAGTATCTCAAGTTCTAGCCATGAACTGGCTAGTAGATCAAGTTCTATCCATGACCTGAATAATAGCACAAGTCCTAGCCATGATCTGGCTAGTAGCACAGGTTTCAGCCATGACCTGCCTAGTAGCACAAGTTATAGCCATGACCTAGCTAGTAGATCAAGTTCCAGCCATGATATGAATAGTATCTCAAGTCATAGACATGATCTGGCTGGTAGCACAGGTTCCAGCCATGACCTGCCTAGTAGCACAAGTTCTAGCCATAAACTGGCTAGTAGATCAAGTTCCAGCCATATCCTGGCAAGTACATTCCTATAAAGGTTCATGGAAATAAAAATAAAAAAACACTTGAAACAGATCAAATGTAGGCCAGAAAAAAGGTCAACTGCATGTCAAATGCAAATGTCAGTAAAGTCTGAATGATTTCAGAATGAACAATCTCAAATTGATCAATACCAGTCTGAGGACTTTCGACACAAGCCCTTAGTCTACCTGTAGTGCCTTTCTTCCACTGTTCAGTTCCTCCTCCCCTGATGGTCACCATTATGGACATTCCTTCTGGCTGTACAATAACTTACACTGTAAAGAATTTATTTCAACCCTGATCCAGTATGCAGATATATTTTTTCCATGATGATGCGACTCCTAATGATGTAGCTAAATGTAATTATTTTATACTTTTACCAGCTGTATGTCCTAATTGTAAAATTTGCATGAATTGTGAAAAAAACTGCTAAGAAAAAAGATCTGTTCCCGTAAATTTTATAAATGTATGCTGACTTATTTCCAAGGGAATAGATGAAAGCATAACAAAGCAGTCTGGGCTTCTCTAGCACGTTACCAACGAGTTTCAGATATATGAAATGGTGGTGCTTTTAAACCTCTTTGGGTCCCATGTGTAATTAACACAGTCTGGAAGGACTACTGCTTCCAACAGCTATAAAATTGAACAACCTAAATGGTGTTTGTGAAAATATGTGTGAAAATTCACAAGTCTGCATATTTTAGGAATATCAGATGTTTACCAACCTTCCCTTAGATAGAGCTATAAAATATATTTGTTATCTGGATGGTGGATTTTAGGCTGATCAAGTTTGTGAGATATTCACAGTGTAACCTATTTCCAGATCTACATCATTTAAAGGGCAGCTAAAAATTTTCTTTATGGCTTCAAAAGCTTTCGATTTAGGAGCTCCCCCTTAAAGGAATAAAAAAGATTGTTATCTACAAATGGGAACCTCTGACCTTTTTATGTGTGAGATTTTTTTATTTTTCAAGGAGGTTTTAACGGCAGTAGAAGTCACCCATTCCGTGTATGTCAATAACCCGTCTTTCAAATACAGTGAAAAAAATATATTTTATATATGTTGGTCTTAGCCCCCGTACACACGGTCGGAAATTCCGATGACCAAATCCGTCGGATCATTTCCGTCGGATTTTGATCCGAAGCTGGTGTTGCGTACACACGGTCGGACAAAGTTGTCGGCAAATCCGATCATTCTGAACGTGGTGACGTTCGTTGCGTACGACGGAACTACGTAGAGGCTAGTAGCCAATAGCTTTTGTCTCCTAATTTGATTTGAGCATGCGTGGCAGTTTGCCGTCGGAATTCTCTACACACGATCGGAAAATTCCGATCAAATTTTGTTGTCAGAAAATTTGAGAGCAGGATCTCAAATTTTTTCCGTCAGATATTCCGACGGAAAAAGTCCGATTGGAGCCCACACACGGCCGGATTTTCCGACAACATGGTCCAATTTTCCGTCAGAATTTCCGACCGTGTGTAAGGGGCATAACTCAATACAGTGGGTGGATTTACTAAAGGCAAATAGACTGTGCACATTGTAAGTGCAGTTGCACTAATTTTTCCCAAAGTTTAGGGAATGTGGTAAAGCTCTGCTGATTTCCATAATCCAATCATGTGCAAGCTAAAATTATTTTTTTTTTAAATTATTATTTCCTTTGGTTGGGTATTCTTTACAAAGTGAAGCTTTATCACATTAAAGTGATTGTAAAGGATCCCTTTTTACTGTTAACCTCTTCAAGCCGACCGCCCCCTGGCCCTTTAAGAGTCCTAAAAGCCAGGAGGCGGGCATTTGGGTGATGTGACCGCTGTGATTGGTCGTCACAGTGGTCACACGATCGGAAAGCTCCCAAACGCAAGTATACATCGGGACCGTTCCAGTACCTGCCGTCTACCATGCTGGGAGCTTGCAGGGAGCACGCTCTCAGCACGGTAAGTCTTTTTTTAACAGGGCCACTCGCCGTTAAGGTTCACCCACCGAGTAGCTGCATATAAACGTGCGGCTGGCATCAAGGGGTTCAAAAAAATAACAAACATGTTATAGTTATAGTATATGCTTTGCTCTGCACAGAACAACCCAGAACCTTCTCTTCTCGGGTCCCCTGCTGGCGCTCCTGGTTCCTCCCTCTGCCGAGTGCCCCTATAGCAAGCAGCTTGCTAAAGGGAGCACTTATGCATACTCACTCTCAAGCCTTTTAGACTCTATAGACCACTGATGGCAAACCTTGGCACCCCAGATGTTCTGGAACTACATTTCCCATGATGTTCATGCACTCTGCAGTGTAGTGGAGCATCATGGGAAATGTAGTTCCAAAACATCTGGGGTGCCAAGGTTCACCATCACTGCTATAGACACACAGAGCATTTTTTGGCCCTGTCCCCCGCTCTCTCTGTACTGGCTGTGATTGGCAGCAGCGGGAGCCAATGATCTCTGAGCCAATGAGAGAGCTGGAAGAGCTGTTGCTCTCGTGCACATGGCTGGATCAAGATCAGACTCAAGTAAGTATAAGTTGGGCTGGGGGGAGCTACATACAGAAGGTATTTTAGCTTAATGCATAGAATGTATTCCTTTAGAGCCACTTTAACTAAGCTCTGGGGAAAATTAGCGCAACTGCACTTCCAAAGCGCCCAGTTTATTTGTCTTTGGTAAAACCACACCAGAGTTTTCTTCTTAAAACCAAACTGAAGTTGAAACTTTTTATATACTGTATATTGTTTTCTTTTGGAAAAGAGACTTTCCATGTCTCTTTTCTGCTAAAAATAAATGACTTTGCTTTTTAGTTAGCATTTTTGTAATGTAAAGAAAAAATGTGATTGTGCAGCACTGAAAACATTAATGCAAATTTTTTTATAAACTGTATATCCAAAAAAAAGATCCCCTGAGTGCTCAAACAAAAGATACACTAGCTGCTAGTACAGAAGAGAAGGTGATAGGCCAACCTTATACTGAAAACAATAATGCAAAATTAAATTAAATAAACTGTACATCCAAAAAAGAAGAACAGAGACATGGCTTATAAAGTGCTAAAATAATCCCAATAACTGGGTGTACAAAAAATGCACAACACAATAAAAAATTACTTATATAATTTGAGTGCTACCCAAGACAAAATGTAAACGAATACAAGCCAATCTTTATAAAATGCTATTATAAAAATAAAGTCCCAAAATTAACAGATGCAGCTTTACAATAATCCTTTCCTTTGATCTGGAAAAATCAATGCCCTTGACGTTTTTTACAGCAGCAACAGGTACCGTATTGGGGGGTATCCTCCCCATTAAAAACGACTGTGTATGACGAAACGCATCTGGTAGGGTGTACAGTGACGTCACCACATCGTTCCGAAGGAGGAAGGGCTCCTAGTATGTTGGCCGACATCTCTGTTACATGCTTTTAAAACTTACAATGTTTGTGATTACCACTTACTTTTTATAAATAAATTACTTTGTGTTACGTTATTATGCTATGGTCCCCTTTCTTCTTATATGCTTCACAATCTTTTGGACTGCATGACATAAGAAAAAAAGCCTAGCACCTGGAACACCCTGAGAAGTTTCCCCTGAGTCCTTTGGATGATAAAGGCCGCGGCTGGGTTATAGCCAAATGTTGTTTTGTGCTTGCCCTTTGGTAAGCGGCTTTCCATGTGGTGGTGGGTAGGGATGGGCCCGGTGCTCGATGCGAACCCACGCGGCCGTCGCAGTGCATTGCTGGCTGATGATTGGCCAAGCATGCACTGTGACCCCGCATGCTTGGCCAATCACAGCGCCGGAAACTCGGAGAGCAATAATTGGCTACAGGCAGGACGCCTGTAGCCAATTAAAGCTCAGGGGCTTTAGTACACGCCCCACCATTTAAAAGGCCGCCACGCCGTCGGCGCCGGTCACATGAGTTACGGCTTTAGGAGAGATCAGGCTGATTCTGTGTCACTCTTTGCTAGATTCCTATAGAAAGATTTGCTCTACTTTGCTAAACCATTGGCTATTTATTTGCTAAACCATTGCTACCTGTCATTGATCGTCCATTGCTGCTGCTGGTTAGTGTGTTTTTAGCTGCTGCTGGGGATTAGTCTGGTGCGTGTCTTACTGTTAGTACAGTATTTCAGTAGTACCAACCGCATGGCTGTTAGTACAGCACTGCACCCCAAAAGCACCCATAGGACTTGTAGTGTGTTAGTGGCAGCAAACAGAGCTCCTATATTTTCTTCCCAGAAGCACCCATAGGACTTGTAGTGTGTTAGTCCCATCACACAGAGCTCCTATATTTTCTTCCCAGAAGCACCTATAGGACTTGTAGTGTGTTAGTCCCATCACACAGAGCTCCTATATTTTCTTCCCAGAAGCACCCATAGGACTTGTAGTGTGTTAGTCCCATCACACAGAGTTCCTATATTTTCTTTGCAGAAGCACCCATAGGACTTGTAGTGTGTTAGTCCCATCACACAGAGCTCCTATATTTTCTTCCCAGAAGCACCTATAGGACTTGTAGTGTGTTAGTCCCATCACACAGAGCTATATTTTCTTCCCAGAAGCACTCATAGGACTTGTAGTGTGTTAGTCCCATCACACAGAGCTCCTATATTTTCTTCCCAGAAGCACCCATAGGACTTGTAGTGTGTTAGTCCCATCACACAGAGCTCCTATATTTTCTTCCCAGAAGCACCCATAGGACTTGTAGTGTGTTAGTCCCATCACACAGAGCTATATTTTCTTCCCAGAAGCACCCATAGGACTTGTAGCGTGTTAGTCCCATCACACAGAGCTCCTATATTTTCTTCCCAGAAGCACCTATAGGACTTGTAGTGTGTTAGTCCCATCACACAGAGCTCCTATATTTTCTTCCCAGAAGCACCCATAGGACTTGTAGTGTCGCAAGTGGTTTTAAATGGCTTCTTTTTTTCCTTTACAAATGTCATTTTGTGCAAGGACAGTTCTAAACACGGGAAACACATGCCACTTCACAGGCATACTTTAGACACCCCCCCAGGTACCATATTTAAAGGAAAATTTCACTTTTTTTTTTTCACTTTATGCATCATTAAAATGACTGCTCCCAAAAAAACGTTAGTTTTTAAAAGTTATTTTTGCATTGATATATGTCCCCTGGTGCAGGACCCGGGTCCCCAAACCTGTTTTATGACATTAACATGCATATTGGCCGTTGTAATTAGCAATTTTGATTTCGACCGTTCGCGTCCATTATAACGAATAGGGTTCGAAAATTTGCACGAACTTTCGGTCCGTTCGAAGGTTCTGGTGCGAACCGAACCCGGGGGTGTTCGGCTCATCCCTAGTGGTGGGTCACATTTATTTGTGGATCACGGTGGTGTCTATTCAACCATACCAATGGACTTATGATTTATTACTGGACTTTATTGAGCTGTTCTAATTACGTTTAGTACTCCATTGCTGTTTTTTAACCCATCATCCTTTGGTCTGGTGCGGACCTTGGTGGACATAATATTGGCACAGTTTTTCCTTGTTTTTACCTTATTCTGTAAGCAGCAAATCATTTTTGATATGTCCAGTAGCAACAGCTTCTACTCAACACTCACCAGCACAAAACAATATTCCCTTCAAGTTCAAGATTCCCTAGCACACAGTGGGGCCGGTCCTCAAGGGAGGGCTGCCCCCACAGCCCGTGACACCGCCCCCCCCCCAGCCCATACCATCTGTGTGGCCGTGCATTGTGTGGTGCACTGTGCAGGGCACTGGACCAACAGATCTCTTTCAGGTCCATCATCCCCTCACAGGCACGTGACCACATCCCGAGGTTCCAATTGGCCAGTTTTATATTGTCCCCAGGGCGCAGAGCACTGCGCCCCGAGTCCTCCCACCCTGAGATACAATTGAATACCAGCGGCTTCCGGCTTCCCGCCCAATCAGGACAGGAAGAGCCAGAACCCAGAAAGAAGACCGGGTGAAGACAGAAGCCACGGTGCTGGGCACCAGGGGAGCCGTGACAGCTGGAGGGCTCTGCCGTAGGTTGAGTGCGGACCTGGAGGGGCCCACCCATGCCCCCCCATGCCCCCCCCAAAATCATCTCTCAACCAGGATTCTGCATGAACCGAGGGTTCTTTCAGAGATTTCTAGGGGTTCCTTGAACTGTGGTTGCTTGAGGATACCTGCATAGTTCCTGGGTCATTGCCACTTTTTACGCTGGGGGAGATCCAGGTGGTAGGCACCCAAAGGGAAAACTCAGCACACCAGTGGTTGAGAATGCGGAGTATATTATTATTAATTACAGATACAACAATTGAGTCTCTTCAACAGTAATAACTAAGCAGCAATACTTACACAGGAGCCGGTACTCCACCAAAAGAATGGAAGACTGAGGCCAGGGGTACCTGACAAAGAAGTGGGAGGCAGGCAGATGCAGTACACTCAATAACAGAGAAGTCTCCAAAGGGGTCTGTGCCAATCCCTACTTTGTCCCTCCTCTGGAACCTGACCCTGTGTTGGGTTCACTCTCCCTGGCCAGCGGGTTTCTGTCCCTAACCTCACCACATGCAGAATGCGCACCAAATTCAGTGATCCAGGGCTTTTTGCAAGCTCTTCCCTCACTAAAGATGGATGCAGGAGTCACCCATGCAACAGTGTCCTTTCGAACAACATTTCACCTAGCGACTCATACGGAGGCCTAAGAGGAATAAGTATTCCTCCTGTCCTTCACTCTCCCTACAAGGTGGATGCAACAGCGCCACCAGTGTCAGGAAGTCAACCTGCACCTGCCTACAACTTGAAAGAGCCAGTAGCATAACACCAATATCTGAACTGTGTATAAGGGTACTATTCTAACCTCAACTTCAAGGGAAGCCTTCCTCCCACTGGCCACCAACAAATAGTTTTTAGCAGGAGTTCACCTAGAATTATTTCAAGGGTGCCTCTAAGGTAAAAGGTTAAGTAAAGCGGCTCTAGAATATGAACAAAAAAAAAAAACAATAATGAAGCCCAGTAGGAATACAGTGACCTATTCCTTATCTCTATGTGGAAAGGAGCCAAAAGGCTCAAACTTCTATAGCGTAATCCCAGAGATGTGAGAAGCATGCAAATGATTCATCATCGCTAACCTAAAAAAAAAAAAAAACTAGTTTTGAATAGAGTTCTACTACTTTAATATAAATTGAAGTCAGGTTCTCTATGTAGCGCTGGCTCCTGACGAGCAGGCGCAATTGTTTTTTTTTCAAAATTAAGTTGCGTGAAGCCACAGTTGGGCTTCAGGCTAATTTCTCTAAATTTCTGGTTTCTGTACCAGTCCAGCTGGGTTGCACTGGGTTCTCCTTGACCGTAGGTGTAGCTGTCACCGCCGGCAAGAGTAAAAACGCAGTCTAGCTGGATGTTTTGAATGCCACCTATTGCTCGGAACCAGCCCAGTGGGAGTGTTTTTCCTGCTGTGAATTCTGGGAGATGGTATTTAAGGTACCAACGTCAGCGTGAGTTTTTTTTGGTCTTCTGTCTGTTTGGTTCTGGTGGTCTTTCTTGACCCAGCCCCATGGCCCCTGGCCTGGGGTGCGGGACTATGCATCCTGTGTCTCGGGGCTGTCTGGCCCGAGGCAACGCAACTGAGAGGATAGGCCCAAGCGGATCTTGGAGCCTATTGATCCAGGGATGGTCCGGTGCTGTCTCATCTGAAGGGAGAGGCCCAGCAACTGGAGGACCCAGGGGAGGACTCTTTCAGGAGAAGACCGTGCGCAAGGCTGGTTTTCTCTGAAGGAGCCTGGAGACTTAGTTGAAGGATGCAACCCGGATCACTATACCTACAGCAGCCCTCAAATTTTCTGCTCGCCTACTCGCATTTTGGGAGCAGAAAATGAGGGCTGGCGAGGAGCTGGGCTGCCTGGGATTGGGGGGGGGGGGCGAGCACCGCCGGCGGGCGGATTTGACTGGGAGCTGTTCTCCCTGTGGAATAGTGCCATGGAGTTAGAGGAGAGCCGCGGGATCGCCGAGCGGTAATACACGCCGTCTCCGCTCACAGCTGTCTCCGCTCACTCTCACACAGCCCCGCCTCCTCCTAAACCCGCGCCTAAATAGACAGAACACGGGTCCAATGCGGGGATGCATTCTGTCTATCAGGCGCGGGGTTAGGAGGAGGCGGGGCTGTGTGAGAGTGAGCGGAGACAGCTGTGAGCGGAGCTGTGAGCGGAGACGGCGTGTATTACCGCTCGGCGATCCCGCGGCTCTCCTCTAACTCGACATGATCCAGCCGGCCTCTCACTTCCTCTGCCCTGGCAAGGCTGCAATGTGGCACTGTGATGCTGATATTTGGGGCACGGTGAGGCTGTAAATGGGGGCACTGTGAGGCTGCAAATGGGGGCATGGTGAGGCTGTAAATGGGGGCACGGTGAGGCTGCAAATGGGGACACGGTGAGGCTGCAAATGGGGGCACTGTGAGGCTGCAAATGGGGACACGGTGAGGCTGCAAATGGGGACATGGTGAGGCTGCAAATGGGGGCACTGTGAGGCTGCAAATGGGGGCACTGTGAGGCTGCAAATGGGGGCACGGTGAGGCTGCAAATGGGGGCACGGTGAGGCTGCAAATGGGGGCACTGTGAGGCTGCAAATGGGGGCACGGTGAGGCTGCAAATGGGGGCACTGTAAGGCTGCAAATGGGGGCACAGTGAGGCTGCAAATGGTGACACGGTGAGGCTGCAAATGGGGGGGCACGGTGAGGCTGCAAATGGGGGCACTGTAAGGCTGCAAATGGGGGCACGGTGAGGCTGCAAATGGGGGCACGGTGAGGCTGCAAATGGGGACACGGTGAGGCTGCAAATGGGGCACGGTGAGGCTGCAAATGGGGGCACTGTGAGGCTGCAAATGGGGGCACGGTGAGGCTGCAATGTGGGGCACGGTGAGGCTGCAATGTGGGGCACAGTGAGGCTGCAATGTGGGGAACGGTGAGGCTGCAATGTGGGGCACTTTGAGGCTGCAAATGGGGGCACTGTGAGGCTGCAAATGGGGGCACTGTGAGGCTGCAAATGGGGGCACTGTGAGGCTGCAAATGGGGGCACGGTGAGGCTGCAATGTGAGGCACGGTGAGGCTGCAATGTGGGGCACGGTGAGGCTGCAATGTGGGGCACAGTGAGGCTGCAATGTGGGGCACGGTGAGGCTGCAATGTGGGGCACGGTGAGGCTGCAATGTGGGGCACGGTGAGGCTGCAATGTGGGGCACGGTGAGGCTGCAATGTGGGGCACGGTAAGGCTGCAATGTGGGGCACGGTAAGGCTGCAATGTTGGGCACGGTGAGGCTGCAATGATGGGCACAGGTCACGCTGCAATAATGGGCACCGGTGAGCCTGCATTGATGGGCACTGTTGAGGGGAACTGATAAAGTTGTTGTTGATATTTATTTTTGTAAAACATAATTCTGCATAAAACATTTAAGTGTCCTTTCATGAGATAATTTTTGATAGCGTGATTAGGGGCGGGGCAGGGTAAGGGTTGGGTGGGGCAATTGGTGGCGAGTAACCCTTGAGACCTGGCTAGTAGCTCAGGACTTGACATTTTGAGCCCTGCCTACAGTACCACCAGTTTGGCTGAAAGAGACTGGTATTGTATGGATCTATTCTTGAATCTCTCAGTGACGCTTAAGTTTAAATTCACACGTCTGTGGCAGAGACTGTGTCAAATACCCCACCGGCTGCTAGGTCCAGTGGGAGGGGCTTATCCGGTGGTGGCTGGATCTAGTGACAGGAACTATTGTCTTCTAGATCTTAAAAGAGAACTTGAACCCGCATTATCAAGTGCCTGAACTCACCCCTACCCCTCTATCCTTTATTGAGAGACTTTGTATTTACTCTAAATAAATAACCCAAAAGAGGATTCAGTGTCAGTTTCAACATTCTCTGGGCCATCTTCCACGGGACCCTCAAGAGGGAGACGCAAGCAGGTGAGGTAACGGTAAGCCCAAATAAAACCAGCAGCTCCTTCGGGGGTTAGTGCTACATCTATAAGAAACAATAATCAAACGTGTTCCTTCATGTAAAAACCTTGAACGTTGGGCTCACTATTTTACAAGCAAGAAGAAATATCCATGAAGCTGAACATTGCTGCACTCGCCGTGGCTCATATTCAGATACTTCATCCATAATTACTCGGTCAGATCCCAAGCCAAAAGAACATTCACTGCTTTCAAAGTCATTTGGCATTAAAAAAAAAAAAAAAAATACAAGAAAAATCAAAGTTATCATTAATCTCGCAAGTAGTCTTTGTCTCAGCTGCCAATAGAATAATCCATCCCAGGGTGAACATCACGCCAGTTCACATCTGCTGAAAAACTCACTGTTATCTGTCTTTCATTAAAGTGAATCATCGGAGGACAACCCCATGAGTGGCAAGACCATGCCATAAATAATCATTGACATATTGTCAAAATGTCCAGCCCACAACACTCGTAGTAGCCACAAACAATGTGTACTGACAGATGTTTGAAACCTCCGGGTCCTAGAAATTAGATGGGACAACCATCAGTAAGAACACATTGGAACTGTATGTTTCATGAATCTGCTTTATTTTAATTGTATGGATATGCATGTTGTCATGTTTTCTCCCGGCTATAATGTTTTTTTAGTTATGTTTAAATAGAACCATGTTGTTTTTGAAAATATTTTTTTATTTTTTTTTGTACTGTACAGGCTTTAACATTCCAACACATCCATTCCAAGCCTCTGACATGACACTCATTAATAGGACAAAGGCCAGTTTTATAGAGGATGAGTAGCACTGCTAGATCTTCCCGTAGGAGCATTTTGTTTTAGTGCTGATAGATCTGAAACCCAATATGGTAAGTTTGAACCTTTAGAAGATAAAATAGAACTAAACTCTCTCAGTCAACATTAAACTTTTGTAATCCTTATTCTGCTAGCATTATTAAATAGATAGGAAGGTACTGTATATTATATTTACTTGTTTAAAGTGGTTGTAAAGGCTAAAGGTGTTTTACCTCCATGCATGTATGAAGGTAAAAACCCTCTGTGTGCTCCTCCCCCTACAGCCCCCCCCAATACTGACCCGAGCCCCCTCTCGATCCAGCAATGTGCACCTACGTACTATACGTGTAATCAGGGGCGTACCAACAGCATTTGGCAACCGGGGCAGTTCCTATATCTGGCACCCCCACGTTAAAATTTAAAAAACACCCCACTGTGTCCCCTGCATACCTCTGCATCCCCCAATATCTCTTTGTTACTACTGTGTACCCCCTCTCCACAACTGAACCTCTGGACGCCTTTACATTACATAACACCCTGCATCTCTGGACCCCTTTATATTACACAGCACCCTGCATCTCTGGACCCCTTTACATTACACAGCACCCTGCATCTCTGGACCTCTTTACATTACACAGCACCATGCATCTCTGGACCCCTTTACATTACACAGCACCCTGCATCTCTGGACCTCTTTACATTACACAGCACCCTGCATCTCTGGACCCCTTTACATTACACAGCACCCTGCATCTCTGGACCTCTTTACATTACACAGCACCCTGCATCTCTGGACCTCTTTACATTACACAGCACCCTGCATCTCTGGACCCCTTTACATTACACAGCACCCTGCATCTCTGGACCCCTTTACATTACACAGCACCCTGCATCTCTACATGGATTTTTTCCTTCAGATTAACCAAAACCATATAAGATGAGGTCAAATCTTAGGAGTTTTAATTTGTATGCAATCAGGCAGGCCCTTGCACTACATGGTTTTGGTAAATCTGAAGACAAAAATCAGCAGAAAATATGATAGTGTGTATGGGGCTTAAGGAGCAGGGCCCTCTGATTCCTACTGTATTAAAGTGTATTGCATTTGTACTTTCTACCCTCAAGTTGTAAAGCGCTATATCAACTGTTGGTGCTATATAAATCCTGTATAATAATAGTGGCATGAGATATGCATACTTACACTGTGCCAAGCTGGACCAAGGTGAATATGCAATACAGGTCATGGAGTTCAGCTCTAAGGTATACCTAAAGACAAAACTTTTGTTTTTGTTTTGGATAGAGTGGAGAGGGATTAGAACACGTGTCGGGTTTTTAACTTTCAATCATTTTTTATTGTTTGAAAAAGATAGGAATATTACAGTCAACAAAACACTGATGAGAAACGAGGAAGCATATAGACACAAGTTACATATTACAACAGGGTAATTGTCGCCTGGTTTTGAGAAACTCAACAGGTCAGATAATAATATACAGATAATTTAAAAGAAATAAAGCATCCAGATATAGACTTGAGAAGCTGGAGCTAAACGAAAAGAAAAAAACAAAGAATTTAAAGACCCCCCAAGTGGCTAGCATAAAAATAATCACGAACCAAACAAGAGTCTCTTGGAGGACCACTTAGAGTATAAGTATAAACAGTGTAAATGGGCCAGAGACATGACAGGGAGTATCACTCACCTACTCCCTATTATATATGGAGAAGAGGGTAGAGCAGAGTACCCCCCGCCACCCCAAAAGGGCACTAGCTGTGGAAGGGGATACTCCCCCCAACCCCAAACTCCCAAACGTCGGCTCCGAATATGATCGTGAAAGGTGTTGATAGAGTACCTCACACTTAGCAGTCTAAGAACATATCAAACCAAAAAACAATAATAATACTGTTCATTCAGTGTAGATGCAACAGTAAAAGGGTCATAGCCCTCTAGAGCCCGGTAGGCATGAGGGACCCTGAGCTCCAGCTATGAAAGGAAGCAAAAATACTAGATAGAGAAAAAGAGAAAGAAAAAAGAAAAAATAGAAAAAGAGGAACGGCAATGAAGCTGCTTCATCTGTTCAGGAGTTAGCTTACAAAATATGGACAGAAGATTCGACAGAAGGAAGGAAAAAGAAAGAGAGAGATCCTGGACCAGTTTGTTTTTGTATGAAAACGTTACGGTCAGGGGGAAGAGGGAGGAGAGGGGTAAGAAAGAAGTGGGGGGAGGAAGGAGGAAGAGAAGGAGGAGACGTAGAGAGGAGGATTGGGAAGAGAAGTAAGGTCAACCAGGGGGGTTCCTGTAAGGAGGGATTAGAGACCCAGGATAAGGGGTATATTTTGGAATGTGGCCCAGGGTTCCCAAACATTCTCAAATATACGGGATTTATCCTGAATGAGACCAACAATTTTCTCTTGTGCCATTATCCAAGAGATTTTGCGTTTCACCGCAGCAAATGGAACCAAAGTTTTTTTCCAGTGGGGAGCTATGGTGATTTTTGTGCCTAGCAAAACAAAGAAAATTAGTGCCTGAGTAAACCTATCCACATTATCAACTTTAAGATTAAGTAGAGCTACCTCTGGAGATTGGGGTACCAGAACTGACGAAAGCTTGCGAATAAGGGCAAAAAACGTATTCCAGAGGCCCCTTATGCATGGGCACGCCACGTGTGAGGTTTTTATTGCTGTCTGTGACCCCCTTAGGGAGATTCACCCTCTCTATTTCTCCTGTCCATTATAGCCATGAGTGAAAGTGAACAATCCCAATTTGTGGGGTTGCTACCAGGACAGGAATAGAGGAGAAATCTTTCAATGGGGACACTAGTTCTGATGACAATGGTGAAACGTTGGACGGATCTCCTCCCACCCCTTGTTTGGCTATGGGACAGGAAGTGAAGGGAAATCTCCAAAATGGGAAGCAGATGACAAGGGTATAACCATTGTGACATTATGAAAGGCAAAGTGATTGATGGACGTTATGTTTCACCTTGTATGCGTTCATTTGGAGATCTAAGGTGGAACCCAATCCGGGTTTTACCAGCCACATTGGCAGGGTTGGTTCCGGACCAGATTTTGCAGTCCACTTGTGTCCACCAACAGGTGGTATAAATAAAGCAGGACTAGAGCAAAGAGTTGCTCTTGGCCTGGGACTCATGAAACAGGGTTTCTGATGGGAACTGCTCAAAGAGGTGTGCCACATCCCAAAACCCTGGAAATCCATCTCCCCTTCCCTGAGGAGCCTACATTGGCTAACCGTAAAGAATCGGGTCACATTCAAGACCCTCTGCCTCACCCACAAATGCACACATGGAGACGCTCCGCAATACCTTCTCGAGAAAATAAAACACTACGTACCCAATCGCAGTCTTCGATCGGCTAATCAAAATCTCCTCCTCATTCCTAAATCCCACTACAAATCAAAGGGGGAACGGAGATTCGCTGACCAAGGAACACGGCTTTGGAACGCTCTACCAACCGACATCCGCATGGAAGAAAACCATCAGGCCTTCAGGAAAAAACTCAAGACCTACCTCTTCTAGAAGCTTGACAACAAAGCATTAATACAGCGCCTTGAGGCGATTCAGTTTGCATTGTAGCGCTATACAAATTATTCATTCATTCATTCATTCAATGAAATATAGAAAAGAAGGAACCCCCTAGGGGTGGGACTTTAGAGGCACTACCACATCAAAGTTATAGAAAAAATATATATTGAATTTATTGAAAAATATCATGGCCTGGGACTCAGGAAGCCCAAAACCTGAGAGAGCTGGTTATGTGAAGTTTGCTTTTGTGAGAGGTTTGCATTATCTTTGTTTAGTGGGTGACGGGGAGAAGACCTTCACCTGTTGAGTTAGGAACCTGCAAATGTTCAGTTAGTGCCCGGATGCCAAGGATTTATTTTCTGTTTTTGTTTGTTTTTATTTCATGCAACTTTTTAAAATAAAACTACTACAAGTCAGATTTTACGAACCTACCGTTTGGACTACCCTTTTTCCCCAGGGAAGGTTATTCCCCTTAAGCTAACCCCTGACACCATCCAGAATGAAAAAAAAAAGCCTCAAGTCTACTTTACCCACACATGACCTGACAATCAGCCAGTCGTTGTGAGAAATACTCATATTATAAGTATGATTGCTTGCTATTACTGCACTAGGTATGGACATCCCAATTGCTTTCAGCCAACCATGGCTGTGCAATAAAACTAGCCCTGCACAAGGTAAGCGCCTAACCTGAATGTCTGCACCAACTTAAATATTCATCCAATTTTGTTTTTGCAGCTCATAAAAGATGATTGCATGGGTGGACCCATCATTTTGAACAGTAAAATTAAGAGAAGGAATATGCTGGTACTTAACCTATGACGCTTGATCTGTGCAGCAACTCAGAGCGTTTCTACAAATTAAGACAATATGCTTATTGATGAAGCTAATGGACTACTTTCCTCTTTGTAATCTGGCTCCCATCAAGCTGAAATGAAGCCATTTATCCTGCCTGTGGCTGATTAAACACAAAGTAAACCTATATCTGTGAGGAAGTTGTAATGATTCTCCCAAGAGCTGCTCTGTCATGCACCTGCACAGCTCCTCCAAGTAACCCATTCTGTGCTGGTTCTTCTGAATTTCACTATGTTTTTTATGGCTTTCACAGTGACTGAGACATTTTTTAATTAATGGCAACTAATATTTATTAATGCCCCAGTGCCAAGTAATGGCTATACCGTTTTTTTAGGCTACATGCCAAGGAACAACAAACTCAACCTGCACAAGCAGTTCATTTAGGCTGTTATATTTTTGGTTCCCACTGGCACATATGAGTTTCCGTTTTCACTGGATGCTATTTTATGGTTAATGTATATATTAAACTTATTGCCCGATTTATATATTTTGCCAGTTCCAGTACTTTTTTCGGTAACATTTTTCCAGTTCTGCAAGCAGAAATCTACCTTCGAGAACTCATACGTTACCATGCAGGAATTTCATCAACTTTTGAGTCTTTCTAGAGATTCAAATACAACTATGAATTTTGTATTGCCTAGCAAAGTTCATCGTTCTACTTGTCAGAAACCATGAAATCAGACCGAGACAGAAGTACAGTTAAATCACACTTGCTTAATAATAAAAGTAAAAAGAACAAACGTAGCCAAAGTTCAGTAACCAGAATGGATAGTCAGCCAAGCCAGAAGTCAGGGATCAATGTAGTGGAACAGCAAGCAGAATCTGGAGCCAGAAGGGATGTCAGCAAAGCAAGTCTTTAAACAAGAATGCATGAGAATGTCTCTGTGATGTTGACCAAGGCAAAGGCAGAGATCCTTTGTGCTGGACGGCTTAAGTAGGCAGCACTGATGAGCAGGATATCATCAACAGCTGAGTAACTGTGGAGAGATAGGAGCTGGCAATTAGCCGACAGGTGAGCGGCCAACGCTGAGAAGGAAGGGCTGGGCCCAGCCCTGACACTACTACAGGCAGAGAGGGTGGCGAAAAGGAGGAACTCTTGTTCCTCTAATGCAGCTTTTCTCAACTCTTTTTTCCTTGAGGAACCCTTGAAATAGTTTTCGGGTCTCAGGGAACCCCTAATAAAATGAATTCATTGGGGGCAGTGGGAAGATGCCCACCTTACATTATAGTCAGAATGCCACACATACAGTCAGCTAAAAAGTTCATTTCTCTCATTCCACTGACATTACCAAGTGGCGTTGGCTAGAATTATGCAGACATCATTAAATGGAAGTCCAATCAGTCACAGCTCAAGGAACCCTTAGCAACCTCTGGAGGAACCCTGGTTGAGAATGTCTGCTCTAAGGCCTCCCCGTAGGTATCATCAAGGAAGCAGCTGTTTGATTGGACGCTGCTGCCCTCGAGGATTTTGGTGGGCCATTTTTCTTTTTGGCAGTGTTAATTGATAGCACTGTCACCCTGCAGTTGACACGCATTTGCAAAGTGGCTAGATCAGGGGCAGGAACCCACTGGTTAGGAACAGAATGTCTACAGCAGGGAAAGGTTCCAGTGGAGGAGGGACGGAGTGGGGACTACATGCCTGTGTCACCAGCCAGGAGCTCTTCCCATCTTCAGGTGCCCTGTTGCCAGACCACCTTACAGCCACCTCATTCGTCAGATGTTGTTGGGCATCGTAAGCTGTTTAAAGTATCTTCTGTAATACTGAGACTGTGTTTGCAAGACCTTCTGTAAAGTACTGTTGTGTCGGGCTTTACACAAATCCTGCTACCACATTGTGGGCACTGTCATGTTAATACATTTTACTGCACTCCTTGCTCTCCATGTGCATTTTCTCCACTCTGTGTATCAAACACCTGGTCCTGCCTACAGGCTTGTCTCTGGTGCTTAATGCATCGAGCAGTTCTTTAATAAGAAAGGCTCAGAGCATATAAAAGTCACTCCATCCCTCAAACCATTGCAAATCTATTCAAAGACAAGCTTTATCATTACATTAGGGCTAAATACCTTTGTCAATGAAGGTCACACCAGTATGGAACATTGCACTTCTGTATGAGCATCCATGCACAAGCACAGGTTGTCTTTTGTGGGTTGACATAGATGATTGTGTGCTCAGATATGTTCTAATATTCTTGGCGCCAAGAGGACTATATAGTCTGGATAGCTGCACATGGCCAGTGCTGAATTGTTGTTGGCAGAACCTGTAACCTGTGTCTAGTATTTCCTGATTGATTTCCTGATCTCAGTCCGGCTTGTCCCAACCTGCTATCTACTGTGCTGACCCCAGCTAGCTCTGCAACAATGCTTTCTGCCTTCTTCTCTTGCTCTAGATTTGTTCGTCTGATACTGACCCCGACTTGGAACCTGACCTCCCACCTGAACCTGATTCTGTACTTCATTTGCCCACCAGCTGCTTACCTGGCCTGCCCCACCTCCAGTTTACAGCTTACTTTCCTGCAGTTCCACCTCTATGCTCACTAGTCTTTTCATGCATCTGCGATCAGTGACCTGTTCCCTGCCTCCCATCCTCCAGGGAGAGTTCACACATCATGGACCTGTGGCTCCCATTCACCTGTGAATCAGTAGACCAGTGAGGCACTTGTGACACTTTTTGCCCTTGTGCTACCTGTCCGCCCTATCAGGATCCCTGGGCTGGAGGTGTAAGAAAGGCCATCCTCATCTTATCTGGCTCCCCCGGCCAAGTAGGTGACAACCCTTCAGAATAGTAGGTCAGAGCCAGGGCCTGAGCTACCTTATTCCATTACTATACTACCCTGCTTTTTATAGTTACTGTGTTCTGTACTGTTTTACTGAAGTAGTTATTCTGAATCCCATTTGTTATGAAGTCTTATAGAGACTTTGCTATGCAGCCACGTGCTAACCCAACTGAACATGTGTATAGACCTCATCTCATGTAGCATCTTGATGTTTGGAAATTAGGTTGTCACTCATCTCAACTCATGTTCTTTAATGCTTCTTCACTCTAAATGCTATTTTTTTTTTTTTTTTTTTGGGGGGGGGGGGGGGGGAGACAGAGGACACATGTAGATTATTGCTGATACCTAACATTTTCTTGTAGACATACTAGAATATTTCATGGAGATGGACTACCAGTGGTAGGTAGTGGACAACTAAGATTTTAGCAGTAATTATGGTTAAACACCTGCAGGGAATATGTAAAATTATAACCACAAACCTTAGTGGTCCATTGATCTCTACTTTTCTTCCATTCTACTTTGCTTAGGCTGACAAAACATTTACAAGTCTGGGGTTCTGTCAATTGTATTCTACTATACTACCACCTGCTCATCTGGTTGCCAGGGAAAATAATTACTTTGGTGACTCCCAGGCTATGTTCCTCCTGTAAGCCTACCCAGATACTTTCCCCTCCTGACCATAAGTTTACAAACCAGAAAATCCATGTAGGATATTGTTTTAACTGTAAACAGCAACCACAGACAATTTTTGAGGGCATCCAGGTGCTTTGGCAAGGCATGGTGTGTGCTCAAAATGTGTGCAGGTGCTTGGTGTTTGCAGTAAGCTAGCTATATCTTACATGGACTGATGTCATTTCTTCATGCTGAGTCTATGGGTTTTGCCCAAGAGGTTATCATATATAAAGAAATGCGTAGGTCAGAGCTACATGCTGACTTCATCGCACAAGTGGAAGTGACCTGGAAGTTTGTCTATGTGCCGGGCCAGAATTGCTTTTTTAATGAGCAACTACCCTGTGATGCCTAATGTGTGGTTGGTGGCTGAAAGGGAAGATTTATATTAGATGATTCTGAGGAGGAACGGTGGAGACGCTGCTGACATGGATCCTTGTACCATATGCTGTTTATGACTTTTTTACATTAGAGGGTCATGTATTTGCTAAGCCTACATTTTTGACCGGTCTGGTAGAGGTTCCTGTTCTGTTGTGGCACTTTTCTCAAGATCCTTTGGTGGAACATTCTTATTTATTTACACATTGTGTGGTCTTTTGCACCATTATTTTTGGTATATTCTTTTCTTTATTTGTATTTTGTATTGTTCATATTTAGTTATAGGTCTTATATATTGATGAGCGCTACACAGTTGGTTTACACAAGTCTTTACTGTAAGTTTGCCGCATTCCCCAAAAGTTTGAAGGTAAGAGGTTTGTGTATCATGGATACATCTTATAATTTAGAGAGCAAGCACTCCAACTGCATGGATTCATGATCAAATTTAGCAACACATTGGTCTTTCAGGCACAATATCACTTCACACACCCATAATAATTGTGTATATATCTATACAGTACATATAGTACTTGTGTAATTAACCTTTTGGGGTTCTTTGCCCTTACCTGATATGCCTTTGAAATGTTAAGCCTGAGTGCTATGACTTTGCATTAAAAATGCACAAGTTGTTTATAATATAGAAACATAGACATAGACATTTTTACATATATATATATACCTTTTATTTTACTGTGATAATATAAAAAATATATATAACTGCAATAATATATTAAAAAAATAAAAAATAATATATATATATATATATATATATATATATATATATATATATATATATATATATATATATATATATATATATATATATATATATATATATATATATATATATATATATATATATATATATATAATTATTATTATTTTAATATATTATTGCAGTTATATATATTTTTTATATTATCACAGTAAAATAAAAGTTAATAGAAATATTTTGAAAATTAGTCAAAGTAAGAATATAGATTTTTTATTCATAAATCTTGAGAACCTTGAGATGTTATCTTCATTTTCTGACATATGCTTGAAAGATCTACATTGGAGACTCTATCATGGCTGTGGACATACTCGTAGTGGAACCTTTGCTGAGACCCACTTGTACTCCAGAAAAGTCCTGCTCGTTCTTCCAGCCACAGAAAGGACCACAAGGCCTCAGTATTTAGCCATGCCATTAATAATTTACAGAAAATGTGGGATAGTCCATCATTGTTAAATAGTGCATGAATAGAAATGAATGAAAGGTCAAAGTAAAGGGGAGATAAAGAGAAACACAATGAGCGAGAGATGAGGAAATATTGCTGTTAAGTGGAGATCTGGCAGATCAAATATTTAGCCAGTTAAGTTCATTAGTAATTGGTAGTTGGCGGTTTCATTATTAACGTAGCCAAATTTTTTAGGTTTAGTTCTGTTTTCAGAGAAGGTTGCGTTGTCTTTACTGAATTAATAAACTACAAGTTTTTTCCTTACTGTTAATTAAATTATTGCTTTATATGAATGACTCCGCCATAATTATGTGACAATTTGTCTATACATGATAGAAAACAATTGACAATAGTTGTAGCAGGATCATTAGTGTTCCTACAGGAAAAATTTAAATACAGCCCCATGCATTGTTCCAATAAAGTATACAAATTCCTAATGCAGTCAATAGTCTTGATGAAGCACCCTCCAAG
Organism: Lithobates sylvaticus; assembly: GCA_028564925.1. Lineage (NCBI taxonomy): Eukaryota > Metazoa > Chordata > Amphibia > Anura > Ranidae > Lithobates > Lithobates sylvaticus. Next base: position 582,620,169 of record CM053029.1, read on the forward strand.
AGTAGTGTAGGCTGTTAAGTAAATTTAGTTATCTCCTCTGTAATCATTGGAGCAGGAGTTGATTGTTTAAGCCTGCTTGGTGTCTCACAGGCTGCTGCTCTGACTTCCCCCTGTATTCTAGAGGATTCTGGAGTTATAGTGCGAGGAAGAACAGAGTGGGCAGCCTGAATATTTAGGGGACTCCAGACAATCCATGGGGAGGTGTGCTTGGTAGGTGATGGGAGAGCCCATAAATAGTCTTGCCGGGTTTAGCCCCTCTGGAGGAGACCCCTTGGTTTGGGCTCTGGACCTGGAGCTAGGCTTAGCTGAGGGGCTTATTTGTAAGATTAATCCTGGAATCAATTTGGGGCAGGAGAGAGCTCACTGGAGAGAGCCAGGAGGAAGTTGGGGGAAGAGTGTCCAAATGGTGGCTTGAAAAAATGCACCCAACCAATCTAAAGCCCCATACACACGGTCGGACAATCCGCGGACCAGGTCGGTCGGATCCTGTCCGTCATACTTTGTCTGATGTTGGTTTTGCGTACACACGGTCGGACAAAGTTGTCGGAAAATCCGATCATTTTGAACGTGGTGACGTTTGTTGCCTACGACGGGACTACGTAGAGGCTAGTAGCCAATAGCTTTGGTCTTGTAATGTGATCTGAGCATGCGTAGCACTTTGTCCGGTCGGACAACCGTACACACGATCGGATTTGGTGTGATCGGACCGTGTTGTCGGCAAATCTTTCCAGCAGGAGATAAGACTTTGTCCGTCGGACAATCCGACGTACACTGTCCGATGGGGCATACACACGGTCTGATTTTTCAACAACATTGTCCGATCGGACAGAATCCATGAAAAAGTCCGACCGTGTGTATGGGGCTTAAGAGTGGTCTCCCTATAGCTGCACCACTGTACAATCCCTGTGATTGATGATGATGAGTGGCAACCTCAGCCCAGACTCCGAGTCCAGGCTGAGGTTGCCATCCTAGTTGCCATCCTGCCGTACTGGTTGGAGTCCAGGCTGATGTTGCCACTCATTATTGATCACAGGGATTGTACAGACCAGCGACGGACGCTCCATTATGGCCGCAGGGGTGCCGCCCCCTAATGTATGCGCCCAGCCTCTAATTTCCATGCAGGTCACCAAACGCATAGATTTAAATGTTTTTTTTTTATTTTTATTTTTTAGAAGCACAGGATTAGAGCCTGAGGCTCAAATTGGCTTAAAAAAAGGTGGGCTAGGGGGGCAGAGCACTGTGCCCTGAGCCCACCCAGTTGTGTGACATTAGTGAATTAATATTCACTAATGTCTTCCTGTTTCTCCTTCTGGTCAATCAGAAAGTGGGTTCTGAGACCCGATTGGCCAGGAAGTTGTAGGACTCTCGTCCAATCAGGTCTCAGGACCCACTTCCTGTTCGGCCGTGAGGAGATGCAATAGCCCAGGCTCTTCCCTTCGGCAAGCTGGAGTGAGAAGCAGTGGGTGGAGGGGCAGCAACAGCCACTTCAATGAGCCCTACCCCAGATCCAGCACCACACCTTGCCATCGGAAAGGTAAGGCCACGGAGTGACGCCTTCCTATCCGATCCGCCCCGGGGGGGTTGTTTGCCATCCCCCCACCCCCAGAATATTGAGCACCAGCCACCACTGGTACAGACATGCAGCTTTAGGGAGACTTTCCTTCACATTTAGAGATAACAGGAGCCGGGATGAGCTCCCTCCTGGACCAACACTCTTAGTGGTGAACATTAGGGACCTGCACCCCTTTTGAGAGCCTGAATGACACACACATTGGGTCTTTTGGGTCACCCAATTTAAGAGTTAGTAAGCTGCAATACATTCAGTTTCTGCCTCTAGGTAGTCTCAACCCTCTAAATGCCACTTTTGCTGGATAGCTTGGTCTGGTAAAGGAAGTTGAATGATAACAGACTTACTGGTCCGATTGTCAGATAAAAATAAAGGGAAAAGGCCTAAAATAAAAAAAAAACAAATGCATCCATCACATCTAAAAATTATAAAACAATAATATAAATCTGGGTTTACTATTGTAACTGTAGATACTTTTTTTTTTTTTCAATCATCCCATGTGTTGAACCCACAGAATAGTCATAGAAACACAATGCTCATGGTAGGTCCTCTTTAGTATTGTGCTGGTGCAATATTTTGATGGGTAAAGATACAACAGACTATTATGGCAAGATGGTTATATAAAAAAAAATTCTTAAAGGTATCCAAAAAATAAAAGCTTTTGCTGTGGATGTTGACGATGGAAATAAAAAGCGTCCTTATAATGGGAGTCCTTCGCCTTTTTTAAGGGACCAGTAAAGCAGATTACTGTCCTTTACATTGTCCCGCAGATTGCTTATTGTCCTGCATATGCTCTGGATCGTTTTACACTACTATTATCTGAATCTAATTCAAATTACCACATGAAATCAAATCAAATTCCAGACTGGTAAAATAGCTGACAGGGTTCTCCAGTTTAGCAGATTGGAGTGGAATGCATGACATCGGGCACAAAGAGGTCACAGGGTACTGTGCAAGAGGATGGGGAGGGGGGCATCTTATTCTCATTATTAATCCCGAGTTGTACAATTTGTAATGGTCAGAATGGTACAACTGTAGGTATTGCTTTCTGTTAATCCTGACAGTGGAGAGGATTTACAGCTTTCTTCGTGTTATGCCATTGGAAGTTAAATAGGCAAAAAATAACTCGAAAGGATCTTTTGATCCGTATCGCCTGGATCATACAATTGTGATTGCGAAAGGTCAGAAAGCAATGCAGAGTAGAATCATAGCTGCCATCCCAGCTGTCCCCCTTTTGGGGCCAATTCCCTCCATGCCTCTTTCTTCCTGAGCTGACCTTAATTTTGGTCCAATGCATATGTAGGACTACCCCCCGCAGGAGCTGCTGGTGAAGGGTTCCCCTATTCCTGCACAGCCAGGCAAGGATTTTCAACTCGCATCCAGACATATGAAACAGTCTTTGAGCTTGTTTTTGTTGTTTTATTAAGGGGGATACCTTGGATGGGGTAAAGGTGTTATGGGATGCCCAACTTGACTGAAAAAGGTAGATGGGGCCAACTTCCTCCCTATGTACAAAATTCCTGGACTGTTCCAGCCCCTTAAGGACTAGGAACTTGCGGTTCCCTTTAAGCAAATAGCACAGTGTGTTGAAAGCTGCATACAGGAGTATCTCTAACTTCTCAAAAAACTTCTAGAAACTGTTCCCAGCTCTACTGGCTGCAGGAACTACCAGCCCACCGGGTTCCTCCGAATATCTACTAGGGTAAGGGATAGGAAGAGTTAAGCACAGTGCTGTCCACCTGAAAGACTTGCTACTGTACATGTGGCAATCTTTCCCCTTGTAAATTCCTGGGTGTGCTGATGTACTCTGTTCTCTTTGCTCCCTGTTGCTTTTTAGGCAAGATTCCTTTCAAACCCTAATCCTGTCAGGATCTTCCCAAGCCAACCCGAGCCCAGCCTGGAGGCAGAGCCACCTCCCAGACCCAGGTGTCCCATGTAGGCCACTGATAAACTTCTCAGCATTCCATCTTCCACTCGACTACCTTGCTGGCATGGCTTCTCCATATTTAAGGGCTGACTCAGCCACCCTGCCAGAGCATTCTGCCTGGGGATTGGCACAGTTTCCTCAAGTATGCAGATCAATCCTCCTGGCCTCCGCCCACTAACTTCTAGAAGTTCCTCTAAACTTCCAGATCCAGGGCAGGTATCAGAGACCTGCCTCTGTGAATCATCCAGTCTGACCTGAAGTAAACCCTGACCCAATTTTAGACTCACAAACTAACCAAGAGTCATAACATATATTTTCCTGCACTAACACTAGTAGCACACTAGAGGGTGACACACATAGATCACTGTAAAGATGCACTATTTAAAGAGTAACACTACTTTTGCTGAGAAAAAAAAAAACAATTCTCTTTAGACAGCCCCGGGACAAGGTCATCTAGAGCCCAGGGTGAACATGCCAAACTGTGCCAAGATATGCCTCGATGTATGAGCATTACGTGTCAATAAACACCCCCCCCCCCCAAAAAAAAATCAAGCAGCAATCTGCATGCTTACCTTCTATGCATAAATGCCCCCTCTTCCTAGTACAAATCCCCCCTTGCTGAAATACCCCCTTCCAGCAAATCTGAGAAACTGCAGAGATCTCTGAATGGTGCCCGTGCTGAGCAGCCTGTACTCAAAATGCAACAGGACAGCTGTTTCGCATGGTACTCAGAAGCTAGCGGATATCACTGTAGTAGCAGTGCCTACTACATTTATTTCCAGCTTCCATGCGGGTCAAACAGGTAGGGTATATGCAAACTTACTTTGGTCCAAACTGGAGTTTATGGTCCATTAAGATACAGTCTGTTCTGCAGCTGATAGAAGTTGAGCAGGTACTTTTTGACTCATCCTTGGGGCATATATAAGCCAGCCGTGGGAGGAATCGAGAAGAGGGGAGAGAGGTGAGCGCGAGTTGCCAGTGCATGGTCAAGAAGGGAGAGTCTTACACCTTAGTGGGTAAAGTAGGGAACCTAACTGGGACTATATGAGTGACCAGAGTAGCATCTTCCCCTTGGAGGGAAGCTGAGATTTTCCTTCCCTATGGAGCTTTGCTAGGGCAGCTAGAGCAATAGGCCTAGAGAGGAATAGAATTCATTCTTACTTGCGTAGTGGGTAATGGGTCTGAACCCTGTGATTTGAGGTCTTTATGAAGAAACATACCTAAGGGATGTGATGAGGATGTAGTTTTAATAATAATAAAATAAATGGAAAGTTGCCCTTTGCAAGTTCTGAGGTTTAGCTGAATATGCTGGAAGGGAAATTAATATTAACATTTAACTGATATTGCTGTAATTATCACTAAACATTGGTGCGCTATATGTAAACCACATGCTATTTATAAAGGGCCATAACTGTAAATAAATGGCACCTATCTTTCGAATAAGTGGAACAACAAAGTAACAGTTAAAATTAAAGGTGGAATCAAACTCTGATTATGTCATGCAGAATCTCAAGCAGTTGACGGAGTGTACAGGAAACATAATGTGCCATCTGTATGTGATTTGTCTGTGAAACGATGAAAGCACTGGGATGTAATTCAGGCATAATTTCCAGATTTCAACAAGACAAATTTATTTTTTCTTTTACTCTTATAGAAAAAAATTGATCTACTGCACCGTCAAACAGTTTTAGCAAACAACCCTTCCGATAAAGTGCGGCTGCTTCTCTTGGAGTGTTGTATCTCTATTGTATCAGTAGTAGGCATGGGCTTCCCTGAGGCTCAGGGTCTAACTAATGTCCATTTTCTCCAGGAATCAGAATGGTTAGTAGTTTCATTGTTGGCACTCCTAGGATGCTGCTTTCATCTTCATAATACTGGAATCAGCTGATGTACTACAAAGCAAACAAGTGGATTGCTGCACACTGAAGGAACTCCAAAACTTTTATTAAACCGATATCCACAGAAAAAACAACATGGTGCCCTGACTCCCTCCCTAGCTGTTCGTCTCCTCCGGTCACCGGGAGCTATCATTACGGAGATCAAAGGCTAATCACTAGGTACGGGAAGAAAAGGATTAATGAGCACGCATAGGGCCTGCCATGTGCTCGGTGGGACCGTATTCTGTTACTGGGAGTGAAGTAGTGGAGGTACACTGGACTGGTGGAGTGGGCGAAGGCTCTGTACGTCCCTCCTAATGCAAACATACATTAGTTGCAAGTGTGCGGTAGCACGGGATGAAGCAACTTACAGAGGAACATTACTGCTGCACACAAGTGGCTCATCTCTAAGTCAGGGACTGCCTAAGTGTTCGATTCTTCACATTACCTCAGCCTCCGCCCAGCCCCTGGCATTGGTGAGCAAGCTTTCATGAGAGGTGTTTCCCCAAGTGCATGGGCGCAGTAGACAACTGTCAGACAACTGTCTCAGACTGTTTTTAGGCTCTGACGATTTATGGGGGAGACAATTGGCTCTGAAGCGGCCGGCGTGACCGGCGAAACCAGTCAGGCTTCCAGCCTTGCTCCCATGCTGCCAGCTTTTGGGATACTCTTCCCCTAACTCCTCCCTTTATTTAAGGGACTTTGACGTCTCTGGATATGGACTTATAAACCTCCACTTGCTATAAGTACAGCTTGGATCTTTCAAGATCCACATGGATGGCTAAGTACATTTTCTCTACTTGAGTGTTATGTGGCTTGGAAACTCTTCTTTGTTCTAAACCAGGGGTCCCTCTAGTTTTCCAGGAACTACAATTCCCATCATGTCTAGTCATGTCTGTGAATGTCAGAGTTTTACAATGCCTCATGGGATGTGTAGTTACGCAACAGCTGGAGGGCTGTAGTTTGGAGATCCCTGATCTAACCTGACAGCTCCCACAATGGGCATGAATGAATTATATACCACACAGTTGGAGGAGTTCTCCTGTGTCTACCTAGTTGTCAACAAAGGGAAAGCAGAAGATGCCATGCTATAAGATATGTGAGTGCTATACTGTATGTGATGATTGGGGCACGTCTCCCTGGGATTTTTTCAGTCAACTGCTGGCTCCATGCTGCTTATATGGGGGTTGGTCTTATAACACATTTTACTGAAATACACCCTCATGGACTTTAAAAGCCATTAGTTACATGTAATGGCCCATTACATCGTTCATATGTGGGTTGGTCTCATGCTACAGAGTTAAATGCCACTGACCATATGGAGTGGCCCATCAATATCACTTATATGTGAATTGGTAACCTTTACAGTCCATGAGAAGATCCTTTAATGGACTTTGAACAATATTCAGCTATATACCAGTCCTGGAATATATTCTACTAAGGGATCCTTTTGGGAATCCTGAAGAACATCAACTTATATATAATATGGAGGAGAAGTTTTTATGTTTTTTGATCCGGTTTATGTAGACTGTGCCCCCCACTGGGGTACATACACCCATAAACAATTGACATCACATTTTTTTCTTTGTTTCCTCTTTTTTTTCTTAGGCCCCTTTCACACTGGGGCGGTGAGCCGCGGTGACGGTAAAGCAGCGCTATATTTAGCGCTGCTTTACCGTCGTTTTCACCGCGGTTTTCGGCCGCTCGCGGTGCGGTTTTACCCCCCGCGAGCGGCCGAAAAAGGGTTAAACACCCCCCGCAGAGCGCCGCCGTAGCCGCGGTATTGCCGCGGTAACCGCGGTATTGCCGCGGTTTTACCGCGGTCTCCCATTGTAATCAATGGGAAGGAGCGGTATAGGAGCGGTGAACACACCGCTCCTATCCCGCTCCAAAGATGCTGCTAGCAGGACTTTTTTTTGCCGTCCTGCTAGCGCACCGCTCCAGTGTGAAAGCCCGCCGGCTTTCACACTGGAGTTAAAGGGGCAGGATTTTTTCATGCGGTGAACAGGCGCTATTTTTAGCGCTGCACCGCATGAAAAACGCCCCGGTGTGAAAGGGGCCTTAGGGAGGGTTGGGAATGCTTATACAATTTCCTTGCAGCTGCTATGGTTGTGTTTTTAATAACTGGCCAATTATGATTTGATTTTATTAGTTGGATAATGGGTTTTGTACTTACTAGATTATTAGTGTTTAATAAAGTCATTTTCTTTTTTTCTCTTTTTTTTCCCTTTACTGTTACATGTGTCAGACTACTTTGTCAGGTCCCCCCATATAATATATATTTATCTAGGGATACATTGCAATTTTTTTTTGTATTGAAGTTGAGCTCAGTCTGATTTTTATTCCTTTTTTTCTTTTTTCATGTATGTATGCAACTACAGTTCCCTCGTAATAGAATTTAATTTAAGTTCTTTAATAAAAAATGTTTTTCTTTTTTTCTTTGTTCTGTATTGAGGATACATTTTATTCCTTTGTCCTTTTGTATGGGCTCTCCAACCACCTTCTGGGCACATCTCTTTAGGGATTGGCTGGGTTCCCATACATTTTCAAGATGCTCTCCCATTCTTCCTACCACTGTAATCCTGTAATATATGTGTAGCGGTGACACTTTTGCAAGGTGTCCGCTATGTGTAAATTTCGTTATTTTTTCTCTCAGAACAGTAAAGGGGTTCTGAGAGCTAATTGGTTAGGTTAACTTTGGCATCAGTTTGGCTGGGCTGTGTTGGGGTTCTGCCTGATCATGTGTGCGGTGAGGTACACATGACAGGTTTAGAACCAGGCCTGGTTGGACGTTTGTGTACCGGCATTCTCCGGAGCCAATCAGTGGGTGCGTCTGGCCCCGCTGAGGAGTCTGGGGAAGGGTACTTAAGATTCTGAAGTCATGTGTTCAGGGTTCGTTCGGCCATAGCTGCCTGTTCCTGAACCTGGACCGGGGTAGCCCCGCGAGGGGTCACGGGAGCATGTGCCGCCCCAAAACATGGTCAGTTTAATTGGCCCCACAGACCCGCTTGGTCGGGGGCAAGGATCAATCTGTTTCCAAGTCTCGGAACCGGCTGGTCTGAGGCGCAGTAACTGAGGGAGGATTCAAGGCGTCCGGGTGCGCTCTCAACTTGGAGGGGCACCGCAGCTCGTGTAAGCGACCGGAGGAGGACTCTTCGGAGGAGGGCCAACAAGCTGGCATCCCAAGAAGTGCCTGGTTGCTGGGTTGTCAAGGACACTGACGAATCTATGTTTTCCCAGTACTGTCAAGGAGACAGAGAACGTTCCAGGTACTGAGGAAAGGTTCCTGTTCACTTTCCGTTGCAAATTTATTCAAGGTCAGAGACTTTGCAAGTTTCCGAATTCAAGCGCTGCCTGCCATAATCTCTGGCTAGAGATTTGTTCAGCTTTGAAGCGCCCAGCTGCGAGTGGCTACTCTCTGGGTTTAAAAACCTTTCTAAAGGACTTTTATGATGTCAGCGTCCAAAGTCATTGGGTACTAACCCTGGGAACCCCTAGACCTGGAAGAACAAGCCAAGCGGAGGTAACCGGTAAGCCCAAAAGTCAAGGCCGCCCCATCGAGGGTTATGGCCGCTACATATATATATATATTTTTTTTTTTTTAATGTAAAATTAAAATAATTTGGTCTCACTTTGTGACAACCGACCGGTATCGCTTTTACACCCCTTAAAGCCGGCAAGCGACTGTGACATAATCCTCCTTTTTGAACGGGGGGAAGGCAGGTGCGGACCCACCAGTAACCCCCTATCCCCCCTCGACCCCCCTGTCACCCCCATCCCTTCTCCCCTTCCGGAATCTTTATCTACCCCTTCCTTCTCTCCCTCCTCCCCCTTTCCACTCTCTCTCTACCCCTTTAGAAGGATACCCAAACTCTGTAATGGGACGACACACTACTTCCCCATTAATCAACAGAATCTACTTCTCGCGTCTCCCCCCTCCCCGACCACTGGCGGGGGGAGGGGACAATAGAAATCTATGATCCTCCACCCACTGACGCTCAATTAGCACTATACCTCTTGATCGTGACCATTTATCTTTGTTAAGTCTCTCTTGCTATAAAATGACATTGGTATCCTTTATGACACGATTTCACGTTTTGTTATGATCTGTAACGATTACCTTGTTTTGCTTGTTTTGTTTTATCTTCTTTACTTTAAATAAAAACTTTATGGAAAAAAAAAATTCAAATAATAACAGATATAATGTAAATAAACTTGCATGTCTGGCAATCAGATCTCTGGAAGTTTGATCACTCATTTTCACATGATCACATCCCCATGTGTGCGACCAGCTTTAATGACCCCTACTTCCACCCATACCATGTCATCTGAGGCCCGATGCTCCATTTTCCTGATGATGGTGTTCCCTCCATACATGTTCTGTACTGTAACTGAATAGACATGTGCAATTCGTTTAGTTTTTTTTCGTTTTTTGTTTTTTTTCATTATTTTCGTTCATTCGTTTTCGTACGAATGAACGAACGATTCGCTAAGAATTTTAACGAATAACGAATCGTTCGAATCGAACGAATCCGAAAACAATGAAAATCCGAAAAAAACTAATTAGAAACAACGAAACTACGAAAGAAGAAAATCCGAAAAACGAAAACAAAATGAACGAAAAAATTTGTACATTCGTAACTTTTTTTTTTGTTGAATTGGTAATTTTCCGTGTCCCTTACAATGGCGCTGCTTAACGTGCCTCGAATGGATTGAACGAAAAAATTCGTACATTCGTAACTTTTTTTTTTTTGATTCGTAATTTTCCGTGTCGCTTACAATGGCACTGCTTAACATGCTTCGAATGGATTGAACAAAAAAATTCGTACATTCGTAACTTTTTTTTTTTTTTTTCGATTTGTAATTTTCCGTGTCTCTTACAATGGCGCTGCTTAACGTGCTTCGAATGGATTGAACGAAAAAATTCGTACATCCGTAATTTTTTTTTTTTTTTTTTTCGATTCGATTCGTAATTTTCTGTGTCTCTTACAATGGCGCTGCTTAACCGCTTCCCGACCACTTAACGCCGATATACGTCGGCAAAATGGCACGGGCAGGTAAAATCACGTACCTGTACGTGATCGTGCATGTGCCTGCCTGTGGGTCGCGCGCTCGCGACCCAGTCGGGAGCTCCGTGACCCCGGCCGCGGGACCAGCGGACCCGATCGCCGCTGGTGTCCCGCGATCGGGTTACGGAGCTGAAAAACGGGGAGAGGTATGTGTACAAACCTCTCCCCGCGCTTCCTACTCTGCCTGTCATTGATCGGCTGTTCCCTGTCATCGGGAAAGCCGATCAATGACGTCAGACGTCAGCCCCGCCCCCTAATGTAAAAAAAAAAACACACACGTCACAGCCCATAACCCCTCCCCTCCCCCTAGTGGTTAACCCCTTCACTACAACTGTCATTTATACAGGAACCAATGCATTTAAATAGCATTGATTGCTGTATAAATGACAATGGTCCCAAAAATGTCTCAAAAATGTCCGATGTGTCCGCCATAATGTCGCAGTTACAATAAAAATCGCTGATCGACGCCATTACTAGTAAAAAAAAAAATATTAATAAAAATGCTATAAAAATATCCCCTATTTTGTAAACGCTATAACTTTTGCGCAAACCAATCAATAATCGCTAATTGCAATTTTTTTTACCAAAAATATGTCGAAGAATACGTATCGGCCTAAACTGAGAAAAAAAAAATTTTTTATATATTTTTTGGGGATATTTCTTATAGCAAAAAGTGAAAAATATTGCATTTTTTTCTAAATTGTCGCTCTATTTTTGTTTATAGCGCAAAAAATAAAAACCGCAGGGGCGATCAAATACCACCAAAAGAAAGCTCTATTTTGTTTTGGAGCCACGTCGCACGACCGCGCAATTGTCAGTTAAATCGACGCAGTGCCGAATCGCAAAAAGGGGCCTGGTCCTTTGGCTGCCAATTGGTCCGGGGCTGAAGTGGTTAACGTGCTTCGAATGGATTGAACGAAAACATTTGTGCATTCGTAACTTTTTTTTTCGATTCGGAATTTTCCGTGTCTCTTACAATGTAATAATAGCATACGCATTACATAAAATTATGAATTATGCTCTGATTACGAATCTACGAAAACAATGTTACGAAAGTACGAATAAATCAATCTAACAAAAGTACAAATGAAACTAAATCTACGAAAATACGAATGCGTCCGAATTTCGAATAAACGAAAATTAAACTAACGGAAAAACGAATCAACGAAAAAATAACTCTTACGAAAATACGAATCGTTACGAATACGAACACCGACGACTTACGAATTTACGAATCGTTACGAATACGAACACCGACGACTTACGAATTTACGAATCGTTACGAATCAACGGAAACGAAAAAAACAAAACGAAAATAAACAAATTTTTCTATTTTGCACATGTCTACTCTGGTTCAGTTCACAACATTCGTTTCCAGCGCACACACAAATGTTAATTCTCGCTCACATATCTTCTTTCTGAAACTGCCATCCATTAAAGAAAGTTTATGGGCGGCCAGCCTCGGCTACAGTAAACCAGGAGGAGGAACGATGGATACAGAGTCCATGTAAAATAATATGGATCCCAGTTGTAGAATGCTGTAGCCAAGATCAAAGCGAGCAATTGTTTAAACTGCACGACTTCAAAATATTCCCATTGTTTTGAATTATTCCTGATATCTGGCAAAAGTGGAGAAAGGCCAGGACTTTCCCCTCAATGATCTGCTGAGCACACTGTCAGCGCGGGCGAGAAGAAATGAGCTATGAGGCTTTCTTTAATAGAATATGTTTTGGCTGTATAGTTTACATACTAAGAAAGCAATTTACTTCATGGCGCCAAGTAAGGATGTTTAATTCTTCAGAACGTATCTCATGTTTGTTGACAATGGCCCATAAATAAAACATGATTGCTGCTGTAATTTATATGACTGCATGTGTAAACCTAGCGATCCCATTCAATTAGCCGACAAAATAAAAAGTGAGAGAGGATGTCTTTCCATCAAGCCAGGCATTAGCCATGTGTGGGAAGGTAAGTGAAGGAAATCCTGACAACCTGGAGATTTTCGCACCTAGGAATTCAATTTTCCCCCCATTAGCATATTAGCATCAAACTGATCGCCCTATGACAGCGCTGTTTACGACTGACTCACGGCTTCAACATGTTTATTCATAGTATGAATTTGGAATATTTATTAGTTATTGGAAGAACTGTCATTAGAGTTAAACTCCAAGCAGACGGAGAAGACACAAATGAATGCAGCTCTATATTCATTAATTCGCCATTTGTAAATTGAAGTAGTTTAAGTATTTGACTTTGTATAGGCCCCTTGCAGTCATTGTACTGTAGAACTGATGGAAGGAGAGGCAGCACATGTAGACAGGTGCAGGTTATTCTTCCTTTCTCTAGGTGGCACTGTGCCGATGCTACAGGGGAAGGTAAGTCTTTAAAGCGGTGGGCCAGCTGGAATATTTTTTTTTTTAAAAGTCAGCAGCTACAAACACTGTAGCTGCTGACTTTAATAAGCACACTTACCTGTCCAGGGTGCCCGCGATGTTGGTCGCCCAAGGCCAACCCGTCCCTCGACTCTCGGGTCTCGGTGCTGCCATTCAAACCAAGGGAAACAGGCAGTGGAGCCTTGCTGCTTCACTGCCCATTTCATACTGCCTCTACCGCTTCCTCTGGTCCAGTCACATGATCTCTCCAGTGGCCAGCTTCAGAATTGACATCACCCATAGACTTACTATGCAACATCCATTGTTGGCTGTTCCTTCTCTACACTGAAGCTGGTGCTGGGGCTCGATCATGTGACCGGACTGGAGCGCCCTCAGCATAGGTAAGAATAGACATTTTTCCCTTACAGGGTAGTTAGACTAATCTAAGAATGGGGCTGGGAGCTGGTTTAAGTATAGTTAGAATTTGACTGGACTTCCAATTTAAATCCTCCATTAGTCTCCCCTGGGAAGGTAGGTGTCTAAATTTGATGGTAAGTTCCCATGATATTTCAGGTGGCCATCCTAATGAGGGATCCTTTAAAAAGGGGATTGACCATCACATTTTTCCCTTACAGGGTAGTTAGACTAGGCTAAGAATGGGGGGTGGGAGCTGGTTTAAGTATAGTTAGGATTTGAATGGACTTCCAATTTAAATCCTCCATTAGTCTCCCCTGGGAAGGTAGGTGTCTAAATTTGATGGTAAGTCCCCACGAGATTTCAGGTGGCCATCCTAATGAGGGATCCTTTAAAAAGGGGATTGACCATCACATTTTTCCCTTACAGGGTATTTAGACTAGGCTAAGAATGGGGGGTGGGAGCTGGTTTAAGTATAGTTAGGATTTGAATGGACTTCCAATTGAAATCCTCCATTAGTCTCCCCTGGGAAGGTAGGTGTCGAAATTTGATGGTAAGTCCCCACGAGGTTTCAGGTGGCCATCCTAATGAGGGATCCTTTAAAAAGGGCATTGCACATCATATGGGCATGCTTAAGATGAGTGGTAGGTTACGGAGAGGAACTTGCTGGTTAGGGACATTGCTTAGGGAAAGGTTCCTGGCGAGTAGGGACAGAGTAAGGGATTATGTCCAGTGCCGAAAAACCTTCCAAGGATTCCTTTTCAGTGGGCCAGTGCAGCATGGTTATAGGAAATACCATCATCCCTCCAGCAGAAGTCGTTATCCGGTAACATTACCACAGCTCATACTAAGTGGGCTGTATTGCAAATATTGTGTTTACCAGTGTGCCATACCATTGCAAGAGTTACAATTTTGAACTGTTATTATAAAACTGCTAAGAATCTGTGTGTGGTATCTCCCAAGAGGGTACCTGTGACAGACCTAGCCAGGACAGAGGCTGTTGGAGGGGACTGAATGCGAGCCTATTGCCTTGTGATTACGGGCCCTGGCATTTGGGGGAACGGTGCTCTTTGTGAGCTGTATGCCTGGGGACCGCTGAGCTGGTTTTTACTTGGATTTAGGTCCATGCTGGCCCCCCAAGACACAGACTGTGGATATGTATATGATGTATATATGTATATATAATGTGTGTTGTCCCCATGCTGTTGGGACACACACTGTCAGATGCTAATTTCGTCAACTCCAGCCAGCCTGTCTGTCTGTTGTCTTGTGTAATGTAGATGAGGCTGGTCTGGCTTGACACAGATTCTAAAGAATATTTCACCTATTGTTGTATGTGCTAATTAACCCTGCAATTGAATGAAGGAGTCCAGTGTTGATTAAGATAATTAGCTCATGCTAATTAGGTTAGGTTTTAGTCATCTGGCTGTATATATGTGTGTGACATGTCAAATAAAGTTAATTCCTGATGTACTCCAAGACTAGTGTTGTCTAGTTCTTGGGGGTTCCTATAACCAGATCCATTGGACTCATGTTCCAGGACTTAGGAAGCATTTACGGCGGACACCTTGAGTACAGGATCCGTCACAGTACCTAAGGCTCCTCCTTCACAGAAGAATTCGATAAGCGTTAATCAATCTGCTGCTTCTCCTTTCACTGGCTGTGGGAGGGATAAGATTTTACAGAACTGCAGAGAAATATCAGATCTCCTCTAGACAGGGCCGTCTTTAATATTGATTGGACCCTGGGCAAAAATTTTCTTGGGCCCCCTCTCCAAACAGTTTCGCTCTCCACCTGCTCTGAGACTCAAAACCCGTTTACTGAATCAGATCAGGCAGTGATTGCGATTGGTTGCCAGAGGTTACAGTGTATCACTGCTCACTGACTGATTGCTTGAGGTTGCAGCACACATTACGGCTCACTGATTAGTTGCTAGAGGTTACAGCACATGATTTCTGCTTGTTGATTAGTTGCTAGAGATTACCGTACATTAATACTGCTTACTGATTGGTTGCTAGAGGTTACTGCAAATCATTACTGCTTACTGATTGGTTGCTAGAGGTTACAGCACATCATCTCCTCACTGCCTGCACACCATGAACTGGGGAGGTGAGGGGACCCATTAATAGACATAAAACTCCTGAGGATCCTAGGACACCTGGGATCAGTGGCAGTGCTGGGGGGAGGGGAGGGTGTGATCAATGGCAATGCTGATTTTTTTTACCGATTACCAATATAAAGAGGAGTTTCAACACTGGCCACCAATGTAATAGGGGTTTACACTGACCACTATTGTAATAGAGGTTTACACTGACCACTAATGTAATAGAAGCATTTACAGTAATCACCAATGTAAGGAGGGATTTACACTGACCACAAATGTAATAGAGGTTTACACTGACCACTAATGCATTTACAGTAATCACCAATGTAAGGAGGGATTTACACTGGCCACAAATGTAAAGGGGAAATTCACATGGCTACAATTGTGAATGAAAAGATTCTACACCAAGCGCCAATGTACTGAGAAGATTTACACTGACCACCAATGTAACTAAGACATTTAGCCTGAGTTCACATTTGTGTGTGTTGGGAACGCATGCAAAATCGCTTTCCTGACACCACATAAACATGCTGCCCTTTAGTAGATACACAGCAGTGCCATTAATTGTTAATGACACCCTCAGGCATCTGCTGACATGTGCATTGGCACCTTGTGATTTCGAAAAAGCGTTAGAGACTTTCTTGCGCATTTGTAGCGCATAGAGCAGCCCATTGAAATTAATAGGCTGCCCTACACATGACCTACATCTTTGTCAGTACACCTTTGCATCCTAAAACCCATGCTAACCTCTGCACCCCAAAGCTCCCCCATCCTCTCCACTCCAATCCCCCTCCCCTTTAACTCTACCTCCCTCCTCTGCTCATTTTTGCACCCACCTCCCTTACCTCCATACGTCCCCTCCTTGTTCACCTCTGCACCCCAAACTGTAATTCCTTCTCTGCCTACCTCTGTACACCCCACGCTACCCCCCACCCCCCTATTTGCTTACCTTTGCAGAACAGGCTGATGGTAGGCTTAATGACCACAGTTGTAGGCAGGACTTTCAAGCATGCACCTTTATCTTCTCAGTGGGCAGCATTCAGTATAGGTGATGGTGGATATGACCTCAGGGGGTATGATATACATATGAATACCACCTCTATTTACATATGAATTCTGCCAGTCCACCACTATTTACATATGAATGCCGCCACTATTTACATATCAGTGCTGGTATTTACATGTAAACACAAGGTCTGCAGGTGAGTCATATGTACACAAGAGCTGGGCAGCATTAGTAACAGAACTTCATACTGAGATATCAGGACACAGCACGGGGCTAAAACCTCAAGGGGCGAGGGAATTTAAACTGAGATAGTTGGCAAGTATGAGGCAGCTGCTTTGGGCCCCACAACAATGAAAGGGCCCAGGGCAGCTGCCCCTTTTGCCCTGCCTTAAAGACAGCCCTGCCTCTAGAGATGAGCTTAGGGTCGGTTCAAACCCAGAAGGAGCTGTTCGTGCTGGGCCAACCCACCCTTTTGTGTATGTGCAGCTCCAGGGTGAAGAATCCTGACAGTTTCCTTCCAGGTGTAGTCTAACATGGGATCGGACTGAACTCAAGACGAACCCAAGCTCATCCCTAACCTCCTCTCCTGTCAGACAAGGCCGGGCAGCCCAATCAGATGCAACCAAGGCATTTTCCACCCACAGCCGCACATACACAAAGGGGCTGGAATTTTCATGATGTCATTGACCTAATATGGCCGTATGAAGTCAATTAAGTCAATTACATTGATATAGTTGTATTAGGTACTTAGATTGACCAAATGTGGCCATATAGGTCAATGACATTCAACTAATAATAATAACTAATAATAAGTCAATGATGTTATAAGCGTCCCCACCATGAATGTGCATGTCTTGGCCACAGCACATTGGACCAGTGGGGATGCTTTGATGTGACAAATTCTCATTAGATCTGCTGCACTGAGCTGCCAAACCCAACTCTTCCCTATTAAGGGCTTATTAGATCTCTGGCTGGATCAACAGGTATTTATATATACAGTGCGTGCCACGATTTTAAAGAGACAAAACATGAGGAAATGTGCATGTTTTGCCTGAATGTACTAAATATGTTTTGTTTTTTTTATAACTACCGGGGCATATGTATACGTTTTAGCCCATTGTGGATACACCGGCGTAGCAAGTAGAACAAGTCGAAACTTACAATTTTACAAGTTGTGTCTATATCTTATGAGCAATTTAATACCAAGCCATCTCTTTTCTAAGAATACATACATTGCTTGCTGTTTGTTATTGGTACGCCTACATTTTTTTATATACATGCTGTGTTAATTGATTTACTTACTGCAGAAGCATGTGTCTCTGAGTTTTTCGTTTATTTAACTGAAAACCAGTGAATGTGTACATACTGTATACAGCTCCGCTGTATTACATAGTTACATAGTAGGTGAGGTCGAAAAAAGACACAAGTCCATCAAGTCCAACCTATGTGTGTGATTATATGTCATTATTACATTGTATATCCCTGTATGTTGTGGTGGTATTACAAGTATAGAGTTCTTTTTTTTTAATTCAAGGGCATGCAAGGTATTACAAGTATTTATGGTACATAGTGCCAGCAATTATGCATAACTTTAAATAATGTACATTCATATCTGTCTTTGCACTCAATGAGCTTACAATCTAAAGTCCCTATCAGATATGCATACATACACATACAGTATATATATAAAATAAAAATAAAAAATTGTATCTGCACTAAGGCTCAAAATAGCAATAAGCAGCTGACACAATATCGTAGGCAACAATATGAGCAAAAAGATTGTAAGCTCCAATGAGCAGGGCCCTCTGGTTCCTCCTGTATTGAATTGTATTGTAACTGTATTTTATTATTATTATACAGGATTTATATAGCGCCAACAGTTTGCGCAGCGCTTAACAAAATAAAGGCAGACATTACAATTACATTACAATTTGGTACAAGAGGAATCAGAGGGCCCTGCTGGTTAGAGCTTACAATCTAAAAAGAAAGGGTCAATTGATACAAGAGGTAATAGCTGTGTGGGATGAGTTGATGGAGGAAGTAAAACAGTGCTAGTTAGAAGCAGGAGAGGCTTCTTTAAAGAGAAAGGTTTTCAGGGATCGTCTAAAGATGGATAGATTAGGGGACAGTCGGACAGATTGGGGTAGAGAGTTCCAAAGGATGGGAGAAGCTCTGGAGAAATCCTGGAGGCGAGCATGGGAGGAGGTGACAAGGGAGCTAGAGAGCAGAGGAGGTCTTGGGAGGACCGAAGAGAGCGGCTTGGTTGGTATTTTGGTACTAGGTTAGTGATGTAGCTGGGGGCAGAGTTATGGATGGCTTTGTAAACTATTGTTAGTACTTTGAATTTTATTCGTTAGGTGAGTGGAAGCCAGTGGAGGGATTATTGTTTTGTTTACCCTAAAGTTGTAAAGCGTCATGCAAACTGTTGGCACTATATTAATCCTGTATAATAATAATAATATAGAGATATAAAAATAGTGCACTGATAATTAAAAAGAAGACACAGTCTGACAAGGTACAAACACCACAATAAGAAATAAACTGAGAAAAGTGCAAAACAATCAGAAAAGTCCATAAAGTAGAGACCAGTAGTTGATGGTGCTCACAGAGATGTGACAAAGAGACCTTCACCCTCAATCCACATGGATAGCCTTTTACCACACAGATTTGATCAAAAGGTCAAAAAGCATAATCAAGACTCAACTCCAGGAATGGACCATCTCGCATCTTTTCCCATTAGTATTCAATTCAATGGTTAATCCTGACCCGATGGACATCAATACTCCCTATAGCGAGAGAAAGAAACATCTCATAGTGTAGTAAATCCAGAAAAAAATGATTTATTTATATCGCACTCACATTTCTAAGTATTAAAACCCACATTTCAATAAAAGGTTTCCTGTTAAATGCTTTTTTTATTACATTTTGAAAAAGAAAACAAGCCAAAACAAAAACAATTAAAATCAACGGTAGTATTCCTGTAATTACTTCATACCCCACAATCTACATACCATCACCTATTCAAAGCATGGATATCTTTTACAATCTTCCTCCTCCCTACATTTGCAAGACCACCTACCCTCTCCATCCAACAGTCCCCTCAAAAGAGAGAGAAAAAAAAGGAAGAGCAAAAAAAAGGGGGGGGGTAGAGAGTGCAAACAATACACAGTGGTGTAGTGGTTAGCACTCTCACCTAGCAGTAAGAAGGGTCGCTGGTTTGAATCCCAACCACGACACTACCTGCCTGCAGTTTGCATGTTCTCCCTGTGCCTGCGTGGGTTTCCTCCAGGTACTCCCACAATCCAAAGACATGCAGGTAGTTTAAAGCGGGACTGTACTGAAACATTTTTTTTTAAAAGCCAGCAGCTACAAATACTGCAGCTGCTGACTTTTAAAAACTGGACACTTACCTGTTCCAGGGTCCAGCGATGTCGGCAGCAGGGGCCGATCGATCGCTCGGCTCTCTGCTGTAGCCAGCTCCATTCTCAGTGAGGGAATCAGGAAGTGGCTTCACTTCCCGATTCCCTACTGCGCATGCGCGAGTCGCGCAGCGCAATGAGAATCTTCAGCGCGCTGGGACAGGAAGCTGCGTAAACTCAAGTTGAACTGGATGGACTGGTGTCTTTATTCAACCTTACTAACTATGAAACTATAAAAAGAGGGTACCAGAAGGGCCCATAAATGGCGGGTTTTAAGCCAACCTGATGGCCGCTGCGTCTTGGTGCACGATGATGTCACGTGCCATAACTCCACTCTACGTGCTTCGTCATTGATGACGTCATCAGGGGCGTGATACATACACATACTAAGGCCAATTTAGACCGAAACCATAACCAACTACAAAAAAAATAAAAAATTTCAGAGCAAACTTACCAGCTAGCCTGCAAACAAACCAAATTAACGCTGTCTAACAAGTCACGTTAAAAACAGAGAGTTTCATTGCACACGCGTGCAACAAAATACAGGAATTAAAGCATTAAATAACAAAACAAATGCAAGAACCACGTTTAAAGTGGAACTTTACCCAAAAGTGTAAGTTCTACTTGTTTGCATTCCTCCCCCCCTCCACTGCCACATTTGGCACTTTTTGGGGGGGAGCGGGTACCTGGTTTTGACAGGTACCCCCTTATGCCGCGTACACACGGTCGGAATTTCCGATGGAAACAGTCCGATGGGAGCTTTTCATCGGATTTTACGACCGTGTGTATGCCCATCGGTCTTTTTCTGTCGGAATTTCCGACGGACTTTGGATTGAGAACCTGTTCTCAATTTTTCCGACGGAAAACCTTTCTATCGGATTTTCCGATCGTGTGTATGCAATTCCGACACGCAAAATTCCGATGCATGCTCAGAAACAATTCAACGCATGCTCGGAAGCATTAAACTTCCCTTTTATAGTGCTGTCGAACGTGTTTTATGCCGCTGTGTTACTGACCATCGGAATTTGGTGTGACCGTGTGTAGGCAAGACAGTTTGAGCGAAATTCCGACGGGAAAACCATCAGAGCTTTTTCCGACGAGAATTCCGACCGTGTGTACGCGGCATTACACTTCTGGTCAGATTCGCTGGAAGTTTGCCCTCCCTCCTTCCCTCTTAGCCTTCTGAAACACATCACAGGTCCCTGAATACTACGGGGCCATTCACAAAGCGCAGTAGAAAAGTGTCTGTAAAGCAGCAAGGCTTCACCTCTTGTTTCCCTTACTTACGATGCCGTCGCCTGCACCCGAAGCCCATTGAAGACTTGGCTCAGATGAGGACATCACTGGATCCCTGGACAGGTAAATGTCCTTATATTAAAAGTCAGCAGCTACAGCATTTGTAGCTGCTGACTTAACATTTTTGGGGGGAGCCTGGAGCTCCACTTTAAAAATTGCTAAGCTGCAAAGTATTACAAAGTATTACATTTTAGCTTTTGGGTTACACTTTAAGGACGGGCAATGAAAAGATCATGACGACACTCCATAGATGCACGTTGTGTATAATAACGAATTACAAAAGGTTGTAAAACCTAATGTTTTGTTTAACGTTATTGAACGGGACCATATGCCTCTGGTGATCTTGACGGAGATATTTTAATTTAAAACACTGAACTTGCAAAAATTTCAGATGAAAAATCAAAACCTGCCTCAAATATGAGAACCCTAAACTACGTGTTTATAACACAGTAATGTGTTTCATTATCCCCTATTCGGGGGGGGGGGGGGGGTTCTGGATGTATGTTTCCCCTCCCTCCCACAGTGCACTATATGTAAGCACACAGCATATAGAATAAAGAAAGAAAAGAGCTGAAAACCTAGCTCCAGTTTTTCTGGATGAAACCTTTTTTATTTTTTTTCCTTTAAACAAATCCACAGTCAGTGAACTGTTAAAATAATCTAGGAGGTATAAATCTTGTAAAGACGTGCAAGCCTTCCATTTGTTCATTTTTTTTTTTTTTATGTGGATGGTTGTTGACCTTGATCTTCTACAGGCAAGTTATAGTCTGCTTTCTATGCACTATTTAAAAAGAAGAATTGAATGGTTTAAGTGGATACTGACATCTAAGTCAACAAATCCGCACACTTGAAACTAACACGCGGGTAAATATGACAGGAGATATAACGCCTTTGTTAAGCACTGGCAAACACACGGCAGGCTGAGGCTTCAGAACGGCGGGTACGGTGCCAGTCCGTGAAAGGAAAAACATTAAACTCTCTAATAAAAAGCCAAAATATTTTACACCGCTCCGCAGATGGAAACATTAAAAAGCATGGCAGTGTGGTTTAAAGAGGTAGAACCCAAAAAACTAAAATGTAATACGTACACAGCGAAATCACGCTAGGACTACAAAGCTGCACAATCATAAATATAAATGGTGAAAAATAACAAAGTCCTCAAACAGTGCCACGCTAAAAATTCACAAATAAATAGTAGACGGTGAATAATCATATGAATAAGTGAAGTGAAAGAAGTCCAAGTGAATGTAAATAACATAAAAAGTCCCAAATGGTGCAAATTACACTGAATCAAAATGAAAAGTTCCAAAGTGTTGATAGGAGTACTGACACCTCATGTGCTCTACCAAAGTTACAAAAAGACTCTTACCAGATTAAATGGACTCTCTATACAGAAAAGAGTCAAATGCACTTTTACTGTAGTATATTGAAGTGTGTCAGTGCAGTTTTACTGCAATATATTGTAGTGTGTCAGTGGAGTGTGTCTGTGTAGAGAGTCCTCAGGTTAAAGTGCACCAAACACCACTTTCCATTGATTAAAGTGCATCCAAGTACACATTTCCCTGTCTCTATTACATTTTGGGTAATAAGTCCCCCATCCCATCATGTCTGGGAAGCCAACAAGGAGAGTCAGACATCCCATGGCACTGTGGGGGAGCCAGCAGCATATGTGTCCACAGGCAAAGGTGGACGTGGTCCATCCATACAGAGGAGGTGGTGGACTGGCTAGTTAATCCATCCAGCAATTTGGTGATGCAGCGTTTCTTAAACAGGAACCCAGGGTTGGAATATCTGCTAAAGCAGGCCAGAAGAGTCTGTAGCCATTTCAGGGGGGTCATACACAGCCAGTGCTCGGTTGGATGAAATTCAACGGGAATTCCACCTGCCCATAAACTGCACAATTTGTGACATCCTTACCAGGTGGAACTCAACTTTGGCAATGATGCAGTGTCTGCACATGCAGAAGAGGGCCGTCAACGAGTACATGTGAGTATGGCACAAAGACTGGCTCAGGGCAGCTCAGCTTTTTTGTCCACACACCAATGGCTGCTGATAAAGGATGCACACACTGTACTGTCACCGTTTGAGGAGGCAACAAGGATGGTGAGCCGTGACAATGCATGCATCGGTGACACAATCCTTGTTTTGTTCCTGCTGGAACAGAATCTGCATGGCATTACGGACAGGGCACTTAAGCCAGAGCAGTGGGAGGAAAAGAAGGACTTCCTTTCCTCTCAAGGCCCGCTTTATGCAGACACCATTCTTATGACGCCACAGAACACACAAGAGAAGATAAAGGAGGAGGAGGATTCTGGCGGTTTTGGAGGCATTGAAGCAGAAGAAGACATATGTCACACCTTAAAGTGGGGTTGCGGTCAAAAAAAAAAAGGGGCTTAAAAATCATTAAAAAAATAAAAAAAAAATAATTGGAAAAAAAATGTTTTACTCACCTCTAAATGCCTGTTGCTAGGGGGTCCCTCGTAGTCTGCCACCTTCAGTGCCCGGGCTAAACGTCACTTCCCCTGTCACGTACCTAGTGGCGAGTCTGGCTTGCAGTGGGAGACCTCTCTTACGTCCCAGACTTGCAGCCCCTGATAGTGGAGACAGGGGGGCGCAAAAGTCAAAGGAGGCACGAGTGTCTGGCAGGATCAACCAGTTGCGGATGGATGAGCAGGACTTGACAAGGGATGACAGGAACCAGCAGACAGCAGGTGGCAGGAACCAGCAGACAACAGGTGACAGGAACCAGCAGACAGCAGGTGGCAGGAACCAGCAGACAACAGGAACCAGCAGACAACAGGTGACAGGAACCAGCAGACAGCAGGTGGCAGGAACCAGCAGACAACAGGTGACAGGAACCAGCAGACAGCAGGTGGCAGGAACCAGCAGACAACAGGAACCAGCAGACAACAGGAACTGGTAGGTAAGTGGTCACAGGAACTGGCAGACAGCGGACTACAGGAACCAGCATGCAGCGGACAACAGGAACCAGCAGACAACAGGAACTGGCAGGTAAGTGGTCACAGGAACTGGCAGGCAGCGGACTACAGGAACCAGCATGCAGCGGACAACAGGAACCAGCAGACAACAGGAACTGGCAGGTAAGTGGTCACAGGAACTGGCAGGCAGCGGACTACAGGAACCAGCATGCAGCGGACAACAGGAACCAGCAGACAACAGGAACTGGCAGGTAAGTGGTCACAGGAACTGGCAGGCAGCGGACTACAGGAACCAGCATGCAGCGGACAACAGGAACCAGCAGACAACAGGTGACACTTCCGGACAGGTGCACAGAATGGTCAGACAAGCCGGGTTTGGTAACTGTGGAGCACACTGCGGATAAGCCAAGGGGATAAGCAAGAGGATGGTCGTGGGCAAGCCGGGATCGGGGCGGGCAGACAGCAGAGCAGGTGAACAGACAAGCCGGGTCACAGGTGCAGAGACAGAGAAGTTCAGGGTTTAGCAAGCGGAACGCTGTAGATCAGGCAGCAAGGGCTGTATGGAGATGGCTGGTTTAAATAGCCCGCCCGGCGCCAATGACCGTGCACGCGCCCGTCCGTGCCCGCGCACGCGCACCCGCTCGATTCCGCGCATGCGCAGTAGCTCGCGCACCCGCTCGAACCCGCACACGCGATCGCAGCGGTGAGGAACTACTAGGCCCAGCAGGGCTTTCCTTACATTGCCCCCCCCCAAGGGGCAGCCTCCGGATGCCCAACTGGGACAGCTTTTCAGGGTGAGATCTCTTGAAGGCCTGGATCAGGTGTCTGGCATGTAAGTTGGCTTCGGGTTCCCATGAGTTTTCTTCTGAACCGTATCCCTTCCACTTGATGAGGTACTGTATCTGGTTATTCCTTTTCCGGCAGTCCACAATTGTTTCCACCTCAAATTCCTCTTCCCCATTGACCATTATAGGAGCTGGAGGATCTGTGGAACGTCCAGGGAAGGAATTGGGAACTGCTGGCTTCAGGAGCGAAACATGAAAAACCGGGTGTACCCGAAGTGATCCCGGCAACTCCAGCTCGTATGCCACCTCGTTGATCTTCCGCTTAACTGCGAAGGGGCCCAAGAATCTGGGGCCTAGCTTCCTAGAAGGGCAAGCAAGCCGGAGATTGATTGTGGACAACCATACTTTGTCTCCAGGTTCCAGGACCAGTTGCCCCCGTCTGCCCCTGTCGAAGACTTCCTTATTGAGGTCTTGCGCCCAGGTCATAGTTTCCTGCAACAACTTATTGTTAGACGAAAAGAAATCCACAGTCTTGAGAACAGCAGGGACGGAGCATTCTGGTACTGAGTTAGGCAGGAATGACGGATGGTAACCATAGTTGGCAAAAAACGGGGTCTGCTTGGTAGTGGAATGGGTAGAGTTGTTGTAGGCGAATTCCGCCAATGGCAACAGAGGGAGCCAGTCCTGTTGAGAGAAGGATGAGAAACAACGCAGGTATTGCTCAAGTGTCTGGTTCGTTCTTTCTGTCTGCCCGTTCGTCTGTGGGTGGTATGCGGAGGATAAGGACAGTTCGATGCCAAGAGAATTGCAGAGAGCCTTCCAGAACCGGGATGTAAATTGGACGCCCCTGTCTGAGATGATGTTCGCTGGAACCCCGTGAAGTCTAACAATACCTTTAATGAAAGCTTGGGCTGTCTCTGGTGCCGAGGGAGTCCCTTTCATGGGAATGAAATGAGCCATTTTGGATAGCCGGTCCACTACCACGAAGATGGCCGTATGGCCTTCGGAGGGGGGAAGTTCCACAATGAAGTCCATGGTAATTAGTTTCCACGGCCTTTCCGGAGCAGGTAGGGGTTTGAGTAGCCCCCAAGACTTAGTTCTGCAGCTCTTGTTGCGGGTGCAAACAGTGCATGACTCCACATATTTTTGACAGTCCTTTGCCAGTTGGGGCCACCAGAATGTACGCTGGACCAGGTCTGTAGTTTTGGCAATGCCAAAGTGTCCCGCCAGTACATGGTCATGGCAGAGCCCAAGTATAGTGACCCGGAGACTTTCTGGAATGAAAATTTTACCATCGGACCAGAATAAACCATCTTTGGCTGAAACTCCCGACTTGGCAGGTGGCGGGTCCTCTCTGGACGCCTGCTTGATCCGGCTTAATAAGTCTTCCTGAAAAAGAAGGAAATTCTCCGCATTTAGGATGGTGTCAGGTGGGTCAGGCTCCTTAGGGTCGATAAACATCCGTGACAGGGCATCGGGTTTGGTATTCTTGGAGCCCGGCCTATAGGTGACATGAAAAGCGAACCTGGAGAAGAACAGCGCCCACCTGGCCTGACGTGGTTTTAGCCTCTTTGCGGCCTTCAGGTACTCCAGGTTCTTGTGGTCTGTATATATGAGAATTGGGTGGGCCGCACCTTCCAACAGGTACCGCCATTCCTCCAATGCCGCCTTGATTGCTAGCAGTTCTCGATCGCCTACGTCGTAGTTCCGTTCGGGGGGCGTCAGCTTACGAGAGAAGAACCCGACAGGGAACAGAAGGGCCTTGGGGCCTTGTCTCTGAGACAGTATTGCCCCGACAGTAATTTCCGATGCGTCTACCTCCAAGACAAACGGGAGAGCCGGGTCTGGGTGCTTCAGGACGGAGGCAGAAGTGAAGAGCTTCTTGAGGGCGACAAAGGCGGCCTGGGCCTCGGTCGTCCACTGGAACCGAGTCCCTTGTCGGGTTAGTTGTGTGATGGGGGAAATGATGGCCGAGAAGCCCTTGATAAATTTCCGATAGAAATTGGAAAATCCCACGAACCGCTGTACCCCCTTTTTATCCACCGGTGCGGGCCAATCAAGGATAGCGGAGATTTTCTGGGGGTCCATCTTGATGCCTTCGATGGATATGATGAGCCCCAGAAACTGTATGCTCTGTTGCTCAAACTCGCATTTTTCGGGTTTAGCATACAGACCGTGTTGCCGCAGTCGCCCCAACACGCATTTGACGTGTTGACGGTGACTGTCAATGGAAGAGGAGAAGATCAGGATGTCATCTAGATAGATGATCACGAACAAGTCCAGGTAGTCTCGAAAAATGTCATTAATGAAATGTTGGAACGTGGCGGGGGCGTTGCAGAGTCCGAAAGGCATCACAAGATATTCGAAGTGCCCGAATCGCGTACGGAAGGCGGTCTTCCATTCGTCGCCCTTCCGGATGCGCACTAGGTTATACGCCCCGCGGAGGTCCAACTTGGTGAAGATGACTGCTGCCCCTAGCCTCTGGAACAGTTCTGGGACTAACGGTAGGGGGTAGCGATTTTTAATAGTCACCTTGTTCAACTCCCTGTAATCGATACATGGCCGGAGGGTGTGGTCCTTTTTCTCTACGAAGAAAATGCCAGCTCCGGCAGGAGATGTGGATGAACGGATGAAGCCTTTTCGAAGATTGTCATCTATGTAGTCCTTAAGGGCGGAGAGCTCCAGTTCGGACAGGGGAAAGATCCTCCCAAAGGGTACTTCCGCTCCGGGGAGAAGCTCGATGGGGCAATCGTAAACCCGATGAGGAGGAAGGGTCTCTGCCCCTTTCTTGCTGAAAACGTCCATAAAGGAGTGATAGGCCCTGGGGACTAACTGACGGGTTTCGCTGTCCAGACACATTAAGGTGGTTGGCTGAGCATCAGTCCTGGGAAGGCAGTACTGGGAGCAGTAGTGGGAAGAAAAGGTAATCTCCTTGGTGGTCCAGTCAATGCAGGGGTTATGGGCGCGGAGCCAAGGCATGCCCAGAATGACTGGGAACAGTGGGGAAGAAATAATGTCCAGACACATAAGTTCATGGTGGAGTTGGTTTATGCATGCCGAGATAGGCTGGGTTTCTTGGGTAACCGGCCCAGACCGAATGGCAGAGCCATCGGCCAGGTGTATCCGCAGTCCCTGGGTCTTGGTTTGCAAGGGGATGCAATGAGCAGAAGCAAAGGCCGAGTCCATGAAACAGCTGCAGGCTCCTGAGTCAATAATGGCGGGGACCGAAATGTTCCTTCCAGGGAGCTGCAACAGAATAGAGAGGGCGAGGTGAGAAGAGGTGTCAGTAACAGCCATAATCTGGTCAACTGAAGGAAGGCGCCACTTACGGGTCTTAGCTGGACAGGATCGCACGTAGTGTCCTGGCTCCCCGCAATACAGACACAGATTGTCCCGACGGCGTCTCTGCCGTTCCTCAGGGGTGAGAGTAGGGCGAAGCATACCCAACTGCATGGGTTCAGTCCCCTCGGTGGAGGCAGAAGGTCGAGCCGACGGTGGACCTCTGGGGAAGTAGGGCACCTTTGGCAACATCCAAGAGGGGCGAGACGGAGCCGAGGCCTTCTCGGACCGTCGCTCACGTAAGCGCCTGTCGATTTGTATGGCCTGGTTAATGAGCTCCTCAAGAGTTGGAGGGACCCCAACCCTAGCAAGTTCATCCTTCAGGGGGTCCGATAACCCCAACCGGAACTGGTAGCGGAGGGCCGCATCATTCCAGCTAGTGTCAGCACTCCATCTTCTGAATTCCGCAACATAGTCCTCTGCGGGCCTACGCCCCTGGAGTAGGGCATGGAGGGCAGTCTCTGCCGTGGCACAGAGCTGTGGGTCCTCATACATTCGGGCCATTGCGTCGAAGAAGGTGCTTAGATGGGCGAGTTCGGCGGCTTCCTGTTTAAGCAGACGGTGGGCCCAGAGTTGGGGGTCATTTTGGAGCAGGGAAATCACAAAGCCTACTTTGGTGGCCTCCAAGGAAAATGTTCGGGGTTGCAGGGCAAAGAACAGCTCACAGGCATTACGGAAAGTCCTGAACTTGCTACGCTCACCGGAGAACCTTTCAGGTGTGGGTACTCGAGGTTCCGGGGGTAGCATCACGACTGCCGGTGGAGTAGGCTGGCTGGCTGGAGCACCTGGAGATCCTTGTGCCAGAACATGCTTCTCAAGGCGTGTGTAGCCTTCCTGGAGGTTATTGACCGCTTGGGCCAAACCTGCTAGGTGTAGGCAGAGTT
Source organism: Lithobates sylvaticus (assembly GCA_028564925.1). NCBI lineage: Eukaryota > Metazoa > Chordata > Amphibia > Anura > Ranidae > Lithobates > Lithobates sylvaticus. The sequence goes on from CM053029.1 coordinate 582,649,167, forward strand.
CTTCCATAGGAGAGGCTCCCTGCCCAGACTCGGTCATGGCTGCCTGATACTGTCACGTACCTAGTGGCGAGTCTGGCTTGCAGTGGGAGACCTCTCTTACGTCCCAGACTTGCAGCCCCTGATAGTGGAGACAGGGGGCGCAAAAGTCAAAGGAGGCACGAGTGTCTGGCAGGATCAACCAGTTGCGGATGGATGAGCAGGACTTGACAAGGGATGACAGGAACCAGCAGACAGCAGGTGGCAGGAACCAGCAGACAACAGGTGACAGGAACCAGCAGACAGCAGGTGGCAGGAACCAGCAGACAACAGGAACCAGCAGACAACAGGTGACAGGAACCAGCAGACAGCAGGTGGCAGGAACCAGCAGACAACAGGTGACAGGAACCAGCAGACAGCAGGTGGCAGGAACCAGCAGACAACAGGAACCAGCAGACAACAGGAACTGGTAGGTAAGTGGTCACAGGAACTGGCAGACAGCGGACTACAGGAACCAGCATGCAGCGGACAACAGGAACCAGCAGACAACAGGAACTGGCAGGTAAGTGGTCACAGGAACTGGCAGGCAGCGGACTACAGGAACCAGCATGCAGCGGACAACAGGAACCAGCAGACAACAGGAACTGGCAGGTAAGTGGTCACAGGAACTGGCAGGCAGCGGACTACAGGAACCAGCATGCAGCGGACAACAGGAACCAGCAGACAACAGGAACTGGCAGGTAAGTGGTCACAGGAACTGGCAGGCAGCGGACTACAGGAACCAGCATGCAGCGGACAACAGGAACCAGCAGACAACAGGTGACACTTCCGGACAGGTGCACAGAATGGTCAGACAAGCCGGGTTTGGTAACTGTGGAGCACACTGCGGATAAGCCAAGGGGATAAGCAAGAGGATGGTCGTGGGCAAGCCGGGATCGGGGCGGGCAGACAGCAGAGCAGGTGAACAGACAAGCCGGGTCACAGGTGCAGAGACAGAGAAGTTCAGGGTTTAGCAAGCGGAACGCTGTAGATCAGGCAGCAAGGGCTGTATGGAGATGGCTGGTTTAAATAGCCCGCCCGGCGCCAATGACCGTGCGCGCGCCCGTCCGTGCCCGCGCACGCGCACCCGCTCGATTCCGCGCATGCGCAGTAGCTCGCGCACCCGCTCGAACCCGCACACGCGATCGCAGCGGTGAGGAACTACTAGGCCCAGCAGGGCTTTCCTTACATCCCCCTTGGCGCCGCACAGTCATCTGGGACCTGTCACGTGTCCCAGATGACTGAGCGGCAAATCACGGCGCCGCTCGCGCATGTGCAGTGGGTGCCCGGCTGTGAAGCCACAGCCGGGTTCCCACATTAGGAATGCCGGCGCCGCGAGCGGCTCGGGGAACGAGGGGGGGCCTCGTTCCCCCGCATCGCTGGACCCTGGGACAGGTAAGTGTCCGATTTTTAAAAGTCAGCAGCTGCAGTATTTGTAGCTGCTGACTTTTAAAAAAAAATTACAATTTTTCCCCAGGACGGAGCTCCGCTTTAAGAGATGGTTTTTCCATCCACAAACCCCATCCAAGTTTAATACCCTTAAAAAAAATACAAAAAAACAAAGCTGCAAGGACTGTTTCGTGAGTGCTGTGGAAAATTCTGTGTGCCTGGCCCTGCAGGGTGGGGATTTTCTTTTCCCCAGTGGCTCCTGAGGGGGTAGTGCTACAACAGCAAGGCCAACGCTTTCATCATTAATACCTCTATAGGGTTAAGATGTGAAGGCACCACCAACACCCAAAGCCCATTTTTTCTGCACCTGTTACTTCTAAATTCAGAATGTATCCAAAAAATCTCTAATCTTGTTCCAAGTGCACTAAATTGTAGCCTCATCATACAGAATGGCTTCCCAAGTCATTGTTTATTAAATAAAGGAAGCTTGCAGGAAAAATAATTTTTTTTTTGCTTTATAAATGTCATTTTTGCTGCAGCAGGTTCTATACATGGTACAGATGCACCACTTTACAGGCAGACTGAGGGGACCCCCAGGCACTAAATTTAAAGTAATTGTTCATTTTTATTATTTCACTTTAAGCATAAGTAAATCACTACTCATTCAGAAATGATCTTTTTTTACATTGATACATGTCCCCTAGAGCAGTACCTGGACCCCCATACCCTTTGTATGCCCAACAGGTCGCAGCGGGATACTGTTGAGCCTGCCATATCCTGAGTAGGAGACCAGCTTTACATACAAAATGCATTTGACTCTTTTCTGTATAGAGAGTTCATTTGCTCTGGTAAGAGTCTTATCGTACCATTGGAGGTGAAGAACATGAGGTATTGATACCTTTAACTATGATCAACATTGTTGCACTTTTCATTTTGATCCAGTGTTATTTGCACCATTTGGGACTATTTATGTTATTTATACATTTATATGGACGTTTTATGATTCAAATGATTCACATGATTATTTACTGCCTTCCCTGCCAGCAGAACACAATGACAGGCTGGTTATACTCAAGTTGGTCAATAGATCAGCTTGTGTACAACCAGCGTGCCCCTACATGGATCGAAATTTTGATCCATGTATGGCTGGCTTTAGTCCTTTGCGGAGACAGGGTTTAGAAAAGTCATTGTCTTTTTACAGGCAGGTGACCACAGTCATTGTCTTTTTACAGGCAGGTGACCACACTGTCTGGACAGACTGGGTCTATGGGTCTATAGGTCAATGCATAAACAGGCATTTGAAACAGAACAGATGCTTCATGTGTGGATTTGATTTGGAGTTGGTTTTCTTCTGCCCTGTGTTTGAACAAAAGTTGCTTCAAGTTACTTTTTCTTTTCTATTAACTAAGAAGATCCTTTGCAAACAAAGCCCATATACACAAGCCCTTTAGCATATATAAGACCTCCAAACAGGGTTTTAGGCTGCTCTATACAGGTGGCTAATGAGTGGGTGTCAATCAGTACTGCTGTAGCTCATGTCAGAAGCTGCTGTCCGTTTGCTAAAGTCAAGTAGAAAGTGAGTGGGGTATGTCCGCAATCAGCCTTCAGCAGATGTATCCGTTATTGCAATTGGTACCAGCATCAGGAACTCACTTGTTGTGTACACATCCAGCTTGTGGTCAGTGGTCATCTGTATCACAGACAGCTTCCTGGAATGCAATATAAATAAAGGTATTAAAGATTAAAAACATATACAATGAAGGGAACCATTGCACATTATATTCACATACAGTTATCACTGTTTTTGATTATTATTATTATTGGCTTATAAGTTGGCTTGTGATTTCTCACTATCACCAAGCAGATATCACTGGTATCACTGATCATAGTATGAGATTTCATAAACAAAAGTAAGTTATGAATATTTATATTTTCTTCAGCCAATCCAGTAGGTTAAGGCCACTGGTGCATGCTGGGGAGGATATAAATATCTGGGACAGGCCATGTGCTCTGTATCTCTTTCCCAGGGCTCAGGCCTAGGGAGGAGCTGCTGCTGTAGCCTGGTTTGGGGCCTAATGTGTGTTAAAGTGTTCCTGAAACTGTCCTGCCTGGTCTGGAGGAAGCTGTGCCAAGAAGGAGACCCAGGTCTAGGACTGCTGGAGAGAGCCAGGAAGAAGGCTGGTCTCTCAGAAGGGCCTGGTGACTGGGCACTGAAACATTGATCTGGATCTGGAGAGTCTGTTAATGATCTGCTACGGTATCTAGGAACGCTAACCCTCACCTCCTCAGCAAGTCTGCAATAAAAAAATATAAAAAAACTATAGTGACTGGTGCCCAATGTCTTTTTCTCTTTTTAAAGTTTTATATAAAGTTTTATAAAACCACATGGCCATATTAGGTCAATGACATTGACTTAATATGGTCACATGGCCATTTTAGGTTAATGACTTTGGCTTAATAAGGCCACATGGCCATATTAGATCAATGACATTGACTTAATATGACCTTGTAGCCATATTAGATTAATGATATCAAGAACAACCCAGCCCCTTTGCATTCGTGAAGCTGTGGGGCATCTGGAAGTGAACATAATGCTGTGAATCATCTAGAAGTTTCAGCCTCAGCTTCATCACAGCACTTGAAGCTGCAAGGTGAGGAACCTCCACCTGAAGCTCATCGGCCCAACACTGACAGTTGCCTTCCAAGCTCAGCAAAACATGGGTTTAGACCAAACCCAAGCCCATTCCTATTTAGGATCTTCGTGTCACCTATATGTGCAATGCCTCCAAACCCCATATGCATGTACCGGTAACTACAATGAATCTGTGGCCTCACACTGATGACATCACTTCTAGATGCTCCACAGCTTCATGTTCACTTCTAGATGTCCCACAGCTTGATGTACACAAAGGTGTGGGGATGCTTGTGTCATCATCGACCTAATATGGCCATATGGCCATATTAGGTCAGTATTGTTGACCTAATATGGCCATATTAGGTCAATGACATTGATTAATATGACCTTTTAGCCATATTAGATTGATGATATCAAGAGCAATCCTGCCCTATTGTATATGTGAAGTTGTGGGGCATCTAGAATTGTCGTCCTCAAGTTCACTGCAGCATGTGAAGCTGCAAGGTGGGGAACTCCCACCCGAAGCTCATTGGCCCAGCACTGACAATTGCCTTCCAGGTCCAAACAAACATGGGTTTAGGCAACATTTGTCAAACACAAGGCCCACGGGCCAAATCTGGCCCACCAGGTCTTGTCATGTGGCCCTCCCAACCAGTTTTGTTCACCCTCTGCTCCTGTTCCTGCTTGTTTTAACAAGGGACAGCTTTGCCTTTAGCAGCTTCCAGATGCAACAGAACAGGTATAACAAAGCCAAATACATGGGTAGAAGAGAATCACCTACACAGGGCTGTACTAGAACTGCCTACATAGGGAGTTACTAGAATGGGGCTGGGGAGGGGGGCATAGGGCACCGCTGGAACTGCACTCTGTACATAGCAAACCCTGAACTCTGTATGCAGGGCCGGGACCAGGGGTGGGCAGGAGGGGCGGCTGCCCCTGGCGCAATGGTATATTGCAGGGGTAGGGGGCACCCTGAGCCTAACCCTAAGGGAAAGGGGGGCGCAGTTTGGCATCTTTGCCCTGGGCACTGGATGACCTTGTCCCGGCACTGTCTGTATGTAACACACTCCTGAACTCTGCACTCTGTACGTAACGCACTACTTAACCCTGCATTCTGTACATAACTCACTCCGGAACTCTGCATTCTACACGTAATGCACTCCTCAACTCTGCACTCTGTATGTAAGGCACTACTGAACTCTGCACTCTTTATGTAACCCATTCTGGAATTCTGCTCTCTGTGCTTAAATTGCTTCTGAACCCTGCACTCTGTACGTAGTGTAATCGTGAACCCTGCACTCTGTACGTAGTGTAATCGTGAACCCTGAACTCTGTACGTAGTGTAATCGTGAACCCTGAACTCTGTACATAGTGTAATCCTGAGCCATTTACTCTGTACGTAGCGCACCCCAGATACAACCAGCCCTTTGAGGGCAACCATACTTCCGATGCGGTCCACGATGGGATTGAGTTTGACACCCCTGGTTTAGACGGAACCCAAGCCCATTGCTATTTAGGATCTATGTGTGTCACTTAAATGTGCCATGTGGAAACTGTATGTAAATCACAAGATTAGCTGCACAGAATCACAAATCTTTTAGCAGGTAATGCCATTTATATAGTAAACATGTAGCTCCGCTGGGTATTCAGCTGCCTGCGCAGAGTTTCACTTTAACAATTGATGTTGCGTTATCCTAATTCTGGTGTAATGATCAGGCCAGCACAGGAAGAGAAAGTGACATGGAGTATTTAGATGTACTGAGTGACAACCTGAGATTACCTAATTGGTTGAGGATTGCCCCAGCTAACATTGAAAGATAAGCACCCTGTGCTCAAAGGATAAAAAAGAAAAAAAAAAAAAAAAAAGAACAACAGTATGTCAAGTTGTGCTATTAAAGTCCAGTAAAAGTATCTTCTGTGTGTTCTGGGGAGGGGGGGAGGGGAAGCCTCCCAGACACAAGAGATGTTTGAAAGTTGAGTCAGTCTATGGGTTGTTTCCAGCTTCAAAGGCTGATTTGCATCCACCCTATCTCGGTACGTGAACTCCATGAATGGAATCACACACCTATATCTCTAGGATTTAATTAGTTGTTTAGACATGTAGCTTTGTTTGGTTTTTACTAAGTGGTGTAGCTCTAGTCTACCCTCTTCTTCTTCTCCCTTTTTACATTCTTACTCTCCCTCCCTCTTCCATTGTAGAAAATACCCTTTATTGTTCAAAATTTTATTTGAAATCTTTCTGAAAAATCATAAATAAAAAAAGAAAAACGTATAGCTTTGTTCTGTGAGCTCACTGGATGAGCGTTCAATCTTTAGAGAGTATGACCATGATTTAAAGCAGAACTACATTCAAGAGTGAAAAGAAACACATGGATAGCCCAATAAAAGATGAATTAACAAACAAAAAAAGCAATGTTTAACTTTGAGTCAAAAATTTAATTCACAGTACTTTTTTTTTTTTTCATTTAGTCTGATGGCCAGCATCATTCAATTCACTTCCTCTGAGCCCAGGTTTTCCTGTACCTGCCCAACCTGTGATTGGACAGAGAGAGGAGAAGCAGCGCAGTGTCACTCTGCTCTCCCCTCCTATCAGCATCCTTTTTTTTGTCAGCTTTAGTTTAGTGCTCCAGCCCTGCTGTACAGAGGTTAAGCAAGAGGCTGATACCAGGTTCTTACACCGCTTTCATTTAAAAAATACATTTAAATATAAAAGATATTTATTGTTACAGACTTACATCTATTATATGGTAATATGGGTATTTTATATTTGCTTATTCAGCTTTACTTTTTATTTTTTGCAAAAAAAAAAAAAAAACGTGTGTGTGTTTGTATATATATATTTATATAAATAAATATATATATATATATATATACACACACACACACAAGTTTGTTTCTGAAAAGTGCAGGAAACTTTTTGAAGAACCCTTGTGTGTGTGTATCTATATAAATAATTTAGATCTAATCTAATGTTTATACTGTATATATATAGATATATATTTAAATTCAAATTTTCCGACAACAAAATCCGTTGTCGGAAATTGCGATCGTGTGTACACAATTCGGACGCACAAAATTCCACGCATGCTCGGAATCAAGCAGAAGAGCCGCACTGGCTATTGAACTTAATTTTTCTCGGCTCGTCGTACGTGTTGTACATCACTACATTCTTGACGTTAGGAATTTCCAACAACATTTGTGCTACCGTGTGTATGCAAGACAAGTTTGAGCCAAAATCCGTCGGAAATAAATCCAGGATTTTGACGTCGGAATGTCCGATCGTGTGTACGCGGCATTACAGTGCGTAGAGAGCTTTGTGGAATGGGTTTATTGCTTCGGTGTATTGCATCCAAGTGCAATACAAAGCGTTGGAAGCAGTGGTGTAAAGCACGCAGCCACTGGACTCTAGAGCAGTGGAGATGTGTTCTCTGGAGTGACGAATCACGCTTCTCTGTTTGGCAATCCAATGGATGTGTCTGGATTTGGTGGTTTCCAGGAGAATGGTACTTGCCTGACTGCATTGTGCCAAGTGTAAAGTTTGTGGGGGGATTATGGTGTGGGGTTGTTTTTCAGGGGTTGGGCTTGGCCCCTTAGTTCCAGTGAAGGAAACTCTTAAAGCGTCAGCATACCAAGACATTTTGGACAATTTCATGCGCCAAACTTTGTGGGAACAGTTTGGAGATGGTCCCTTCCTGTTCTAACATTACTGCACACCAGTGCACAAAGCAAAGTGCATAAAGTCATAAATGCGAGCGGAGGAACATGACTGGCCTGCACCCGATAGAACACCTTTGGGATGAATTAGAGTGGAGATTGTGAGCCAGACCCTCTCATCCAACATCAGTGCCTGACCTCACAAATGCGTTTCAGGAAGAATGGTTAAACATTCCCATAGACCAGTGGTGGTGAACCTTGGCACCCCAGATGTTATGGAACTACATTTCCCATGATGCTCAGCTACACTCCAGAGTGCACAAGTATCATGGGAAATGTAGTTCAAAACATCTGGGGTGCCAAGGTTCGCCATCACTGCCATAGACACACTCCTAACCTTGTGGACAGCCTTCCCAGAAGAGTTGAAGCTGTTATAGCTGCAAAGGGAGGGCCAACTCAATATTGAACCATACGGACTAAGACCCCATTCACACAGTCGGTCCGTTCAGGTCCGCCTGTCAGTTTTTTAGGCAGAAGTGAATGGACACTCCATAGACCGCTATGGAGGTACGGATGTCAGTGGTGATATGTTCGCTGACATCAGACCCGCTCCGATCCGAAAAAGTATGACGGAGGAAAACCCAATTTTTCAATTTGTCTGCGGATCGGATCGGGTGACGATGGACTCTATGGTCCGTTGTCATCCAATCTCCCATATGGGAGAGGGGCGCTCTGACAGGTCCGTCCCTGCACAGAGTGCAGAGACAGACCTGTCATCTGCCTGCTCAGCGGGGATCGACGGAGCGATCCTCGCTGTGCAGAGCGGGCTCCGTACACAGACACGTCCGTGTGAAAGAGCCCTAAGACTGGAAGTTCATGTGTGTGTAACGGGAGGCGTCCCAATACTTTTATGCCGCGTTTTGCCGCGTTTGCGTTAAGAAGCGGTTTTCTTTACAAAATTGCCAAAAATGAAAAACGTCTGAAAACGAAACGCGCTAGCCACGTTTAGCCGCGTTTAGCCACGTTTAGCCGCGTTTAGAAGCGTTTGGCGCTTGAAATGCCTCTAAACTCAGCTTCTGAACCCATTTTTTACATTTAAAAAAAAGCCTCTAAACTCAACTGCCTAGAAACGACTATTAAGGAGCCTGTGTACATGTACTGATAAGATAACATAGAAGAGAGTTCAGGAGCAGTTGAAAAAAATGCCCAACTACTCCTAAACGTCCGTTTAGGCCCCTTTCCCACTGGGGCGGTTTTCAGGCGGTACAGCGCTAAAAATAGCGCCTGTACACCGCCTGAAAAAATCCGGGCCCATTCACTCCAGTGTGAAAGCCAGCAGGCTTTCACACTGGAGCGGTGCGCTAGCAGGACGGTAAAAAAAGTCCTGCTAGCAGCATCTTTGGAGCGGTGAAGGAGCGGTGTATTCACCGCTCCTATACCGCTCCTACCCATTGATTTCAATGGGACACCGCGGTAATACCGCGGCAATACCGGCGCTTTGCGGGGGATTTTAACCCTTTTTCGGCCGCTAGCGGGGGTTAAAACCGCACCACTAGTGCCCGAATCCCGCGGCTAAAACAACGGTAAAGCAGCGCTAAATATAGCGCTGCTTTACCGTTGCCGCGGCTCCCGCCCCAGTATGAAAGGGGCCTTAGCAGCAGCAGTGTACATGAGGCCTTAATAAATAAATATAATAAATATAAATAATATATATATATATAATGTGTATGTCATAATATTATGACCACTGACAGATAAGATGAATAGCATTGATTATCTCATACAATAGCATTTCAAAGTGGTGGTATATATTGAAGTGAAGTGAAGTGAACATTGTTGTCCGTGAAGTTGATGCGTTGAAAGCAGAAAAAATGGGCAAGCATAAGGATTTGAGCAATTTTGACAAGGGCCAAATTTTAATGGCTAGACAACTAGGTCAGATCATTTCCAAAACTGCAGCTCTTGTGGGATGTTCCAAGTCTTCAGTGGTCAGAACCAACCGAAGTGGTCCAAGGAAGGAAAACCCAGTTACAGGGTCATGGGCAGCCAAGGCTTCATGATGCATGTGGAGAGCGAAGCCTGGCCCTTGTAATCTGATCCAAAGGAAGAGCTTCTGTAGCTCAAATTGCTGAAAAAGTGAATCCTGGTTCTGATAGAAAGGTGTCAGAACATGCAGAGCGTGATCAATATTCCTATCTCACACGGTCCTGGTAGAAATGGCACCTAAAATGGTGGGTGCTGCAACGATTACCAGTTGGGTCCTGGAAACATCAAACAAGCGTAGATATTTGCCAGCACACCATGGATCTGCAATTTTTGTCCAAAAAGTTTTAATGAAAAAGATCACATCACAAACGTTTGCAACGTTTCAGAGCCACTCAGGACCCCTTCATCAGGCATGTGATGAACATGCAGGGCATCGCAGTTTGTTGTGTATGAGGCTGCGTAGCTGCAGACCGGTCACGGTGCCCATGCTGACCCGTGTCCACAGCCAAAAGTACCAACAATGGCCACGCGAACATCAAAACTGAACCTGGTCCTATAAATCCCAATTTCATCATGTAGATGGCCAGGTGTAGTGCAGACCGGAAACATCCCACAAGAGCTGCAGTTTTGGAGTCGCTCTGACCCAGTCGTCTAACCATTGCAACTTGGTTATTGTCAAAGTAGCTCAAATCCTTACACTTGTCCACTTTTTTCTGCTTTTAAGGCACCAACTTCAGGGACAACATGTTCACTTGCTGCCTAATATATCCAGGCGTCCAATCATAGCAGAGGATGGAAAGAGAGGACGGGAGAAGACATCGAGGAGCTGTGCCACCGAGACAGGTAAGTGCAGACGGCGGTGACGGTGGGGGGCACACTGGCAGCATTTGATATGGCACAGTGGCTGCGTTTGATGGGGAACAGTGGGAGCATTCGATGGGCACAGTGGCGGCAATTGATGGGCGCAGTGGCTGTATTTTATGGGGCACAGTGGCAGCATTTGATGGCACAGTGGCTGCGTTTGATGGCACAGTGGTGGCAAATGATGGGCAATAGTGGCTGCGTTTGATTGCACAGTGGCTGCACTTGATGGCACAGTGGCGGCAATTGATGGGCACAGTGGCTGCAATTGATGGCACAATGGCTGCATTTGATGGCACAGTGGCAGCAAATGATGGGCATAGTGGCTGCGTTTGATGGCACAGTGGCAGCAATTGATGGGCATAGTGGCTGCGTTTGATGGCTCAGTGGCTGCGTTTGATGGCAAAGTGGCGGCAATTGATGGCACAGTGGCGGTAATTGATGGCACAGTGGCTGCGTTTGATGGCTCAGTGGCTGCGTTTCATGGCACAGTGGTGGCAATTGATGGGCATAGTGGCTGCGTTTGATGGCACAGTGGCAGCAATTGATGGGCATAGTGGCTGCGTTTGATGGCTCAGTGGCTGCGTTTGATGGCAAAGTGGCGGCAATTGATGGCACAGTGGCTGCGATTGATGGCACAGTGGCGGTAATTGATGGCACAGTGGCTGCGTTTGATGGCTCAGTGGCTGCGTTTGATGGCAAAGTGGCGGCAATTGATGGCACAGTGGTGGTAATTGATGGCACAGTGGCGGCAATTGATGGCACAGTGGCGGCGATTGATGGCACAGTGGCTGCGATCGATGGCACAGTGGCTGCGATCGATGGCACAGTGGCGGTAATTGATGGCACAGTGGCTGCAATTGATGGCACAGTGGCGGCAATTGATGGCACAGTGGCGGCGATTGATGGCACAGTGGCTGCGATTGATGGCACAGTGGCTGCGATTGATGGCACAGTGGCGGCAATTGATGGCACAGTGGCTGATTGATCAGTGATTGATGTTTGTTTGCGCACCCCAAAAATTTGGACCACCAGCCGCCACTGGTGATAGAAGTGAAAGCGGAGAGCGTTGGGGTGCTAATGGGCAGACGGGAGGCACTGAGAACATTGCGTAGAGGGTACAGAAGGCACTAGATATTATTGAGTAGTGGTAACCGACCAGCGATAGCAGAGACAGTAATGCAATTTGCCAAAGATTGAAGTTCAGGTGATGCGGCTCTTTTCACCCGGCCATCCTCCATCTGTCTAGCACAATCCACGGCCAGCGTGTTCAGACCTGAGGAGCGCTTTCTACCTGTATACGGTTCACATGCACCCGAGTTATCTCTCCCAACAACATTTAAATGCGCCGGGCTTGCCCCCGTGCCTCCTGGAGTTCAAGGGTTCAATAACAATGGCTGTCTTGGCAGGTACGGCGTTCAAATTGCGTTAAGGATCAAGACATGTGCATTCCAAGGCCAATAACTTGTCCAGTAATTGGTATATTGATTGCTAATGTCATCATGTTTTTCGAATGTATAAACCCTTCAGTATATCACACAGCCGGCAACCATCCAAGAAAGCATTGTTTATTCATCGGAGTTCCCATACTGGCCTGGCTTGGATTGTGCTTGAGGGCCTCGCTGATAAAGATCAGCAGATGATTGGGTGCACACATTCTTAACATGTCTGACCCATGACATCCCAAGGGCAACAGGCAGCCTGTCATTACAGGCACAATGCTCCTCTTTCTTTCCACTTATCTAAACCCAGATGACTTTGAAATTTTTATTAACTCATTAATGACTGAAAATGTCATTAGAGGCAACCAGGAAAAAGAGAGTTAGTGGAGTGCAGAAGGTATGGCTTGCTCGGAAATTCCAGCACTGGCTATAATTAGAGGCCTATATACCGCTTCTTTTTTTTTTACACGGCAGATCCGGCCGGCTAACCACACCTGGACCCGACTCCTAATGATAGGAAAATGGAGTGAGCTTTACTAGAATTATTCCCCTCATCTATAACTCTTATTATTAATATTTCCCAGCAGTGCGATGAAACCTTCACCTAGCAGGTTGGGAACAGATAGAACATATTGAATGGATCAGCGCGGAATATTTCAGGATTTATGGAATATATCAACACTCAATTTTATTTTTTATTTTTTTTTATCAAACAGCTCACGGTGGTGCAACAAAGTGGCTATTTATTTAACCACTTGCTTACCGGGCACTTAAACCCCCCTCCTGCCCAGACCAATTTTCAGCTTTCATCGCTGTCGCACTTTGAATGACAATTGCGCGGTCATACAACACTGTACCCAAATGAAATTTTTATCATTTCCCCCCCCAAAAAGAACTTTCTTTTAGTGGTATTTGATCACCTCTGCGATTTAAAGTGGGGGGACACCCTGAAAACAAAAACTTAAAAATATGTTAGTAACCATTTAAAATGAAAAAAAAAAAAAAATTTTTTTTTTTTTACTTACCAGAAATGGCTGTTGCTAGGCAGATCGTCCTAATCTGCCTCCTCCAGCTCCGCGGTGATCTTCTCTTCTTCCGTCTTCTGTTGAATGGGGCGCGATGTGTTATGGGAACTATGTCCCACAACACATCGCGTTCCCCATTCACAAATTAGAGTCGCGCATGCGCAGTCGACCGCGCGCCGACTCGCGCATGCGCAGTAGGAAACGTGAAGCCGTTTCCCTTACCGAGGATGGCGGCGCTGGAACCGAATCGCCGAGGGACAGCTCGGGCGCCCTGGGAGGGTAAGTGTACTTTTTAAAAGTCAGCAGCTACTTTTTTTTAGCTGCTGACTTTTAAAAAAAAATTTTGTAAGGTGAAACCCCGCTTTAAATTTTTTTGTTAAAAAAAATTTTAATAGACCAAATTTAAAAAAAATAATGTTTTCTTTTTTTTTATTTTTGTTATAAAAATTTTAAATGGGTAATTTTTGTCCGTCATTGATGGACGCTGATGAGGCAGCAGTGACGGGCACCGATAGGTGGCAGTTATGGGCACTGATGGGTGGCAGTGATGGGCACTGATGGGTTACACTGATAGGCAGCAATTTTATGTGGCACTGGTTGGCAGCACTGGCGGCATTGATAGGTGGCACTTGCGGGCATTGACAGGTGGCACTTGTGGGCATTACATGAGGCATAATTGCCTCTGACTTTTCGGGACCGGTGACCGGCTTTTTTTTTTCTCCTCCGCTGTCAGCGTGAGGAGAGAAAAAAAACGATCATCGAGCTTTTGTGTTCATCATGTGATCAGCTGTCATTGGCTGACAGCTGATCACACGGTAAGGGGCGGAAAAAGCCCGCTAGAGCCCACACACAATCGAACGTTCGTTTTGGAAAATTTACTAGTGTATGACGAGCCTTGGGACGGCTACACTCACTTTTTGGTTTTAATACATACAGTGCCTTGAAAAAGTATTCATACCCCTTGAAATTTTCCACATTTTCTCATGTTACAACCAAAAACATAAATGTATGTTATTGGGATTTTATGTAATAGACCAACACAAAGTGGCACATAATTGTGAAGAGGAAGGAAAATTATAAATGGTTTTCAACATTTCTTTACAAATAAATACATGAAAAGTGTGGGGAGTACTTTGTATTCAGTCCCCCGGAGTCAATACTTTGTAGAACCGCCTTTCACTGCAATTACAGCTGCAAGTCTTTTTGGGGATGTCTCTACCAGCTTTGTACATCTAGAGAGTGAAAATTTTGTCCATTCTTCTTTGCAAAATAGCCCAAGCTCTGTCAGATTGGATGGAGAGCGTCTGTGAACAGCAATTTTCAAGTCTTGCCACAGATTCTTAATTGGATTTAGGTCTGGACTTTGACTGGGCCATTTTAACACATGAATATGCTTTGAGCTAAACCATTCCATTGTAGCTCTGGCTGTATGTTTAGGGTAGTTGTCCTGCTGGAAGGTGAACCTCCGCCCCAGTCTCAAGTCTTTTGCAGTCTTCTAAGATTGCCCTGTATTTGGCTCCATCCATCTTCCCATCAACTCTGACCAGCTTCCCTGTCCCTGCTGAAGAAAAACATCCCCACAACATGATGCTGCCACCACCATGTTTCACGGTGGGGATGGTGTGTTCAGGGTGATGTGCAGTGTTAGTTTTCCGCCACACATAGCATTTTGCTTTTAGGCCAAAAAGTTCAATTTTGGTCTCATCTGACCAGAGGACCTTCTTCTACATGTTTGCTGTGTCCCCCACAAACAGGACTTCTTATGGCTTTCTTCTTGTCACTCTTCCATAAAGGACAGATTTGTGGAGAGCACGACTAATAGTTGTCCTGTGGACAGATTCTCCCACCTAAGATGTGGATCTCTGCAGCTCCTCCAGAGTTACCATGGAGCTCTTGGCTGCTTCTCTGATGAATGCTCTCCTTGTCTGGCCTGTCAGTTTAGGTGGACGGCCATGTCTTGGTAGGTTTGCAGTTGTGCCATCCTCTTCCCATTATCAGATGATGGATTGAACAGAGCTCCGTGAGATGTTCAAAGCTTGGGATATTTTTTTATAACCTAACCCTGCATTAAACTTCTCCACAACTTTATCCCTGACCTGTCTGGTGTGTTCCTTGGCCTTCATTGTGCTATTGTTCACTAAGGTTCTCCAACAAACCTTCACAGAACAGCTGTATTTATACTGAGATTAAATTACACACAGGTGGACTCTATTTAGTAATTAGGTGACTTTTGAAGGCAATTGGTTCCACTAGATTTTAGTTAGGGGTATCAGAGTAAAGGGGGCTGAATACAAATGCCCCCCCAACACTTTTCTTTTTTTTATTTTTTCATTTTAAAATAGAAGTTTATTGAAAGTATGAACAATACAACTGAGTAAAGAGAACTGTAGCCTCAAGCTGAGGTTGATACATAAATTGTGAAGCAGTTACAAAAAGGTCACTTTTGAGCGTGTATAATGCAAGTTAGAACATAGCACGATATGCAGGGGAATAAAGGGTTTAGTAAAGGGGACCTGGATGGTAGCAAATTCCAGAGGACCTGTTACGGGACAATGGTCCCGGGCCTCCCTCCTGATTGACCACGCACCCCAATTGGGATCCTGCTGTGCGTGGGGTGAACGGGCATAAGGTTCCAGGGAGGGCTCAATTTAGGTGAGCTAGACTTCCCTAACCCCTGGACTGTTTGCCGACCCCCAAGGGGGAGGGCAAGCAGCATTGAATCTGTTCCTAACTGCATTTTGAACAGTAGGGTGGACATCGGTGCCCACCCGGAGCTTGAGGCAGAAAGAAGTTTCATGAGGTGAAAGGATGGGAGAAAAAGAAGAAAAGATAGAGAGAGAGAGAGAGAGAGAGAGAGGAGGGGAAAGTAGGGCTAGAGGAGGCAGGAAACCTCGCGGAGAACAGGAGAAGAAGGATGGCATGGATTGAAGTAATCCGTTAGTGAGCTTGCTCATTGGGCGAATAGTGAAATGCCTACATACCTCGCCCAGGGATCCCACATGAGGCGAAATTTGTCCGAGGTGTCAAGAATAGTGCTAGAGATCTTTTCCTGTGCCATTATCCAGGATATCTTAAGCTTAGTTTGGCGGAAGGAAACTGAATGTGATTTCCACGCGCGGGCAAGGGTAATCTTGGCCCCCAGGAGGATGAAGTGGATGAGGCAGTTGGTCAATTTAGGAACCTTTGGAATTTTGTTGTTAAGGAGAGCTTCCCCCCACACTTTTCAGATATTTATGTGTAAAAAAAAATCAAAACCATTTATCATTTTCCTTCCGATTCACAATTACTGTCCTTACTCCAGTATAAGCCGAGTTTTTCAGCACATTTTTTTGTACTGAAAATGCCCCTCTCGGCTTATACTGGAGTCAAGCACTTTTCTGCAGCAGAGAATGACATTTTCCGACCCGACTTTGGGGCCACCTATCTTGGAGGCAACTTGGTGTTAAGAAACGCCAAATCTGGTGTGCAAACCCAGTGCAACCAACACTACAACGTATCCAATTTGGGGTTCCTAGCACCAAGTGGCCCAGAGATACGGGGCCCCAAAGTCGGTCAACTGTGTCCATCTGCAGCAATGTAATTTTGGGACCCTTTGGGTCCAGAGGGGGCTGCAGCTAGGGGGCATCTAGGAACCCTTAACTATCAAGTTTGAAGTTCAGGGGACCTATGGCTGCAAATGGGCACAGTGAGGCTACAAATGGGCATTGTTCACCCTCTTTTCCACTTACAGTAGCTGCGCATTTCTCACCCTAGGCTTATAATCGAGTCAATACGTTTTCCCAGTTTTTTGTGGTAAAATTAAGTGCCTCTGCTTATATTCGGGTCGGCTTATACTCGAGTATATACGGTATGTGCCACTTTGTGTTGGTCTATCACATAAAATCCCAATAAAATACATTTACGTTTTTGGTTGTAACATGACAAAATTTGGAAAATTTCAAGGGGTGTGAATACTTTTTCTAGGCACTGTATATGACCAGCTTTAAGAGTGGATCATGGAGAACGGGGCAGTTAGTTCCAAAGATTGTTAGGAAATTGCGTTGTTTTAATTAGGTGAGGTGTTAGGCAACTTTATCTACCAAATTTAGTTAGGTTGTTCCATTACATGGTGGGTGGACTTGACTGCAGAGTATAACATTTTATGTTACCAAGGAACATGAATACGGAGCGATGAAAGTTATAAAACATTTGGGTTTATGAAGCATGAGCTGTGAGCTAGTTTGCTAAGTAATTATGTTGTAGACGGGACACATGTAGAGTGTTAGTAGTTACGCTGAATCTTCAGTTCGTACGTGGCTTCAACTCACAAAGATATCCCTTGATATCTCAAGAGTTTTATACAGTGGTCAAGTCCTGGGGAAAAAAGTGTGGGAACTCCCACCCAAAATCCCCTCGTCCACCAAAAAAAAAAAAAAAATGATACATTCATATGCACGAACGCTTCAAAAATTGTATTTTTATCCAATTTTCGTATTGTGTGTAGTACATAAAAAAAACAATCCTCAATAAACATAAATACGGTAATTCTCTGAATAATCAGCATTCATTCAATTGTGCTTCCATTCAAATGTGAACATCATGTCCTGATCTTCATTGGGGAATTTTATTTTGTATATAGAGTGTTTATGTGGTGAGTTTACACTTTTCATTGAACAGAGTCTGGATAACACAGGGTTAAATGGAAAGGTCATAAATGAACTGCACATCATCTGGGCAGAATGCTTGGGGAGATAGTGATGTGTTCCTGCTTAGGAGATGTATATTAGCTTGGGGGGCTGCAAACTCAGCTCACCTCTCTCCCTGCATGTCCTGTGAGCAGAATAGCTGTGCTCCTCCTCTGGGTTCTCTCATCATATGGCACTGAAGATAGAGGAGGGGTGGGGGGGGGATTCAGCGGGACACACAGAGCAAGTATGAAGGAGACTGGGGAGGGGGGGATGAGGATACAGAAAATCAGGAGGGGCTGGCGGGGAGGAGAGCATCACGAGAGGTCTGACTAAATACAATCTCTTAGCAGCAGGGACCTGATCTACCTGTCAGCTAGCTGTGATTGACAGGTAGATCGAAGCGGATGCTGTCATGGTGTCCCCTACTGGCAATGCCTGAATGGTCAGGTGTGCGGCCCTTACTATTGCGAGCTGTGTCGGCAGCTGCTGGTGTAGCATCTGCCACACAGCTTGCATACTTAAAAGTCTTGCAGGACACAGCTGCTAACGGGAACTGAGTTCCTGTTGTGGAAAAAGTACAGGAACTCCGTTCCCATGCGTTCCCGCAGGACTTGAGCCCTGGTTTTATATACCGTATATACTCGAGTATATGCCAACCCTAATATAAGCTGAGGCACCTAATTTTACCACAAACAACTGGGAAAACGTATTGACTCGAGTATAAGCCTAGGGTAAGAAATGCGTAGCTACTGTAAGTCGAAAAGAGGTTCAACAATGCCCATTTGCAGCCTCACTGTGCCCATTTGCAGCCATAGGTCCCCTGGACTTCAAACTTGGTAGTTAACCACTTACTTACCGCTCACTGTATATATACGTATTTTTTTTGAAGAGGGATATCTCGGTAACAGCAGCAGCTGCTGCCACAACCGAGGTATCCCTCTTCACAGTGAGCGGTTCTGTTTCCGATAATGGTGGTCGCCGCGAGATCACCGTTATCGGCGGCGGGAGAGGTGCCCCCCCCTCCCGCCGGTCTCCTGCGCCTTCCGCCACTTACCGCAGCGGCGGAGGCGATCAGGTCCTCTCCCTATCTGGGTATGGAGACGAGTGAGGCTAAGATGGCCGCCACCAGTCTCTATACCATAGGAGGGTGGAAGCGACGTCAAAACGTCACTTCTGCCCATACGTCTTAAAGGGGAATCTTAAAAAAATATTTTTTAAAACACCCCGTCCCGACGAGCTCGCGCGCAGAAGCGAACGCATACTTGAGTAGCGCCCGCATATGAAAACGGTAGTCGAACCACACATGTGATGTATCGCCGCGATCGGTAGAGTGAGAACAATAATTCTAGCCATAGACCTCCTCTGTAACTCAAAAAATTCAACCTGTAGAATTTTTTAAATGTCGCTTATGGAGATTTTTGAGGGTAAAAGTTTGACGCCATTCCACGAGCGGGGGCGCAATTTTGAAGCAGGACATGTTGGGTATCAATTTACTCGGCATTACATTATCTTTCACAATACAAAAAATTGGGCTAATTTTACTGTTGTCTTATTTTTTTATTCAAAAAAGTGACTTTTTTCAAAAAAAAGTGCGCTTGTAAGACCGCTGCGCAAATACGGTGTGAAAAAAAGTATTGCATAAAAGTATTTTACTCTCTAGGATGTTAGAAAAAAAAACAATATATAATGTTTGGGGGTTCTAAGTAATTTTCTAGCAAAAAAAAATGTTTTAAACATGTAAACACCTAAAATCCAAAACGAGGCTGGTCTGGAAGTGATTAAGGGTTCCTAGATGCCCCCTATCTGCAGACAAAATTTGGGGTCTCTAGACCCAAAGGGTCCCGAAATGACATTGCTGCAGATGGCCAAATTTGGGGTTCCTAGCACCAAGTGGCCCGAGATACGAGGCCCCAAAGTCGGTTTGGAAAATGTCAAGCACTTTTCTACAGCAAAAAATGACATTTTCCAACCCGATTTTGCGGCCCAGTATCTCGGGGCCACTTGGTTCTAATTTGCACACCAAATTTGGGGTTCCAAGCACCAAGTGGCCCGAGATACGGGGCCAGGGGTGGTGCAAGGGTTTTTGACACCCTAGGCAAAACCTACTTTTTTCACCACCATTGGCTCCACCCCCTTTACACTGTCCATGTGACAGAAGGCGGCGCTATACAGAAAGCATCGGCTCTGCTTCCTCTAGCGCTGGCTCCAGTGCTGCGCCTCTAATTACACTACCGGTCAGACTTAGTTGCATTCTGCAGCCTGCAGAGCATGCAGACGTGGAGGGAAACCAGTGGCCGAGCGCCCCTAGGCAGCAGTGCGTCCTAGGCGGCTGCCTAGTTTGCCTAGTGGTAGCACCGGCCCTGTACGGGGCCGCAAAGTCGGGTCGGAAAATGTCATTTTTTGCTGCAGAAAAGTGCTTGACTCCAGTATAAGCTGAGGGGGGCACTTTTGGCACAAAAAAATGTGCTGAAAAACTTGGCTTATACTCGAGTATATACGGTAAGTGTTTGTAAACCTGAACTTCTCTTATTTGCTTCCTTTTGATTTGTTAAATCTAGCAATAAAAGTGTTTGTTGTTACTGTGTATCTGTTTTGGGATTTGGTTCCACGGAGGAACCGTTGGGAGATATGCCCATGTTATGGAGATAAGAAGTGCAGGAGGTGTTCTATTCTGTACTTCTAATGCCGCGTACACGCGGTCGGAATTTCCGATGGGAGCTTTTCATCGGATTTTCCGACTGTGTGTATGCCCATTGGTCTTTTTCTGTCGGCATTTCCGACGGACTTTGGATTGAAAACCTGTTCTTAATTTTTCCGACGGAAAACCTTTCTATCGGATTTTCCGATCGTGTGCATGCAATTCTGACACGCAAAATTCCGACGCATGCTCGGAAACAATTCGACGCATGCTCGGAAGCATTAAACTTCCCTTTTATAGTGTCGTCGAATGTGTTGTATGTCGCAGTGTTATTGACCGTCGGAATTTGGTGTGACCGTGTGTAGGCAACACAGCTTGAGCGAAATTCCGTCGGAATTCCGACAGGAAAACCATCAGAGCTTTTTCCGACGAGAATTCCGATTACACACTTCCTTTTCTAGGTGGACAACGCTGCTCATCTATAAATACAGCACAGGGAGAAAGTGTTATCATCTAAGTAGCGATGATCTTAGGGTTTAGGGTGAACATGAGTTGGACCCGAGCCCAACCTGTTCGGAGTTGAGCTGATCTGGTAAACAAACAGGCCATATTTGGCCAGTTCACGTGCCCAAAACACTGGCCGATGTTTCACACCATAGACTTTCTAAACAAAGGGCCAAGCTTACTGTCCTTAAGGCTTTGGGGGGGTTGAAGTGCGGCCAGCAGAAGTAGAAAATGTCCTGACATCATTGGGAGTAAACACAGATGCACTACGCTACACCCACAGTGCAGGTAACCCGTAGCACATATGAGGGCCTCTTGACTCCCCCTAGGGAAAGAGAGCCTTGACTGATGGGGGCATGGCCAGGTGCAGGATAGACATGTGCAATTTGTTTTTTGTTTTTTTCGTTTTCCGTTAAAATTCGCTATATTCGTTATCGTACGGACGAACGAATGATTCGCTAAAAATTTGAACGAATAACGAATTATCGAATCGAACGAATACGAAAAACAACGAAAATCCGGAATAACCAAATTAGAAACAACGAAACTACGAAAGAAGAAAATCAGAAAAACGAAAACAGGAACAACGAAAATCAAAATGAACGAAAAAATTTGTACATTAGTAACTTTTTTTTTTTTGTTGAATTGGTAATTTTCCGTGTCTCTTACAATGGCGCTGCTTAACGTGCTTCGAATGGATTGAACGAAAAAATTCGTACATTCGTAACATTTTTTTTTTTTTTTTCCGATTCGTAATTTTCCGTGTCTCTTACAATGGCGCTGCTTAACATGCTTCGAATGGATTGAACGAAAACATTTCTTACATTCGTAACTTTTTTTTCCGATTCGTAATTTTCCGTGTCTCTTACAATGTAATAATAGCATACACATTACATAAAATTATGAATTATGCTCCGATTACGAATCTACGAAAACAATTTTACGAAAGTACGAATAAATCAATCTTACGAAAGTACGAATGTAACTAAATCTAGGAAAATACGAATGCGTCCGAATTTCAAATAAACGAAAATTAAACAAAACGAATCAACGAAAAAATAACTCTTACGAAAATACAAATCGTTACGAATACGAACAACGGCGACTTATGAAATTACGAATCGTTACGAATCAACGGAAACTAACAGAAACGAAAATAAACAAATTTTTCTGTTGTGCACATGTCTAGTGCAGGACAAGGTGGCTGAGTGGTCACCAGGGATTGGTTGTTATGAGGGATGGGCTGGGCCTGAGCTCCGGAAAGTTTGTTCCCAGGGAATTCTGGGTCTTTGCAGGAACGTGGCTGGAAGAGCTGCCCACCCTTTTTTCTATGGTATGTCACCACTTGCTGCGGTTTCTTGATAAAAGTGCCTGTAATGGGCTATGCCCTTGATGGAAATCGGAAGTAGGCGGTCTGTCCGGCACTTATGGTAAGGTCAGCCCCCCCCTTTGGAATTGTGCGCTCACAGTACAACTGTGACTGGCACTGGTTTAAAGTGTTAACATGTTATGTGTTGGATTTTAATAAAGCTGTGGCCTTGCCCTTTCCAACCTAATGGTTGTAAGTGTGTTGACTCATGGGGTGAAGGGGCAAGGGTGAAGGTTTTCTATACATTATGTTACATGTTACATTTCCTTTGTACCGGGCCCATAGCGCCTCAGCAGTCAAGTGTGAAAGCAGCCTTATAGGGGGCTCAGAACAGTATGGGTTCATTTACATTTGTAGTTTGGGGGGTCGGTAGAACCCCATAGTTAAGACATGTTTTTACCACCCCTGCCCAAACAGCACCCCCTTTAGCTGCAGTGGCCAGGGGTGTACACATGTCACAGTCTGTTGCCTCCTCCCCACCTGATTTAAATCCATGATTGCCGTGCAATGCACACGATTGCGACATGGTAGTACAGAAATTAGAGGTTTACATCAGGTATGAGGAGGCGACTCTGGTGATCTTTGACTTCTCCCATGTTGTTCAGGTAGATCTCCAACTTTTTTAATGTTGCCTACCCCTGTTCTATGGGTTGCCTTTTTTTATATTTATTTCTGAGCCAACTTGTATAGGACACTGGGAGCTGTGGGATACTCCAAAAAAAAAAAAAAAAGCGCTGGGCAGCTACTTCTTAGAATCGTCCCTTTAAAAATAGCCCAGGAAATGCACAGCAATGGGACACCATAAGTATTGTCCCTGGCCAGGGAAGCCTTAGTAGTAGTGGTCCACAAGGGCTAACAGCAACGAAAGTCACCCAGATCCGGCACTCAGAATACTTGGATGCCTCCTTCCAGTATCAGATACTACCTTAGTGAACTCTCCAGACTGGATCTCAGGTGAAATCCCCTTCTCTGGATTCTTAGCAAGTAGATACCCCGCCATTTAGCATAGCTGGGACCTTGATGAGCTCAGGTAAATTTCATCTGGGCTGCCTGGGAGGGCAGGCTGGGAATTCCTCTTCTTGACTTCTCCAGGTCCCATACTATTTATGCACTCTGCAGCCACCTACTGGGCACACCTTGACCTGGGAAAAGTATGTGGGCCGCTCAGGAGGTGGAGCTTGCAAAGGTTCAAGGAAGGAAGGGTAACCCCTAGAAGTCGCACATCTACTGGGAACACCTTCCCAGCTACTGGCTGAGACCCCATAAATATTCAAGCTACTTATTTGACCTGCTCCATTCCTATGTTCTGGAGCAGTGGTTCTCAACTCCTGTCCTCAGGACCCACTAACAGGCCAGATTTTATGTATTACCTTGGGGAGATGCAGACTAGAATACTGCAATCGCTGAGCAGCAAATTATATCACCTGTGATGTATTTCAGTTATCTTGCAAACCTTGGCCTGTTTGTAGGCCCTGAGGACAGGAGTTGAGAACCACTGTTCTGGAGCCTTCTAGAAGGCAGGGAGAAGCAATCAAGCCCACAGCCTGTGAGACCCTGATCGGTCCAAAGCAATCAGCAACTGCTCCACTCTTTATGGAAGAGCCCAAAAAGCACTAAAGTTGCCTAGCACCTAACTAGGAGCAGGGGCGACTCGTCCATTAAGGACGCACCGGGGCCACCCCCCCATCTATCGCCGCCCCCCCCCCCTCATCCATGCGTCTGGCCCCTTTCAGGAAACCGGCACATGGATTCCAATGCCAGAAGCTCTAATAGGCTTTAATATAGGGTGGGTTTGGGTCACAGAGAGTGCGCTCCGAGCCCACCCAGGTGTGTTACAACCAGGGCTGGTGCAAGGATTTTTGACACCGTAGGCAAAACCTAATTTTGCCGCCCCCCCCCTGCTCCACCCCTGACTTCTCCCCCTTTGCTCTGCCCATGTTTACTCCACCTTTTTAATGAAGTGCCCATCAAATGCAGCCCACCAGCGCCCATCAAATGCAGCCTCACTAGCACCCATCAAACGCAGCTCCACCAGCGCCCATCAATGCAGCCTCACCAGCACCCATCAAATGCAGCCTCACCGACACCCATCGAAAGCAGCCTCACCAGCTCTCATTGAATGCAGCCTCACCAACGCCCATCGAAAGCAGCCTCACCAGCTCCCATTGAATGCAGCCTCACCAGCTCCCATTGAATGCAGCCTCACCAGCTCCCATTGAATGCAGCCTCACCAGCTCCCATTGAATGCAGCCTCACCAGCGCCCATAAATGCAGCCTCACCAGCGCCCATCAAAAGCATGCCTTACCAGCGCCCATCAATGCAGCCTCACCAGTGCCCATCAATGCAGACTCACCAGCGCCCATCAAATGCAGCCTCACCAGCGCCCATCAAATGCAGCCTCACCAGTGCCCATCAAATGCAGCCTACCAGTGCCCGTCAATGTTTGCTTGCTTCCATTCATTGGGGAGTCGGGACACAGACACAGTCCTTGCTGCACCTCTGACACTATGTTTAAATGGAGCGGCGGCGGCTGCCTGCTAAAGGTGCTTGCTGCAGAGAGAAGAGAGTAGGAACACCAGTGGCCAGGCAACCTAAGAAGCAGTGCTTGCCTAGTGGTAGCGCCGTCCCTGGTTACAACAGTGGGGGGTGCCAAACGGGGGGATAGGTGCCGCACCGGGGGGGGGGGTGCCACTCGGGAGGGGGGGGAAACACCAGCCACCATTGACTAGGAGGGTGCTACATGTTCCTATTGTGTTTGTTTTTGTGTACCATAAAGGAAATATTACTTGTACAGCGGACTTCAGATCTTTCTTCAAAGACCTCTCACCTCGGTCACAGTACAAAGCATTTCCTCTATTGTGTGTCTGCGAACTTCATTTTCACCTCTGAGTAACAGAGACTTCACAGTTTGGGCTTTTTCAGTGAGAAAAGTATATCTGGCCCAACAAATAAAGAGCAAGCAGTAATTTATAAAGTCGTAAATCCCTATTGCAGCATGACACAAGGAATCCTACGGAAAGTGTAAATTGCTTTCAAAGGCCCGAGGAGAATGCACTGGGATTTGGAGGAAGCCAGATAATCGAATTTACCGATAACGTTTTAGTTATACCCCATGCATCTGTCTTTTTTTCCAACTATTTTACTTTTGTACCTTTCAATTTCATTGTTGTCCACATTTTGCAGTTCCTTTCATTGTTTCCTACTGACTTCCATTCCTTCACCTGGGGCAGAAAAAATTGGCTGTCTGCTGTTTGCCAGTTGCTGTGCCTGAGAGTACCAAATATACAGGATATGTGACAGAGTAGTATTGAAGCGATTTTTTGTAATGCCCCGTACACACGGGCGGAAATTTACGTCGGAAAAATTTTGGTTGTTTTTACGACGAGCCGAGAAAATGAAGTTCAATGCTTCCGAGCATATGCGTTGAATTGTTTCCCAGCGTTGGAATTTTGCACGTCGGAATTGCTACAGACGATCGGAATTTCCGATAAGACCTTTTTCCGTAGAGAACATGCTCTCAATTTTTGCTGGTGGCAATTCTGCCAGGAAAAGTCCGATGGAGCATACCCACGGTCGGAATTTTCGACCATAAGCTCAGATCGGACTTTTGCTGGTGGAATTTTCGATCGTGTGTACGGGGCATAAGGGTGACCCAGGAGGAGGGGAGGAGAAGCATGGAGGAAACAGCTCGCCGTTGCAAGGTCCCACAGCTTTCCGCCGTCACCCGCTGCCTGACCCGCCACTGAGATAAGATAAGTGCTGGGCAGATTGCGAGCGGGCGGGGGGGGGTCACAGTGGCAACTTTGATGGGGCACATTGGCTGCAATTGATGGGCATAGTGGCGGCATTTGATGGCACAGTGGCGGCATTTGATGGCACAGTGGCTGCAATTGATGGCACAGTGGCCGCGTTGGATGGGCACAGCGGCCTCATTTGATGGCACAGTGGCTGCATTTGATGGACACAGTGGATACATTTGATGGCATAGTGGCTGCATTTGATGGCACAGTGGCTGCAATTGATGGCACAGTGGCCGCGTTTGATGGGCACAGTGAGGTTGCAATTGATGATGTTTTGTTTTTTCAGTTTGTTTGCCCCCCCCCCCCCAAACATTTGAGCACCAGCCACCACTGCTCTGTACGCCACCTTAGAGATGGTCTTAATTACCTCCTGTTTCATTATCTATGAACTGGAGGTAATTATTTTTGAACTTGGTGCAGTATCAGCTCCCAATTGATGGCACAGTGGCAGCATTTGGTGGCACAGTGGCAGCATTTGATGGCACAGTGGCTGCAATTGATGGCACAGTGGCTGCAATTGATGGCAGAGTGGCTGCAATTGATGGCATAGTGGCTGTGTTTGATGGGCACAGTGGCTGCATTTGACGGCACAATGGCCGCATTGGATGGGCACAGCAGCTGCATTTGATGGACACAGTGGATACATTCGATGGGCACAGTGGCTGCGTTTGATGGGCACAGTGAGGTTGCAATTGATGTTTTTTTTTTTCAGAATTTTTCAGTTTGTTTGCGCCCCCCAAAAAATTTGAGCACCAGCCACCACTGCTCTGTATGCCACCTCAGAGATGGTCTTAATTACCTCCAGTTTCATTATCTATGAACTGGAGGTAATAATTTTTGAACTTGGTGCAGTATCAGCTCCCAATTGATGGCACAGTGGCTGCAATTGATGGCACAGTGGCTGTGTTTGATGGGCACAGTGGCTGCTTTTGACGGCACAATGGCCGCATTGGATGGGCACAGCGGCTGCATTTGATGGACACAGTGGATACATTTGATGGGCACAGTGGCTGCGTTTGATGGGCACAGTGAGGTTGCAATTGATGTTTTTTTTTCAGAATTTTTCAGTTTGTTTGCGACCCCCCCCCCCCCCCAAAAAATTTGAGCACCAGCCGCCACTGCTCTGAGCGCCACCTTAGAGATGGTCTTAATTACCTCCAGTTTCATTATCTATGAACTGGAGGTAATTATTTTTGAACTTGGTGCAGTATCAGCTCCCATTTTTAAAATTTTCACTTTTAACAACTACCTGAATACCCGGGTATCAGGGATTGTTGGATCTGGCACAGGCCGCTTTAAAGGGCCATAATACCAGAAAGGTGCTGCTAGAAGTTTATTGAATTCCTCCTAAAGTCTTTTCTTTTTCAAAAAATGTGAACTTGGAAAACCATCTTCATTCCCCTAGTCTCCTCTGCACTTAGCCACTCGCCTGCTGCCCCCACCAGCCATTATATTGGGCGGCATGATCAGAATCTTCATTACACAGCCCCAGCGGGCAATAGAGAGCAGTGATTGGTCAACACTTCCCCAAATGAACCACCAAGAATCTTTTCTTTCCTCAGGGACCAGGTCCCAAAAGAAAGAAGACTAAACAGATATTCTCACTGCTCAGCATGGTCATGACTGGCCTACGTTTTGGTGAAGCCTGTACTTGAGTGAAGAAAGGCCGTCCTGGCTGAAACGCGTTAACATCTGCTGTACTTATTTGTCTTTTATGGAGTATCAATAAATTTGGAGATATTTAAGAGTGTGTATGGGGTTGCGGATCATCTTCTACTTATTGAGTGAAGAAATGTTTGGTTCTGACGGTACACCCCAATGCAATATGGATCGGTTTTTCCTAGCCTAACATTTTTTTCTGACACAACCTACTTTTAACCACTTCAATACCAGGCACTTAGACACCTTCCTGCCCAGACCAATTTTTAGCTTTCAGCACTGTCGCACTTTGAATGACAATTGCGCGGTCATGCTACACTGCACCCAAACACATTTTTTATCATTTTGTTCCCACAAATAGAGCTTTCTTTTGGTGGTATTTGATCACCCCTGCCATTTTTATTTTTTGCGCAACAAATAAAAAAAGACCGAAAGTTTTTCTTTGTTTCTGTTAAATTTTTTTGTAAATAAGTACATTTTCTTCTTCAATGATTGGCACTGATATGGCTGCACTGACGGGCACTGATAAGGCGGCACTGATGGGCCCCGATGAGGTGGCACCAATGAGGTGGTATTGATGAGGTGGCACTGACGGCCACTGATGATGGGCACTGATAGGTGGCACTGATATGCAGCACTGATGGGCACTCATAGGCGGCACTGATGGGCACTCATAGACGGCACTGATGGGCACTGATAGGTGGGCACTGATGGGCACGGATGGGCACCGATAGGTGGCACTGCTGGACACTGATGGGTGGCACTGATGACACTGATGGGTGGCATTGCTGGGTGATGGGTGTCACTGATTGCTACTTGATGGTGCCAGTCAGTGCCCATTTGTGGGCACTGACTGGCACAGATTGGGCATCATTTGAACATGTGGATGGCCAGGGGGTACATACCTGGCCATCCACATGTTGCCCACTTCCCTGGTGGTCCTAGTGGAGTCCCTGGTGGTCCAGTGTGGGCATCTGAGGGGGGGCTGCGCTGATTAACAATCAGCAAAGCCCCCCCCCCCCCCCTGTCAGGAGAGTGAGGAAAAGCCGATCAACGGCTTTTCCTGTTGACATTGTGATCAGCCGTGATTGGACACAGCTGATCAAGTGGTAAAGAGCCTCCGCCAGAGTGTAGCGGTGTATACATTCATCATGTGTATTCTTACTTGAATCTTGGTTTGCTTTACGTATTTTTTACAGATCTGTGCAGTAACCCATGTGAAACTTTGCCTCTGTGTAGGAGCTTCCTGTAATAAAGACTGGACACTGCTGCTTCCTCTCTTTTGTGCAGGGAGACTGGTCTTGTCTCCGCCCCCTCCTGTAGGGTTCTACAAGCAGCCTCTAGTGGGAGGAGCTGCTGGTTCCCTCCAATCACTGTGCTCTCGATGTGCAACCCAGTGGTGATGTCACAACTTCTTTTACAAAGTAATATTTGGGTTTACAAGTACTTAACTACTGGGTGACCGCCCTATAGCAGTTTTACTGCTGCAGGGTGGCCGCTGTGTGCAGGATCACATATATATATATACATGATCCTGCATTTCCAGGTAGCGGGCGCGAGTGTGCACCGTCAGCGGCTCGCTCCCGCTATGATTACTCACAGTGGGAGTCGATGGGCGGGTACTGTGGACTCTATGTCCACTGGCACCCACCGATCATTCTGTACATAGGCAGAGCGGTAGTTTGCCTATGTAAACAACGCAGATCGCCATTCTGTCAGGAGGGAAGACATGGAACCTGTGCTCCTGAAAATCAGGGACATGGATCCATGTCTTCCCCTAGTAGCACTTCCCCCACAGTAAGAAAATACCAGCTAGGCACAAATTTTACCCTTTGATCGCCCCTAGTGTTAACCCTTTCCCAGCCAGTGTCATTAGTACAGTGACAGTGCCTATTTTTTAGCACTAATCACTGTATTAGTGTCACTGGTTCCCAAAAAGTGTCAAAAGTGTCAGTTAGTGTCCAATTGTCGCTGATCGCTGCCACTACCATTAAAAAAAATTAATAAATAAATAAAAAATATGCCATAGTTTGTAGACGCTATAACTTTTGCACAAACCAATCAATATTCGCTTACCAAAAATATGTAACAGAATACATATTGGCCTAAATTGATGAAGAAATTAGATTTTTTTTTACATTTTTTTTATTGGATATGTTTTACAGCAGAAAGTAAAAAATATTTTTTTTTTTATTTTTTTTTTTTTAAATTGTCGGTCTTTTTTTGTTTAAAAAAAAATAAAATGCAGCAGTGATCAAATACCACCAAAAGAATGCTCTATTTGTGGTGAAAAAAAAAGGACATACATTTTATTTGGGTGCAGTATTGCATGACTGCGCAATTGTCAGTTAAAGTAACGCAAAAAATGGCCTGGTCATGAAGGAGGGTAAAGCTTCCAGGGGGCAAGTTGTTAAAGTAACTAAAGGCAAAACCTTTTTATTTATTTTTATTTTTTTTTAGTTTTGGATAGAGTGGAGAAGGATTAGAACAGCTGTTTTTATTGCTGCCTGTGTCTCTGTTTTTTTCCTCTCTATTTGTCCTGTTTATCATTATCATTGAAAGTGAAAGTAAAAGAAAGTCCCAGATTTTGTCCCTAGAAAAGTAATAGAGGGGTCATCTTCCGATGGGGTCACTAGTTCTGGTGACTTGGAGGTCCCCAATGGATTTCCTAAACCACTTACAGACCATAAGATTTTCCCCCTTAATGACCAGGCCATTTTTTGCGATACAGCATTGCGTCGTTTTAACTGACAATTGCACGGTCGTGTGACGTTGTACCCAAACAAAATTTACATCCTTTTTTTCCCACAAATAAAGCTTTCTTTTGGTTGTATTTGATCGCCTCTGCGGTTTTTATTTTTTGCTCTATAAACCAAAAAAGAGCCACAATTTTGAAAAAAAAAAAAAAAAAAAACAATATTTTTAACTTTTTACTATAATACATATCCAAAGAAAAATGTAAAAAAACTAATTTCTTCATCAGTTTTATGTATTCTTCTACATATTTTTGTTAAAAAAATTGCAATAAGCGTATATTGATTGGTTTGCGCAAAATTTATAGCGTCTACAAAATAGGGAATAAATGTATGACATTTTTGTTACTATTAATGGCGGCGATCTGCGACTTTTAGCGTAACTGCGACATTGCGGCAAACAGAACACTTTTTTGGGACTATTGACATTTATACAGCGATCAGAGCTATAAAAATGCACTGATTACTGTGTAAATGTTGCAGGGAAGGGGTTAACACTGGGGGGGCGATCAAAGGGTTAAGTGTGTTCCCTAGGGAGGTGTTTCTAACTGTGAGGGAGGGGACTGACTGGAGGAGGAGAGAGATCGCTGTTCCTAATCACTAGGAACAGCAGAGCTCTCTCTCCTCCCCTGTCAGAACGGGGATCTGTCTATTTACATTGACAAATCCCCATTCTGGCTCTCTTTCCCATGATCGCGACCGCCAGCCATGCGCATCAGGTCCCCTGCCATGCAGCGGGTGCACGTGTCTGCTATGGCTCTTAAAGGAACCGACGTATGTGAGACCAAACAATCACATGGAGATTCAGAAATCCCAACATGTTTCGGAAATAAATCCTTCTTCAGGTGTTAAGAGTCAAAGATAAGAGTGAAAGAATAATTATTTGACTCTTATCTTGTATTACATACATGTCAATATATCTTCATACATAATGAACCTCAGTTCTAATACGTTTCTATTTTTGCTGTTAGACAATATAATCTGCACTAACGGACCCCTGAAGAAGGATTTATTTCCGAAACATGTCAGGATTTCTGAATCTCCATGTGATTGTTTGGTCTCCCATTATGAGACCAGCCATATGATTCAATATTTAGTGATATATTGTGATTACTTGACCATTGGCTTTTTTGGGTTTAATAATATTGTATATACATTTGTATTTTTTCCATCAATAATTTTTTTTAATTTTGTATCTATGCTATTTACTTCTCATATCTGACTACACCCCCAGCCCATAAAATCCCAGGGGGCACCCCTCTGTTGCTTTTTCCTATCGTCATGTGACCGCCGTGATTGTCTGTCACAGCGGTCACATGATCAGAAAACTCCAGATCACAAGATGCAAACGGGAGCTTTCAGTTTGCCACCGGTAACTGTGCCTGGAGCGCATAGGGCACACGCTCACAGCACATCGCTATTGGTGCTATTGCACGCAAAAATGCAAACATGCTCTATGCCACTGAGAGGCTGTATATTTTTGTGTGCTCGGCGCCTAATCAATGAAGTTCAGCTTTAAATATGCCTAACTTCATGTTAAAGAACACCCCTGAGGTAAGAATTTAATTGAAACGCGTTGGGTGACAGATCACATCTGATCGTGCTCTGCAGGGGCGTTGCTAGGTCTACAAAAGATCTGGGGCTAGAGCCCACAGCAGCGTAGTAAAGAAAGTCATGCGCTTGGGTGGGAATACACCTGTATATACAGTAATATACGTGTGTGTGTGTGTGTGTGTGTGTATATATATATATATATATGTATATATATCCCCAGAGAGCCCCCCACTTACATCAGGGTCCCCAGAGAGGCTCCTCCTTGCATCAGGGCTCCCAGAGGCCCCCTTACATTAGAGTCCCCAGAGAGCCTCCCCCTTAAAGGGGTTGTAAAGGTTTGTTTTTTATTTTCTAAATATGTTCCTTTAAGCTAGTGCATTGTTGGTTCACTTACCTTTTCCTTCGATTTCCCTTCTAAATGTTTTTTTTGTCTTTGTCTGAATTTCTCACTTCCTGTTTCTCCTCAGTAAACTTCACACCATCATCCGAGCGGTGTTTAGTCAGCCAGAACAGCTTACTGAGGAGGAACAGGAAGTGAGAAATTCAGACAAAGAAAACAAAGAAAAAAAAACATTTAGAAGGTAAATAGAAGGAAAAGGTAAGTGAACCAACAACGCACTAGCTTAAAGGAACCTATTTAAAAAATAAAAAAACTAACCTTTACAACCCCTTTAAAATCAGGGTCCCCAGAGAGACTCCCCCTTACATCAGGGTCCCCAGAGAGACTCCCTCTTGCATCAGGGTCCCCAGAGAGACTTCCCCTATGCATTAGGGTCCCCAGAGAGACTCCCCCTTGCATTAGGGTCCCCAGAGAGACTTCCCCTATGCATTAGGGTCCCCAGAGAGACTCCCCTTGCATCAGGGTCCCCAGAGAGACTCCCCCTTGCATCAGGGTCCCCAGAGAGACTCCCCCTTGCATCAGGGTTCCCAGAGAGCCCCCCACTTACATCAGGGTCCCTAGAGAGCCCATAGCCCAGAGTCTCTGCGGTGGTCCCCAAGGGGAGGGGACGCTCTCTGGGGACCCTGATGTAAGTGGGGGGCACTTACATCAGGGTCCCCATAGAGCCTCCCCTTGGGGACCCCTGCAGAGACTCTGGGCTATGGGCCCCAAATTCGGGGCTATAGCCCCAAAAGCCACCCCCTAGCGAAGCCACTGGTGCTGGTCTGTCATATTAGTGTTTTCATATACAGATTTGTATACATTCCAACCAATTTTGGGTCCTAAGTGACCATGTTTTAAAATTAAATGTTTTGTGTAAAAGATATTTTGTAATACTTTAAAAACTCCTTAAAATTTTTTTTTTTGTATAGATATTAATGCCTTAAAAGTCCACTCAGGGGTATCCATTCTTTTGACTTCATGGTTAGATCATTGGCCTAAGGAGCCCTTTATATCCAACGTCTCAAACATACAATATTGAAAACTTAATTTTATATTGAATATAAATTAATAAAATAATAAAAAAAAAATAAGCAATGCTTTATAAGAAAAAAATATATATATTAGTACATGATGGTCACACTATGATTTATGCTCCTTTGGGACAGTCTATGAAAATCATCCGAAGAGAGATGTCAGTTCTTCATATGAGTAACAAGCCAAATCTAAGTGTGGGGGAATTCACTTGCGCTACTTAAAGCAATTGCGCCATCACAAGTTCCATTGACAAGCCATGAAAAGTGGGTCATTATAGAATCCATGTTTAGAATGTACCAGTCTGAAGATAATGTCATTCATCACAGTTACAACAGTGGGCCACTAATAAGCTCTCATTGCATATTCATAGCCGCGGTGTCTGCCGTACATTCCGGCACTCTCGCAGAGGTTGGGTGCGTGTTCCATAATCCTGTCCAACCCCGCCGATGACTGTTCCTTTGTCACGTTACCTCAATTACACTGTAAAAGTGTTCCTCAAGATTGATGGCCCTGATCTGTGGTTCAATTGTAAATTAGAATGCTGCTCTCCCTGGGGAGCCACACTCCTTATTTGTGATTAAATTTCAAAAAAAGGCTTTAAATAGAATAATGTAGGAAGTTTATTCTCTTACTTTTATGTAGTTAGCTTGATAGAATAGCTTTATTTGTGTATAGGGTGGGGAGTCTAAGTTCAGGTGTAAAGTGATCTCAAAATAGTACATTGTTTGTCCCGTAATTCCTATGTTTTTCCCTTTCAGCACCAGATATGGCTGCAAAGTACAGCAAGGTATGGAAAATGATTATCCTTGATGGAGTGTGTGGATTGTGTTTTCACAGTTTTGTGGTTTGTATATTATTTATTTATTTTAAATACACTATATTACGAAAAGTATTGGGACACCTGCCTTTACACGCACATGACCTTTAATGGCACCCCAGTCTTAGTCCGTAGGGCTCCAATATTGAGTTGGCCCACCCTTTGCAGCTATAACAGCTTCAACTCTTCTGGGAAGGCTGTCCACAAGGTTTAGGAGTGTGTCTGGAAGAATGGTCAAACATTCCCATAGACATGACTGCGCACCAGTGCACAAAGCAAGGTCCCTAAAGTCATGAATGCGAGTGGAGGAACTTCACTGACCTCCACCCTTTGGGATGAATTAGAGTGGAGATTGCGAGCCAGACCCTCTCATCCAACATCAGTGCCTGACCTTACAAATGCACTTCTGGAAGAATGGTCAAACATTCGCATAGACACACTCCTAAACCTTGTGAACAGACTTCCCGGAAGAGGTGAAGCTGTTATAGCTGCAAAGGGTGGGCCAACTCAATATTGAACCCTACGGACTAAAACTGGGATGTCATTAATGCCAATTGCCAAGTTCATGTGTGTGTAAAGGCAGGCGTCCCAATACTTTTATGCTGCGTTTTGCCGCGTTTGCATTTAGAAGAAAAAAAAAACTGGTCCAAACCATTTTACCATTCTTCCAGAAGCGCATTTGTGAGGTCAGGCACTGATATTGGACAATAAGGCTCGCAATCACTGCACTAATTCATCCCAAAAGGTGTTCTATCAGGTTGAGAGCAGGTGTCTGTGCAGGCCGGTCAAGTTCCTCCACCCCAAACTCGCTCATCCATGTCTTTATGGACCTTGCTTTGTGCACTGGTGCTCAGTCATGTTAGAACAGGAAGGGGCCATCCCCAAACCGTTCCCACAAAGTTGGGAGCATGAAATTGTCCAAAATGTCTTGGTATGCTAATGCCTTAAGAGTTCCCTTCACTGGAACTAAGGGGCCAAACCCAACCCCTGAAAAACAGCCCCGACACCATAATCCCCCCTCCACCAAATGATTTGGACCAGTTTTTTTTTCTTCCAAACGCAAGCGTGGCAAAAACGCGGCATAAAAGTATTGGGAAGCCTGTCTTTACACGCACATGAACTTTAATGGCATCCCCGTCTTAGTCCGTAGGGTTCAATATTGAGTTGGCCCACCATTTGCAAATATAACAGCTTCAACTCTTCTGGGAAGGCTGTCCACAAGGTTTAGGAGTGTTTCTATGGGAATGTTTGACCATTCTTCCAGAAGAACATTTGTGAGGTCAGGCACTGATGTTGGGTGAGAGGGTCTGGCTTGCAATCTCCACTCTAATTCATCCCAATGGTGTTCTATCGGGTGGAGGTCAGTGAAGGTAATCCACTCGCATTCATGACTTTAGGGACCTTGCTTTGTGCACTGGTGAGCAGTCATGTTGGAACAGGAAGGGGCCATCCCCAAACTGTTCTCACAAAGTTGGGAGCATGAAATTGGGAGCATGAAATTGTCCAAAATGTCTTGGTATGCTGACCCCTTAAGAGTTCCCTTCACTGGAACTAAGGACCCAAGCCCAACCCTTGAAAAACAACCCCACACCATAATCCCCCTCCACCAAATGATTTGGACCAGTGCACAAAGATGTTGCACAGTTTTAGTAGATCAACCCTTTAAAGTTGAACTCCAGGAATGATGTTCATTGCCTGAAAACTGATTGAAATTCAGCATTTCGATCAATGTGTGGCAATCTGCACTGGACAAAAGTCAATCGCTTGACCGACTTCTGTGGAAGGGACATGTTGGAAGACGTTTCTCAATCAGCAGCTGTGGCCAATTGGCTGCAGATTCTGATTAGTGCATTCTGGCGGTGATCACTTTCAGAATACAATGTCTTAGAGTGGGGATTCCTCCATCCACCATGTTTGAGTGGACGGAGGGGAAAAAAATGAAAATGACAGTCTATGGCCAGCTTTATATTGGTGAGTTTGGGGTGGAGGAACTTGACTGGCCTACACACAGAGTCCTGACCTCAACCCTATAGAACACCTATGGGATGAATTAGAGCGGAGACTGCGAGCCAGGTCTTCTCGTCCACCATCAGTGCCTGACCTCACAAATGCGCTTCTGGAAGAATGGTCAAACATTCCCATAGACACACTCCTAAACCTTGTGGACAGCCTTCCCAGAAGAGTTGAAGCTGTTAAGAGTTATAGCTGCAAAGGGTGGGCCAACTCTATATTGAACCCTACGGACTAAGACTGGGATGACAATAAAGTTCAAGTGTGTTTAATGGCAGGCGTCCCAATGCTTTTGACAATATAGTGTACATTGGTCCAAGCTGAACCAATGTAAGTATTCAATAATGATCATACCCAGAGTTCAGATTTAAGGTACGCTCCAGTCATGACTGGAAATCAAGTTTTCCAATGCCTATAGGGAGCATAGCCTACCTGATCAGTACATCAGTTTATAGTCAGGGGTTGTTGTAGTACTGTAGTATCCATCCTCTTCCATTTGTTGGTAAATTCCTGTTTGTGATGCAGGCGACGAATTCACATACACATCCAATGCAGTCTGTTTGCTGTCTTTCATATACAGGAAGCCTGTAAAATAAAATAAATCAGTATGAAGAAGTTTCCAATGGATAGCCACCAGAGAAAAACCTTCCTGGGAAATCTAAATTGGATTTGTTCCAGGAAGTACATTCCCTGCAAACCTGTGAGATGATCTGTGAATTCTGGTGACTACAGGAAAAAAAATTCTAGTAATTGCTGGATATGGTGGGTAACTCGTTGATTGTTTTTATTTGTAGCCTGGAATGTCTCCTTAAAGTATATAATATTAAGTAAATGCAAACAACTGTTCCGAAATGAGGAATAATCCTATTATTTTGTAAATGATACTTGCAAATACCTTCTATTTTAAGAAGGCATTACTGTGCTATGCTCTGATTCTGTCCCAGGGCTTTTAGATTGCTTTAGTCCCTTCTAAACTGTATGATTATACTGTCTTGTTGAGTCCCAAGCCCTACTCCATAGGAGCCACTGTTCCCATACACTGCACTGATGATGGTTGGAAACAGTTGTATGCCGTGTGCAATAAATGGCTTTATATTATTGGGCTATATTTTCAGTATACACCTACAGTTCTAGCAGTGCATTTGGCTGATGGAGCATAAAGCAATGACTGGTATTTCGCCACCCACAGTCCTAAAATTTTTATTTTTGGGACATTATATATATTCACTATCCTAAACACATAACAGGAAGTAGGCGAAAAATTCTCTAAAGTCAGTGGAATTCCCTTGTAGAAAGTTGTCACCAGAACAGGTGTCCCCGGTGGAAGCTTTACATTCCCGTTCCAGTGACAAAAGTAAAAATCTGGATTTCCCATTACCCTCTGTCCCAGAAACAAGCATCAGCAGGACACATAATGGGGAGATTTACTAATACTGGTGCACAAAACCCAACCAAATACATTTTGTGCTTATTCCATAATTAATGAAAATTATATTCTCAGTAAATCGTGTTTATTGAGAATTATTATTTTATAATTTATAAAAAAATAAATAAAAAGTTATAAATTTATAAATTTATATAATTTATAAAGCAGGAAAAAAAAACTGATGCACAAAGAATCTGGTGCAGCTCTGCATGGTAGCCAATCAGCATCCAGGGTTTATTGTCTAAGCTTAAAGGAGTTGTAAATGCATTCTTTGTGCAGCAACAAAACATTCTGTGTGCAGCAGCCACCCCTCAGCACCCCTAATTACTTACCTTGAACCTCCTCCACTCCCCAGAGAAAAATATCTATGGCCTTGGCCCCAGGTCTTCTTCTGAGTGCCCTGGATCTCCTTTGAGATACAGCGATGATATATTCTGCACATTATACCGCTTTAGAACATAGTATCATTTATCTGTTTTTTTAATACATTATTATATGTCGTCATAATGTGACATTACAGTTGTTTGAGCAATTCATTCTTGTTCGGTTAAGATATTCGTTTTTTTCAAGCCAGAGGAACCCTTAATATAACTTTCCAGGCTCAGGGAACTCCCGCTAAAAATTACTATACATCACAACTCATAATACATTTGTGTGATGGTCAGTGGGAAGAATGTTCCTTACACTTGTGTTCATTGGGAAGAATGACCCCCTTACATATAGCTAAAAAAATCAATGGTGTCAGTGGGATCTTATCTGAGAGGCAGAAATTGCTCTTTGCTCAAGGAACCCCTAGCAACATCTGGAGGAAACCTAGGTGGGCAAAAATTGCTTTTTTTTGCTTAAAGGAACCTCAAGCAACCTCTGGAGAATCTTTTGGTAGGCAGAAATTGTTCTTTGTTTTAAGGAACCCCTAGCAACCTCTGGAGGAACCCTAGGTGGGCAAAAATAGCTTTTTTTGCTTAAGGAACCTCAAGCAACCTCTGGAGGATCTTTTGGTAGGCAGAAATTGCTCTTTGTTCAAGGAACCCCTAGCAACTTCTGGAGGAACCCTCTGTGGGCAAAAATAGCTTTTTTGCTTAAGGAACCTCAAGCTACCTCTGGAGGATCTTTTGGTAGGCAGAAATTGGTCTTTGTTCAATGTTCAGGGAACTCCTGTAAAAATTACTATACATCACAACTCATAATACATTTGTGTGATGGTCAGTGGGAAGAATGTTCCTTACACTTGTGTTCCTTGTTCATTGGGAAGAATTGCCCCCTTACATATAGCTAATAAAATCAATGGGGTCAGTGGGAACTTATCTGAGAGGCAGAAATTGCTCTTTGTTCAAGGAACCCCTAGCAACCTCTGGAGGAACCCTAGGTGGGCAAAAAATGCTTTTTTGCTTAAGGAACCTCAAACAACCTCTGGATAATCTTTTGGTCGGCAGAAATTGCTCTTTGTTCAAGGAACCCATAGAAACCTCTGGAGGAACCCTAGGTGGGTAAAAATTGCTTTTTTTCTCTAGGAACCTCAAGCAACCTCTGGAGGATCTTTAAGTAGGCAGAAATTGCTCTTTGTTCAAGGAACTCCTAGCAACCTCTGGAGGAACCCTAGGGTTCCATGAAACCCTGTTTGAGAAACCCTACACCAAACCCTCCACATTTTAATTCATGTGCCCAGAGGAGCCCCTCTATCGGGATCCTAGAAACACCCCTGCCTCACTCTATTCAAAACTAAAATGTTTTGGCTGGAGTTACACTTTGACATTGTCACTGTTCCACTGATCTGGCTACAGTCGACAACTAAAGCTTATACCACAGATGTTGGTGATGGCAAGCAATTGGAAACCTGGTTTTGAGGGCAAGCCATATATGATGGCAGATCCCTCATGTAAGTATGAGGATAATGGTTTTACAATAAGTGTCATCTAAGAACAGTTTTGACTTGATGTTTGAACATTATACCTTGGTATCCATTGTGGTCAAGGACTGAAAATACGTTGTAGCCAGTTGCACCATCAGTGACCATCCATGACAGAGTTACTGTAACATAAAATACATGACAAGAAAAAAAATGAATAAAATATATTAAAACATTAATTTATTTGGTACAATGGAATCAGTTGGGCAAAGGTTAGCAAACCATAGTGACCAATGAGATTAGGTACAAGCTAATTGTTTTCTATAAGTTGGTGCCATCCTTGCTCTGTACTGCTTTACTCAATCAGCTGAATGGTAACCGTAGACTATACATTATTGAATTTTCTTATAATTAAAGCTTCACACATGAAGCAATAGGAGAAATTTACTAAAGTGAACTTACTTTGGACCTTAAACTTTTTAAACTATATATTTTTTTTAAATCCCCATGATTGTGAATGATGTTTTACATAAACATGGCTTCACCACTTGCCTACTGGGCATTTTCACCCGCTTCCTGCCCAGGCCAATTTTCAGCTTTCGGTGTTGTTGCACTTTGAATGACAATTGCGCGGTCATGCAACGCTGTACCCAAACAAAATTGTTGTCATTTTTTTGAGACAGATAGAGCTTTCTTTTGGTGGCATTTAATCACCGCTGGGATTTTAATTTATTGCTAAACAAATGAAAAAGACTGAAAATTTGAAAAAAAAATACCTTTATCTTAGTTTCTGTTATAAAATTTAGTAAATAAGTAATTTTCCTCCTTCATTGATGAGCGCTAATAAGGCTGCACTGACGGGCACTCTTAGACAGCACTGATGGGCACTGATGAGGTGGCAATGATGGGCACTGATGAGGAGGCACTAATATGCAGCACTTATGCAAACTGATAGGCGGCATTGATGGGCACTGATGGACTAAACAAACGAAAAAGGACCGAAATAATTGAAAAAAAATAAAGTTTTTCTTAGTTTCTGTTATAAAATTTTGTAAATAAGTAATTTTTTCTCCTTCACTGATGGGCGCTGATGAGGCTGCACTGATGGGCACAGATAGGCTGCACTCATGGGCACTGATGAAGCGACACTGATGGGCACTGATGAGGCGACACTGATGGGCACTGAAGAGGAGGCACTAATATGCAGTACTGATGGGCCCTGATAAGTGGCACTGATAGGCAGCACTGATGGGCACTGACAGGCGGCACTGATGGGCAGCACTTATGTACACTGATAGGCGGCACAGATAGGCAGCAATGATAGGCACTGATAGGCAGCACTGATAGACGGCACTGATAGGCAGCACTGATGGGCACTGATAGGCAGAACTTATGGACACTGATAGGTACTGATAGGCGGCACTGATGGGTGGTACTGATGGGCATTGATAGACAGCACTGATAGGCGTCACTGATGAGGAGGCACTGATGGGCACTGACAGGCTTCACTGATAGGCACTGAAAGGCATCACTGATGGGCGCTGATTGGCAGCACTGTTGGGGCTGCACTGATGAGGAGGCACTGATGGGCACTGGCAGGCTTCACTGATAGGCACTGAAAGGCATCACTGATGGGCGCTGATTGGCAGCACTGTTGGGGCTGCACTGATCATGAGGACACTGATGATCAGTGCCCTGATTTTCATTGCAGATTTCCCCGCTGAGGAATGCCGCTTACCGGCTCACCTCTCCTCCGCTGTCAGCGTGAGAAGAGGAATGCCGATAACCAGCATTTCCTGTTTGCACTGTAATCAGTTGTGATTGGACACAGCTGATCACATGGTAAAGAGCCTCCGTCATAGGCTCTTTACCATGATCAATGATGTGCTGTGTCCCAGGGAATAGGAGGTCCTCCCAGAACTAGACCGCTCACGGCCGTCCGTCATTTCACTATAAGGCTGGCGGGAAGCAATTAATAAAGAAAAACTCATATAAAGCTTTCTCTGACTGGACGAGGTATAGATCATGAAAAATACAAAAATGTATTTTATAAATTGTTGCCCTGCCTAGCGAAAGCAAAACAAGATTCAAGTAAGAATAGTCATGCCCCTTGTATTTAAGCAATATTTGAGTTGAGCGTTAACTATAGTTTCCTCCAAAAATCTCAAAAAGTGGAACGTTTATGTCATCAGAAATACATACAAGTCTTCTTTGTATGACATTTTCAGCTTTCGGTGTTGTTGCACTTTGAATGACAATTGCGCGGTCATGCAACGCTGTACCCAAACAAAATTGTTGTCATTTTTTTGAGACAGATAGAGCTTTCTTTTGGTGGCATTTAATCACCGCTGGGATTTTAATTTATTGCTAAACAAATGAAAAAGACTGAAAATTTGAAAAAAAAATACCTTTATCTTAGTTTCTGTTATAAAATTTAGTAAATAAGTAATTTTCCTCCTTCATTGATGAGCGCTAATAAGGCTGCACTGACGGGCACTCTTAGACAGCACTGATGGGCACTGATGAGGTGGCAATGATGGGCACTGATGAGGAGGCACTAATATGCAGCACTTATGCAAACTGATAGGCGGCATTGATGGGCACTGATGGACTAAACAAACGAAAAAGGACCGAAATAATTGAAAAAAAATAAAGTTTTTCTTAGTTTCTGTTATAAAATTTTGTAAATAAGTAATTTTTTCTCCTTCACTGATGGGCGCTGATGAGGCTGCACTGATGGGCACAGATAGGCTGCACTCATGGGCACTGATGAAGCGACACTGATGGGCACTGATGAGGCGACACTGATGGGCACTGAAGAGGAGGCACTAATATGCAGTACTGATGGGCCCTGATAAGCGGCACTGATAGGCAGCACTGATGGGCACTGACAGGCGGCACTGATGGGCAGCACTTATGTACACTGATAGGCGGCACAGATAGGCAGCAATGATAGGCACTGATAGGCAGCACTGATAGACGGCACTGATAGGCAGCACTGATGGGCACTGATAGGCAGAACTTATGGACACTGATAGGTACTGATAGGCGGCACTGATGGGTGGTACTGATGGGCATTGATAGACAGCACTGATAGGCGTCACTGATGAGGAGGCACTGATGGGCACTGACAGGCTTCACTGATAGGCACTGAAAGGCATCACTGATGGGCGCTGATTGGCAGCACTGTTGGGGCTGCACTGATCATGAGGACACTGATGATCAGTGCCCTGATTGTCATTGCAGATTTCCCCGCTGAGGAATGCCGCTTACCGGCTCACCTCTCCTCCGCTGTCAGCGTGAGAAGAGGAATGCCGATAACCAGCATTTCCTGTTTGCACTGTAATCAGTTGTGATTGGACACAGCTGATCACATGGTAAAGAGCCTCCGTCATAGGCTCTTTACCATGATCAATGATGTGCTGTGTCCCAGGGAATAGGAGGTCCTCCCAGAACTAGACCGCTCACGGCCGTCCGTCATTTCACTATAAGGCTGGCGGGAAGCAATTAATAAAGAAAAACTCATATAAAGCTTTCTCTGACTGGACGAGGTATAGATCATGAAAAATACAAAAATGTATTTTATAAATTGTTGCCCTGCCTAGCGAAAGCAAAACAAGATTCAAGTAAGAATAGTCATGCCCCTTGTATTTAAGCAATATTTGAGTTGAGCGTTAACTATAGTTTCCTCCAAAAATCTCAAAAAGTGGAACGTTTATGTCATCAGAAATACATACAAGTCTTCTTTGTATGACATGATGCTATTTTCTGCTAAAGACATTGACTTAATTCATCCTGTAGCCAGAAGACAATCAGAATACAAATGATATTTTGAGGGGAGGGCAAGGGATTGAAATGGAGCGTTAAATACACATTTAGCAGGAACACACACATAAGACAACATTAAACCAAACATCTTACAATACATGGTGCTGTTACATGGAAGAAATTAGATGTTTCACAGAGGAAGCGACAGGATCTACAATCTGGAAACAATTAGGACAAATTCATGAGTTGTTAGCCAGCATTCCACACTGTGCAACTCATTCAGAGGTTAGTGTGAGTGAACAGATGTAGCCGCTCTTTCCCATCTAGTAGCACCACACATACTTTGTATCTCTAGGACTCTGGAATTTGTCTACTTGGACGGGATATCTGTCTGCTGCAGGAAGCACCAGGTATTCCCATTTGAGTTATGGCAGTTTCCCGCTGCAAGAAGAGTTTTTGTTGGTAGTGTTCGTTTTAGTTTTTTTTGCAGATATTATATGTTTAAAGAATGTTACCCCAACATTTCACATTCCTTATAC
The DNA here is from genome assembly GCA_028564925.1 of Lithobates sylvaticus. Taxonomy (NCBI): domain Eukaryota; kingdom Metazoa; phylum Chordata; class Amphibia; order Anura; family Ranidae; genus Lithobates; species Lithobates sylvaticus. Next base: position 582,692,942 of record CM053029.1, read on the forward strand.
ACTCACGGCCACTTTATTAGGTACTCCTTGCTCGTACCGGGTTGGACCCCTTTTGCTTTCAGAACTGCCTTCATTCCTCGTGGCATAGATTCAACGAGGTGTTGGAAACTTTCTTCAGAGATTTTGGTCCATACTGACATGATAGCATCACGTAGTTGCTGCAGATTTTTCGGCTGCACATCCATGATGAGAATCTCCCTTTCCACCACAAAGGTGCTCTATTGGATTGAGATCTGGTGAGTGTGGAGGCCATTGGATGAGATCTGGTGAGTGTGGAGGCCATTGGAGTACAGGGACCTCATTGTCCAGTGGTGAGATGATTTGAGCTTTGTGATATGGTGCATTATCCTGCTGGAAGGAGCCATCAGAAGATGGGGACACTGTAGTCATAAAGGGATGGACATGGTCAGCAACAATACTCAGGTAGGCCGTGGTGATTATACAAAGCTCATTTGGTACTAAGGGGCCCAAAATGCGCCAAGATAATATCCCCCACACCATTACACCACCACAACCTGCCTGACCAATGATACAGGGCAGAATGGATCCATGCTTTCATGTTGTGTGCACCAAATTCTGACCCGACCATCTGAATGTCGCAGCTCAAAAAATCGAAATGAAATCGAGACTCATCAGACCAGGCAATGTTTTCCCAATCTTCTATTGTCCAATTCTGGTGACCCTGTGCGAATTACATAGTTACATAGTAGGTGAGGTTGAAAAAAGACACAAGTCCATCAAGTCCAACCTATGTGTGTGATTATATGTCAGTATTACATTGTATATCCCTGTATGTTGTGGTCGTTCAGGTGCTTATCTAATAGTTTTTTGAAACTATCGATGCCCCCCGCTGAGACCACCGCCTGTGGAAGGTCCTTGCCGCTCTTATGCTATGTACACACGATCGGACATTCCGACAACAAAACCGTGGATTTTTTTCTGACGGATGTTGGTTCAAACTTGTCTTACATACACACGGTCACACAAATGTTGTTGGAAATTCCGAACGTCAAGAACGCTGTGACGTACAACATGTACGACGAGCCAAGAAAAATGAAGTTCAATAGCCAGTGCGGCTCTTCTGCTTGATTCCGAGCATGCGTGAACTTTTGTGCGTCGGAAATTGTTTACACACGCTCGGTATTTCCGACAAAAAGTATTTTTGTCGGAAAATTTGAGAACCTGCTCTCAAACAGTTGTTGTCGGAAATTCCGACAGCAAATGTCCGATGGAGCCTACACACGGTTGGAATTTCTGACAACAAGCTCCCATCGAACATTTGTTGTCAGAAAATCCGACCGTGTGTACGGGGCATTACAGTAAAAAAAACCTCTACGTAGTTTAAGGTTAAACCTCTTCTCTTCTAATTTTAATGAGTGGCCACGAGTCTTGTTAAACTCCCTTCCGCAAAAAAGTTTTATCCTTATTGTGGGGTCACCAGTACGGTATTTTTACATTGAAATCATATCCCCTCTCAAGCGTCTCTTCTCCAGAGAGAATAAGTTCAGTGCTCACAACCTTTCCTCATAACTAATATCCTCCAGAACCCTTTATTAGCTTTGTTGCCCTTCTTTGTACTCGCTCCATTTCCAGTACATCCTTCCTGAGGACTGGTGCCCAGAACTGGACAGCATACTCCAGGTGCGGCCGGACCTAGAGCATCAGTTTCCTGTTCTTAGCTGACAGGAGTGGCACCTGGTGTGGTCTTCTGTTGCTGTAGCCCATCTGCTTCAAGGTTCGATGCGTTGTGCATTCAGAGATGGTATTTTGCATATCCTGTGGTTATTTGAGTTACTGTTGCCTTTCTATCATCTGGAACCAGTCTGCCCATTCTCCTCTGACATCAACAAGGTATTTTCCTCCACACAACCCCCGCTCACTGGATATTTTCTCTTTTTCTCTGTAAACCCGAGAGATGGTTGTGTGTGAAAATCCCAATAGATCAGCAGTTTTTTAAATACTCAGACCTGCCCGTCTGGCACCAACAACCATGCCACGTTCAAAGTCACTTAAATCCCCTTTCTTCCCCATTCGGTTTGAACTTCAGAAGGTTGTCTTCACCACGTCTGGATGCCTAAATGTATTGAGTTGCTGTATGTGATTGGCTGATTAGCAATTTGTGTTACCAAGCAATTGAACAGGTGCACCTAATAAAGTGGCCGGTGAGTGTATGTGCCTGCTGTACCATGCACTTGTATGATAAAGTCTCCTGTTGTCTTTGTATTGCTTTCTTTGTGTGAAATCCCTGGTGTTCCTGCCAGTCCCTCTCCTTCATTTTTAAAAACTGAACACACTAGGCAGGAGAGTACAGTGTGGTCAGTTTTCTGCCTGTGCTGAGAACTCTGCTCTCCTCATATGATCAGACTTGTGCTGACATGCCCCCTCCCCCTCCACCCTGCACAGCCATTACTGGAAAGACCAGTGTACTGCTGTTTATCCTCCCCAAGGTCTCGGAGCTCTTTATGCAGCTGAGAAGAGAGGGTATGTGATCACTTATAAAAAAAGGGGACATATGTTTTGGGGACATGTGTTTTGGGGAAACTATTTTGGGGAAATTGTGTGATGTTTTACATTGTGGGGACACTAGACTGATGATCAATGAGTAAAAAGCTGTAAAAAACAGCTCATACTCACTGATCACCAGCCGTCTGCAGAGATCCGTTATTCTCTCCTCACCGACAACTTCTGTGTGAGGAGAGGAGAGCCGATCACCTAGCAACCGGCTCACTGTTTACACCACATGACGGCTGTGATTGAACACGACCGTCTTGTGATCAGGAGGGCCAATCACAGAGCCCTCCTGCCAATCTAAGATGCGCCGTGTCCGGGTGACATGAGTGCATCGGGATCACGCCATTGTACGGGATCCCCCTCCTTCCCAGGGACGTTCCTGAAGGTCCACTCAGAAGGAGAGAGCGCCCACCCGGCCGTGCATATGCAGTGGCCGGGTGGGAAGTGGTTAAAGTGTAACTCCACTTTTGTTAAGAAAAAAACATTCCCCTCTGGGTGATCTGTGTACATTGCAAGGATTATAACAACCTTTGTTGCAGATTCCTTCCTTTTGTTATTCTGTAGAAATCCATGTGTGTTTCTCTGTGCCTCTGTACTGAGTGGGTCTAATGGGAGTGGTTTCATAATTAACTGTCAGGTGTGGCAGCTGCAGGGCACTAATGAGGAAACCTGTTGGGCCTGCATCCCTTTAGACGTGCTCCTATTGAAAGTATCTCTCCCAAAAATGAAATTTTTGTTGCAGGGGATGCCTGAAATCTGACTTGTATCTTAGTGCAGACTTCTGGGGAAATTGCTGAGCCACAAGCAGGAAATGATGTCTCTGTGTACAGAACAACCCCGGGTAGCCATATTGCAATGTATTCTCAGAAAATTACAGAGCTGCAGATTCGAAAAGGAAGGGTAATTTTTAATAACATTTAATTACAACATGATTAGTGATAGTCATATGATTAATGTCATAATTATATCGCTATAATATTTTTTCTTTATTTGCTATTTTTTCCCCCACGAAATTGGAGTTACCTTTTAAATATCTTATATTTTTTGGGTGGTTACAAGACATTCTCTGATTAGACGAGGTGGAAAGGAGGGGCAGTGATGTGACAACCTTCACCTCATCCAGTCAATAAATGTCTTGGAATAATAAAAAAAAAGCAAGACATTCTATGAATGGTGGCAATGCTGAGTGAGTGACCGCCTATAGTCAGTGTGCAGAGAGAAAGATCCCAAGCAGAACTTTGAAGATTGCGGCCATCACTGTAGTAGCATTGACTACTACCATGATTTCCAAGCTTCCCCAGTTCTCTAATTGGACAAGGTGAAGAGGTGGGGAGTTGACGTTGTACTCTCCACCCCGCCCAATCAGAGGTTGTTTTGTATTCATTGAGAAAATGCAAAGCATTCTCTGAATGGTGGCTGTGCCCAGCAGCCGACCTCCTGTGTTCAGAATGCAGTGGGGCAGCTGCTTGTCACAGGACCCATAAGCTAGTGGGGATCACTGGAGTAGGAGTGCCTAATACAGTGATTTCCAGCTTTGAGGGATCCCACAGGTATAGTATATACATACTGGAACACGTGCATCCGAGCTACTACCTCCTGTGTAATGCCTGGTCAACCTCAAGAACATGGCACTCAGGCTGGTAAGTCTCTGCAAACCTCCAGGTGCAATCCGTGCAAAAAAAAAAAAGAGAAAGGCTGGTGCTTTTAGAAGTCAGCTCAAACATTGTTTTTTAATGCAGGTGAGCAACAGTCAAAAAACTAACGCGTTTCGGCCATCAGGCCTTAATCATGGCCCGATGGCCGAAACCCGCTGGCTTCTTTGACTGTTGTTGACCTGTATTAATAAAACAATGTTTTAGCTAACTTGCATAGCAGCAGCCTTTCTGCCCTTTTTTGCACAGATATAGTATATACCCTGTTTCCCCTAAAATAAGACCTAGCGTGATTGTCGGTGATGGCTGCAATATAAGCCCTACCCCCCAAATAAGCCCTAGTTAAAGTCCTTGTAGGTCTTATTTTCAGGGTAGGGCTTATTTGGGGGGGGAAGCAGGGTATGTATATATATATATATATATATATATATGTATATGTATAGTATGTGCATGGTTACACTGGACCAAGCTGTACCAATATAAAAATATCCATATCTGGAATTTTTCTTTCAGATATATAGAGTGCTAGACTCATACAAAAAAAATAGTACTTTTAAATGTACTAATTAAAATAACCCAGCTAATTATTGACATAATGTATACTGCATAAGGTATATGACATGCTCATGTTTACATTGCCATGGATATATAATTCTACATTTAGTAATTCGTATTTCTTGGTTGAAAGGTCTCCATGCAGCTCAGTAATTCTTTAAGTACAATGCAATGAGTTGACACATGTTATTGGTATTTCCTTCTCTTTACAGGTCAGTTTTTGGTTGAAACTATAAAACATGTGTTCACACTTGTAAATGTAATGGTTTTAATCTGAAAAAAAAAATGCTCAATAAAGCCAGAACTGGAGGTGCACATTTTCGGTTGATTGTGAACTGTTTTAAAACCGTTTTATTTGAATTTCTGGGGAGGCAGTAACTATATACTTGGATGGAGTGCTTAATGCACTAAAAGGTGTGGATTTGCCACCCACTTTGCCTGCAGACCAGTAAAGACTATTATCTGGAATCCTTATGTAGCAAGGTCCTAGGCCTCCTTTAGTCTAATGAGAACGTCCAAAGCCAAGAGCTGCTGACATCCTTCCATATAGAGTGGGTTATAAGGCATAGTGGGTCTAGTGCAAGGTATATTCATGGGCGCCAGACACTTCTTGATTGCAAAAAGGTTTTATTTCTCTTGAACAGAACTGTGGGATAGAGGGTTAGAGCCAGGACACCCTTAGGTAGTTGTAAGGTTAATTAGCAGACTCTACAGGTAGACAGCCATGCAGGCAAACGCATCCAGCAAGACACCACATCTGCATGTGTAGGAATGCTGTCTCCTATGGCAACAGTCTTAGAACAGTTCCTAACACAAGTTGAAACAAACTCCTTTACTTTCTCTACAGTCACTTCTTGTAGAGCCTCAACCCACTGAGCTCCCAGTCTCTCTCACTAGACTTGCTGATTCACTGCCACCGAATCCCTTGAGCTCTTCCAATCTTTCACTTAAAGTGGCGCCCATGAATATACCTATAATTAGGCTTACCTGTAGCTGCACTGGATATCTCCTAAACCTGCATGGTTTAGGAGATATCCCTGTATTTGCATGTGCCAACGTCATCAGCACATGCGCACTTAAGCCAACTGAAGCAATGGCACGTACGTGCCGTTGCTTCAGTTGCACTGTGCCTTTCCCGGCATGCGCGGGAGTGACATCAACGTGGCTCCGGCCCATCACAGTGCCAGAGCCGCGATACCCGGAAGTAACCCCAGGGAGGACGGCTGCGGGGGCTTCGTTCACAGGTAAGTAATTCATAATGATAATATGCTTTGCATACTAGGTCAGTATGCCTTTGTCTTGCAGGGTTTTTTTTTTTTTTTTTACCCAGGTTTACGACCACTTTAAGTATCTTCCTCAAGCGTCACCTCCGCCTCTCTGCTGGGTCCCTAGCTTGGCACTCCAGATACTTCTCAAGCTTTCCCCCACTAGTCTGCTTGGTCCCTAGCTTGGCACACAAGGCTGCTCTGCAAGCGTCACCTCCGCTGGCTTGACACCTGCTGAAGTTTCACAATTCTTCACTGTCCCCGGTTGGTGAGAATACTGCTCTGGTACTTGCTTCAGCTACTCACTGTGGTCCCTGGTAATAAAGTGGTCCCTTAGTCGCGACAGCTTCCCCTCTACCTCTGACCACGACAGGTTCTCCAGCCAGCAGAACCGTCACTTCTGGTTGGACTGCAAGCCGCAATCCCAACCCTATGCTGCCCTCTTGCTTCTGGATAGGTCCTCAGACAGCCTAGCAGACAGATGTGCCCATGATAGGCCCAAACTCCGGCCTAGCAGCCCGGGGCAGTACAACACATGTCGACCCAGACAGCCTTCCAGGTGGCACAGAACACTGATCACCTGACTTCCACCCAAATATATAGGTTCTCCCAGCAGGCCAAAAGATTTAAGAAAACCCCTGCCCATTGGCTGAGATACCTCATATACTCCTAATCTGTCCTTGCTTTGCCCTTGTCTTATCTAATGTCATCAGGTACCCGGCCACCTAGCGACAGAAGAGAGAAGTGCAACAATTCCAGACTTAGGGTGAACTCAATTGATCCCGAACAATGAGCCAAGGTAACAACTACACCTGGTAGGTAAATTTAGGAGCAACCCTGCCTAAACATGAGAGTGCTACACTTACATAGGTCTTTGTGTAATGGTCTTCTTAACCAAGGTTCTGTAGAAACCTAAGGTTTCTACAGAGGTTGCTAGTGATTCCTTGAGCAAGGAGCAATTTCTTCCTCTCAAATAAGATCCCACTGACACCAATGATTTATTTAGCTATCTGTAAGGATGGGGTAATTCCTACTGACCACATAGCTAAGGAGCATTCTTCCCACTGAGCATTCTAAAAATATACCATAAGCTGTAGTATTTATTATCAGGGGTTCCATGAGACCGGAAAGTTTTTTCAAGGGTTCCTCCATGTTAAACACATGGAGAAAGGTAGGTCTATGGCTTCATTGCAAACACGATTTTCATATATTGTCAACTCTAGCAAATGTATGAGTTGAGTGCCCAGATCTACCATTGTATGGACACCTTTAAATTGGCCACACACAAGGGCTTCTGGTTGTAAAGAATCACACAATAAAACTTTGATGATATTCCCTTCTGCTTGGAAACAAATCCACCATTCTGTGGTTGATCCCCACTTGGACTGGCAGGGCTGGCTTTCCTCTTCACGATCCAACCAAATGAATCCTGGCATTATGCAAATCATAGCCACAAAACGTGTCTTTTGATGAAATTAAGCTTTCTGATGTTCTTCTAACTTGACGACTCAGATCCATCCTTAGAACCATCCTTAGACGCACCACACCAGGCAACTCGGCCATGCGTTTCACCGACAAGCTTTTTACCTCCTCTCATCTTACCAGTACAATACCCACCTAAGAATCCATAGAGGATCCAAGATTAGGAACATTAATAAAAAGACTACAGAGCTCTGCCTCTTAAAGCGAGAGAGATCTAGAGAGATAGATATTCTGAAATGCTTCTGGCAGCTAAACATGCTGTGGGAAACCTGTAGGAAAGTCTCTGTCCAAACAGGAGCCAATCATTGACCTTTCTATGGAGAACAGGAAACAAGGCTGTCCTGGAAGATGTTAACGAGTGGGCATTAGAAGGTAGAACATTGTGGTGGGTCCTGATGGCTAAGCAACCACCTTAGACTGAGCACAGGAATATGCCTCAGCCCCGTTAATTAGGGTGAGAGATCTGTCCATCTATAGCTACCAAAAAATCTAGTAGGCCATTTAGATTAATTTTTTTATGCTCTTATGTTAAGGAATTTTGTACTTCTCTTACATAGTAGAAGCTCATATATTGTATATAGAGAGCATTGAGGTAGTTGGGACTGATTTTAGCATAGCCAACCCTGGCTAGGTTTTCAGGGGCAACACCCACAAATCTGCTGATTGTCTTTAAGCTCTATGTCAGGGATATGCAATTAGCGGACCTCCAGCTGTTGCAAAACTACAAATCCCATCAAGCCTCTGCCTCTGCCTCTGGATGTCATGTTTGTGGCTGTCAGAGTCTTGTTATGCCTCATGGGACTTGTAGTTCTGCAACAGCTGGAGGTCTGCTAATTGCATATCCCTGCTTTATGTCATCTATGTTACGGGCCACCAATTTACCATTGGTTCACCCATTTTGGGCCTGTATCCCTAGAACTGAATTACAAGTAGACTAGTTGTGTGAATAAACTGTCTTCTTCACCTTTTTTACCACCAGCTTCAGCTTGTTATGCATGGCTATGACATCTAATTTTGTTAGAGTTATACTGGCATACTAAAGATAGCCAGGTGACTGGGGAGCACTACTTCCCAGCTGGCCTAGGGGGGCAAGACGTATAGACCCAGCCTTAGTTGTAGGTATTCCTGCATACTTTTGATGTTCTATATTTCTTCAGTTAAAGTGTCCAATAGGATTAGGGATGAGCTTGGATTTGATCCCAGAAATTAGCTGACACTGCTGGTCCACTGAGATATGGGTGGGAGATTCCCCATCCCACAGGTACATGAATACAAAAGGATGGAGATGCCCATGACATCATGATATTGACCTCATATGGCCATGTGCTGTATTAGGTCAATGATGTCACCAGCATCTCCACTCCTTTGTTGCTGCTGATTGGGATGGTGGTCTACTGTCCTATGACAATTTCCCGCCGAAGCTGGCTAAATTGAACTTAGCTCATCCCCGACGGTGACTGGTGAAAAGCTTGGGTGCGGTCCAAACTTAGGTTTGGCCCAACCTGGAAGGCAACTACCATTCCTGGGCCAATGAGCTGTGGCTCGGACATTCCCCACCCCGCAGCTGCACATGCACAAAGGTCACAGCACAAGATGTAAATTTAAATGTGTACATGGTATGAATAATTGGGTGACAGACAGTAACTTAATGTCTACAGATATCTAAATCCATTATCTGCACATTATCTAAATATATTTGATTACCCTTATAATAAGTGTTATAAAATACTTGATAACACATACCCTCCAAAAATGATTCGCTGTTTTTTGCTTTTTCATTCTCAGACTGGATGAAATCCCACCTTTCGTCACAAGAATATCTGTTGAAACAGAAAATAAAGAAATGAAATACCAAAGGGTTAAAGAAAATGACTCAGCTTTTCCTGCAATATTCACCTTCAACTCAGAGATTTCCCCCACAGTACTTTTTTCTGCTACTAGATGTCCATCAACCCAGTGGCGGCTGGGGGTGTATTTTTTCATGACCTACAATCATAAAAAGTAACGTTATGAACATTAAATGTATAACAGATGACATTGACCGTTATCCATAGACTAGAAATCAACTTAGGACAATAATTCTGGCACCTTTGGATCAGTGAGGGTAGATCGGTATATTGTTTTCTGAGGGGGGGGCAAACAATGCACCCACAGCCACTCCCCCCAGTCAGTTGGTTGGGTCACCAGCCCCGTACTTACTCCATCTAGGTCGTGACCTAGATGGAGTATGTCGCAACCTAGATGGAGTCGCAACCTAGATGGAGTAAGTACGGGGCTGGTGACCCAACCAACTGACTGGGGGAGTGGCTGTGGGTGCATTGTTTGCCCCCCCCCCCAAAAAAATATGGCGGCTGGGGGTGTATTTTTTCAGTTTCAATATGTTTATTGAGTTTTGGAAGAAGAACAAAAACATATGTTGACATTCGTTTCATCAGCCCACATCACCTACAATCATAAAAAGTAACAGTTACGAACATTAAAGTGTATAACAGTTGACATTAACCGTTATCCATAGGCTAGAAATCAACTTAGGACAATAATTCTGGCACCTTTGGATCAGTGAGGGTAGATTGGTATATTTTTTTTGGGGGGGCAGCAAACAATGCACCCACAGCCACTCCCCCTAGTTGGTTGGTTGGGTCACCAGCCCCGTATTTACCCCATCTAGGTTGTGGGCAGCGCTTCCCCTGGGCAACAGCATCCCCTGTGTCTCCTCAGCATCATGGCGTGGGTCTCCCCCCTCCTCCTAGGCAGCCAATAGGATCATTCTCCTATCAGGCCAATCGGGTGACGGGACTCAGGACCCGCTTCCTAATTGGCCCGGGAGGAGAATCAGGAAGACAATAGCCTCTGGCTCTAATCACGTGTTTAAAAAGAAAAAACATTGGAATCCATGCGTCTGGCGCCCCTCCTGGCAGGGGACCACTCCTGGCAAGACCTTCACCATGTTCCATGTTAACCGCTTCCCGACCGCCTCCTGTAGATATACGTCAACAGAATGGCACGGGCAGGCAAAAGCACGTACCTGTACGTCCCCTTTAATTTGCCTGCCCGGGGGGCACGCGCGACCCAGTCGGGAGCTCCGTGACCACGGCCGCGGGACCAGCGGACCCGATCGCCGCTGGTATCCCGTGATCGGGTTACGGAGCTGAAGAACGGGGAGAGGTCTATGTAAACAAACCTCTCCCCGCGCTTCCTACACTGACTGTCAGTGATCGGCGGTTCCCTGTCATCGGGAACGCCGATCAATGACATCAGACGTACAGCCACGCCCCCCTACTGTAAGAAAAAACACAACACGTCACACTGAGTCCTCCCCGCCCCCTAGTGGTTAACCCCCTAACTACAACTGTCATTTACATAGGAATCAGTGCTATTTAAATAGCAGTGATTGCTGTATAAATGACAAATGTCCCAAAAATGTGTCAAAAATGTCCGATGTGTCCGCCAAAATGTCGCAGTCACAATAAAAATCGCTGATCGCCGCCATTACTAATAAAAAAAAAAATATTAATAAAAATGCTATAAAACTATCCCCTATTTTGTAAACGCTATAACTTTTGCGCAAACTAATCAATAATCGCTAATTGCGATTTTTTTTTACCAAAAATATGTAGAAGAATACGTATCGGCCTAAACTGAGGAAAAAAAATGTTTTTTTATATATTTTTTGGGGATATTTATTATAGCAAAAAGTAAAAAATATTGCATTTTTTTCAAAATTGTCGCTCTATTTTTGTTTATAGCGCAAAAAATAAAAACCGCAGGGGCGATCAAATACCACCAAAAGAAAGCTCTATTTGTGGGAAAAAAAGGACGCCAATTTTGTTTTGGAGCCACGTCGCATGACCGCGCAATTGTTAGTTAAAGCGACGCAGTGCCGAATTGCAAAAAGGGGCCTGGTCCTTTGGCTGCCAATTGGTCCGGGGCTGAAGTGGTTAAGAGAAGGTGACCTGGTATGGATCAGGAAGGGGGGCACAGTCTCGCCCCTTCCTCCCCAACCCTGTTTTTTAGCCAGGCTTCATGCTTGAAATAAAGCTGGTCATGCATGGGTCATCAGGTTGAACGAAAAAAATGACCCAATTCCCCCATCTACACACTCAATGTGGATGCAGAAATCCTACCCGCCGTGCCATTGTGTTCTCTCTCGCCATCAGAATACACAGGTCAGGGCTGATTGAATGAAAAAATACCAACAGGGCAGTTGAACAGAAGTCCATCTACTGCACTTGGTTCAACCACACTGGCCAGACATGGATGCTGAACTGGCTGAATTTCAATCTATGTATGGCCAGCTTAAAGTGTTACTAAACCCAGGAACCTGTATTCACTATATCTGGTCTCCCACAGTACACAGAACATGGAAATACAATTATTTTAGTAAATATAACCTGCTAAATCTCCTTTTTCATCAGCAGTATATAGCAGTCTTATGACTTCTATCATTGTCTGGTTAAGCTTGTAGGAGGAGTTTTCATTCTCCCCTGACCCTCTGTCTGGACAGTGCTGATTGGCCCTGTGCTGATCACATGCACTCTCCCAAGAAAAAAAAACGAATCGCAAAAAATGGCCTGGTCATTCAGCAGCCAAATCTTCCGGGGCTGAAGTGGTTAAGGGTCTCACACATTTTTTTTTCTTTCTTTTTAGGTGAGGTTCCCCTTGAAAACCATGCCAGAATCAAAGGGTCTGGTATGTATTTTTGGGGGACTCTTTTTTTCAAATGTGACATTTACAAAGAAAAAATAAACACAGACCCATCCAAAGATCCCCCAAATACATAGCAAGCTTGTCTGCAGTGGCGGAACTACCGCCATAGCGACACACGCGGCCGCTATGGGGCCCGCAGCTGCTATGGGCCCCTGGGGAGGAGGAGGAAAGCATACTGCCGGGGCCCGGGGGGGTGGCGAGCACTGCCCGCACGGTCCCCCAGCCAGGGGAAGTGAGGAGAGGAAGAGGCGCGCTGTCCGTACAAGGCAGCAGAGCGCTGTGTAATAGCTAACATTTGAATGCCCTGTGAGTTCCCGGGGCTCACCGTCACATAGCCCCACCTCTTGGCCCGACGCTTTTGATAGACAGAACGCCGGTCCAATGCGGGACATGTGACGTCATCAAAGGCGCCGGGCCAAGAGGTGGGGCTATGTGACGTTGAGCCCCGGGAACTCACAGGGCATTCAAATGTTAGCTATTACAGCGCTCTGCTGGACAGCGCGCCTCTTCCTCTCCTCACTTCCCCTGGCTGGGGGACCGTGCGGCCGGTGCCCGCCCCCCCCCCCCCCCCACCCCAATCTGAGAGAGCCCCACGCTCGCCAAAAGGGCTGCTGCAGTCTGGCTCACCTCTTCCACTGCACAGGTGAGGCTGCATTGGGCACGGGGAAGGCTACATTGGGCACGAGAGAGGCTGCATTGGGCACGGGGAGGCTGCATTGGGCACGGGTGAGGCTGCATTGGGCACGGGTGAGGCTGCATTGGGCACGGGTGAGGCTGCATTGGACACGGGGAGGCTGCATTGGGCATGGGTCAGGCTGCATTGGGCATGGGTGGGGCCACGCTGCATTGGGCACGGGTCAGGCTGCATTGGGCATGGGCAGGCCACGCTGCATTGGGCACGGGTCATGCTGAATTGGGCACGGGTCATGCTGCATTGGGCACAGGTGAGGCCACGCTGCATTGGGCAAAGGTGAGGCTGCATTGGGCACGGGTGAGGCTGCATTGGGCACGGGTGAGGCTGCATTGGGCACTGGACACGTTGCATTGGGCACAAGTGGGCACAGGTGAGGCAGTATTGGGCACAGGTGAGGCAGTATTGGGCACTGGCCATGCTGCTTTGGGCACAGGTGAGGCTGCATTGGACACTGGACATGCTGTATTGGGCACAGACCACGCTGCATTGGGCACAGGTGAGGCAGTATTGGGCATGGGCAGACCACGCTGCATTGGGCACAGGTGAGGATTATTGAAGCGCTAACACCGGGTGTTTGGAGTATCTTTATCTGTTGATTAAACTTTCTGGAATACATATATTGCTATTGTGGTGTAGGATCTGGGCTCTTTCTTTCTTCTCAGACTCGAACCACACACCCTTTGAGCCCCGCCCTTTAAACCACGCCCACTATTTAATTTAAGCCCCGCCATTTTTTTGTGGGGGGGGGGGCCCATACAACATTTTGCTATGGGGCCCTGTGATTTCTAGTTACGCCCCTGCTTGTCTGTGAGCTGTTTTTTATTTTTTTATAAAGCCAGTAATTTTTAAGAAATGTAATTTGGCGGCAATTTTAGATACTTTTTCCATTTGTAATTGTTGGTGATGCTACAGCACTTTCTGTACATCACAGGGATGTGCCCCTTCATAGGCAGGATCAGGGCACCCTGCCAGGAATGGTATTTAAAAGAATTTGGCATTTTTAATGTTTCACTTTAAGTATCTAAAAAATCATTGCTCCTGACCACATGGATTTTTTTTTTTTTTGCATGTACATTATATATGTTCCCAATGGCAGTGCCCACCCAATGCTATCTTTTGACACCTCCTTGTCTTTTATCCCAGAAACTTAGCATTTTCAATTGACCAGATTCGGTTCCCATTGGTTTCATTGGCGTTAAGGTTCGGCATTCGAACTTATTTGAAGTTCTCTGAACCCAGAGCAGTTCTGCTCATCATTAATTTCAAAAGTGTATTTTTTCTTCCTGCGTGAATAATAGATTTTTCAACTGCGATTTGCCGTACTGAAAATCCAATTCTTTGCAGGAAGGTCCTTTTTCTCCAACATCTGATCTTCCCCTTGCCCTGTAATATTATATCTCTCAAAGTATTCTTTCTGTTTTTATGTTCTCTCTACTTTCTGATTTTCACAGTGTGCTAGATTAACCTCTTCAAAGCCGCGCACGTGTGTAATGCCCCGTCGAACAGTTGTTCGCTGACCTTTTTCCGGCAGCCCAGATCCCTGGCAGGGCTACCCTCACCGGCTTTGGTACTTTAATGATATCTTCATTAAATGATGCATTCCAGCACATTGCGATTGTCACAATGTAGCGTCTTCCGATCCCACCAGCAGAATGTAGTCCTATCATTTCAAGCTGTCTTATATGCATCATATGTGCATTATTTGGCAATTTCTTGGACAGCTGTTAGCCATTAAACGCTGTGTCCTCTAGTTAAATGCTCATTGTAAATAATAAATTCCTGTTTTGCAAGGCCTGTGTGATGTTACATGGCATATGTTTTCCAGTTTAGCATTTGTCTACTTTTTTCTCGTATAAAAGATACCATACTGTATAACTTCTGCGGATGACTGATCTGAAACTTATAAAGATGCACTGTTGCGGTAACACTTAGGTGGAGTTCCTGATACTCAAATAAAGGAGATGACAGCTCTGGAAGTAATGCCTTTTCTAATAAATTCAACATGTGTGTTATACTGAGCTGCCCCTTTAAAGTGTATCTCTAGCCAAATCTTATTTTCTTAATACAAGAAATGAAAAGCGGCACATCGATGACATTACTCACTGTAAAAATAAATATTTTTTGGCCAAAAAACTGTCCCTGTCTGAGAACACCCCCTCTGACACATTTCACTCTTACTGGCTTAGCCTAGTGCCCCCGTACACACGGTCGGAAATTCCGGCGGAAAATGTCCGATCGGACCATGTTATCGGAAAATCCGACCGTGTGTGGGCTCCATCGGAATTTTTTCCGACGGAAAAAATTTGAGATCCTGCTCTCACATTTTCCGACAACAAAATCCGATCTGACTTTCTCCGATCGTGTGTAGAGAATTCCAACGGACAAAGTGCCACGCATGCTCAGATCAAATTACGAGACCAAAGCTATTGGCTACTAGCCTCTACGTAGTTCCGTCGTACGCAACGAACGTCACCACGTTCAGAATGATCTGATTTTTTCCGACAACTTTTGTCCGACACTGGTGTTGCATACACACGGTCGGACAAAATCCGTCGGAAAAAATCAGACGGAATTTCCGACCGTGTGTACGGGGCATTAGAGATGCTCATACAAATCAGGTTCACCATTAGGGATGAGTTTGGGTTCGGCTATGGGGTTGGTCCAAATGTAAGTTCAGCTGAACCTGGAAGTCAGCTGTCAGTGCTCGGCTCGGTGGAGGATTCCTCAACCTGCAGCTTCATGTATGTGTAGCGCCCACACTTTATTAAGTGTGTGCGCTATCAATGGAAATCTAGTTTTTCTCAGAACTGTAATGGAGTTCTGGGGGTTAATTGTACAGGATTTATTTTGGCATCAGTCTGGCTGGGCTGTACTGGAGTTCCGCCTGGTCATAGGTGCAGTGAGGCACCTGTGACAGGCTGAGAACCAGGCCTGGTTGGAAGTGTTAGGTACCAATCTTTTCCAGAGCCAATCAGTGGGCGCGTCTGGCCCCGCTGTGTAGTCTGGGAAGGGGTATTTAAGGTGCTGAAGTCACATTATCGGTGTTCAGAAGCTGCTTTGGTTCCTGGTTCTGGTCTGGGGTAGCCCCGTGAGGGGTCCCGGCCCAGTAGTGTCTGCCTTCCAGCAAGCATAGTCATTCTGACCAGCCCCAGAGGCCCTCATGGTCTGGGGATGGGATCCGTCCGTTCCCGAGCCTCTGAACTGGTTAGTTCGAGGCCCAGTAACTGAAGGAGGATTCTCCTCCATAGGTCAAAGGTCAAAGGTCAGCAGGGACAGCACAATTACAATACAGTTCAATACAGAAGGGACAGGAGGGCCTGGCTCATAGAGCTTACATTCTAAAGTGAGAGGGTCGTGGTATAAATGGTAATAAATTCAGGGAATGATTTGATGGTGGTGGCTCAGGGACAGTTGTTAGGTGGGTGTGGGATAGGCTTCCCTGAATAAGTGAGTTTTCAGGGATCTCCTAAAGGTGGACAGGTTAGGTGCTGATCGGATATACGGGGGCAGGGAGTTCCAGAGGATGGGAGAGGCTCTGGAGAAGTCCTGAAGGCGAGCATGAAAGGAGGTAACAAGGGAGCTAGAGAGCAGGAGGTCCTGGGAGGAGCGGAGGGGACGATTTGGGCGATATCTGCAGATGAGGTTGGTGATGTAGCTGGGGGCGGTGTTGTGGATGGCCTTCACTGTGATCATGTGATTGGAGGGTCCATCCAACCCTCCTCCCTCCTGATGTAAAGACCCAGTTAAAAGGCCAATGGGACTGGGCGGAAAAAAGTTAAGGTGGGCAATTGGAGGGCAATAAAGCCTCAGCTCAACCACCCAACCTACTTTCCCTGCCTCCCCAGCCTTACCAAGAACAACCACCAGTGTCCGGCACCCATAACCAAGCAGCCTACTTCTAGCAGATGGGCTCGGAGCCGCAGCTCCTGTGTCTGCACCCCTCCTATGAATGAACTTTAGATGTTCATTATGTTTGTCACATCAAGCAGCTCACAAATTGATTTCAGCCAGAACATGGAATAAAAATAGTTCAACGTACAGTTCAGAATCGCTGACTACTTTTCCTATAATTTGTTTGCTTAAGTTCAGGGATTAAAGTTGTAGGAAAAACATTTTTATATCCCATCTTCTGCTTTTATCCAATTATAAGAAATAAAGTAAAAAAAAAAAATTATTTTTTTGGTGAAAGGGAAGACCAAAGTAGCAGCCTGCACTTGTGCTGTAACACGGGACTCCTCGCCAAGAGGGGAGTTGAGTTACTTTTGTGTGGTACATTAAAATTCATCTATTACGTTCATGCTGTAATTGTACATTATGTTTGGCAAACTCAGCTATGTTGGCCAGACAAGCCGTTTTTTTTTTCGGCTTGTAAGTGAAAACCCAGTAGGTGGGTAAGTGTAGTGCTGGCTATATCCCGCGATTCAGAGAAAGTGTCAGCAGTGCGTTTGATAAATCATTCCTTCTGCCAGAGGAGGATGTAGGCTTTCCACCAACTAAAAGTCTATTTACTAATAGTTGCATTTTTTATGAGCTATGTGCGTTTCACTGCAGGGATTTAACCCTTTTAGGAACACTTAGTTGCCATTTGTTATCACTTCTCCAGCTTTTGATATTAATGAGACCTAGGGCTTAAAGTGGTTGTAAACCCTTACAGACCACTTTAACCTACAGGTAAGCCTAGATCAGGGGCGGACTGACCATTCGGCCACTCGGGCACTTCCCGAGGGCCCCCCGGGCCACTAGGGGGCCCCATCAGGGTTGCCAGCCTCAGTAAAACCAGGGAGAGTATGTAAAAATCTGTGTTTTTTTTTACATCTGTTTCTGAAAAGTCCCTTAGGCCCCTTTCACACTGGGGCGGGAGCCGCGGCTAAAACGACGGTAAAGCAGCGCTAAATATAGAGCTGCTTTACCGTCGTTTTAGCCGCGGTATTCGGCCGCTCGCGGGACGGTTTTTACCCCCGCGAGCGGCCAAAAAAGGGTTCAAATCCCCCGCAAAGCGGCGCCGTATAGGCGGTTTGCGGCGGTATTGCCGCGGTATAACCACGGTATCCCATTGAAATCAATGGGTAGGAGTGGTGAATACACCGCTCTTATACTGCTCCAAAGATGCTGCTAGCAGGACTTTTTTTACCGTCCTGCTAGCGGTGTACAGGCGCTATTTTTAGCGCTGTACCGTCGGAAAACCACCCCAGTGTGAAAGGGGCCGTACCGACATCCTTTTGGTCTAAAAATCCAGAGATTATAGCTGCCCCACCTCTCCAGTACCTTCTCAGCCAATAGAAACATGTCTGTGTATACTGTGTGATTGTATACTGTGTGTGTGTATACTGTGTGGCCCCATAATCTCTGATTGCCTGGGGGCCCCATAACTTCCTATTGCCCGGGGGCCCCATGAGTTGTCAGTCTGCCCCTGGCCTAGATTAAGGCTTACGTGTAGGTGCAAGAAATATCTCCTTAACCTACATGGTTAAGGAGATATTTTTCTTAAAAACGGGCACCGATGTCTACGGTGCATGCGTGCTGTAGACAACGGTGCAGGCGCACTGAGCGTGCCATTAGTGAAGTCACTCCAGGTATCATGGTGGCGACGGAGGACGTGAACAAGAATCGCTTCAGGGGCTTCGATCTCAGGTAAGTAATTCATAATGAGCCAGTATGCTATGTATACTAGCTCATTATGCATTTGTCCTGCAGGGTGTTTTTTTTATTTTTTTTGTATTTTAGAGAGGGTTAACTTCCCCTTCAAAGGGTGAATCCACTTTTGTGGAAAAGAACTATAGCAAAAAAAATATACACTATATTGCCTATTGCCAACACGCACATGAACTTTAATGGCATCCCAGTCTTATGCCGCGTACACACGGCCGGACTTTTTGACAGCAAAGGTCCGACGGAACGAATCCGTCGAACAATCCAATCGTGTGTGGGCTCCATCGGACCTTTGCTGTCGAACAATCAGACGGACTTTAGATTTAGAACATGTTTCAAATCTTTCTAACGGACTCAAGTTCGGTCGAAAAATAAGTTCGTTTGTATGCTAGTCCGACAGGCGAATACCGACGCCAGGGCAGCTATTGGCTATTGGCTATGAACTTCCTTATTCTAGTCCGGTCGTATGTCATCACGTTCGAATCCATCAGACTTTGGTGTGATTGTGTGTGGCCAAGTCCGTTAGTTCAGAAAGTCCGTCGGAAGTCCACCGGGAAGACGGTCAGACCTAGTCTGCCAGAAAGTCCAGTCGTGTGTACAGGGCATTAGTCCGTAGGGTTCAATATTTAGTTGGCCCACCCTTTGCAGCTATAACAGCTTCAACTCTTCTGGGAAGGCCGTCCACAAGGTTTAGGAGTGTGTCTATGGGAATGTTTGACCATTCTTCCAGATGTGCATTTGTGAGGTCAGGTACGGCTGTTGGACGAGAAGGCCTGGCTCTCAGTCTCTCGCTTTAATTCATCCCAAAGGTGTTCTATCGGTTAAGGTCAGGACTCTGTGCAGGCCAGTCAAGTTCCTCCCCCCCAAACTCACTCATCCATGTCTTTATGGACCTTGCTTTGTGCACTGGTCCAAATCATTTAGTGGAGGGGGGATTATGGTGTGGGGGTTGTTTTTCAGCGGTTGGGCTTGGCCCCTTAGTTCCAGTGAAGGGAAATCTTAACATGATTGTAAACCTTCCTGTTTTATTTTTTTTAAATAACAAACATGTTATACTTACCTCCACTGTGAAGCTGATTTTGCACAGAGTGGCCCCGATCCTCCTCTTCTGGGGTCCCTCGACAGCTCTTGCAGCTCCTCCTCGCATCAGATAACCCCCTAGGAGGAGCGCTCTCCCAGGGGGTTACCATGCAGGCGCGCTGCAGAGTCCAGCATTTGCATCCATAGACATGAATGGCGGACACGGCCCCGCCCCCCGGCGCCCACATCATTGGATTTGATTAACAGGAGTGGAAGCCAATGGATCCGCTGCTATCAATCTATCCAATCAAGAGCCTGGACCCCGTACAGAGAGGTAGAGCGCATCTCCACCGAGGGAATTACGGGGCTCAGGTAAGTAAAATGGGGGTTAATTTGGATATTTCCGAATTAACGAATTTGGCAAAATTCTTTAAAAAACTAATTCGGAACGAAACGAATTGCACATGTCTAGCACAAATTAAGGTCCATAAAGACAGGTGGAGGAACTTGACTGGCCTTCACAGTCCTGACCTCAACCCAATAGAACACCTTTGGGATAAATTATAGCGGAGACTGCGAGCCAGGCCTTTTTGTCCAACATCAGTTTTTTGAAGCAGAAAAACAAATACTCCTGCGCTCAAGTGAATTCCCAGGTGGACTATAGTTTGTGGTGGAAGATGCCTCGGGCCTTGCTGCCCTCAAGGATAGGGGTATCTCAATAGCCAAAAGGGAAAGAGGAAAAAGAGGGCGCACCAGCCTTGTGCATTATCCTTAGATGTCTTTTTATTAAAAATAAGATAAAAAAGTACTCACAAACATGTGGGATAAAATTCGCAGTACAAATGATCTCCAGGTGACAGCAGTAAGTTGATAGACAAACAGACTCCAGATGGTAATAAGGGAGATTTGAAGGGCCATTGCCGGCTGACGCGTTTCGAAGGGATACCTTCTTCCTCAGAGCCTAGCCTAGGCTTATTACCATCTGGAGTCTCTTTGTCCATCAACTTACTGCTGTCATCTGGAGATCATTTGTACTGCAAATTTTATCCCACATGCTTGTGAGTAGTTTTTTTTTATCTTATTTTTAATAAAAAGACGTCCAATGCCCCGTACACACGATAGGATTTGTTTGAAATGTTCGATGGAAGCTTGTCGGAAATTACAACCGTGTGTACGCTCCATCGGACATTTTCCAAGGGAATTTTCGTCGCACAAAATTTGAGATTTGGTTCTCAAAATTTCCGACAACAAAATCCGTTGTCGGAAATACCGATCGTGTGTAGACAATTCCGACGCACAAAGTGCCACGCATGCTCGGAATCAAGCAGAAGAGCCGCACTGGCTATTGAACTTCATTTTCTCGGCTCGTCGTACGTGTTTTCACCGCGTTCTTGACGTTTGGAATTTCCGACAAGATTTGTGTGACCGTGTGTATGCAAGACAAGTTTGAGCCAACATCCGTGGGGAAAAAAAACATGGATTCTGTTTTTGGAAAATCCTATTGTATGTACAGGGCATTAGGATAACGCACAAGGCTGGTGCGCCCTCTTTTTCCTCTTTCCCTTTTGTCCAACATCAGTCCCTGACCCTCTCTATTTTTCGGTTTACAAATATCACTGACAGTGAAAGTAAAAGGACATTCCACATTTTGGGTTATCCCCACAGGAAAGGGGGGGGGGGCAGATGGTGACTCTGGTGACAACCAGGGACATCCCTCACTTTGGAGGGATTTCCTCTCACTTCCTATTATGACTATGAGACAGGAAGTGAAGGGGGGTTATAACCCTCCCTTAAACAATAAAATCCTGCTTAAAGACCCCTTTCACACTGGGGCGTTTTTTCAGGCGTTTTTCAGGCGCTTTAGCGTTAAAAAAGCGCCTGTAAAGTGCCTGAAAGAAGCCGCAACTGCAATCCCAATGTGAAAGACGGAGTGCTTTCACACTGAGACCCCTTTCACACTATGGCGTTTTTCCGGCGCTTTAGCGTTAAAATAAGCGCCTGTAAAGCGCCTGAAAGAAGTCGCAACTGCAATCCCAATGTGAAAGCCCGAGTGCTTTCACACTGAGGCGCTGCGCTGGCAGGGCGTCAAAAAAAGTCGTGCAAGTAGCTTCTTTGCAGCGCTTTTAGAGCGGTGAATACACGGCTCCTAAAGCGCCTCTTCCCATTGATTTCAGGAGCCGTGTATTCAGGGGCCTGAAAAGCCCCTGCAAAGCGCTTTTGGCATCAGCGCTTTGTGGGTGCTTTTAACCCTTTATTTGACCACTAGCAGGGGTTAAAAGCGCCCCACTAGCGCTCGAAAAACGCTGGTAAAGCGCCGCTTTAGGAGCATTTTTCCGGCGCTGGCAGTGTGAAAGGGCTCTTAAAGCACTTGGGTTTTCACATTGGAATTGCAGATAAGGCTTCTTTTAAGCGCTTTACATGTGCTTTTTTTTAACGGTAAAGCGCCTGAAAAACGCTTGAAAAATGCCCCAGTGTGAAAGGGGTCTAAGGCCCCTTTCACACTGGGGCGGTTTGCAGGCACTATTGCGCTAAAAATAGCGCCTGCAAAGCGACCCGAAACAGCTGTTGCTGTGTCTTCAGTGTGAAAGCCCGAGGGCTTTCACACTGAAGCGGTGCGCTTGCAGGATGCTGGAAAATGACCTGCAAGCCGCATCTTTGGCTCGCTGTAGGAGCGGTATATTTACCGCTTCTATAGCGCCCGTTCCCATTGAAAACAATGGGGCAGCGCTCCGAACCCGCCCGCAAAACGCTGCTGCAGCGGTGGTTTGAGGGCGGTATTAACCCTTTTTCGGCCAGCTCGCGGGGGGTAAAACTGCCCCGCGAGTGGCCGCAATGCGCCGCTAAAACGACGGTAAAGCGGCACTAAATATAGCGCCGCTTTACCGCCAGCGCCCCCAACGCCCCAGTGTGAAACTAGCCTAAGAGAACACATCTTCACTTTATTTACTCAGCCAAGAAAGTATCTCTTTTGCAGCATAAAAATACATGTTCTAATCCTTTAGCTTTGTTTTTTCAGTGTGTATTGTCCATGATGTGAAGATGAAAATAAATAACATGAAATAATTAGAGTTTTCTCATCTGGAAACGGAGAAAGTAATAAGCTGAGTTGTTAGCATTGTGCCCCTGCCGTGTCCTCATCCTAAATTCAGTTCTCATCAGGAATAGTATCTGCATGGGGTTAGTAAGATTTCCTCCCACAACCCAAAATGTACTAATAGGGAAACATGGATTGGGCTTCATCGGGAGTCTCTAATTCTGGTAGGAAAACAAATTGAAAGCTACTTCAGTGGTAGGGCCGGCCGGGGGGGGGAATATTTTAGAGCCTTTTGTCAAATTCCATAAAATATGTCCATAATTAACATATGTGAATATTTGAGGCTCTCCTCTAACAGTCTGAAATACAAAGATCATCAAAGCATTTAGTAATGATGAGTTACTTAACTAGTTTCCCTGTAGAGCATTTGTTTTTTTCTTTTATTTTGTGCACATATGTTAAAATCTCCATTTTTGTTGGGTATGCAAATCCTTAATCACTTGATCTCTGGAAGATTTAATCCCCCCCCCGTGACCAGGCCATTTTTTTGCAATACGGCACTGCGCTACTTTAACCACTTAAGGACTGCCTCACGCCGATATACGTCGGCAGAATGGCACGGCTGGGCACAACCACAACCTGTACGTGGCCCTTTAAGAGCCCAGCCGTGGGTCGGCGTGAGCTCCCTGACCACGGCCGCGGGACCAGCTGACCCGATCGCCGCTGGTGTCCCGTGATCGGGTCACAGAGCTGAAGAACGGGGAGAGGTCTGTGTAAACAATCCTCTCCCCGTGCTTCCTAGTAAGACTGACACTGATCGCCTGTTCCCTGTCATCGGGAAAGTCGATCAGTGACGTCAGACGCAAAGCCACGCCCCCTACTGTAAAAAAGAACACACACACACAGACTTAACCCCTCCCCGCCCCCGGTTGGTTAACCCCTTCACTGTGTCATTTACACAGGAATGCATTTAAATAGCACTGAATTCTGTATAAATGACAATGGTCCCAAAAATGTGTCAAAAAAATAATGTCGCAGTCACAATAAAAATCGCTGATCGCCGCCATTAAAAAAAAAAAAAATATTAATAAAAATATAAAACTATCCCCAATTTTGTAAACGCTATAACTTTTGCCCAAACCAATCAATAATCGCTAATTGTGATGTAGAAGAATACGTATCGGCCTAAACTGACTGAAATAAAACGTTTTTTTTATATATTTTTTGGGGATATTTATTATAGCAAAAAGTAAAAAATAATGAATTTTTTTCAAAATTGGCGTTGTTTATAGCGCAAAAAAAAAAAACGCAGGGGCGATCAAATACCACCAAAAGAAAGCTCTATTTGTGGGAAAAAAAGGACGCCAATTAAGTTTGGAAGCCACGACCGCGCAATTGTCAGTTAAAGCGACGCAGTGCCGAATCGCAAAAAAGGGGCCTGGTCCTTTGGCTGCAAATTGGTCCGGGGCTTAAGTGGTTAACTGACAATTGTGTGGTCATGCAAAGTACCCAAATTAAATGTATGTCCTTTTTTCCACAAATAGAGCTTTCTTTTGGTGGTATTTGATCGCCTCTGCGGTTTTTATTTTTTGCGCTATAAACAAAAAAAAAGCGAAATTTTGAAAAAAACACAATATTTTTTACTTTTTGCTATAATAAATATCCCCCAAAAATATATAAAAAAAATGTTTTCCCTCAGTTTAGGCCGATACGTATTCTTCTACATATTTTTGGTTAAAAAAAAATCGCAATAAGCGTTTCTTAACCACTTAATTGACGGACCATTTGGCTGGCCAAAGACAAGAGCACTTTTTGCGATTCGGCACTGCGTTGCTTTAACTGACAATTGCGGTCGTGCGACGTGGTACCCAAACAAAATTGACGTCCTTTTTTTCCCCACAAATAGAGTTTTCTTTTGGTGGTATTTGATCAACTCTGAGGTTTTTATTTTTTGCGCTATAAACAAAAAAATAAATTTTGAAAAAAACACATTCTTTTTTTACTATTTGCTATAATAAATACCCCCAAAAAATATATAACATTTTTTTTCCCTCAGTTTAGACCGATATGTATTCTTCTACATATTTTTGGTAAAAAAAAAATCGAAATAAGCGTCTACAAAATAGGGGATAGATTTATAGCAGTTTATTATTATTATTTTTTTTACTAGTAATGGCAGCGATTTTTATCGGGACTGTGACATTATGGCGGACACATCGGACACTTTTGACACAATTTTGGGACCATTGGCATTTTTACAGCGATCAGTGCTATAAAATTGCACTGATTACTGTAAAAATTACACTGGTAGTGAAGGGGTTAACCACTGGCTGGCTAGGAAGGGGTTAAGTGTGTCCTAGGGATTGATTCTCTAAATTTTAGGGGGTGTGGCTATGAGTGACAAATCACTGATCACTGATCCCAATCACAGGGAGCTGTGATCAGTGACACTGTCACTAGGCAGAACGGGGAAACTTGTTCACATGAGCATCTCCCTGTTCTTCCTCTCCATGAGACAATCGCGGGTATCCCCACGGACATCGAGTCCGCGGGACCCGCGATCTTACTCACGGAGCTTGCGGCGGGTGTGTGCGTGCGCCGCCGGCGTGCACACGCGATGGCACGGCGGCAAATTCAAAAGGACGTACAGGTATGCCCATTTGCGCAGCCCTGCCATTCTGTCGACTTAAATGTACAGGCGGCGGTCGGCAAGCAGATATATATGAACACACAAATCCCTGTTCTGTTCTGTGAGGAGAGACAGATCGTGAGTTCCTAATAGCTAGGAATCACAATCTGTCATTTCCTCTAGTCAGTCCCCTCCCCCTACAGTTATAAACACCTCCCAGGGAACACAGTTAACCCCTTGATCGCCTCCTAGTGTTAACCCCTTCACTGCCAGTGACATTTTTAGAGTAATCAGTGCATTTTTATAGCACTGATTGCTGTATAAATGCCAATGGTCCCAGAAATGTGTCAAAATTGTCCGATGTGTCCGCCATGTCGCAGTCCTGATAAAATCGCAGATCACCGCCATTACTAGTAAAAAAAAATAATAATAATAAAAATATAAATATTTATATATAAATCTATCCCCTATTTGTAGACACTATAACTTTTGCGCAAACCAATCAATAAACGCTTATTGCGATTTTTTTTACTAAAAATATGTAGAAGAATACGTAACAGCCTAAACTGAGGGAAAAAATGTTTTATATATTTTTGGGGATATTTATTATAGCAAAAAAGTAGAAGACTACATATCGGCCTAAACTGAGAAAAGATTTGCTTTTTTTTTTTAAAATATTTATTGTACAAAAATAAAAATAATGTGTTTTTTTCACAATTGTCGCTCTTTTTTTTGTTTATGGCGCAAAAAATTAAAAACCGCAGAGATGATCAAATACACCAAAAGAAAGCTCTAATTGTGAAAAAAAAGGACCTCAATTTTGTTTGGGTACAACGTCGCACAACCGCGCAATTGTCAGTTAAAGCGACGCAGTGCCGTATCCCAAAAAAATGGCCTGGTCATTCAGCAGCCAAATCTTCCGGGGCTGAAGTGGTTAAAGTCAGCAGATACAGTATTTGTAACTGATGACTTTTAATTTTTTGTTCCTAAGGTGAAGAACCGTTTTTATTTTATTGCACCTAAATACAATTTAGTGCCCCACATTTTTGTACAAACACCTGTGTTTGATAGCTCTGACACTGAAAAGTCTTCCATGCATGGACGCATATGTGCG
The DNA here is from genome assembly GCA_028564925.1 of Lithobates sylvaticus. NCBI lineage: Eukaryota > Metazoa > Chordata > Amphibia > Anura > Ranidae > Lithobates > Lithobates sylvaticus. Next base: position 582,719,254 of record CM053029.1, read on the forward strand.
GCAAGTGGGAGTTAAAACCCACCCTCTTTGTCGCCGCACTTATGCGTTACGCTGGCAGCAACAGGTTTTTTGTGTTTTGTATAGGAAAGAGTTAAAGTGTCACCAAACCCACATCATAAAAACAATCAATAAACCATGTATTATGTGCTGTTCACACTCACTCAATCTTTACGAGATTCCTTTTCTGTATTCTAAAAAAACCTGTTCTGTCCATGTCCCCATTTCAGCTAGGGATTTTGCAGCTGTGGTGGCAACTCTGCACATGCTCAGCCCATTGCAGGGCGGAAGCAACGTCAAAACATCACTTTCGCCCAGAGCTCTTAAAGGGAATTTTTTTTTATTTTTTTTTTCCAAACCACATTTTTTTTAAATATGAGATGTGAGATATTTTTGACCCCAGATCTCATATTTAAGAGGACCTGTCATGCTTTTTTTCTATTACAAGGGATGTTTACATTCCTTGTAATAGGAATAAAAGTAACACATTTTTTTTTTTTTAAAGAACAGGGTAAAAATAAAAAATAAAAAGTAAAAAAAAAGAAATAAAAAAGTTTTAATGCGCCCTGTTCCAACGAGCTCGCGTGAGTAGCGCCCGCATATGAAAACTGTGTTCAAACCACACATGTGAGGTATCGCCGCGATCGTAGAGCGAGAGCAATAATTCCAGCCCTAGATCTTCTCTGTAACTCAAAACAGGCAACATGTAGAATTTTTTAAACGTCGCCTATGGAGATTTTTAAGGGTAAAAGTTTGTCGCTATTCCACGAGCGGGTGCAATTTTGAAGCGTGACATGTTGGGTATCAATTTACTCGATGTAACATCATCTTCCACAATATAAAAAAAAAAATTGGGCTAACTTTATTTATTTTTTTTTTTAAAAAAAAGTTGTAAAAAGTTAATTTTTTTATTCTCTAGGGTGTTAGAAAAGAATATATATAATGTTTATGGCATGGCTACCCCATCACCCCCCACCCCCCCCCATTACCAGCCCCTTTGGGTCTTGTATGGATATTAAGGGGAACCCCGCACCCAAAATAAAACCCTATACCTACAACCCTATATACTCTGAACAGCAGTATACAGGCGGTGCAAACAAGACAGGGACTGTAGGTTTGTTCTTATGGACAGATAAGTAGTTTTCTAGCAACAACATTTTTTTTTTAACTTGTAAACAACAAGTTTGAAAAATAGGCCCGGTCCTCAAGTGGTTAAAATTGCTCACACTTGTGGAATGGCGCCAAACTTCAGTACTTATAAATCTCCATGGGAGACACTTTAACATTTTTTTACAGGTTACATGTTTAGAGAGGAGGTCAAATGCTAGAATTATTGCTCTCTCTCTAACGTTTGTGACGTATGTAACCTGTGTGTATCTGGCTCTGATACTAACCAGTGCCTCACCAGTCACTGACCTCGCTGCACGTCCCTGATTCACACATGTGGACATATACACAGCGGTAAATGACAGCCCACTCCCTCCCTCCTCTTCCATGCCCACTAACCAGCTAAACACAATGGGGGTGGCATATTACATATCTAGATTAATGGAGGCTTCACCTTCCTTGTATTCTAAGGTACTGGCTGGAGGGGCGTGCCTGTGACTGGCATAAATCTGCCCACGCTATATTATTTCCACAAAATAATAAAGATTTTATTTTAAATATATATTAATATGACAATTTAAAAACAGTTTATTGATATTATTAATTTATTTTTACTCTGTTTTCCAAAGGCTGTTTTTTTTTTAACATGTGACCAACAGCAGAGGACTAGAAGCTCCTCCTCCTTATGTTTCCCTGCAGACAGGCTGGGAGAGAGCTGGGTCATGTGACAGCTGTATATTAGTTAGGAAAAAGGTGTTTATTTTTTTTATTATTATTATTATTATTAAAATAATTACAGTGCCATCATCCATATACAGAAATAGAAGGGACAATTTAAATTAAACAGTGTGTGTTTAGTATCATGTTACTATCCCTGGCAGGTTTTTGTCGTGGTTTGTGTTGCCAATGGATTCTCTTAAATTGCAGGGATTTATTCTCACTTCCTGTTTTGGCGATGGGACAGCAACTGACACAGGTTATAACCCGCCCTTACTCTATCCAAGATTTGAAAAAAAAAAAAAAAAAATTGTATTATATTTACCGTAATTTTATTTTGCTGGTGCCTATCCATAGCAGCTTACATGCAGGGGCGGACTGACCATTTGGCCACTCGGGCACTGCCCTGAGGGCCCTGGGCAACTAGGGGGCCCCATCAGGGTTGACAGCCTCAGTAAAACCAGGGACAGTATGTCAAAATCTGTGTTTTTTTTTACATCTGTCTCTGAAATGTCCCTTACCGACATCCTTTTGGTCTAAAAATCCAGAGATTATAGCTGTCCCACCTCTCCAGTATCTTCTCAGCCAATAGAAACATGTCTGTGTATACTGTGTGATTGTATACTGTGTGTGTGTATACTGTGTGGCCCCATAATCTCTGATTGCCTGGGGGCCCCATAATCTCCTATTGCCCAGGGGCCCCATGAGTTGTCAGTCTGCCCCTGCATACATATGATTGTAGCCCCACCTATAATTTGGAGTTGTCACTGGGTCAGAAATAGAGAAGAAATGTTCCAAATGGTGTGTTCCGATACCGTTAACCTGCATGTCCTGTGGACAGATACTTTTATTATATTAGGTAGGTACTCTTTAACACTATACAAACCATTAAACATGAAAAATGGTTATTGCAAGGCTGATATTTTGGACTCACAGTACCATGTTTCCACATTATGTCCTGTTGGAGAATTTCCAAAACTTGCTGATTGCTCAAGATCTGTTGCCGAAATCTTTTCAAGATATCTAAAGTAAATATAAATAATAAAAAAAAAATTAAACAGATTAGCTATGTACAGATAGATGTTAGCAAATACGCCTACTGCTAAATGACCTTTCTTCACCTCAGGATAATGGACATGCACACATGTACCATAACCCGGTGTTTCTCAAGCTTTTTCAGGGCACCCTTTTATCAGGGCACCCTTTAAAAGCATGCAAAAATCCAAAGCAACCCAGTCTAAAATGTAAAAAAAACATATTTTACATCTTATCAGTGTAAAACCTGAGCCTGGGACAATGAACACAATCACCTTGATGAAATTAACTTCACATCATAAGCCTACTTCACATCAGATGTCCCCATCATGTCCTGTTTTCTCATCCCTCCTTTACATTAGAGGTCCCCTATGCCCACGGTGTCCTCCATCACAGAATCAGAGGCCCTTCTTCAAACAGAGGTCCCCATCATGTCCTCCTTTCTCATCCCTCCTATACATCAGAAGCCCTCCATCCCCACGGTGTCCCCCCATTACAGAGTCAGAGGCCCCTCTTCAAACAGAGGTCCCCATCATGTCCTCCTTTCTCATCCCTCCTATACATCAGAGGTCCCCTATCCCCACGGTGTCCTCCATCACAGAGTCAGAGGCCCCCTCTTCAAACATTTGCCCCCTTTCTGATTTTTTTTTTTGCATATTTGTCACACTAATGCACCGTACACACGGTCGGAATTTCCGATGGAAAATGTCCTATCGGACCATATTGTCAGAAAATCCGACCGTGTGTGGGCGCCATCGGACTTTTTTCGTCGGAATTTCCGTCGGAAAAAATTTGAGATCCTGCTCTCAAATTTTCCGACAACAAAGTCCGATCGGACTTTTTCCAGACAAAGTGCCACGCATGCTCAGATCAAATTACAAGATCAAAGCTATTGGCTACTAGCCTCTACGTAGTTCCGTCGTACGCAACGAACGTCACCATGTTCAGAATGATCGGATTTTCCGACAACTTTGTCCGACCGTGTGTATGCAACACCAGTGTCAGAAAAAATCTGACGGATTTTGTGGTCGGAATCTCCGACCGTGTGTATGGGGCATTAGGGTTGAGTGAACCCGAACTGTAAAGTTTGGGTCCGTACCGGACTTTTCAGTGTTCGGGTCCAAACACTTACTGTATGTTCGGGTTCGGGTCCGGTGTTCGGCGATGTAATGGCGCATTTTTAAAAGATGCAGGGTAGCCAATCAACTTTCGTTTAACTGGTGTGCCCTTAGAAGCCATCACAGCCATGCCTACTAATGGCATGGCTGTGATTGGCCAGTGCAGCATGTGACCCAGCCTCTATATAAGCTAGAGGCACACAGCACAGCACGTCACAGTGTAGGGTAGGGAAAGGTACCTGGCTGCTGTGAGGGAGAGAATTACATAGGAGTCCAGATTCATAAATCAATTCTAATAAGTCAGCGATCTACATAGATTTACCTGGTTGGGTTGCAGTGCACAATCTTTTTACACTGCCATGAGCCCAGTGCCAGACAAAATATAACTTTTATCTGCAAGCTCAGTGCACCAGCACTGCATATGTTACTGTGAGATACACCCTGTACATACTAGATTGTGGCATGATGTGTGGCTTTTTGTGACATGTTAGCATGCTTCACTTTGTCAGACAGCTTCTATTTATGTGATTTTCTTGATTCAACAGGTCTGGCAGTAATCAGGGCCTGGGTGTGGCAAGTGAAATTTAACTAATCACAGTTCATTCATGATTCAGCATGGGCGGGGGCAATTACTTTTTCACATAGGGCCAGGCAGGTTTTAACAGCTTTTTTTACTTAATAAATTAAATAATGATTTAACCACTTCAGCCCCAGAAGATTTGGCTGCTGAATGACCGGGACATTTTTTGCGATTCGGCACTGCGTCATTTTAACTGATAATTGCGCGGTCGTGTAACGCTGCACCCAAACAAAATTTATGTCCTTTTTTTCCCACAAATAGAGCTTTCTTTTGGTGGTATTTTATAATCTCTGCGCTTTTTATTCTTTGCGATTTAAACAAAAAAATAGCGACAGTTTTAAAAAAAAAAAAAATATTTTGTACTTTTTGCTATAATAAATATTCCCATTTTTTTTTAAAAAAGCTAATTTTTTCTCAGTTTAGGCAGATACGTATTCTTCTACATATTTTTGTTTAAAAAAAAAACGCAATATGCGTATATTGATTGGTTTGCGCAAAAGTTATAGCGTCTACAAAATCGGGGATAGATTTATAGCATTTTTATTATTATTTTTTTTTTTTTTACTAGTAATGGTGGCGATCAGCAATTTTTATCAGGACTGCTCTTGACACATTTGACACATTTTTGGGAACCATTGTCATTTGTACAGCGATCAGTGCTATAAAAATGCACTGATTACTGTAAAAATGTCACTGGCAGGGAAGGTGTTGACACTAGGGGGAGATCAACTGGTTAAATGTGTTCCCTGTGTGTGTTTCTAACTGTAGGGGGAGGGGACTGACTAGAGGAAATGACGGATCGTGGTTCCTAGCTATTAGGAACACACGATCTGTCACTCCTCACAGAACAGAGTATGGATTTGTGTGTTTACACACACACGTCCCTGTTCTGCCTCTCGTGCCCGCTATCGCTCATGGCCGGCTGTCATCGCGACCGTCGGCCACGTGCATCGTCACCCTGCAATGCAGCGGCGCACACGCCTGCTATCCTGCTTAAAGGAGCCGACGTATAGCTACGACGACTCGCTGGACCGTGCTGACCTGCCGCCGTATAATGAATGTATCATTATACGGCGGCTGGTCGGCAAGCGATTAAAAACTGCATCTTGGATTTACTCGGGTTATCTGTGTGTAATATTAAAATTTGTTTGATGATCTGAATCATTTAAGTGTGAGAAATATGCAAAAAAAAAAATCAGGAAGGGGCAAATACTTTTTCACACAACTGTACCTGCCAGCTCTATTCTAATATAATGCCATGCCCTCTACCGCTCTAATTAAAGCTGATACTTCTGTCTGAACTTTGCATACACTGTGTGTTCTTTTTTCTTTCTTTTTTAATTGCCTCTGCATCCAATTGCTACCTGAATAAATCACAATGCATCTGGATGAAGGAGACTCTGGGGGGACATGCTGTATAGTTTGTCCCGAGGATACAAATTTACTGAGCCCTATACTTACTGTACAATTACAGCTCTACAGTACGTGGTCCCCCGCATTGCTTGTACGCTACCTTTTCCTTTTTCAAGGTGGCATGGCGCTTTCCTTATTGTATCCTGAGAACCATCTAGTTCTGGGTCTGGTATGACTCACCCATTTCCTGGTGCTGGTTTAACCTAAAAATGACAAAAAAAAGAAAAACAGAAATTAAGTGAGATTGGGGTTGCCAAAAATGAGCGTTTTACAAGCATTTGGGTTCTTTGTTGGACTCAATCTTGCGTTCTGCTTGTTGACTAGAGCACAGGGTCTCCAAACTTTTTTTAAAAAGTGCCAGTTTCCTCTCCTTCAGACTTTAGGAGGGCCGGACTGTGGCCAGTGGGAATAGTAAATAGTGCCCCCTCTTTGGTATTAGGGGGAGGAATAGTGCCCCATTGTTGGTGCCAGTGACAGGAATGATGCCCCATTTTTAGGGTTAGAGGGCAGAATAGTGTAATGCCGTGTACACACGACCGGACATTCCGGCAGACTAGGTCCGACGGTCTTTCCGACTGGCTTTCGGCAGACTTCTGACGGACTTTCCGAACGAACGGACTTGGCCACACAGAGTCACACCAAAGTCCAACGGATTCGACCGTGATGACGTACGACCGGACTAGAATAAGGAAGTTCATAGCCAGTAGCCAAAGCTGCCCTTCGTTGTTTGTCTGTCGGACTAGCATACACACGAATAGATTTTTCGACCGGACTCGAGTCCGTCTGAAAGATTTGAAACATGTTCTAAATCTAAAGTCCGTCTGATTTTTCGACAGCAATGGTCTGATGAAGCCCACACACGGTCGAATTGTCCGACGGATTTGCTGTCAAAAAGTCCGGTCGTGTGTACAAGGCATAAGTGGGATGGATAGTGCCCCAAGGGCCAGATAAAGGCAAGCAAAGGGCCCCAGGGGGCGCAGTTTGGAGACCCCTGGACTACAGGAAAGCTAGTGCTAGAGACTGGTCATTTTAAAGCTGAACTCCAAGAATTATTTGGCTAACCAAACACAAATGCACGCCGCTCCAGGTAATCACTCTTCAACTATAGCGTTCACTGCTTCACTACGCTGTGAAGTTGGAGCCTGGCTCATCCGCCACATATCAGAAGAAAGGAAAACTACGGGTGGCTGCACTCTTCAGAGGCTTTATTAGCAAATGAGAGGTAAAAACATCACAGCACAGCGCAGGACAGCAAGATGTTAACACATATCACGCTATACAAGCCCTTAGTCTTAATGACTAAGCACTTGTGTAGGGCGAAACCCGTTAACAACTTGCTGTTTTTACCTGTCGTTTGCTGAAAAAGCCAGTGAAGCGTGCATTCATCTGGAGTTTTTCTTTCTCCAGAAATAATTTGTATTGCTTCCTTACGTTGGTCCAGCTTGGCACTGCATTACTTATACCTGAAGCTAGGGGCACACACCCTTCTAGTAATGGCAGGGAGAGTTGTCTTCCTTGTTTTTTCAGTTTTTTTTTTTCATCTGGTAATCCTGTGAGTAACACCCTTCCTGTCCTAGAGTGCCTACGCTCACCCACTCCACTGTATCTATGGAGGGAGATATGGTTGCCACCCACGCTAGGAAGATAAACATTTTGGCAAAATCAACAGTCAATCTGTACTTGCTGAAAATGTTCATAGCCTGAACAATTAAAAGTAATTCAGCCACCAAATCAAAGGAATTGTTAACTGGAATATATTAGATTTTTGCGCTTAGGTTTTAGATATACTTTAATTGTACCCTTTAAGCAGTACCCAACCTTTTTTCTTGAATTCCTCTTGAAAATGGTGCACTTTATGTGCTTAGATTGTGTTTACAGTCTTGTATCTATATCTAAAGTATGAGATTATCAGTGGCTCTCAAACATTGCGTTTTCCTCTGCTGGGCCATGGTCTGCCTCCTTCCAGGACTCCAGCAAGCTGCAGATTCCCTAATTTCCCACAGTACCTCCCAGCTCCCATAGTGCCCCCCAACCTCCCATACTGGCCTGTAGTACCTCTTAACCTCCCACAGTGCTCATAGACCCCCTAAGATCCCACAGCTCTAATGCCCCGTACACACGGTCGGAAATTCAGACAGAAAAAGTCTGATCGGATTATGTTGTCGGAAAATCTGATCGTGTGTGGGTTCTAGCGGACTTTTTCCGATGGAAAAAGTTTGACAGCAGGACCTAAAATTTTCCGACAACAAAATCTGATCGGACTTTTTCCGATTGTGTGTATAGAATTCCGACACACAAAGTGCCACGCATACTCAGAATAAATTTGGGGACAAAAGCTATTGGCTACTGGCCTCTTCGTAGTCCCGTCGTACGTTTTGTACGTCACGGCATTCTGAACGATCGGATTTTCCGACAACTTTGTATGACCGTGTGTATGTAAGACAAGTTTCAGCCAAAATCCGCCGGAAAAAATCCGACGGATTTTGACGTCGGAATGTCAGACCGCGTGTATGGGGCATTACAGTACCCCCAACCTCCACAGTTCCATCCAGTGCCCTGCTGTGCTCTCTATAGCTTACTGCAGAACCTCATGCACCACCATTGTGCCGCCAACCTCCAACAGTGTCCCCCAGACCCTTTTTTTTACTATTGGGTCATTGAAGGTTTTAGAAAAATTTTAATAAGTTTGAAAACCACTGATCTCAAGCACTACTGCCTCTTACTGCCAGTCTCACGTGTTTTGGGCCTGACGTTTGGCATAGCTCCCAACTGTCCCTGATTTCGAGGGACTCTCTATGATTTGGAGCAATGTCCCTCTTTCCTCCTCATTTGTCCCTCATTTTGGTCTGATCTCTATAGTTGTACATAAAATGCACTTTTTATCTTTCAAAAAGTGTTTCCCAGTGCTAAACCTTTCATTCAAATTCTAAATTGCTGCATTTGTAGAGCCAATATAATGGAATAGTAGCACTTGTGGTGCCCATCATATGCAGCCACTGTGTCCATCATATGCAGCCACTGTGCCCACCAAATACAGCCACTGTGCCCATCATATACAGCCACTGTGCCCAGCATATGTAGACACTGTGTCCACCAAATACAGTCACTGTGCCCATCATGTGCATCCACTTTGCCCACCAAATACAGCCACTGTGCCCACCAAATACAGCCACTGTGCCCATCATATGCAGTCACTGTGCCCATGACCCCCCCACTCGCGGTGCTCGCAACTCTACCAGCACCCCCAAATTCCCCCCCCCGCTAGCGCGTGGCTCTGGCCGACCTCCGCCACTTACTGGGGTGCCAGGCCAAAGCTCCTCTCCAAGACAGTGCACTAGAGTGGCTGTATTTGGTAGGCACAGTGGCTGCAATTGGTGGCACAGTGGCTGCATATGATGGGCACAGTGGCTGCAATTGATGGCACAGTGGCTGCATATGATGGGCACAGTGGCTGCAATTGATGGCACAGTGGCTGCACATGATGGGCACAGTGGCTGCATATGATTGGCAGAGTGGCTGCATTTGATTTTTCAGTTTGTTTGCGCCCTCCCGAAAATGTTGAGCACCAGCCGCCACTGCGTACGAGTCTTGCCTGTTCACAGTCAGACTAAAGCACCATATGTAGAAAGATAACCACAAGCTAAATGTTTTCATGCTGTTGCCATGTATCCAATAAAGAAGATCCTTAGCAGGTTCATTGAGTGGGGTTATCCTTCAGCATACGGAGATCCATATTTTTATGACTGCATTTCTTATCTGGATTTGCAGATTCTACTTCTAGTAGCTGTCTGTATAGCAGGCACTGTAGTCACTCTCCATAGTATATTTTAGCACCAGTCTGTGTAGAGCCTACATTATTCATGAAGAGCAGTAAAGGACAATCACTATTTAATAAAACTAGGGAGAAGCACAGCCTTCAGAGGTAATAAGCAAATATGACTTTCCAGGTATTATACAGGATTACAAACTACATATAGAAGCAAGGATTTAAAGGCCGTGTGCACACTATAAGCTGAACTAGAGGTTTGATATTTATTGAAAAATAAGAGATTAAAGCCTTTGGGTTAAAATAGCAAGTGGACAGCAGCTGGCATATATTGTGGGCAACAATTTACAAGTATATCTACACGCAGCGCATTGAGCAATACAGCTAACTTGTGCTTTTGGACAGAACCAATTTCGGAACTAAACCCAAGGTTATCTTTGATGCTGAGTGTCTTCCTCTCTGCACGCTGACTACAAGGGGTCGCTTGCTTGGCACTGCTACCATTTACAGAATGCCTTGCGTGTTTCGTTCTTTTCGGATTTCCGTTCTTTCTGAAAATTTGTTTTCGTATGCATTCGTCAAAAGAGTCTTTCGTTCGTTAGGACTTGCCAAATTTTGTCCGAAAACAAATTTGGAACGAATCGAATTGCACATGTCTACTAGTTATGATGGGAACTCAGCCTGCTCTCCTCCAATGATCAGACTTGTCCTGACACGCCCCCTCTGCACAGCCTTTCACTGGGAAGATCCGTGTCCTGCTGTTTCTCCTCTCCCAAGTTCTTATGCAGCTGAGAACAGAGGGAATGTGATCACTTATAAAAAAGGGGGAAAAAAGGTATTTATAATTTTTTTTTGTTTTGGTTTTTTACAGTGCCTTGCAAAAGTATTCGGCCCCCTTGAACTTTTCAACCTTTTGCCACATTTCAGGCTTCAAACATAAAGATATAAAATTTTAATTTTTTGTGAAGAATCACCAACAAGTGAGACACAATTGTGAAGTGGAACGAAATCTATTGGATATTTTAAACTTTTTTAGCAAATAAAAAACTGAAAAGTGGTGCGTGCAAAATTATTCGGCCCCTTTACTTTCAGTGCAGCAAACTCACTCCAGAAGTTCAGCGAGGATCTCTGAATGATCCAATGTTGTCCTAAATGACTGATGGTGATAAATAGAATCCACCTGTGTGTAATCAAGTCTCTGTATAAATGCACCTGCTCTGTGATAGTCTCAGGGTTCTGTTGAAAGCGCAGAGAGCATCATGAAGACCAAGGAACACACCATGCAGGTCCGTAATACTGTTGTGGAGAAGTTTAAAGCCGGATTTGGATACAAAAAGATTTCCCAAGCTTTAAACATCCCAAGGAGCACTGTGCAAGCGATCATTTTGAAATGGAAGGAGTATCAGACCACTGCAAATTTACCAAGACCTGGCTGTCCCTCTAAACTTTCAGCTCAGACAAGGAGAAGACTGATCAGAGATGCAGCCAAGAGGCCCATGATCACTCTGGATGAACTGCAGAGAACTACAGCTGAGGTGGGAGAGTCTGTCTACAGGACAACAATCAGTCGTACACTGCACAAATCTGGCCTTTATGGAAGAGTGGCAAGAAGAAAGCCATTTCTCAAAGATATCCATAAAAAGTCTTGTCTAAAGTTTGCCACAAGCCACCTGGGAGACACACCAAACATGTGGAAGAAGGTGCTCTGGTCTGAGGAAATCAAAATCAAACTTTTTTCCCACAATGCAAAATGATATGTTTGGCCTAAAAGCAACATAGCTCATCACCCTCAACACACCATCCCCACCGTCAAACATGGTGGTGGCAGCATCATGGTTTGGGCCTGCTTTTCTTCAGCAGGGACAGGGAAGATGGGTAAAATTGAGGGGAAGATGGATGCAGCCAAATACAGGACCATTCTGGATGAAAACCTGTTGGAGTCTGCAAAAGACCTGAAAGTGGGACAGAGATTTATCTTCCAACAAGACAATGATCCCAAACATACAGCAAAATCTACAAAGGAATGGTTCACAAATAAACGTATACAGGTGTTAGAATGGCCAAGTCAAAGTCCAGACCTGAATCCAAATCGGGAATCTGTGGAAAGAGCTGAAAACTGCTGTTCACAAACGCTCTCCATCCAACCTCACTGAGCTCGAGCTGTTTTGCAAGTAAGAATGGGCAAGAATTTCAGTCTCTCGATGTGCAAAACTGATAGAGACATACCCCAAGCGACTTGCAGCTGTAATCGCAGCAAAAGGTGGCTCTACAAAGTATTAACGCAAGGGGGCCGAATAATTTTGCAAGCCCCACTTTTCATTTTTTTATTAGTTAAAAAAGTTTCAAAAATCCAATAGATTTCGTTCCACTTCACAATTGTGTCCCACTTGTTGGTGATTCTTCACAAAAAATTAAAATTTTATATCTTTATGTTTGAAGCCTGAAATGTGGCAAAAGGTTGAAAAGTTCAAGGGGGCCGAATACTTTCACAAGGCACTGTATATCTATACACAAACCTGAAAAGGTTGTTTTACAAGGTGATCGTTCACAAACACTGTAAATAACAAATATTGAATTTAACTATAATTTTTTTTATTTTTTATGCAAAATATTTATTGATACAAAAGTGAACAGAGTGACAGTGTATACAGCGAATATAATTTTTAATTAAATTGTTTTTTAATACAGCTAGGTGAATGTTGTCATCGAACTACCTGTCAGCGTTATCCATATAGACCGCTGATGTTGTAATCACATACTGGGTTACAATAATTTACACAGATTGGAGGGGGTTTCGCAAGGTCACTGTATACAAACTAAAGGTAACATTAATCTTGTCCGCACCTGAACTGCCTGGACTTAAAACATCTGTCCACGTTCAGATCTTAACCCGTTGCATTTACTGGGCAATCACATCTCACTTCAAAAGAGAGATAAACCTGATAGTAATGGCATTAAACTGTAATATCCATGCATTGAATTGTGACCTCAAAGCTCTTATTCTGTCCATACTGAGGCTAGGCCTTTTATCATAAAGGGTTAAAGACGCCTGGATAAAAAGATCCTTTAAGCCCCTCCCTCATTATCATCTCGGTCAGAATATTATCTGTTGTGATAAGAAATGATATATTGATGTATAAGCAGTGTCACCCAACCACAGACACATAATCCATCATTACACCCCCGTCACTTTACTCTGTAGCCACAGTCCTCTGGAATACGTTCCTATGTAATCAGCCTGGAATGGAAGGCTTTTTATCCTAAATTATTACAGTGATAATTGTAGCAAACACCAGTTTTTCAACCGTGTTTCAAATTTTTGTTGTGTTTGCTTTGCTTTTATGTTTTAGCATGATTTGGTATGTTAGCAACATATTATGGTGATATTGTTTGGGATTGTGTTTTCAAAATAATTAAATAATTTAAAATATTTTTTCCCCCAATATAATAGAATACTGTACCCCCCCCCCTTACTCAATACAGGGGTTTCCTTTCCTCCATACCACTGGCCATATTGCCACTCCCCCCCCCCCCCCATAGCTACAAGCCCCCAATACCACCCCCATCCTTCTCTAAGGGGCTCTTTCCATATCTGCTCCATCCCAGCATTGGCCCCTCAAAATACTTCCCCCCAATACCACCTAATACTTACACCCAACCCCCAAAGCATGGGGTATATAGGACCCCACACACACACACTTCTAGCCATCACTACTGCCCCTCCAAAAACACTGACCCCAAGAACCTCCCCTATACTGGCTTCCCTTGCCTTTAGGAGTCCCCCTTCATCGCATACTGCCCCATCCAATATAGGAAATTCCCCACTAAATGTCTCTTTCAATATCTTCCCAACAATTGTCCCTCCCACTATTTCCACCATTACCACCTAATACTGACATCCCATCCCCAAAGCATATGGCATTCTTCCATATAGGACCCCCTACCTCCCTGCCACCAATATTGCCCCTCCAATAACACTGACCCCAAGAACCCCCCCCCCCCATACTGACCTCCCCTGTCTCTAGGAGTTCCCCTTCATCACATACTGCCCCATCCAATATAGGAAATTCTACACTAAGGGCCTCTTTCCATATCTGCCCCTTCCCAACAATGGTCCCTCCAACAATTTCCACCATCACCACCAAATACTGACATCCCATCCCCAAAGCATATGGCCTTCATCCATATAGGACCCCCACCACCACCTTTCTGCTACCACTACTGCCCCTCCCATAACAAAATGACTCCAAGAACCCTCCCCCCCATACTGGCCTCCCTTGCCTCTAGGAGTTCCCCTTCATCACATATATATAGGACCCCCCCCCCTCACACACCCACACTTCCAGCCATCACTACTGCCCCTCCAATAACACTGCCCCCCAAGAACCTCCCCTATACTGGCTTCCCTTGCCTCTAGGAGTTCCCCTTCATCACATACTGCCCCATCCAACAATAGCCTCTCCAACATCTTCCCCCAATACCGCCTAATACTAACACTCCACCCCAAACCTGGGGCATCTCATTATATATGACCCCTCTCCACCAACACCTTCCTGCCACTACTATTGTGCCCCCCCCAATAACACTGACCTCATCGCTCCCCAATCCCCCCCTACTGGCCTCCCCCACCTCTAGGAGTTCCCCTTCCCCCACCACAATGCCTGACAGAGTGGGGGCCCCCTCTATATTGACCTCTCCTTTCAATGGGGAGAATTGTTTATCAATGTTGCAAGGCTGGCCGTACACCAGTAAAATTTACTTGAAAAATTAAAATTTTCGGAATGCTCATTTGGTTTTGTAATGGTTAGTAGGGGGGCCCTTCATGGTTTCTTGCACCAGGGCCCTGAAGGTTCTTGTTTACAAGGATGCAATATGTCGCCTCCCCACCATCTGTTTGAATCCTGAAAAGCCCATGCCACTGGGCTGCAACCGCAATGGCACCATGGCCCCATTCACTTGAACGGGTCATATTTGGCAGCAGGGGATTTAAGTTTTGCCACAGCCATGAAGCAAAGCATCGTGGATGCAGCATGTGCATGTGAGCAGCTGGATTTTCTTCCTTAGGAGGGCAATCGCATGACAATAAAATTGAATTATGTATGGGCAGCTCTAAAGAGGAACTTCATTCCTCCCTGTATTTTTTTTACCCCTCTTACCTCTAAAGCTGTGTTCTGCACAAAAAAACATACATACATGCCCAGTGATCCAGTGTTTTTCTGTAAGGCTCATCACTCCGCCGTTTCTTCTATCGTCATTAGGGGGTCTCTGGCGGCCAGCCCCTTGATGAGGAACACGCTCTGCAGCAAGTCATTAAAAGGGCAGCTACAGAAACCCAGGAAGAGGCAAAGCTAATCACTCTGTAAAACTGCAAGTGCATTCGTTCTGTATGAATTATGACAAAATGTAATGTTAATAGGCTATTTTCTGTCCAGGTCGGATGTTGTTCATTTATAAGAATAGCGTGAATCAGGAATATACTGCAATATGGCCACTAGATGGAGCTGATGATGATAGGGAATACATACTTATTTACTATGACTGTCAGCACCTGCAGTTTCGCAGGTCAAATAGCTCTGACATATTTTTATGAGTATACTTCTTATTGTCTGTGGGCCATTGAGGGAGTACCACATCATGTGAGGAAGTTCCTTCCAAGGTGCCCAACCTCAATTATTTATCAGTAGCAGATATACATTTGTTAATTCTCCTGGGTATACATTGTTGTGTAAATCACAAGACAGCCTGAGCAGAAATACTCATAGTTATATATATATATATATATATTTTAACCATGTATTTAAGTTGTGTGAACCAGTACACTCCACTTTCTGTTAATCTGATTAGTATAACACACATATTAAACAAAAGGCCAGAATCCAGCCCCCCAGGTCATTTTATGATGTGGCCCTTGCACCTCATCTCTTCACTGACCTTGTCTCAGAAGTAGGCAAGAAAGAGGAGGACAGAACCCCTCTACCAGATCTTGCACCTCTATGTACAGCCACAGAACCCCCTAGGACCTGCCTCCCCTGGTCTCAGCATTTAGCAGACTCCGGAAGCTGACTACAGCCCACCTCTGGTCCTCCTCCAGACCCTGCACTTTCTGTTTCCAAGCTCTGCCCTCTGTTTCTTCCTGGCAGCAGCACATGATAAGTGGGGGTGCACTGTGATGTAAGGGAGGTTGGAGAACTCTTAACTTTGGATGGTGCGGGAGATCTTGACATCTGATGTAAGGGGGAATGGGGTGCTCTGGACATCTAGTCTTACAGATACAACCGGCCCTTTGAGGGCAACCTTAATGCTTATGTGGCCCGCAATGAAATTGAGTTTGACACCCCTGGTATAACACTATCCAGAGACCCCAGAAGGGATGTGCTTGCATTTTGGTCCAATCCCCAGAAGGGATGTGCTTGGGTTCGGTCCAATCCCCAGAAGGGATGTGCTTGGGTTCCGTCTAATTCCCAGAAAGGATGTGCTTGGGTTCGGTCCAATCCCCAGAAGGGATGTGCTTGGGTTCCATCTAATTCCCACAAAGGATGTACTTGGGTTTGGTCCAATCCCCAGAAGGGATGTGCTTGGGTTTGATCCAATACCCAGAAGGGATGTGCTTGGGTTCCATCTAATTCCCAGAAGGGATGTGCTTGGGTTCCGTCTAATTCCCAGAAGGGATGTGCTTGGGTTCCGTCTAATTCCCAGAAAGGATGTACTTGGGTTTGGTTCAATCCCCAGAAGGGATGTGCTTGGGTTCCGTCTAATTCCCAGAAAGGATGTACTTGGGTTCGGTCCAATCCCCAGAAGGGATGTGCTTGGGTTTGATCCAATACCCAGAAGGGATGTGCTTGGGTTCTGTCCAATTCCCAGAAAGGATGTACTTGGGTTCGGTCTAATCTCCGTATGGATGTGCTTTGGTTCTGTCCAATACCAAAAGGAAGCTAAAAGTGCCAGTCCAATTACCTGACGGTGGGGGATTCTTGTAACATCACTCACCCAAAATGGCCACATAACCATATTAAGTCAATGACATTAACCTAGTATCCTCCTCCAGCAGCTGATTGGCTCAGATCTGACAGATTCCTTCTGGGTGCAACCAAACATGGGCTCGGACCTGAACCCAAGTAAAAACCAAAGCTACTTCCTAGTACCTGACCCCATCACACACTTGCCTATGCACACCGAGGACCATGGTGTAGAAGCACATAGGAGCTAAAACTTAAATTTTGGCACATTTTGCCCATCGGAGTCCTGGAAACACTGTAAATTGTTGCCTGCCTTGAAGAATTGCTCTCTAATAGTTTTAGGTCAGGGGTATGGGGAAATAAAAACAACATAAATAGAAATTTCATACCAACTTAATTTGGTGTTTGAAGTAAATACAGGTTTTCTCTGGCAGAAAAATGCGTCCTTTTATTATAACACATCCTTGAGGGTGTAGAAGGTTGCTACACGAAACAAAATAACAGCGGATAACAAAATGGAGTTGCGCTGCATTTCAAAATAGTAAGATAAATGGAAAAGGAAGTGTGGCAAGGACAATGGGAAGAAATCAATTGTATTTGTGCATAGTGGGAAATTTGATGAAGTAACAAAAAAAAAAAGATAATAAGCACAGATTACGAGGGGAGACTGGAAAAAGTGAGAACATGTTGTAAAAGACTCCAGTGAGCCATTCACGACATCGGAAAAACACACTGGTTCACATAGGTGGGGAACAAATCTGGTGCTATTGTTATGTGGCATGTTATTCTATAAGTCCTTATAATAATAATTATAACTCATCTTAGGCCTTTGCTCATGGTTAGATTAAAGTTAGATAGTAAAGTTTTTTCTTAAAATGTAGATTGGCTCTTTGCATGATTGCCTGCTGCTGAAAAGTTAGTAGACCACCTCCAGGTATCTCTTAAAGTTTTTTTTTAAATCATTACTCGAGTGTCTTTATTCAACCTTACCAACTATGTACAATATGTAACTATATGTAATTATGCAACCTGCAGCCTTTATTAAAATAATACCAATGATACCACCATGAGGGTACTTGTTCAGGCACTGTTATGGGGTGATAGCTGTATAGCTGTGCTCCTGAATTGACACATTGTCACATGCACCTCTGGTGGAGACTATGGGTAAGGTTCAGGCTCAGGAATACCATGAATTCAAGGTGAATCCTGCAGGTTTGAGACTCGCAGTCCCTGTGAATTTCACCAGGTTGGATTCTCTGTACCTATGGATGAGCTTGAGTTTGGGTTGGGCTTGGTCTAAAACCCACGTTCAGCCGAACCCAGAAGGAATCTGTCAGGAGTAGGCCAAGCAATTGCGGCCAAGACGTTCCATGCCCTATAGCCATACGTACACAACAGGGCAGGATACCCGTGATATCGTTGACCAAATATGGCTTCACAGCTATATTAGGTCAATAACATTGGCCTAATATGGCCGTGTAACGAGAATTGGAATTGAAGCACCACACCAATGCCAAGAGATCTAGATACAACTTTATTCCATTAAACATCAGGGATACCCCTGACTTTTAATGAAATAAAGTTTTATCTGTTCCTCTCAGCAGTGGTGTGGCGCTTCAATTTCAATTTTTGTTACATTAAACCAATGTACCATTAGCCAAAGAGACTGTGGAGATCTACTGGAGTGTAGAAGACGCTTGCCCAGGAACCAGATCATTTACACCAACAGCAATTCATTTAGATAACAATATCAGTAAAGATAACCCTATGGATCCAGCACTACAAGTCTTTCTACTTTCTTCAACGTTTATGGACATGTGGCCATAATAGGTCAATGACATTGGCCTAATATGGCCATGTATCCATAATAAGTCAATTATATCAAGAGAATCCTCACCCTGTTTGTGAGCGTGGCTGCAAGGCGGGGATGCTGGCGACATCATTAACCTAATTTGACCACATTAGGTCAATGTCATGTAATATGGATTTGAGACCATATTAGGTCAATGATGTCCCAAGCATCCCTGGCCCTTTGTGTACATACAGCTGCAAGGCGGAGAATGCCTCAGTTTAAATTAATTGGCCAAGAATTTACAGCTTCCTTCCTGGTTTGGCGGAACATGGGTTTGGATCAAAAGTAAATTTAACCCTATTTGTAACCATAAGGTGAACATAGGTCAGCTGGCATAGAAGGGCCAATAATGGAGGCTTTGTTAGTGCCAGTACCCTCACTATAAAAAAAATTGGGCATTGAGTAGCCATAGTGTCAGTGTAATAAAAAAACTATTCCAGGGAAAGGGTATGGAAAATTTACAAACTGCTTATGTAGAAATTAGAGTCAGTTAGGAAACTGTACTACAATTATGATTGCTAGCTCTTTGGACAATCAACTTCTAGAGAAATAAAATCAAGTGCAAGCGCAGTGTTTACTAATACCACCTCACATTGTATTACTCACATTAAGCCCACCCTCCTATCCCCATAGTAAAAAAAAAAGTTTGGCATACACCAGTTAGGCCTATTGTCCCTAATTAAAATTGCCCTGATTCTGGCAAGTTTTACACTGCTGCATCATATGAGGTCTCCTAATCAAATGATAAAAATTGGCAAGTGGAAGGACAATTTTGCATTAGCAAGAACAGGGATATCCTGACCGAACTACTGGCCAGTTTTGCCTGTAGTTTGCCTGTAGTATGCCCCAGCCAATCCTCAGCCAAATGGGCTGGCAGGGGGAGGGCACCTCCTAAGTACTCAGAGTAAGGCCAACAGGAGCATGAGAGTTCGAGTGGAGGCTGGAGATGGAGTGCTGAGTAGGCTGTCAGGGGCCCTTGAGGGTAACCCCCTAGTCTGGGGAGGGATGACCTCTGGCCTGGGGCTTGGGTACTGGAGGGATCCTCTTACAACACATAGAGGCACGGGAGCAAGAGTGAGGACAACAGGAGCCAGCGAGCAAGTCCAGGAGGTCTCCAGGGAGAAGCCAGCCTACACATCATAGGGGCCCACAGTCCCTGCCTGTAATGGGCTTTTGCTTCAAAATCTGACTGAGATCCTTGTCAGATTTATCAAACAGTGTTTCAGCTGGGTCTGTGTTGTTTCTGCAAGACCCTGAAGAAGTTCTGCAAGTCCCTGAAGAAGTTTGTTCCAGTCAAGTGGGCATCCCATAATCATCTTATCCCCATCTAAGCTTATTAACCTCTAATAAAATACAAAAAAACAAAGTTCCTGTTTCCTGTCTCAAGTGAGCCTGCGGAAATTCGGTGTGCCTGGCTGTGCAGGGTGGGGGAGCCCTATTCACCAGCAGCTCCTACTGGGGATGCAATACACAAAAAAGGATAAAAAAAAGATTAAAACAGTATGGCAATTGTTTATACAACTGGTACTAAATATCATCCACTTAGGGTTTAGATTTACCTAAATTAGTCTATTATTCCAGTCAGTTCTTCCATAATCATTTGAAACTAGGTAACTCTACTGTAGATTATATAGAATGTGACTCAACGCGAATGTAAAAAAAAAAACTACGAGCTAAAATACTGATGCTACATGTTAAAAATACATCAGCTAACACTGACCATACATTCAGCACCGAATTGTCCAAAATGAACAAAAAAGTATTCCATGACCCAAAGTTATTTATCTACTCTTAATATCTAAAAGGCAGTACTGCAGGTATGACCTGTGGATGTTCCATCCCACCAAATGCTTTTGACCTAAACACCTATATCCAGACACAAATATATATACTTTGTGTAATGCCTATGCAATCATTGGTATCTTGCTTGAATCTCTTGCTGTGTACAAGTACTTAAGGCTGACCACTGGGCTCGTAGAACACTGTTTATTTTAATAGCTGGGTTCCGAGTGACCATTTTTACCCACGGCATAGCTAAGAATATAACTATTAATGGGAACTAAGCAGTGTTGGTAAATGTCTTATTGATTGTCCGTGTGTTTGCACTTAGTCATACCAAATGTTTCAACTTCCATTCAGGTTAAAAATTTGTTGTTTGCTAACTAATTTATAGTTAATAGAAAAATCAATGGACTTAAGAAAGAGTAGAGATAATGAAAAGGTTTACGTGAGACCTAATGAAATTTTATATATCATTGTTCAGCAAACTTTACTTCTAGACACGGTTGGATTTCTGTATTCTGTAGTATAGCCTTTCTCAACCATTTTACATCAGGGGAACCCTTAAAATAATTTTCAACTGTCAGGGAACCCTTGCTAAATTGAATTCATTGGAGGTCAGTGGGAAGAATGCCCCTTATATTGATGGTTAGTGGGAGCCGGGAGGAATGCCCCTTATATTGATGGTCAGTGGGAAGAATGCCCCTTATATTGATGGTCAGTGGGAAGAATGCCCCTTATATAGATGGTCAGTGGGAGGAATGCCCCTTATATTGATGGTTAGTGGGAGGAATGCCCCTTATATTGATGGTTAGTGGGAGCCGGGAGGAATGCCCCTTATATTAATGGTCAGTGGGATAAATGCCCCTTATATTGATGGTCAGTGGGAAGAATGCCCCTTATATTGATGGTCAGTGGGAGGAATGCCCCTTATATTGATGGTCAGTGGGAGGAATGCCCCTTATATTGATGGTTAGTGGGAGCCGGAAGGAATGCCCCTTATATTGATGGTCAGTGGGATGAATGCCCCTTATATTGATGGTCAGTGGGATAAATGCCCCTTATATTGATGGTCAGTGGGAAGAATGCCCTTTAAGACCATTGACAATTGTGCAAATTTGAGGCAGAAATACGACCTAGGGGGGGGGGGAGGAGAGGGGCGGGGGGGGGGGTGGTGAAGACCGACGGGAGGCGGGGGTGTAGTGGGTCCTTTTCCTTACAAACAATCTTTTCTGTAAAGGCCAAAAGAATGCCCTAATCCATGTGGATTTATTCTATGCGCACACTGGTCCCAGAAGGGTTAAATGTAGATTTCGATTTAAATTGCTTTTTAAGCAATTTTTAGACACTGCTGCTCCAAGAAACCTTTTTAGTATAACATACACATATATAAACAAATATTCTATTTATACTGTGCAGAGTATTTGTACTTTTACTTGTAAATGTTTTTAATACGTTTTTATACACTTTATAACATTGTTCATGTGTTTTTATATATATATATATATATGCTCAATGTATTTTGATATGTATCCACGTACTGTAGAGATATACATATAGTTGACGGTGTTATCTCTGTAAGGTGATATACACTGCATATGTATTGATGAGGCCTGTAGGGCATTTTCGGTATCCAGAACCGTATCCAACAGGCAGAGATGGGTAGAAAACAATTGTATAGAGGTGGGAAATATGGATATCCCACATACAGTTGGACATAACATCACATTGAGGAATACTCCGGATCATCAGGAGTGGACATACTCATCTATATATATATTTTTAACATTTTTTAATGGATTTTATTGAGCTATTTTCATTTTGATGTTATAGCATCGACATAGTTTGATATGTCCGTTTTTTGAGGGGCGGAAGTTATATCCCAAAATATAATAATAATTTTTTATAATTTTTTATATTTTTATCTCTTGCAAAAAATTTCTTTATATACTCGCCGCTGTATTATAGATTTTGAAAAAATTTTTTTGTTTGAACATTTTCTATAATCCCAGAGCCACTGGGTAATGCGGATTGTTGATATCATACATTAATGTAGACAATAATGGATGGGGTTAAATTATTGCACATTAACACATACAGGGATTTTTAGTGTGGTTAATATATGTATATACATATATTTTTAGGTGTAATCATGATCTTGTATTAAAAGATTATTAAATGGATTCACAGACTGACAACCTAGTTTATGTTAACAAATATTATGTCAGATCTGGCATCCTCAACATATAAGGACACACAGGGTAAAACTGTTCTCCGTCTCAAGAGGTTACCTGAGGGCTACGTCATGACAATCTTCTAATTGTCAGTGACCATCTACATGGACCAAAATAACAACAAAATTACATGACCCCTTAGGATATGTAGTTTTGGGGCCGCCCTGTATACCGCTACTCAGTGCCACTTATTAATGGCAATGGTTGTAGGTGCTCCACGAAATTTGATTCCATTTGACTAATTGGGCAGAGTGCTCTGTTAACCTGGTGTGTCTGTACAGACACATGAGACAATCCCGAATTATACAACACAATTAACATCACGTATAAGCGCATTCACCAGGTCCGCTCCATAGAGCGTATCAGGTGCAGGAAAATCCACAGGAAAATGGCCGCGCTTTGTTTACACACGCGGACCACGGCAAAATGGCCGCCACGCAACTTCCGGTTGTCATATATAAAAGACAACCTAAACGACCAATCAGCATCCCCTGAAGAAGTCACGAGGTCACGTGACGTAATGCATAGGGACTGGTGAGGATACCGGAAGTGTTCTACACAGAGACCGCGTTCATATTCATCCAGCTGCTGTTTTAAATGTAAGCTTCTACTTTTTTTCTATTAAAAACGTATTTTGATATACTTCACGATCGGGTCCCCTCTCTCCACTTTTTCTCATTCTTGATTGAATCTATCACCCACGGAGGGTGAGCATCAACACTGCTGTGGGGAAGCGGAGACTCCGATCTGGTACCGTTTTATCCTTAAATCTGAATGCACTGAGAACCACACGGAGATTGGGAGAGCTGGAGATTGCCATAGGAGTTCCTATGAATGCTGTTTTTTGTTCTAAGAGAGGTGAGAGGCTAGAGAGCACTATTGTTGGATAGACCCTCACCACCCAGCACCCCCACGTGTGGAAAACAGAAAGAAAAAGCATTATTTATCTACATCATAGAGACTATTTTGGCTCCCTATAGGTGTTACTCATATCATACCATTTCTTCTTTGAACCATTTTATGGACTTATTGTTCACTGCTTGATTGATTTATGGTCTAAGCTCCACCCCTTCTATATGTTTTTTACGATTTAAGATCTGGTTTTCTTATCACTTGTTTTCATATCACTTGCCTTCACGGATATGTTTTTTAAGAGTGATTGTATATATTTTTAGAGTCTATCTAATATTTATTTATCTACTCATCACTGAATGCACTTTAAGGTTTTATTTACTGCACTTTACTAATAGTTGAGTCACGTTTCAGCGACCACTGTGTGTTTTTGATCACATTGTGATCATTTATCTATTCATTTATTTGTGGATGTAGTTATTGAGCACTTTAACACTTGATGCACTTTAGCGCAAAAACACTACCTATTTATTCTTTGATTCACGGGTTAGCGTTGACTTGGGCAAAGGGTTAGCGTTGACTCTTAGTTTTTGCAGATTTCTTCATCCAAACCAGCAGCCGTGCTAGGTGATTGTTCGTCACGATACACAATAGATCCGCACCCAATAAGCCCTGGTACAGCCACGAATTGTACTTAGATCTATTATGTAAACACCCGGAAGTTTTTAATCAAAAGTTTGGATTTTAAGCATATCCACACAATTTGCCCCTAGCGTAGCTAACGCATTTATTTCACACTTGGAAGAAGACTATGTCTATGCTTAATATGCCTGCACAACTATGTTTTATATAAAAGGAATATCGATGGCATAGATTATAATTTGAATGGAAGTCTATAAGAGTTTTATAAAACAACACAAATATAAGCTTGTATTGATCTATACCACTAATGTCGCTCCTGATCTTAACATATCCATCAAATCAGACAGAAATCATTACTAAAAACGCATTATTCAAAAATTTTTGATACTAACAGCTATATATCACTACAGAGCTTCATTTCAAACCTTGGTTATATAACATCCCTAAGGGACAAACAGTTACGTGATGAATATACAAGCCGAATTGATTGGTGCCATTTCCTATGGATTTTATGCTTATTGTTCCAATTAAAGACTTTAATTAGTATGTCGACAGAAGTATTTGTTCTGTTTACAATGTAGCTTTAACCTACAATATAAAAGCTTTCGCATTAAGGAACAATATTCAGAAACAAAACGTTTCGCCGACATTACGCCCTATCAATACAAAGACCCCAACCAGTTGCGTTTTTTGTGATAGAGCCTTCAATCCCTCATGTCGAGGAAGCCACAAAAATTAGATTCCATGTGGATTTATTCTATGCGCAACTACTGGTATTAAATTGGTGGTCAGTGGGAGGAATGCCCCTTATATTGATGGTCAGTTGGATGAATGCCCCTTATATTGATGGTCAGTGGGAGGAATGCCCCTTATATTGATGGTTAGTGGGAGGAATGCCCCTAATATTTATGGTTAGTGGGATGAATGCCCCTTATATTGATGGTCAGTGGGAAGAATGCTCCTTATAGCGATGGTCAATTAGAATAATGCCCTTATATTGATGATCAGTTAGAAGAATGTCCCATATATTGGTGGTCAGTGGGAAAAATTCCACCCTTGCAGACCTTTTAAAAGATCATTGGTTTCATGTTGTTGGCTCTGGCTAATCGGACCCAGAATTATGTAGGCGCCATCAAATAGGAGGTAAATTGGCCACAGCTCAAGGAACGCCAAGCAATCTCTGGAGGAACCCTGGTTGAGAATTGTTGTAGTGGATACTTACTCTTTGGTGTCCCTATGCAACACACCTTTGTAAGGATCACCTCATTTACACTGAGCATTTACTTGTATTAAAAATTGATGAAGAAATTGTGATAATAAGTAAAAATATATGAATTATTATGAGCTGACTATATTTCTGCTGATGTGATAAAAAAACTAACACAATAGGTATACAAGAAAGCCACCTATTTCCCTCTGTCATCTATAAGCAAAGGCCCACTGTGCCCATTGATCAACCAGCCCTGCTTATGGGGGAGGACCACTATTCATTAAATCATTCTTCTTGTTGTAGTGCATAAAAATGTATGTAGCCCCATTAGTCCACTTTATGTGCTTTATTCATAGTAAACACTACTTTTAGAATTAAAGTGGTATTAAACAACCCCCTTCCATGATGCTCCGCCATCTTGGTCCTCTTCAGCTGGCTACCTCTTCCGGGTGTAGGCAGCCAGCTCCAATAATTTGCCGGACCCACCCCTCTAGCCTGCCCATCGGACCACCCCCTCCAGCCGCTCTGTGTGCTGATCCTGCAGCCTCCTTGGAAATGTGCTGTAAGTATCCAGGATGCTACGGGACCAAGTACACATCATCCTGGCCTAGGCCAGAATAGCGGTGGGAGAGGTGGATAAGCCATCAAACACCACTGATCGCTTGATTCTCACAGCTCTTTGCTCTGCCCCTCATGTAACCAGAATATCTGTGAGAATAAGCCTTAATTATGGGGGGGGGGGTTATTATTATTTTATACAATTTTAATTATTTGTTTGTTTCTTTTCAATTAACAGCCCTGTATGGGTTGGTGAAATATCAGGGGTCTATACAGACACCCAACATCTCACTTTTATGACAGAGAAACAAATTGAGGACACAGATACCTCAATCCTTTCTTTGCAGCCTCAGCTTCAGAGTGAATGAACAGGAAGTGCTCTGTACAGAGACTCCCTGTTCTTTCACAAATTGAAGCTTTGTAAACAGGGAGGGCCACAGGGAGGTTGGTTCTAGTAATTGCTCCCACTCCTGCTGCTCTGGGCCCCCCTGTTGAACTTATGGGGCCTGGGCCCCATACATGAGGGCAGGTGCTACCCCCTTATCAGCAGCCCTCCTTGCTATAACAATCACTGGGAAATGGTCTTAAGCCTTGTACACACGATCGGATTTTTGGCAGGGAATTGTGTGATGAATCCGACCGTTAGTACGCTCCATCAGACAATTGTTGGCCAACTTTCTGCCAACAAATGTTGGATGGCAGGCTAGTAAATTTTCGGCAGACAACGGTCTGTTGTCAGATTTTCCTATCGTGCGTACACAAGTCCAAAGTGCAAACACACATGCTCGGAATCAATGCTCACCAAACACAACATTAGCAGAAGGTGCCCAAAGGGTGGCGCTCAGGTGCTGGAATCCCTCGTAGTACGTCACTACATTCGTGTTTGTTGGCAGACAATTGTGTGCCGTTAGTATGCAAGACAGAATCCAGTCACTCGCCCTTCGGACAAAAGTCTGATGCTTTGTTGGCCAACAATCCAATCGTGTATACGAGGCTTTAAGGAAATAGTCATATGCCCTCAGTATAGTATAGTAAAGTGATTGTATCTGCTTGTACGGATATGGTAGAGCAATCGATTATAACAGTTTCTCAAACAGGGTTCCATGGAACTCTAGGGTTCCTCCAAAGTTTCCTAGGGGTTTCTTGAGCAATGGACAATTTTTGCCTCTCAGATACGTTCCCACTGACACCAATTATCCTTCTAACTATCTGTAAGGGGGTCATTCTTCCCAATGACCACAAGTGTAAGGAGCTTTTTTTCCAACTGGCCATCACACTAATGTATCATGAGTTGTAGATATAGTCATTTTTAGCAAGGGTTCCCTGAGACCAGAAAGTTGTTTCAAGGGTTCCTCTGTGGGGAAAAGATTGAGAAAGGCTGGCTTATAACCACCAATGGGATAAGGTCTTGTGGAAATGGTCAAATGTACTCAGTATAGGGTAGTAATTGCATCTGCTTGTCTGGCTATGGTAAGGCGGGGCCTAGCCAGTGCACCTTGCACGACCACTTATTTATTTTTCTCCTTCATGTTTGTCACTTTTCACTTTTGCGTGTGTTTTTTCACTGGATGAAAGGTTTGAGACCTCGGGCTTTCCCTGAAGTGAAGGATCTGTGGCCTTTAGGTTCCTTCCTCCCCTGAACTTGGAGGGGTCTTTCTTAGGGAGAGCCCCTGGACCTGGTACTCGGTGGTCGGCTTCGGCTGGCCACGAGGAGAGGAGTCCACCAGGCCTTTTGGCTAAGTGGACCAAAAGTTTGTAAACCTTGTCCCTGTTAGGAGCCTTGTGCCTCGGGGGTTCAGGGAAAGGTTGGGGTGGTGGACAAAAGCACACCCTTAAGTGCTCACATGCACATTTTTTTTTGCACACTTAACAGTTTTTTCGTTTTACAGCACTCAAAAGAATAATTGAATGATAACAATCACAAATACAAAAAGTCCTATATTCTCAGCAAAGTGTAATGGTTGTGTGTTGCTTTATATGTTGAATTTAAAATCACGTTGCCTCCACTAAATGATTCTTTCCTATGAGTACATCAGAAGATTTATATAACTGAAAGCAAATCTGACACTAACTATTTGTTCCCGATATCGTAGTTTGAAATATTATTAAATTAGTATTATTTTTCCTCTGTCATCTATATTATGTAAGAAACGTTAGTGCCTTTAAAAGTGGAATAAAAATGTGTGATTAAATGTGTTCTACTGATTAAAGCTGCAGAAAATGACTTTGAATGGTTACTTGTCACTTGGCAGATTAGTGGCTGAGCACACAAACAGTACTTCTCTGGACCTTCTCCAATTACATCCCTACTAAATTCTTCTCAAATCTAATATTGTTTTCTTAAGCAATGTGGAATTTTAGATTGGAGATAAGTGCTGGGGTTTGATGTAGTGTCTAATGATAGGGATAGCGAGGATCATCAGTAATTCATCTAGAGCTGCTAGGAATGTAGAGCAAATCTGGGCTTTCCCCTCCCTGACACCTCCTATTAATCTTCTTCAGACATTTTCCAATAGGTGTCTGCTGGAGTGCCCAACGTCTGAACACCCTGACACCAGAACTGCCTCCTGGACACCTTCATCCCAGCTTCTCCGTGCATTCTATGGTCAGGAATAGACACTTGGAGCTTTATTTACTACTAAACTGGTGGATCTGTGTAAACTTTATGTACAGAGGGGAAGTTCCTCTAAATGTCACTGTATGTGAATAGGAATTTCAAATCAACACCAATTCATCACCTAGTTTCGAGGGGGAAAAAAATTACCCTTTAGTAAATTGCCCCTAGCGGATACAAATAATGTGTGTTGAATAGAAAACTCTGGACGGATAAAATGTGGAAGTTTGAACCACCATTGAAAACAAAACATTATTAAAACACACTTTTATTTTATTTATTTTTTATTTTTATTTTTTTATTTTTGTATCCCTTTAGTGGATACACATAATATGTTGAATAGAAAACTCTGGAAAGATAAAATGTGGATGTTTGAAGCACCATTGAAAACAAAACATTATTAAAACACATTTTTATTTTATTTATTTTTTTATTTTATTTATTTATTTATTTATTTATTTATTTATTTTTGTATCCCTTTAGTGGATACAAATAATATGTTGAATAGAAAACTCAGGAAAGATAAAATGTGGATGTTTGAACCACCATTGAAAACAAAACATTATTAAAGCACACTTTTATTTTATTTATTTTTTATTTTAATTTTTTTATTTTTGTATCCCTTTAGTGGATACAAATAATATGTTGAATAGAAAACTCTGGACAGATAAAATGTGGATGTTTGAACCACCATTGAAAACAAAGCATTATTAAAACACACTTTTATTTTATTTATTTTTAATTTTATTTTTTTTATTTTTGTATCCCTTTAGTGGATACAAATAATATGTTGAATAGAAAACTCAGGAAAGATAAAATGTGGATGTTTGAAGCACCATTGAAAACAAAACATTATTACAACACACTTTTATTTTATTTATTTTTTTATTTTATTTATTTTTTTTATTTTTGTATCCCTTTAGTGGATACAAATAATATGTTGAATAGAAAAACTCTGGAAAGATAAAATGTGGATTTTTGAACCACCATTGAAAACAAAACATTATTAAAACACACTTTTATTTTATTTATTTATTTATTTTATTTATTTATTTATTTTATTTATTTATTTATTTATTTTTTATTTTATTTATTATTTATTATTTATTTATTTTAGTATCCCTTTAGTGGATACAAATAATATGTTGAATAGAAAAACTCTGGAAAGATAAAATGTGGATGTTTGAACCTCCATTGAATACAAAACATTATTAAAACACACTTTTATTTTATTTATTTTTTATTTTTTTATTTTTGTATCCCTTTAGTGGATACAAATAATATAAATTCAGGAAAGATAAAATTGGGGGGCCACCTAAAATTATTTTTTTAAAGTCAGCAGCTACAAATACTGCAGCTGCTGACTTTTAATAATCGGACACTTACCTGTCCCAGGATCCAGCGATGCGGGGGAACAAAGCCCCCCCCCCCCCTCATTCCCCGCTCCACTCGCAGCGCCGGCATTCTTAGGCCCCTTTCACACTGGGGCGGGGAGCCGCGGTGACGGTAAAGCAGCGCTATATTTAGCGCTGCTTTACCGTCGTTTTAGCCGCGGTTTTCGGACGCTCGCGGTGCGGTTTTACCCCCCGCGTGCGGCCGAAAAAGGGTTAAAGACCTACCACAGAGCGCCGCCGTAGAGGCACTTTGCGGCGGTATTGCCGCGGTATCACCGCGGTGTCCCATTCTAATCAATCGGAAGGAGCGGTATAGGAGCGGTGAATACACCGCTCCTATACCGCTCCAAAGATGCTGCTAGCAGGACTTTTTTTGCCGTCCTGCTAGCGCACCGCTCCAGTGTGAAAGCCCGCCGGCTTTCACACTGGAGTGAATGGGGCAGGATTTTTTCAGGCGGTATACAGGCGCTATTTTTAGCGCTGTACCGCCCCAGTGTGAAAGGGGCCTTACTGTGGGCACTCGGCTGTGGCTTCACAGCCGGGCACCCACTGCGCATGCGTGACATGTCCCAGGTGACTGACTGCGCCGAGGGGAAGTGATGTCACCAGCCCGGGCACTGAAGGAGGCAGACTGCGAGGGACCCCCTAGCAACAGGCATTTAGAGGTAAGTTACATTTTTTTTATTTTTCAATTATTTTATTTTTTTATATTTTTAGGATTTTTCAGCTATTTTTATTTTTTGGGGGAAACACCACTTTAAGTGGTTAAGAAAATAAAATGATTACAAAGGTGGTCATGCCCATAGTGACCCATCAGAATTCTTATAGAATGTTTTCATGAAATCAAAGGTGAAATCTGATTGGTTTTAATTGACAACATTTTTCTTTTCTTCACTTTGATAAGTCTTATGAATGCTGGCTCTGAGGAATAGAATTTCTCGGGGAATTATAATACTATATAACAAAACGTTATCAGCAAACTGTAGAGGTTCATCTAGGAAAACTTCAGGGAAGTAAAATCAAGGTTTTAGCTTTTCCAACTAAGACAATAAAGGTGATTGGCTGCTTTGAAAAAAAAAAAAAAAATAATAATAATAGCTTTCTTTTCTCTACTTTTCATAAATCAGCTCCCATTATTCTACAGTGTCACTGATCCTTCTTTATGGAGGAACTCAATAGAGCAACAATGTAACAAGAACAATGGGATGACTGACAGCAATACATCACTGGTTAGTTTTTGTTCCAAGTGACATTACAAGGTTTCACTCTTTTACCATGATGATTTACTAAGGGGGAAGAACATTTTCACTTTGATAAAGTGAGTATAAAAGTAAATGTTCACTAAACTTAGTAAATACGATTAAGCCATGTTTGCTTTAATCAACCAATCATGTGCTCGAAAAAAATAAAAAAATTTATTTTTTTTTATTTCCATTGCATATTGTTTGATTTTCAAAGAGAACACATAAAGGAGAAGAGACTTTACATTGTGTGAACATTTACTAAGCTTAGTATATAAGATGAAGTCATGTTTGATTGAATCGCCCTTCCTTTTTTTTTTTTTTATTTCCCTCAAGTGGTGTTTCTACCCCAAAAAAAAAAAAAAATAGCTTAAAATTCCTAAAAAAAAATAAAAAAAAAATTGGAAAAATAAAAATTTAACTCACCTCTAAATGCCTGTTGCTAGGGGGTCCCTCATAGTCTGCCTCCTTCAGTGCCCGGCTGGTGACATCACTTCCCCTCGGTGCCCGGCTGTGAAGCCACAGCTGGGTGCCCACAGTTGCAATGCCGGCGCCGCCGAACGCATCGGGGGACGAGCGGAGCTTCGACCCCCCCGCATCGCTGGACCCTGGAACAGGTAAGTGTCCGATTATTGAAAGTCAGCAGCTGCAGTATTTGTAGCTGCTGACTTTTATTTTTTTTTTTTTTTTTTAGAATAGGAACACCTCTTTAAAGAGGAACTGCAGTCTGCTCACATAATTTGTAATAAAATTTTTTTTTTTTTTTCATAAAGTAAAAACATCTTTGCCATTCTGAAGCTTCCCTCCGACCACTTTGCATATTAATTTATATATACTGTGATTCTGTACTTGTCAAATATGCTGCAGAAATCTCCATCCACTGAGTCTGGCTGCAGCCATTTTAACTGTGGGCAGCTGAAGCTGCTGCCTGTTCACTTCCTGGATTTACACAGACACACAGAGGCACACCTCCAGCTCTGCAGCTCTCATTGGCCCTCTTATGACTCACCCCGCCTCCCTTCCTGGCAAACTCTCACGAGAGTGAGAGAGAGAGCTTTACATGATGTCATAGGCCTAGGCTAATGACCAGACAAGAAATAAGAAGAGGGCTGTATAAGGTATTTACTGGCAGAAAAAAAATGTTTTACTATCCAAACTTATTCACCTAACCAACTGCTCAGTGTCTGCCAACCCTCTCCTCCAATCCCTACACTGGCTCCCGATCCAGCAAATTAAATTCAAAATACTAACCACAACATACAAAGCCCTTCACAACTTTTCCCCGAGCTACATCACCAATCTTGTCTCCAAATATCACCAAACTGTCCTCTCCGCTCTTCTCAAGACCTCCTGCTCTCAAGCTCTCTTGTCTCCTCCTCCCATGCTCGTCTCCAGAATTTCTCCAGAGCCTCTCCCATCCTCTGGAACTCGCTACTGCCACCTCTTCGGGAAAGCCTATCACGTCTCCAACTAATCTCCTATCACTTCCATCAGCTCATTCCCCACAGTTACCACCTGCCAGGGGTGTTGCTAGGTCTACAAAAGATCTGGGGCTAGAGCCCATAGCAGCGTAGTAAAGAAAGTCATACGCTTGGGCGGGCATACACATGTATATACAGTAATATACGTGTGTGTGTATATATCCCCAGACAGCCCCCCACTTTCATCAGGGTCCCCAGAGAGCCCCCCTTACATCAGAATCCCCAGAGAGCCCCCTCCTTACATCAGAGTCCCCAGAGAGCCTCCTCCTGCATCAGGGTCCACAGAGAGCCCCCCACTTACATCAGGGTCCCCAGAGAGCCCCCCCTTACAACAGGGTCCCCAGAGAGCCCCCCCCCTTACAACAGAGTCCCCAGAGAGCCTCCCGCTTGCATCAGGGTCCCCAGAGAGCCTCCCGCTTACATCAGGGTTCCCAGAGAGCCCCCCTTACATTAGGATCCCAGAGAGCCTCCCCCTTAAATCAGGATCCCCGGAGAATCTCCCCCATAAAATCAGCATCCCCAGAGAGCCTCCCCCTTGCATCAGGGTCCCCAGAGAGCCCCCCCTTACATCAGGGTCCCCAGAGAGCCCCCCCTTACATCAGGGTCCCCAGAAAGACCCCCACTTACATCAGGGTCCCCAGAGAGCTTCCCCACTTACATCAGGGTCCCTTTAGAGAGCTTCCCCTCCCCTTGGGGACCCCTGCAGAGACTCAGGGCTATGGGCCCCAGATTCAGGGCTATAGCCCCAAAAGCCACCCCCTAGCGACGCCACTGCCACCTGCCCCACCCTATTAGATTGTAAGCTCTTCTGAGCAGGGCCCTCCTAATCCTCTTGTATTTTATTGTATTATAACTGTATTGTCTTCTTTTTATATTGTAAAGCGTTGCGTAAACTGTTGGCGCTTTATAAATCCTGTATAATAATAAAAAAAAAAGTTAAAACAACAAGGGCAGAAGATTTAACAGATGGAAAGTTGAAAAAAATGACTGAAGGTCCACTTTAAGAGAAAAAAATAAAGAATTTACACTAAAAAATGAATGTGCTCTAAGTTTAGTAAATAAGATGAACCGATTTGTGATTTAATCAACCAATCACGTGCTAGCAAAAATCCTTTTTTTTTTTTTATTTCTCTTGCTTATGGTTGGGGGTTTGAAAAAATAAATAAATTGCTAGCACCCGATTGGTTGATTCAATTAAACATGGCTTAATCATATTTACTAAGCTTAGCAAACATTTACTTTGCAGTGAGCATTCACTTTTCAAAGTGTAAATTTCCCTTCTGCCTTAGGTGAGATTTACTTAAACTGGTGCACACAGAATCGGGTGCAGCTGTGCATAATCAACCAATCAGCTTTTAGGTTTTATTGTCAAGTTTTAATTGAACAAGCTGAAAATAGGAACCTGATTGGTTCCTATGCACAGCTGCACCAAATTCTGTGTG